>CM031240.1:935657307-936303773 GCA_018340775.1 Taxus wallichiana var. yunnanensis | reverse complement strand
TCAAATTCAGGCTCATCCATATGAGTTTACATACTCCATGAATACTATTTGTTGGTACGCTTGGTCTCCATATCTAGATCCATCATCTCCCATCCATATAACCATTCCTTTGTGATAGTACTGAACTTCACGTGAATTATATTTGTCACTTCATTATCAAATCCAAGGTTCTTTTTTCATACCATATAATCTTCCTTGGGCTCACTAGTGTGCTCTCCTATGTGCTCCCGTGATTCAATTCCCACATCCTAGTGTACTTCCTCTTCTTCACCAGCTTCCTTAGTTGTGTGCACAACATGTTCTACAATCTTTGTGTCTCCACCAGGTGCATCTTTTCTCTTCATGTCCCTTCACACTTATGCTTGGGACATCCTCCTTGAATAAAGGTTGCTCACCACCTATCTCCTCATCCTCTCATGCTTCCAAACTAGGTGTTACAATAACTTCCCACGTGCTTTTATGTGAAGAATTTTCTTCATCACTATCCTTAATAGGAACATACTTCCGATGCTTCTTTCTTTCTTCCTCCGCATTCTAAACCGGTGTGTTATGAGCAGCGATCTCCTTATTAGCTATAATGGGCTAGTACAGATGTCTGGGGTTGGACACCATTTGCGTAACACTCTTCTCCTATGATCCAGGTCAGCATTGTCTTCTTGATCCTCTTCTTCTCACTCCAAGACATTTTACAAACCTTTAAGTCTTGGATCTTCCTCCTTGGGGGTCATCTATTCCACCAGACTTCCTTGTACCTACCACCTTCTTACCTTTTGGAGTACATGGCAAAGATAATTCATATCCTACTAACACTTTCCCATCCTTGAAACATGGCCTCAAGATACACATATACGAACATGGGATGAATCTTCCCTATGGCCGAGTCTCCAGAGTTATGTCAATGTTATACTGTCCCCATCATCTCCACATATGATTCTTTGTTCAACCATACGGATGTCTTATGCAAGATATGTATATCTCTGCATCTACTTTATCAAGATATCAAATTGGAGCTTCCATGTATTGTGTAATTTTTTTACTGAATATTTAAAATAACGTGTGGTGAAAGTGAAGGGTAACTTACACTAAGGGCTCTTTTCACCTGTCTTCATGAAAAATATCCCCGAGGATGAAATCTTGGTACCGCAAACTCTCTGCTCATCCACCTAATACTATAGGTAGCCCGTGCGGTATGCACCACTCTCCTTCAAACACCTGATACATCCATCTAAACCATTTCTCTCGGTGCTCCTTGTAAGTTTTTGAAATGGAACCATGACATGTATACTTCAAAAACTTTTGTGCAGGTGATTTATTTTCCATGGGATAATCCCAAACTTTCTCATGTGGCTTGTTGGGCATGGCGATTTCACTAAATACAATCAAAAGTAAAATAGCACCCAAGGTTATTTTATCACCTTTTTCATCCTAGTTACATTCCTTTGCTACTAGGATCTCTGCAATATAACCTGTAATGTTTTAGTAAGCCTTTCTCACCATTTTATGTGCTATATGTAGCCAACGATGATTGACCTTGTCCATATCTCTCGATGCGCCTAATTTACAACTGCTAGCCTCATCAAAACCATTTTATCCATATCCTCTAAGTTCATAACCACTGAATGATCTTCCTCCCTTCTAGTACTTGAACACAAGTGGCCATCGCATTGAATCCCTCATCATCTAATAAATCACCTGCAATATCTAAACCCGACTTGTGTAACCCTATAACCATGCTTTAACTAATTTGGCGGTAATTTTCATCCTCCTACCCTTGAAATAGAAAAAATTGTCATGTACACGTGACATTAGCAATGGTACAATTGTTCAGGCTTTCCAAAATATTGTAACTCAAAGAGTTTCATCACTACAAGATTCTCTAATAGTTTCTTCACTGAATCATCCAAAACCCTATTCCCATTTGTCATCCTCTTGTTTTCTTACGGATGGTCTTTGCAATAGTATCCTTAATGGTTTTCTACATTACGTGGTTTAAAACCATTGATCTTTCACTATGTTATCTTTGATGTCCATGGCCTACCCTCAATCACCTCTTCAGGGTACGCATCTTGACCAACCATTCTTCTGTTGCTTCTATAGTCTCCTTCGAACTACTGGAGCTCACCTTGGTGCCATTTTCTCTTCTTGATTTACAGGTACATTCTGCAACTTCAAAGTTGTTACCTCCTTACCTTGCACGCCTTGAGCTCAAATTAAACCCTTGGTCTCATGCCCTCATTTTCCCTAGCCACGAGCCTATCTTCATAAAACCCTATCCATAAGAACCTCTTTGTCATGAATACGCACAACTAACCCAATGATACTTCTCAAAGAAAGCTCTAAAAATGTCATGGCTCAAATTCTCTGGTTCGTTACTTCCACATATTTATTATCATACTTTGTGCCCTTCATCACACTTCACAACTTGATAGCTGAAAGGATGCAAAGTCACAATAATGTTACACTAACTAACTCTATAGTTCATTTCAAAATTCTCCACATTAATTTCTCTAAACTACCATCATACACAAAATTAATTTTTCCTCTGAGCTTTTCCGCACATTGCACCCCTATCATTATGAACCTAACTTTTTTGTGCCTCGGTCATAAGCTATTTCACACGGAATGTTTGGCTCTGCGAGAATAGACTTGCTTGTATCCTATCATTCCTTTGAGAAACAGATAAGGGTTAGGGCTAGGAGGAATACTGTTGAATGTTGAGATGGTGTGCGCGTACCATAGAGAAAGATCGGATCAAGCTGCGAAGAACTCCTTTTTGTCTTGGAAGGACTACTGCAGTAAGAATACAAGACCACAAGATTTTAATTAGACAACAAATGAGGATCTCGCCTTAGGCCCGGAAATATAAAAACTTCCTTTCGAGGTGGTGAGTTCCCCTTTTAATACGATTTAACCCAAATGATAATAAAGAAAGCTATTGCAAAATCATGATTTAGGTATCTCGTTCTGAAAAGCAATAGAAACTAAACTATCAATAATAAAGCGTCACGTTGTTTGTTTGGTCGGTGGTCGTTGATACGTTCGAGTTGAGTTATAGGGATAAACCAGCTGCATTTGGGGTTGTTAGGTGGCTAATAGGTGAGCAAAAGGGTTTTGGGGTATAAGTTCTGATGGCCGAGCGGCGGTCACTAAGTAACCGACCACGGTTAGAGAACCGCCGCCGGTAGAGGATAAACGATACCGGTAGGGGCAGCAATCTAAGTGATTACGGATAGAAGTTGGTTGTAAGGTGATTGTGGGGTTATTAGGATTGGTGGATGGCTGAGGGGAATGATGGGAGGATAGGGAAGACTCAGAGTGTGGTAAAATGGCCTTCTGGGCAATATCCGGGTGTGTGGGTGAAGGTTAAGTGCAGTTGTAGCTGGTAGTAGATCTAGGAATAAACTTATGATGGCTGTGATTCAAAAAGTCTAAGAAATGTTAACAAAGAGACATACAAGGTTCTACTTACTGTTTATTGACAAGAATGCAGGTCCAAGAACTGTGGTGATGAAGGTAGAACTCAGATAGGACGTCCTGACGATCAGAAGATGAGATGTCTTCCCTCACGATGATCAGATGAGTGTCACTGGGCTCTGGTTGTGCAGTTGCAATCTTGGGCTTGATGTCCTTCTCTGTAATCTCTTCTTGTTTCTTCACTTGTCTCTGCTCGGCCAAGCAAAATCTGGATTCTCTCGATGATTTCTCCTTCTCCCGATCAAATGAAAATCCGATCCTTTGTTTTTGGTTGGAAGTGGTCATTTACGGGGAACCGATGGTAAGCATTCTGTGCAACCGACGGCGGTCGAGTAGAACCGTGTCGGTCCGGTCAAAGTGGGCTATTTTTGGTAAAATAGCCACTTTCCTCCTTTTCTTCCGAGGGATTGGTAGCGGGCTTGGTCAAGTCATTATGAAGTTGGTTTTAGGTGCGGATGAGGAGTAATTAGTCATAGGTGTGGAATTGGACCAAGTTATAGGTCTTAATTAGGTTAGTTTAGGGTTAAGACTAGGTCACGATGAGGTGGCGACATGAGGTGGCGGTATGGTGATGTGGATTTATTAATTATAAGGTAATTAATAAATAATTGTGTAAGGTTTAGGTGGTGAGGTTAGGTTGCGAAATGTGATGCGGGTCACAAGGGGTCGTAAGACACAAATTTGGTGTCTACATTAGCCCCTTATTGTCATGTAGTTTGTTTTGTAAAGGCTGCACATTTGACAATAATAAGAAGTGGTTACTCCTGTTAAGGGTATAGGTAATCCCCCTCAAATCTATCACAGATTGAGGTAGCGTGAAATCAGGGATAGGGTTGATAAAGGGTAAATGGTGTTGAGATGAGGGTGAGATGGTGGGGTAGGTCCAAAGAAGTAGATGCACGTTGAAATGCAGTAGTGCGACCAGGGTACATGATTTGACTAGCAAACCAGCAATGCATAGGTAAAGGTTGATAGTTTATCCAAACAAGGGTGATATAATCCTGGTATCCAAGGCATAGGAAGTAACTCCAGGGTATATAATAGGTAAGGTACAGGAACGTTTAGGCATGTTCGGCAGTACCAAATGGTTGGTTTGGTTGAGATAAACGTCACGGTCTAGGTCTAGGCAAAGTTGGTCGACAGATCAAGTCAAGGACCCTAATCATGCTAAAACACGAACAGGTGAGCTCGATTGAACAAAAAAATTACATGATGGGTGGATTAAAGTGTATGTTGTTGATGTTGGGTAAGGTATTGAAGTGGTACGGCCTTGGGTCGGGCCAAGTTGTTGGGTTGCGGCCTTGGGGCGGGCCAAATGGTTGGGGTGAGGCCTTGGGTCGGGCCGGATGGGTAGGGTGAGGCCTTGGGTCGGGCCGGATGGGTAGGGTGAGGCCTTGGGTCGGGCCAAATGGGTGGGGTGAGGCCTTGGGTCGGGCCAGATGGTTAGGGTGAGGCCTTGGGTCGGGCCAAATAGGTTGGTTGCGGCCTTGGGTCGGGCCGGATGGGTAGGTTACGGCCTTGGGTCGGGCCGGATGGGTAGGTTACGGCCTTGGGTCGGGCCGGTTGGGTAGGTTACGGCCTTGGGTCGGGCCAAATAGGTTGGTGGCGGCCTTGGGTCGGGCCAAATGGTTAGGGTGAGGCCTTGGGTTGGGCCAAATAGGTTGGTGGCGGCCTTGGGTCGGGCCAAATGGTTAGGGTGAGGCCTTGGGTTGGGCCAGATGGTTAGGGTGAGGCCTTGGGTCGGCCAGATGGTTAGGGTGAGGCCTTGGGTCGGGCCAAGTTGTTGGGTTGCGGCCGTGGGTCGGGCCAAATGGTTAGAATGTTTGCAGCAAAGGTTGATATAGGCGATGTGGGTGAAAAAGGGCAAATAGTAAATAAGGGCAGAAATTGGGGGAAATTTGGAATAAAACCGATGTCGATTGTATATGACCGATATCGGTGAGGGGACCGATACCGGTTCCTTAGGGCATAATAAGGCCGATATCGGTTATGGGTGAAAAACCTATAAAAAGAAAAATACGGCCTGTCATTGTCACTTTTGCAATTTGGAAATCTATTTGAGTTGTCTGACGTGGAGAGTTAAGATTGGAGCATTAGTTGCGTGAGGTGGCGTTATTTGGCTGGAGGAGGTAGTTGTTAGTGGGCCCGAGTGAGGAGGAGGCAGCAGTTGATTGGTGGAGGACCCAGAAGAGGACATTTGGAGCCATGGCACAACCAGGAGGAGTAGGAGGGGCTGGACCAGCTGGACCACCACCACCCATCCCTCCACGACGACGTGTCGTCGTACGGGTAGGTTCGAAACCCCTCATTGTGTGTATTTTATTGCATTATGCTATATTTGGGGTTTGGGTAGGAATGTACATTTTTTAGGAAATAATTAGAAAATGGAAATGATTTGAAAAAGAGAGAGGGTAGATAGGTGAAATAAGCCAAGGCGGCTGGGTGGGTAGGTTTTTAGGGTATTTGGGTGGGTAAATTGGTAAAAAATGAAAAAATGTAGGTGGGGGGGCCGCGCGGGGTTCGGCTCCGGGAAGTTTCAGCGACCGATGTCGGTCGCTAAGTGACCGGCATCGGTCGCAAAATTTCAGGGGCAGGGTGTTTTGTGTTGGACCGGCGTCGGTCGGTCGTGGACCGGCGTCGGTGGGAAGGGGACCGCGGTCGGTTATGGGTGACCAGTACTGGTCTTAGTGATTTTTAGCTATTTTTCTTGGTTTAAGTTATGTTGTTGTTTTTGGGTTTTTGGTAGTGATTTGGGTATGGTTTGGGTTGGGGTGGGTTGTTTGTTTGGGTGTGAAGAGGGAGGGGGATAGCGTAGAAGTTTTTAGGGTGAGATAGATGGGCGTAGACGTGTGGTATGGAGTCGGGTTGTGGGTAGGTGGATAAGAAAGGGGATATAGAGAGGTAAAGTAGATGTTGTGATAAAGAGTAGGGCTAATGTAGTGGGTTGGTTTTGCAGGCACGTCAGTAGCTGACGATGTGGGACAGGATGCCCCCACTGTTGAGCCGGATGCGGCCACACGTGTCCGCAGCACACTGGGGTATCATGCGCGAGGTGGGACTCGGCGGAGTCCAGCGGTACAGAGTGATCGACAGGGATCATAGTTTGATGGTCGCCCTCATCGAGAGATGGGATCCGCGACCAATGTGTTCCATCTCCCGACTGGGGAGATGACTATCACATTGGAGGATGTGTATCGTATCCTTCGACTGCCGATTGAGGGAGAGGCAGTCTTTCAGGTGGATGTAGAGACTGCCATGGACAGCATCCTACAGGTTTTCGGGGATGCAGTCGCGCTATTGACGTATCATAGCGTGAGCATCGGGTATGGGGATATGTACCATGTGCATCGCCATGAGACACGGCTTGCCATGTTGATGATGATCGGGATCACCTGCTTTGCCCTCCCGGACTCAGAGGGAGGCCGCTTTCCACGGGCGCTGATGGGGGTTCTACACGAGATGGTGGAGGAGCACACCATTATGCTTGGGCACCAGGTATACAATGCGGTTGTATCGAGACGAGAGTGTGGGGCTATCACCGGATGAGGTGATTCAGGGATTTGTTCGATGTTTTTGCTACATTGTTGGGCATATGAGCACATCATATGCCTTAGATCAAGAGGGCTGCCCAAAGACAGCCAGGGGCCACAGTCATATATAGATACGGCTTTCGAGAGGCGGTTGGGGGTCATGGGCCGCCACGAGAAGTGCTTGCGGGGCGGGGCGTCACTTATTACGAGGCATGTATTAGAGGGGTTCCGATAGCGGCAGATATCATATGGAGACCTTGCGAGAGGTCATCACCCATGTAGAGGGAGCCCGATTACAATTGCGCTTGATCCAGACACTTTCTAGATAGCGGGAGGCGGAGGCCGAGAGAGTATGAGAGGATACCCTGAGAGAGGTGCACGTGGCGAGATGGGGCTGCGACAGGACGAGCCACCTCCCTTCCCTCAGTACCGGAGGGATGATGTAGAGGCCCCACTGCCTGCACCATAGCCCTTGGACCCAGATTGGGTTGCTGAGAGGCCAGCAGATGACACTTTGTAGACGATCTTGGTTATATGGGAGCATATATGGTTTGGTGGGCTGGTCGAGAGTAAGCGGCGAGGATAAGATGTACTGCACCTGTTTGGACTTGGCAATGTGGTGTGGCAGAAAGTGAAATCAGCTCGGGGCTAGCTAGAATACATTATTACGAGGGTAGCTTGCTACTGCGCATAGCACGAATAGGTGTTTTACGAGGGCAGCTAGCCAGGCTCAGTACGAGCACATGCACAGTGCAGTACCACCACCACGGCAAATGACAGACCCAGGCCCGAGCACGAGTGCAGTACCACCACCAAAGAAGCATAGCCATAGCCCCCAGCATTGCAGTGACCACCACCATGCTGCACAAAAGCCACGACCCTAGACGCAGTATGTGTATAGTACCACCAGTGCACCAAAGCACGCACCATAGCCCGTGCACCGTGCAGTACCACCACGGCCATAGAGCACCACCAATGCGCAAAGCCACGAGCACGGGGGGCACTGTGGTAGTAGGTGTCGAGGGACCAGCCCAAAGACTCCTATGGTGGCTCGAGAGCACTACATGGAGGCTAGAGCAGAGGCCGATACTATCGGGATATTCTTGATGGTACAGGGGCTGATTATCGCCCTATACGGCACATAGAGCGAGACCTCTGGAGCTGCAGAGGTCTCGGGAGGTGCAGCCCACACCAGGTGGGTCCGTCACGGGCGGAGGCAAGAGGTAGGGCAGGGGACCAGCGAGTACGGATAGGTAGAGGAGGTGGAGAGAGCCGAGGGTCCCCGCACATTTTGTATATTGGACATGGGCACCGGTCTGCGAACCAGTTGTGTTGATAGAGGCTCGCGCCTATTTATTCATTTTATTCATTCATGTATTTATTATAACGGATCTGCGAGCGAGTACGGGTTGTCGATTAATACCGGCCTGCAAGCCGAGTATGTTTTTGACAGAGAGACCGGCTGCGAGTGAGTTGAGATTATTGGCAGATTATTGCGGCTGCGTGCGGCTTTGTTATATTATGAGATTACGGAGGCCCCGATGCAGGGCACATTGTATTTTTGAAACTTTGTATATATATAGATATGATGTTTTGACTCACATGCTGTGCGTAAAAAGCGTTAAATGTTTTGTCGATGGTTTGTGATATGTGATATATGATGAGTTTGATTGACATGGTGTTATATATGAATGATGTTGATGTCTTTTGTTGATGGGATGTATATAGATATAAATGATGAGTTTAATTGACATGTTATATTATGAAATGTTGTATGTTTGGTCGCTGGTGTGTGAATATTAAATGGTTGTAGCTGTTGATTTGGATCCAAATGGTGTATAGAGTAATGGTTTTTGATATTGGTTATTGATGGCTTGTTTGTTTTGTAATATAGAGAAATGATGTTAATGAAATTGTAATGAGATGTGGATTTAATGAAAAATATGGATAATGGTGTTGTTCATGCAGGAAAAAGGGACGGGCGCCACAAAAATTTCCAAAAATGAAGAGACGACTTAGGTTTAAGCAACAAGGGGTGACTTGACCGATGTCGGTTATGTAACCGATGTCGGTAGATATATGACCGGTATCGGTTAAGTAACCGATATCGGTTATGCAAGAATTGTTTTCCTAAAAATAGAACTGCTGGGTTGGCAACTTAAGTTCTTATTTTTAGCATTCTTATTTTTAGAGTCATGAAACACGTTAAATATGTGAATGCGACGCATTATTTTGACAAGCAAGCTACAGAGTAATTACATGAAAGAATTTGAGTGATAAGGAGGAAAGAGATAGGTGAAGTGAGCATGGGCTGAGATCCGGCGCGAAAGATAAGTTATATTTGAAGAGGGTGGTGAACATGGCTGAACGAGGAGAAGCATCCAGCAGTAAGGACGAGGGGAAAGACATGTTCCGCCCCAAGCTGCTGCATCCGGAGAGGTAAATTGTTTGATTGTAATTTGATTCTTGCATGTGTTTGTAAATAGTATGAAAGAAGTGTAAGTGGGTAAAGATTAGAAAAAAGGTGATAGGCAAGGGTTGGGGATGGTATGAGTGCTACGGGGCAGGTAAACAGGGTGGGCCTGTATGTTTTTAGGTAGAAATAGGAGTAAACGGGCTTCATAAATATCGAAGGTGTATGTTTGAAGCAGGGTAGGTATATTTTGACAGTGACCGGTATCGTTTATAAGTAACCGGTATCGGTTAGCCAACCGGTATCGGTTATGCATAACCACTATCGGTTACTGTAAGGGTTTCCAGATTTTGAGAAAAAACCCGTAGAGATTTGTTCTTTTGAGTAATTATGTGTCGTTTTGATGTATGTAGGCAGAAGCAAGGTTAAGGATGAATGATACTGTGCCAGCGTTGTTGTCACGAATCCGAGCGGATGTAACACCAGCTGAATGGGCTTTGATAAATCGGTTGGGGTTAAGTGGAATCTGCTATTATTCAAGAATCGCGCGTAACCATGCTATGTTGCAGGCGTTGATTGAGAGATGGAATCCAGAAAAGAATACCTTCTATCTACCAACAGGGGAGATGACAGTGACTTTGGAAGATGTGTTTCGTATTTTGAGACTCCCAATGATAGGAAAAACAGTGTATCAAAGCGCGTTGCCAGTGGCGGGGTGGGCAAGGTGATAACAGCAAAGATATTTGGGTCAGGCTACATGAGATTTGACACAGCGAGGTTTATCATTTACGTATGGTACGATGTATGCAACACACCCTGAGGAAACAAGGTTGGCCGTGCTATTAATGATAGCGGTGGGGTATTATGCATTGCCGAGGGTGGAAGGTGGAAGATTTCCCAAAGCATTGATGAGTGTTATTTGGGAAATGATAGAAATGAGCATGACATTCGCATGGGCACCCGCATATCTGCAAAGTTATATAGGGGTTTATGGGCATGCAAGCAAAAACACAGGACGACACTGGATTGTTCGTACCTATTACATTGTTGGGCCTATGAGCATATTGTTTGTGTGCGTCCAATAGGCCGACCCATTGAGTTGGGAGAGATAGGAGTGCAAAGGTTGGGATTCAAACGATGGGTCCAGATAGAACAAGAAGCGAGATCCCAGGCCGTGATAGATGACATTGAGTATTATAGACAGGTATGGGAGATGGTGACAGTTGCAGATATTTGTTGGAGGCCGTCACAGGAACTATATGGTGACAGAGCACATAGGCGAGGAGTTGAGGGTGTAGAGTGATTGAGGTGGATCGCAGGCATAGGCCGGGTGAGTACGAGAGGATTCCTCGAGATCGCGTGCGGCGAAAATTTGGGTTCGCTCAGGGATATTCCTATGACATATAGACCATACATGAGGATTGACAGCCGAGGCAGCATTCTCACCTCCCCGGCCGACACCTCCAGAAGGGCCAGAAGAGATAGCAGCCGATCGTAGGGTTATGGATGTGGGAACGATGGAGGCCTATAGAGTATGGTGGGTAGCAGAGCTGCGAGGTGCACGTGAGTGCCCTGACATAGCTGTGATTATAGCGGAGAGAGATCATCTACAGGATTTGGCTCGCCAGCTTCAAACACAGGTGAATGAGACAATGGGAATGTTAGAGGCTTCACAGTTACGAGTGGAGAGACTGGAGGCAAGATTCCTTCACGCGAGAGGATGTATTCGTATGTTACAGGAGATGTTGGCGGATCAATGGGAGGAACCAATGGCAGTGGCACCTTTGAGGATGGAGAGGCCAGCTGAGAGGCATCGACGATCACGATCACCACCTGATTCGGGAGGAGGTGCAAGAGTCTAAGTGGATTTTATAGGAATATTAGAATAAATAAGGATGCCGACCTGCGAGTCGATGATAGAGAAGATGTATTTGGTTAACATCTAAAATAAAACTAAAGATGTATGTTCTTTTGAGTGATGATAATAATAAGAATGGTTGTGTTTTGGATGTTGTTTTTGTTTGTTTTGAAAAAGGATAAAGATGAACGTTGGCGAATAGAAATACACAAAAATATTTATATTGACAACACATGATAAGGTATGGTAGGGGATGGTCGAGCTAACCTTGGGAGACTCCATGTCTCCTAAGTGCTACCTACATAGCCCACGCACAAAGCAAGGAGGGCCTCGACCGATGTAGTTCTCCCTTAAGACCAGGGGAGAGGTGAATTCGAGCAATTTAGGTATGGTTAGGCAATTTTGTTGGTTAGTAAAAATTTGATGTTGGTAGGGTAATGTTGTTGGTGTTGGTAGGGTAATGTTGTTGGTGTAGGTATGGGTGAAGCGAAAGTTAGCATACCCAAGTAGTAGGGAATCATGTCCTGATTAAGGTCAACACACAATCCTAGAGCCGAGCAAAAGAGGCAAGAGTGTCCCGTAATTGAGAAGAGCTAAACAAACCACATATTAATGTAGGATGAGCTTGAATCCCTAGGTACCTTGCATAGGCGAGAAGTCGATAGGTGAAAAGAGTGGTATAATCACAATATATCGGATATACGTCACGTCCCTTGAGTTTTGTTGTTTTGACAAATGGTGAGGTGAGGTGGTTGATGTGGGCGAGGGTGCAGAGAACTTATTATAAGATGATGATTCTGACAAAAGAAAACCAAACCTAAATAGACAAGTCCATGACTCAAAAGTGCTTTGAAGTACTGCTTTTATTTTATTTTTCTGGATATAGACTGATCGATGCGGGAAGTCTACATGGGATACGTAGTTTGTTGTTCTTGAGGTCTTCACGAAGCTGATCAATGCGAGAAGCTTCTAATAAAGGCTAACTGTGTATAGCTGTCCTTCAAGGGAGCAGTCTATTTATAGTAGCAGATGCAGTGTTTATGTATAGCTGTCCTTCGGGGGAGCAGTCTATTTATAATAAGAGCAATAGTTTGGCATATAGCTGTCCTTCAAGGGAGCAGTCTATTGTATAAGTTAGAGGTCTAGATGTCCGTTGGGCATGAAGCATCTAGTTTTTTTTTTTTTTTTTTTTTGTAAGAAGTTTGACTCAAGAAAATCCCATAAGTGTGTAATTAAGAATGTGTCATTTTGATACTTTGAAGTCATGGACTAGACTAAAAGGGGAAGGCATCTTTTAAGGGGAGGTGATAATCAAACCATGTGAGCTTGATTGGATTTTGAGATGTAAGAAACAAAGTGTATGCGGTGGTAAATGAGCTCAAGGGACGAGCGTAAGGTAGATAAGCAGTGATATAACACTAATTTCAACAGTAGAATGGTCGAAGATGCAAGGCATTAAGGGGCTCAGGCTCAGGTTTACCATTAAGCGAAGCTAAACGATAAGTGCCTGATCCGTAAGTGTGAGTGATAATGTAAGGCCCAATCCAATTAGGAGAAAATTTTCCACGTTTACTCTTTTCTAGTTTGGTTACATGTTGATTCTCTTTGAGGACAAGATCGCCAACCTTAAAAGTACGCTCATGAAGCCGTTTATCATAAGCACGCTTGATGCGTTTTTGGTAGATTTGAAGGTGATCAAGAGCCGTAAGACGACGCTCGTCAAGAAGCTCTAATTGGGCTAACCGCTCTTGGCGGAAATCATCATTGGTGAGAATATCCTGAAGAGATATTCTGAGGGAGGGTATTTGTACTTCGAGAGGCAAGACAGCCTCGGTACCATATACCAAAGAAAATGGTGTGGCATTAGTGGAGGTACGAATGCTAGTATGATAAGCCCAAAGGGCAAAGGGAATGTGATCATGCCAATTTCTTCCTGGACTCATTGACAACTTTCATGAGGATTTTGGTTAGGGTTTTATTAGAAGATTCAGCTGACCATTGGCCTGTGGATAGTAAGGCGATGAGAAACTAAGTTTGATACCAAAGTTGTCACAAAGGTCTTGTAACAACTTATTTTTAAAATTTACCATTATCTCGTTATTATTAGGCGATGAGGAATACCAAAACGACGATAATGTGATGGTTAATGAATTCGACAATTTTTTCTTTTTGATTGAAATGAGTGGAATGGCCTCCACCCATTTTGTGTAATATTCATCATTGTGATTATCCAACGGTGACGTTGTGAAGAGGTCAGGTGAATCTCACCAATAAGGTCTAAACCCCATTGTGAGAAAGGCCAAAGATCTCGTGCGACCTGTAGCGGATGGCTAGGAGTATGTTGAAGGTTGGCATGTTGTTGACACATAACACAACGCTTAACATATTCAGTAGCGATCGTTATTAAGAATAGGCCAATAATAACCTAGGCAAAGGATTTGTTTAGCCACGGCAAGGCCACTAAAATGTCCACCACAAATGCCGTCATGGACTTGTTGGATGGTATAGGTGACCTCCGCGCCGGTTAGACAGTGAAGGAGGATGCCATCAAAGCCACGTTTATAGAGGAGTCCCCCCATGACAACATAACGAGAAACACTTTTAAGAAAAGCGCGTTTTCCGTTATTAGCAAGGTTAGGTGGGAGAACAGAGGTTGTAAGGTAGTCATGGAATTGGTGGTACCAGGTATCCTGCGAATTAGTAGACACAGTATTTATCATACAAACTATCGGGGCTGAGTAAGATGGGGCAAAGAGTTGTTGGACCAAGATGAAAATGTCAGAGTCAGTTGATGAAGCTGGAATTTGCGAGGCTAAGCAAGCCATAGTATCTGCAAATTTGTTAGTGGAGCGGGGAATGGTCTGGATAGAATAACGAGTAAATGAGGTCAAAAGTGAATCCACGTAATGTTTGTACTTTTGAAGTTCCTCATTCTTACATTGGTAGATGCCCATAACTTGATTGACTACCAATTGAGAGTTGCCAAAAATATTAATAGATTTGACACCTAAGTGTAACGCAACCTGGAGACCCAAAACAAGGGCCTCGTATTCCGCTGTATTATTAGTGCAGGGGAAATCAAGCCGGAATGAAAGAGGCATAGGTTCAGCGTCAAGAGGGATGAGAACAACGCCGGCTCCTCAGCTGCCGCCCGGCATTTAGATCCATCGAAGAAGAGGGTCATTTGATACGACTCTTCCCTGAGTGAAAGAGTGGCGATGAGTTCGTCGGGAAATTAAAATTGGTGAATTGTTCCCCAGGTAAAGGGGCCTCCGCAAGTTGGTCTGCAATAGTTTGTCCTTTGATTGACTTCTGTTGTACAAACTCAAGGTTGAGGTCGGTGAGGAGCATAAGCCATCGGGCGATGTGTTGGTTTAGATGTGGTTTGGCATACATATAATGAATGGGGTCCGTGTTGGTGATGACAAAGGTTTTGTGATTCAGGAGGTAATGTCGGAGTTTGGTGGCTACGAATGATAGGGCTAGGCACAATTTTTCTACATGTGTATACCTAGTCTCGTAATCCACGAGAGTACGACTTATATAATAAACGGCTTGTTCTCGACGTGCCGAGTCCCGATGTGCGAGCATAGCTCCTATAGCATGGTCAGTGGCAGAAAGGTAAAGGTAGAAGGGCCGATCATCCTGAGGTGGAATAAGCACGGTGGCTGCAAGAGATAGGATTTGAGAGCTTCAAAGGCTTGGTGACACTCTTCACTCCATTGAAAGGCAATGTCCTTTTTAAGAAGGTGATGAAAAGGGTGACATCGATCCGAGAGTTGGGAAATGAAACGCCGGATGGATTGAAGTTTACCCTGCAAACTACGTAATTGTTTGAGGTTTTTGGGTGGGGGCATTTCTAGGATAGCTTTGACTTTAGATGGATCGACCTCAATGCCATGCAAAGAGACGATAAAGCCAAGAAGTTTTCCCGAAAGAACACCAAAGACACATTTCTTTGGATGATCAAAAGATGAGGTGCAGATTTTAGACTCATCGTAACCTATAGGTCGAGGTTTAGATGGATCATAAGGTCTAAGTGGGGGTAGGGAAATGGTCGCATTCTCCACCAACATAGCAAGGATTTTGGCGTAAGACCCTTTGAGTGGGTCAAAGTCAGAGGAAAATGAGGCTATTGACTGGGTCGATTCTGGTGATGACGTGGTGTGGTTGGTTTGTATGGGGGGTGGTTTAGCCAAGGAGTTTTGATAATGGGTTTTAACTAACCGTGGTTTCTTTGACGTAGAAGCTATGTTGGATGATGAGGCCACAGATGATGTGGTATCAGAAAACAACCACGGAGAAATAGGAGTGACAGAAAACAAATCTTTTGATGGTGGAATTTGTTTATGGTTGATAGGTGGACAGGATACGCGAGGTGACGGTGTTGCTATACCCTTGGATTTCTGTATGGGTGCAGAAGGCGTAGGTCACTTTAAAGAAAATGCAGGAGGTATGATATATTGATGTAAGGTAGAGGGATGGGGTCCCAATATGGAAGGTAGGTGTGACGATGATGGTTTTAGTTGTGATAGAGGCATAGGTCGAGGAGATTGAGTCTATCTCCTAATGGGATGGATGGCTTTATTTTTAGATAAATCAAGCCGCTTAGGTGGGTGTGTTAGACTAGGTATGGGTAAGGTCCCAAGCATAGGGGAAGATTTGGCTAAGTTAATAGAAGTGGATGAGGTATTTGGTAGAGATGAGGGGGGTGAAGATGAGAACATGGGCATTTTAAGCTTCTGTAAACACTTCGGGTATATGGTGGAGGCATCAGGATCGGTCATTTGCATTTGAGTAGAATATGGCGTACTCAAACGTTCCCATAGAACCTGTCTATCTTCTGTGGAATGACAGTCCTCACGTGTGAATAGGAACTTTTGTATGGAAGAAAGGTGGGTTGTGATTCCGGTCCACTGTGGGTGTGATACAAGGGGTATATGAGGCACTGTATCAATGGGCGTTAAGAGGTCAACCGGTTGTTGAAAAGATTTTGGTGATGAAGGACTAATAGGTAGGAGGGCGTGTTTGAGAGGATCCGTCATGTTTAAAGAGTGTGGTGATGTCGGTTCAAGAGGTTGCTCGTCTAAGGATGAGAAAAGAAGTGGCGAGCCTTCCTCTTGTACAACAAGAATGGTAGAAGGAGACGTTTGGGAAATAGATAAATTAGATAACATCCGCTCACAGTCTTGCAAGGATGTGGTATAAGAAGGCTCATTTGTGAGAAGGGAACTCTGGGCAGCTAATTCCTTGATGGGTAAAGGAACGGCAAGGATTTCAGTTTGTCTTGATGGCGAGGAAGGGGGTTCGGTTTCCTGCGTTAGTGAAGAGGCTTGATTGAGAATTTGTTTGATAGAGGTCTTTGGCTGGGAATCGAAGACTGCATGGATCTCATGAACACTCTCCTCGGCTAAGATATCTTGGTTTAGTTTACTGTTAGAAGAATGATTCGGGAATGGTTTGTTGAATATTTTCAAATTTTGGTTAGCAGGGGCATTAGGATTATCGAGGGCTATATCCCCTGCATCAACCATTTCCTGCGCTATGTTTTTCAACATCTTGTAGTTCTCATGAATGTGTCCCTTCACGCGGTGGAAGTTACGTGTCATTTTCTTTGTACCAAGAAGGTATGGCGAGTGGAATCAAACCCGGAATGAGGTTTAACAGGAGGTAAGGTAATGGCTCCTACTTTGAGCAATTTTTCCAATATCACACCATATGTTTCTCCCAAGGGAGTGTAGTTGATGGGTTCTGCTTTATACTTATAGGTGGTTTTTGGTGGGGTATTAGACGGTGGTTGGGATTTGACCATCACCGCGTGCACGACCCCTTTTGATTTCAAAGTAGTCGATGGGTGAGGATTGGTGGTGTTAGGTTTGTTGGTGGAATCTTGGGTTCGGAAAGTGGGGTTTTTGTTACGCAACCACAATTTCTCTTCCTCTAAGGCTCGAATCTCTAGTTTTCGAGCCATAGTAAAGGCCTCGTCAAATGTACGGAAAGTTTGAATTTGGAGGGTAGGGGAAATGTGCTTAGCGCAGCCCGCGCAAACAGATTTGATAAGTTCATTTTGAGGCAAGGCATACGTAAGTTGGTTGATAAGGCCCCGCCATCATCCAACGAAATCTGCGATAGATTCGTCTTCAAATTTTCGGATGGCATAGAGGTCGGTGATAGATACTTTCTTGGCAATGTTAATGGAGAAATGATCCAAGAAAGATTGGGCTAGCTGGTTAAAAGAGAAGATTGAGTGCTGGGTTAAAGCACTGTACCACTCCAAGGCGGGTCCTGATAAGGACATGGGAAAGGTGCGGAGTAGTAAAGCGTCATCATGAGCAATCAGATAGCAGGCATGTCTAAATGATCGCAAGTGTTGTTGAGGGTCCTCCTCATCTTAAAAACGGGTAAATTTTGGTAATTCCCATTGAGGAGGATATGAATGAAGGGGGATCAAGGGTGGATAGGCTCCCGAAAACTTGCTTGTATGTCAAGGCGCTACGACTTCCTGTGAGAAGCCTCCAGATTATGCATTTTGTCCATCATTTGTTTAATTAAATCAGTAGTTGGATGAGATGATGGTGTGGTTGTGGTAAATGGAGGCAAATTGGGCCAAGGGCCACCGCTAGACAATGGTGGGGTTAAATGTTGATAAGGTATGGAGGATGACGTGTGTTGAGGCAACCGAATAGGGATGTCCTATATAAGTTTCTGAGGTTACCGGATATGTGTGTGGAAATGAAAAGGTGGGTGGAGCTTGAGAAGGAAAGCTCGTGTGGATAGGTGGCAGAGAGCAAGTCATGAACTGAACAATCTGCAAGAGAGACGAGGTAGGAGCAGTGGGTGGTAATGACATGTTGGGCCCAAGATTAACCAAAGGAAAGCCAATCATGCCGTATGGACCCTGGCTCACCGAGGTAGACGATGGGACTAAGGATGCGGAAGGCAAAGCGGAGTTATCAAAGGAGAAGGGGCTAAATGAGCAGCTATACTGATAGGCATGCCAACAAGGAGTTGACCGTCGGGTGTACGGTCAAGGGCATGAGATAAATAGTATTGTACAAATGCTAGGATTAGCATCTAGAAATTTGGCAAATTCTTTATCTCCCACAGGAATTTTAGGAACCTCGCTGGTATCCGTAGGATTCCCCACAGAATGTGAAGGGGGTGATTCAGGCAAAGAAACAGAGCAAGCATGTGAAACCATGGCGGCGGCTTGCTTTCAAGTGATAACAACCATAGACGGGAGTTCATGTAGTAGGGTTTCAATCTAGCAGAAATGAACCCACTCGACGGGTGAAATTGGTAGGTTCTTTGGTTTGTCGTGAACCGAAAAGACAAGAATCGATATCCGTCCTGTATAACCGATGTCGTTATACTATAGCCGACGCTCGGTCGCTTAACCGATGTCGGTGTAATAAACCGGTATAAGAAAATATAAGAAGCTACCGATTTGCTCAAGATATTTATCAAATTGTTCTAAGGTAATCACGAGAAGATAGTATATAACAGAGAAAACAGAACTGAAAACAAACAATATGCACACGCAAATCCAGAGACTAACCCTAGGGTTAATTTTAATTATTGTGGGCTTATGCCTTTAGACACGGAATGATGTCAATCCTAAACAAAAGACTTAGGGGAAATGTCAAGTTGTTTTGGCTTATAAGGTTACCTCAATCGGGCGGAGGAATACCGCGGAAAAGGGGGGATGTTTTGAGCTGTTGTGTTAATTGTGAAGTGATTCGGTATGTGTTGTGCAAAGGAAAGTAAGATTAATTTCCTGTCAATACCGTGTGAAATCACCCCCACGTGTATGACATTACTTAGTCTATGTTCACTAGAATTGAAAACAATGAAGCAAGAAATGTAATGCACGTGTTTTAAACCCAAATCGAAAATGATATTCGATGAAGCAAATGAGATGACTTTCACTAATGTGAAACTGGGAAAGCAAGACAAATTCTTCACTAAATATAACAAAAACAGCAACAGCAAGTATGCTTCCTAAAATGAAAGCAAGCAAGAGAAACAGAAACCCGAAATGGGTCCCACCGGGCGTGCCAAAATGTTTCGCACGGAATGTTTCGGCTCTGCAGAATAGACTTGCTTCTATCCTATCATTCCTTTGAGAAACAGATAAGGGTTAGGGCTAGGAGGAATACCTGTTGAATGTTGAGATGGTGTGCGCGTACCATAGAGAAAGATCAGATCGACTGCGAAGAACTCCTTTTTGTCTTGGAAGGACTACCTGCAAGTAAGAATACAAGACCACAAGATTTTAATTAGACAACAAATGAGGGATCTGCCTTAGGCCCAGGAAATATAAAACTTCCTTTCGAAGGTGGTCAGTTCCCCTTTTAATACGATTTAACACAAATGATAATAAAGAAAGCTATTGCAAAATCACGATTTAGGTATCTCGTTACAAAGCAATAGAAACTAAACTATCAATAATAAAGCGTCACGTTGTTTGTTCGGTTACTGGTCGTTGATACGTTCAGGTTGAGTTATAGGGATAAACCAGGCTGGATTTGGGGTTGTTAGGTGGCTAATAGGTGAGCAAAAGGGTTTTGGGGTATAAGTCACAGTGACCGACGGTGGTCACTAGGTAACCGACCACGGTTAGAGAACCGCTGCCGGTAGAGGATAAACGATACCGGTAGGGGCAGCAATCTAAGTGCTTCTGGATAGAAGTTGGTTGTAAGGTGATTGTGGGGTTATTAGGATTGGTGGATGGCTGAGGGGAATGATGGGAGGATAGGGAAGACTCAGAGTGTGGTAAAATGGCCTTCTGGGCAATATCAGGGTGTGTGGGTGAAGGTTAAGTGCAGTTGTAGCTGGTAGTAGATCTAGGAATAAACTTATGATGGCTATGATTCAAAAAGTCTAAGAAATGTTAACAAAGAGACATACAAGGTTCTACTTACTGTTTATTGACAAGAATGCAGGTCCAAGAACTGTGGTGATGAAGGTAGAACTCAGATAGGACGTCCTGACGATCAGAAGATGAGATGTCTTCCTCACGATGATCACCGAGTGTCACCGGGCTCTGGTTGTGCGATTGCAATCTTGGGCTTGATGTCCTTCTCTGTAATCTCTTCTTGTTTCTTCACTTGTCTCTCGCTTTCGCCAAGCAAAATCTGGATTCTCTTGATGATTTCTCCTTCTCCCGATCAAATGAAAATCCAATCCTTTTTTTTGGTTGGAAGTGGTCATTTACGGGGAACCGATGGCGGTTACACAACCGACGGCGGTCGAGTAGGAACCGGTATCGGTCCGGTCAAAGCGGCTATTTTTGGTAAAATAGCCAGCTTTCCCTCCTTTTCTTCCGAGGGATTGGTAGCGGGCTTGGTCAAGTCATTATGAAGTTGGTTTTAGGTGCGGATGAGGAGTAATTAGTCATAGGTGTGGAATCGGACCAAGTTATAGGTCTTAATTAGGTTAGTTTAGGGTTAAGACTAGGTCACGATGAGGTGGCGACATGAGGTGGCAGGTATGGTGATGTGGATTTATTAATTATAAGGTAATTAATAAATAATTGTGTAAGGTTTAGGTGGTGAGGTTAGGTTGCGAAATGCGATGCGGGTCACAAGGGGATGAGGGATTTCCATTTTAGGGGTTTACAATTTTTAGTATGAATAGGAAATACTTATTAGAATAATTAATACATTTATAACTTTACAAAGCATAGAAAATACTTATATTTTCCATTCTCATACAAACAAACATTTTTTATATCTTCTATTGAATGGGCATATGCCAATTCTCATATAAGAATCATAGAAGAAAAATAGAGGTAATATTTAATTTTTTTTAGAATGGACAAGTTGCCCATTCTCACATCCTTTATAGTGATATTAAAATTATTAAGTTCAATATTGCTTCAATGAGTTAGAATGGTTAGAAAAGGCATATGCCCATTCTCATACAAACAAAGAGTTTTATTATTGTGATGAGAATTTTTATCATTGTGATGAGAATACATATGCCATTTCTCATACAAACAAATATTTTTATCATTGTGATGAGAATGGGCATATGCCCATTCTCATAAACTTAATATAGAAAGAAAGAAAAATTTGGATGTGATTTATTTTAACTATGGGGTCGTGCATTTGCATGTTGTATATTTTACATATTTTGATCATATATATTTGTGTCTAATATTGCTTCTAATTTATGATATCAATAAAAATTGACAAATGTTTAATTATAACATGGATTTATTTGCATAGAATGAAGGTAGGAAATGTGTTGTTATGAGATAAATACAACATAAAATGATGGTAATAAATGAATTGTTAAGAGATAGTCTACAAAAATAAACCAATATTTATATATTTTTATGAGATAGACTAAAAAAAAACCAATTATTTTATATTTATTAATCAACATAATAGTAACAAGTAAACTCAATCAAGCTCAAGTATTCGTGGAAATGTGTTGTTATGATAAAAATACAAGTCACAATTCTTTTTGTATAAAATGATGGTAATAAATCCATTGTTATGAAATAGACTAAAAAAACCAATATTAATGAATTTTTATGAGAAAGACTACAAAAATAAACTAAATTTATCTATATATATTAATCAACATAATAGTATCAAATAAACTCAATCAAGCTCAAGTAATTGATTTTTTAAATGTTTCCAAAGACCAACGTAAATTTGGGTGTGGACCCACATGATTTAACCATGTACATAAATGTGTGAAATTTTTCTATCAAAATGCATTGTGCCATCAAATTTCCAGCTAGAAGGCAATCCAAATAAAAGTGCCTCAGTTCTGTCATGAACAAAACATTTTGTTTCACCTATGAACAATATGTTTTCTGCTCCATATATTTGGGTGTACTTGTTGAGAACCTTTTGCATATTTTTTTTTTGTAAACTGGCACAATATTCCCCTTCTTCGATCTTAAAAATTTGTTGCTAATTTCACACTCCGATATGCCCCAACAAAAAAATGAATTCAATATTTCTTAGCCAATCAAATTTTTTTAATGAAGGCATGTCATTCTCTTGAATGCAGTATGTAAACCACAATCCAATATCAAAATGTTGTCATGTTATCCTTAACAATTTAGGGCTAAAAGTATGACTGAAGTATCGGTAGCATGCATATGTAAATTCTGGTTGTATGGTCAACGATCTAAATTCAAAAAGCCTTAGAACTCCAAAGAGAAATTCTTCTACCCCCAAAACCAATAACTTCTTTCCATGGAAAATGAGATCTGAAAAACCAACCAATAACAAAAACTCTTTTTCAATAAATTAAATCATAGATTATATTATCTGATTTTATTGATAATTACTTTCTTTTTGTATAAACCTATCAAAGCTAGTTTTGAGCATTAAATGGTAAACTATCAATAACATCCTAATTTATCATTATATACTAATCACATCATTTGGATGAAATGTGAAGAAAAACTAAAAAAATTGTAATAAACACATTTTGAGCATTACATACTAATAACCATCAATAACATCTTATTAAAGAGTATATAATAATCACTTCAAATGGAAAATGGGAAAAAGAACTACAAAAATGTAATAAACACAATTTTATATATTCATTTGTTCCACTGTTGTTTGAAATAGAGAACATCCCTTTAAGATGTCTCTTACATCATCTACAACCCCTACCACAATAGTTCTGTAAACAATGATGACATAAGCCACTTATTATTTTTAAAGTCTTTCTCAAAAACCTTTGGAGACACCAAAAAAATTTTTCTTCAGAACCCCTTTGTTGATTACATTAACTACAACCATAGTTTCACATTTGTATGGAAATTCTGGTGTCTTCCAAATTGTTTCCAAATTTTTAATAAATTTGTCTCCCTCTTTTTCAATGCTCCATACCCCAACAAAACAAAGGTTGCACATCCACTTTAGCTTTGAGAGTAACAATTTTTGTTGCTAGTTTTTCTACACTTGGCATCTATATCCAATGTAGATGACCAAAATGTTATTCGATGAAACTCTTTAAACACAAAAGTTAGAAATTGGGTAATAGACATTCGTGGTAGGAGGTGCTCATTGTTCAATTGAAATGTATTTTCCTTTTTAGAAGTATGCTTTTGAACTAACAATTCTTCTAATTCAAGAACAAGAAAATGTTTCTTTGGAGGCACTGCAAAAAAAAATAATAATTAAACTTCATTATTAACTTGTATGTATTTCAAATACGATAATAATATTTCACAAAATATTTTTACCTATTTCTTTACATATATTTGTTTGTTGTAGATTTTCTATATTTTCTCCAGTTGTATCTTCACATAAAAATTGAAATTAGGATATATTTATCAAATTGATTCCAACTAATATTGACAAATAAAAAAGATTAATATTTTTACCTATTTCTTTACATATATTTGTTGATTTTCTCCAATATATCTACACATAAAAAATTGTAATTAGGATATATTTATCAAATTGACTCAAACTAATATTGACAAGTAAAAAATATTATTAAATTTTAAATAATACTTGATACTTGTTCATGAACAACCTGTCATAATTGATGGTGAAGGGTTTGATGTAGCTTCAATATTAATCACCATCATTGTGTGTTTTATGTTTTTTGGGTAACTTTTTTTTTTGGTTGACATCGTGCTATTGTTAGGAATAATATATTTTTCTTGGTTATCGAATATCTTATTTAGAATAATTTTTAGGAATAATATTATTGTTAGGAATAATATCTTCTATGTAATGGATTAACCTCATGGCTTGCACTTGTTCTCCACTCATAATCATGTTATTAATAGGAATAATATCTTCCTGTAATGGATTAACCTCATGGCTTGCACTTTTTCTCCACTCATGATCATTTGTAAGGGCTCAAATAATATTGTTCCAATGAACATAAATACTTAGAATATAAAGTAAAAATTGTAAACAATGAATTATTGTCCATTCTCACTTAATTACTATAATACCTGTTCTATCTTGTATTCATCGGGATACATGTTCACTGTAATACCTATTTCAATCTTGTATTCACTTGGGATACCTATTCTCATTAGGAATCATAGAAGAAGAATAAATGTTGCATAAATTTGTTTGTTTGTATGAAAGAGATGTTACATAATCTGGTTGTTTGATGCAGAGCCTAAATCACTTGCAATCTATCACCAAGGTTAGAATGATCCAAGACTTCAAAGAATACCTTTTACTTGGCCAATAAATACTTTTCTCTAGGTCTCCACTCTTCAAAACTTGTAATTTTTTCCTTATGATAATTATTCATAATTGTCTTATATTGGCTGGACTATCCTTGGCATAGAGCAAGTGTTGCACTACATACCATCGATGAGAGGGATCAAGCCTTATGTAGTTCACCTTTTTATAAGGTAGAGGGGCCATTCCCCATGATTTCTAATATAATTTATAGAGGTATTAAAATGATTAAGTTCAATCATTGTATTGAATGTGTGGATGCATGTTCTTCTATAGGAATCATTGAGGAAGAATATATGATTGATATATGAGAATGGACATATGCCCATTCAATACATGCAATATTGAACTTAATCATTATAAAACCTCTATAAAGGAAGTGGTTAAAAATTCAAAATATTTCTAACTCTAATATAAAATGTTCATTCACATGAATGATTGTTTCTAACTTACCCATGATTCAAATTATCATCTGGTTTCCTTTCCCATTTATTCAAGATAAATTTCCCATTGTAAAAAAAAATATTTTTAACTCCTCATTAGTTCTCCTTTTTTTTATAAGGTATAAGGGCCATACCCCATGATTTCTAACATACTTTATAGAGGTATTAAAATGATTAAGTTCAATCATTGTATTGAATGTGCATGATGCCTGTTCTTCTCTAGGAATCATTGAGGAAATATATGATTGATATATGAGAATGGACATATGCCCATTCAATATGCAATATTGAACTTAATCATTATAAAACCTTATAAAGGAAGTGGTTAAAAAAATTTAGAATATTTATAACTCTAATAAATAAATATTATGCCATTCAATACATGCAATTTATTGAATATTTTTAACTCTAAAAAGGAAGTATTATAAAATGTTTACAAAATTTTTTTAACTCTACCCATGATTCAAATTATCATCTGGTTTCCTTTCCCATTCAGAAAAATTTTGCCTGGAATATTTCCCATTAGTAAAAAAAAATACTTTTAACTAATAATATAAAATTCTCAATTAAATAATAGAAATAAAATTTAATTTGTCTTACAATGAGAAGATGTGCATTCTCACACATTATTTATCTTGTTTATAATGGGAACAATCCCATTCTCAAAAAAATAAATATTACATTGTTTTATAATGCTTCCATAACATAGAATGTTTTAATACGTCGTATACGATCCAATATCATACAAAAAAATATATCTATGTATATAATAAATGTAATGGTGGAGGAGGGAAAGAAAATATGATAAAACTTTAAAATATTATTTAATGGTGCATTATGAATTAAAAGAGAATTTTGAAAAAGGGAAAAATTTTACAATAGATGTACATAGAAATATTATATTCAAGTGTAAATATTCTTATTGACTAGGGCTTTTTTAATATCCATGTTAAATATTTTAATTCTTCTTCACTAGGACATATGCCCATACTATAAATAGGTAAATATTGTCTCTAATACTTCCCATTCTAAAAAAAATTTAATATTTTAATTTCCTTGGCTTTAAAAAGAATATATTCATGTTATGGATATAAAATAAAATGCAAAAGGTAACTACATAAAATATGTTTCTTTCTATTCCCATTAAAAAATTTAATTTTCCAATGGGCATCTTCCATTGGATTTTTTTGTTTGATACATATTTTATGTATCTACAATTCAATTAAAGAAAAATGTTTGTTTGTCCGAGAATGGGCATATGCCCATTGTAAACATTCAACTACAAGCAATACTGAACTTAATCATTTTAATACCTCTAAATATTCTGAAACATATTTAATTTTTTCCATGTTCATCTTCTATGATATCTATATGTGAATGGGCATATACCCAAGCAATATTGAACTTAATCATTTTAAGAAATCTATAAAAGCTTGTGAGAATGGAGAAATTTTAACTCTATTCTTCTAATTAAACTTCTAACTTTTGTTTACATATATTCTATAATATGAAAAGAACTTAGGAGAAAACTATATGAAGGATGTACATATTAATATTAGAACAAAGTAAACATTGTTAAGAATTAATGTATATATATAATGACTATAATAAAAAGAACACAAAAATCATAGAGGCTATTTACTCTAGAGGCGTAGTTAGACATTTATAATATTGTTGGATCATGATCTCTTGCTTGTGATTCTCCACCATAAAGATAAGTGAGGACCTCTTTGTATTATGTGTTTCCTTTAATGCATTTTTCCCACCATATAATATTAATACATGGGACACATTAGTGTTGCATCTCTCAATCATGTGCTCCCAAAAATGCACTGATCTCTCACATTTGAAAGGATGTTCAGGGATGAAACTCCAATTTCATTCGGGTTGATAATATCCAAGGGCTCTGAATGTTTCCAATCTAGATCCACTATCACATCTTCCACCTCCATACCAGTTGAATTATGAACACCATATATGGTAAAAATCACTGACATCCCTTGAAATGCATGTTCTACATTCAAAATTCTGTAACATCCTTATGAAATTATTGTTGTTTTTTTACTTTTTTCATGTATATTTTTACAACAATATAAAATAAGTAAACTTGTACTTATGGAAGTATAAAAGATGCAGAAACAACTCATTATACTACACCCAATGACACTCATAAGATCAATAATATCATTTTTGTGAGATAATACTCACAAGATTACAAAAATCAGCAATTACGACTTCTACAGTGAGTGGCGGTAAATGGAATTCCAAACCTCTCAATGTCTACTAAGAAAAAAAGGATAAGAACATTGACAAGTGAATTCATATGTATCTTGCATCCTTGGTTGAGAATTTTTATTAGCCATAGTCACATACAATTCAAGTAGTTCAATAACATTTTTTGAATAATTTGGCAAATTTATTTCCCCTAATGGTGTTTTTTTCCTTTTCAATTTTTTCTTTTCTTCTCTAAGATCTTGACATAGTTGAGAAAAATGAGACTCATGGATGGAAAATTTTTCAATCACATTTAATTCATTGCATCCTATAAGAGAAACATATTCTGGAACTCTTTCCAGCATATAAGACATAACTTTGGCTCTTGTTGCTCTACTTTTTTACTCTTTTTACAGTAATATTTTAGAAACATTGCATTAACACCATACTCTTCTCTAAACCAAACTTCACCACTAATGCATTTATCTACAAGGACATCTAATTCTTCATCTTCATACCTTTTGTGCATCTAAATAGTCCTGTTGTAAGCAAGATCTAATGAATTTGGCTTGAAATCTGGGTCTGTAGATTTTTTTTTGGGCTACAAGGAAACCCACCATTGGTATAAAATCAAAACTAAAACCCACTTATCCCAAATTTCATCTGGGAGTACAAGAAATGAAATTTATCATTCAAACTTTCCAATTTTCCTTCTCAAAAAAGAAACAAAATTTTCCTTTCAAATGACTACATGTGAACATTAAAATAAATTTTATTAGTTTAGCATTCTATAAGAAATAATTTAAGTTAATTTCTATGTGCAAAAAAAACTTAATACAATTTATAAATACCTTCCATCCCTCTTGACTTTTCATGACCAAAACCAGGATGTTGTGGTCTCTTCTCTAAGATCCACCTTGACCTGGCTTTGTACAACGAATCAATAAATATTGTTTTCACCCATGTTTTGTTTTCCATATTTTGTTTCTTGAAAATACTGATTATTTTTCTTTTGTTTCTTTGGAAGACAAAATACGGGAAGACCTTTGTTTGATTCTATCATGAATAGATGAAAAATCAAGGATTTTAAGGATTTATTTTTGGGCTTCAATTGTATGTTTCCCATCAATAATATAGAAATGAGTTTCTATGTCATGAATTTCATGCTCAAACTCCATGTCAAAAATATCACCAGTAGATTTTTTTGAAAGGAAGAAAATTACATCCCATTAAAGAGGTACAAGGTTACACAACATAGAGTGCACAAGGAGAAGACACACTTGCTAAATCAAGTGATTTGTATTGGTATTTTATAGGAGCTACATGGAAATGACCAATATCAATTTTGAATGAATTTTCTTCAAATAAAAAAATATGAATCTCTTTAGATAATGTAGATTGACTTTTTTAAATTTAGTTTGAGCTTGTTTTAATAATGTTTTCTCTTTTAGATCACTTCACCTCTTGAAAGTGTGATTCTAAAATGTGTTTTTCCAGCTTAGATAATTTTTTCTTCTAGCATGGTAAACATTTTTAATGTAATTTTTTTTGGCCCACTTCCTTATCCATATTCATGGTAGGTGGGAAATAGATGAAGTGAATGCATATTGATATAGAATTTTGAATATGGTGACAATTCCTACACAAATAGCTTCACTATTATGCACACCACTCTTGTCCCCTTTAGTGTATGGCTCATTTTTCAACCATAACTATAACATGAATATTTGTATTTTTTTTTGACCTTTCCATGCCATCTTTTTTGTAAAGAGAAACCTATAATTCCATTTTATGTAGTGAGCATGTTCTCGATGCGTTGTCCACTTTTTCCACTTGAAGAGATACAATTATATTTATTATACACTTTATGCTCACAAGAATGCCAATTGGTGTGCGTTGGTCTCCCAAGGAATGAAACAACCACAAATCATTGTAATAATTATTAGGGGTGTGAAATTCAACAAACCATTTTCATCCCTTCTTCCATAGTCATCTACACCATCAAAAAATGGAATTTCCTTGTATACGGGTCATGGTAATAAGAGCCATTTTTTTTACAAATTTTTTTAGTGTAATATATATCAAAATCTTCACAGACTTAACATTTTTTTATAAAAGTAACAAGTTATGATAACGTTCAACTTCCCATTTTAAACTCTATTCTTTTTCTATGATTGCATCTACCCATGATAAAAATTTTTTTTTGTATTGAATGGGAAGATGCCTATTCTCATGTGATATAATTGTTTTTTTATATTAGTGTAATACATATCAAAATATTTGAAAACTTTACATTTTTTATAAAAGTAACAAGTTGTGATAATGTGCAACTTCCCATTTTAAACTCTATTCTTTTTCTATGATTGCATCTACCCATGATAAGTTTGTTTGTTTGTATTGAATGGGAAGATGCCATTCTCATGTGATATAATTGTTTGTTTATATTGAATGGGCCGATGCCCATTCTCATGTAACATAACTATTAGAAGAAGAATAGAGATAAATTTAAGTTAACTTCAATTCATAATTTTTAGAGTTATTAGAATGGGCAAGTGAAAAATTTAACTTTGTTTTAGAATGGAAGATGCCCATTCCCATATAGGAATCATGGAAAAAGAAGAATAGAGATTAGAGATATTAAAATGATATGCCCATTCCCATATAGGAATCATGGAAGAAGAAGAATATAGATTAGAGGTATTAAAATGAATGTAATTAATTTATTATAGAAGGAAAGATGGCCATTTATGTTACTTTTACTCTATCTAATTTGAAGTTTGAGTTTCAAAAATATTTGAAGAAAATGTTTATGCTACTTTTACTCTCTCCACTTTATTTTTTCATCCTTTCCACTTTAAAAGGGAAGATGCCCATTCTCACATATAACTAATAGAAAAATAATAGAGATAAATCTGCTCATTCTCATGTATAACTAATAGAAATATCTTATATATCTAATTTATTACAAGAAGAATAGAGATAATTTTAAGCTCAACATATTATATTTACATTCTTTTAACATGGGAAGGTTATTCTCATACAAAAACATTGTTTGTTTTGTAATAATTTGTGAATTGTCTCCATATATATATATATATTTTTATATGGTTAATATGATCATAGTAAATTTTATCTATATTCTTCTTATGTGATTCAAATTATTTGTATGTCTATTCTTCTTCTATGATTCAAATTATTTTATCTCTACTCTATTTAAGTGTTTATAATTGTATCATATTGGTGGACTATCCCTAGAGCGAGCCAATCTTGCACTACATATACCCTAGAGGGATCAAGCCTTATGTAGTTCTCATCATATAAAAAATACCGTAGTAATATAAGTGAATCATTTCATTTTGAAGATGAAGTGAAGTGTCAAGATATTAATAAAAGTGATGCATTTTATCTTGAAGATGTGATTCAAGCACATAATGGTCTTGCATTACCAAACATCAACATGAATCACATATTCAGGATTAAATGATAAACTTCTATTGTGACTGCTAGTTGAATATTCCTTGTTGAAGAAATGATTAAGTGCTCATGTTTTCCTGCACCCCATCCAAAACTTGCAAAAAATGGGAAATCATTCAATGCATAAACTCAATTTATTGTTTATAATTATATCATTTTCGGGGGTAATAGATTAAGATATATTAGATGTTCAGAATGGTCATATTATGCTCTACATACCCTTGAGAGGGATCAAGCCTTATGTAGTTATCATCTTTCAATACATACATATACATACATATATATCCATTCACATTTGGGAAGCATAGAAGAAGAATAGATATTTTGAATGGGCATATGCCCATTCTCATATAAAAATTATAGAATATAATTGGAAGATGTGCATTGTGATAGTTTCAACAAGATTTGAAGAAAATGTTTATGCTAGTTTTACTCTCTCTACTTTATTTGTTCATCCTTTCAGATTTAAAAGATATAAGATGTTTAGAATGGGCATATTATGCTTTACATACCCTCGGGATCAATCCTTATGTAGTTCTCATCTTATAATATATAAAGATAAATGATTCACATTTGGGAAACATAGAAGAATAATATATTTTGAATGGGCATATGCCCATTCTCATATAAGAATTATAGAATAGAATTGGAAGATGTGCCTTATGAAAAATTCAACAAGATTTGAAGAAAATTTTTATGTTACTTTTACTCTCTCTACTTTATTTGTTCATCCTTTTATCTTTAAAAGGGTAGATGACCATTCTCATACATAACTAATAGAAGAAGAATATAGAGACAAATATTCTCATTCTCATGTATAACTAATAGAAATCTCTTATATATCTAATAGAAGAATATTATATATAACTTTAAGTTCAACATATTATATTTAATTTCTTTTAACATGGGAAGGAATGGGAAGTTGTGCATTGTGACAACCTTTATAGAAGATGTGCACGTTTATAATGGGCACAAGCCCATTCTCATACAAACAAACATTGTTTGTTTTGAAGTAATTAGTATTATTGTATTACACTAGCTGGAATATCCCTGACAGAGTGATGTGTTGCACTACATACCTATGAGACGGATCAAGCCTTATGTAGTTATATTACTATTTTTATTGTTCATGAGAAAAATTTTCGAGGAAAAATTGATGGATTTCTTGCCAATGCTCCGGGAGTCTAAGTCCCTCTACTTAACCAATGCACTTTTTGTATATGCATGCACAATTAAAGGTGGATTTTCCCGGTGGCCTTGAGGTTGGGGATCTAACAGGGGCCGTCCCACCGACCCTACGGAAAAGCTAAAAATTTCTTTCTAGAGATGACTTTGTTAAGAGAGAGGGAAAGGGAGTGAGGAAAGAGAAGAGGGGATTAATGTCATGCGTAGAAAATATAATTCCCACACCCATTAACAAAAAATTCCACACACATATTAAAGTTAAGAAGAAATAACCCTACTAATGGCCACAAGATGAATTAAGATTAAGAACTCAAAGTTTTTAAAATTTCCTCATCAAAAAAGGCATGAAAATCCTTCTTCTTGTATTGATGCTTTGTAGTGCCCCTCCTCCTGACACCGAAAAAGCAGACTAAAAAGTTGGTATTTTTTTTTAAAAGTGCGAACTAATGTTTCACCTGACCATTCTCATAAAATAATTAAATTCATAACATTCTACTTTTAACCGAAATTCTAAAACATTTATTTCTAATTAATTTTCTTTATTTAGCTTCTATAAATTTCACACATTTAAATATATATCTCATTTAAATAAATTCACCTACATTGGGAAATAACTACTCTTTAAATAAATTCATTCCCCATTTAAAATATTTACCCACACCCCCTTATTGATTTAAGTTACCATTCCCACAATATTTCCCATATCCAAAAGTATGTAGGGTTTTATTTGAACCCTAGGATCAAATAAATCTGGTCCCTAGATTTTGGAGTAACCCTAAAGTTTTCCCTAACTTTCTTACCTTTTTCCTTCCTATTCATTTGAATTTTCATTCTTGTTTTCCTCTTCTTTATTTTATTTTTTTATTTTTTCATTTTGCTTTACTCTATCTTATTTTAGGTTGTATGGAGGAAACTATGGATTTTTTTTTATTTTTTATTTTAGTTGTTCGATAGCAAGAAAATACTAAATTATTTCAATTGTATTATTTTATTTTATACATATACAAGTAAATCCAAACACATATATATAAAATACCGCTAGGTCTTAATTTGTTTCATTTTGTTTTATTAAGGAATGTGTTGGGGGGGGGTGGGCGGGCACAGTGAATGGCCAACACAGGGGCAAGGTGAAAGAGAGTGCGTGGAGAGGCAAAGGGGGGGTGGACAAAGTGGGTGGAGGGTGGCGGTGCTGAGTGCCGGGTGGGGTAGTGTGGAAAAGGGGGAGCAGGGCACGGCAATAGGGTAGGCGGCATGCGGGAGGTCATGGAGGCCGGACAACGGCCCGGGGGAGCAAAGACAAGGGTGGGGGTTCAGCCCCCCCACCGATTTAGTTTTGTTTTTTTTTGTTTTTTTTTTTAAATTTTGTTTTTATATATAAAAAAAACGTATATAATATATATATATATATATATAATATCAAATGAAAATATTAAATAAATGATACATTTAATATATTATATATATATATATATATCTTAATTAGATAATAATAACAAAAAAATGATAATATTTACATTAAGCACATATAAAACTGCACAAATTACTTAAAGTAACACAATAATTACTCTATCTCTCTCTCTCTCTCTCTCTATATATATATATATATATTTTTGTCTAGATCTCAAGTTATTATTATTTTTACATAGATAAATAAAGTTGATTTCAACTTAAAATAAATAACAGATTTTAACCTTATTATTAATACAAAAATGAACTGAATGTTCCCAACTATTCACATTAAATGATTATCAGATTTGTGATAAAGAAAAACACAAGTATTTTAAAAGATAGAAAAGTCTAATTGCTAATAAATTTTGCAAAGGAGCATACTATTCAAATCTGATTTTTTTATAAAATACATAAGGCTCTCAACAAAGAAATACTATTCCTTTCAAATGCAATGCAAAAGAATTTTTTTTGTTAAATAAATATTCCAACAACAAGCATGTTAAGGGAATGTAAAAAGAATGCTTCTACTAAATGTATTTTAAAGAAAGACAATATTTTACAAATCTTCTTTTGCACAATCTCTCAATAACTCAATACTTCATATTTCACAATCATGCCTAAATACATAGGAGACAACTATCAACTCCTTTCCAAGATTGAAGAATTCTTTCAAATACAAAGGAAAAAGGAGTTACAATAAAGAGGAAGCCTTCCACCAAGCCATATCCCAAAGGGTTACAATGCAAGGATGTTTCACAAGGATTGAGAGAACAAAAGAACTTCAACAATCATCAACTATCAACATTGAGCTCCAACTTTAAAAGCATTCAAGGAATCCATGCAAGGAAAAAGAAGCTTGTTTTTCCACCCAACCATAGGCATCATTACATGCCTTTCCCAAGGTTGGGATGCATGCTAGCCTCCCCCAAGCCCATGGGAAAGAGGACTACCATCCACAACTTTGCACAAGAATGAAGGTGACAAAAAACATTACATTCATACAAAACAAGGCAATGACTAAGACAAGACTCCAAATTTTACAAAGAAGAAAAAGAGGAGAAGCCAAGTTCTACCTCTAAACAAAGTGGGGAAGAGAGGAAAGAAGTTCTCCAATAATTATAACCAATAGTAGTTGTATAAAAAAATATCTCCATACCCTCCTTATTTCTCTATTTTCATACCATCCACCCCCTTATTCCTCCTCCCTTTCACCAAGTCCTTCTTGGAAGGATTTTCAAACCCCAAAGGGGTTTCCTTACCAAGAATGGGGAAGGAGATTCAAGCCAAATGAATCACCTTCCCCACCTCAAACCATTTGAGGGGTAATTAAATCCTACAAGGCTTGTCCATCAAGCCTATAAGGGTTGAGAGGGAATAAAATCCCTCTCTCTTCCCCAAAACTCCAAAACTCCATCATGCCATATGATAGAGGGAGTAAAACAAGAAAACAATAACCAAAATCCACATGCAACAATAACATTTTCAAGTAAACAATCTAACAACTAAAATGAGAACAACACATGCAATAAGACTTAAGAGCCTACCTCAAATAAATCTCTCCAAAAATCTTTCCAACTTCCAACTTCTCCACTCCTTGACCCAAGCAACCTCTAGCTCCAAATCACCCAAGCATCCAAGCAAAAGCTCAAAAAAGTTCTCTTCTTTTCCCATGAAGGGGAATTTGAAGAGGAGAAAATAAACATCCTCACAAATGAGGGGGTGACATGTGTCACCCCTCTCCTCCTTCAAGGTCAAAGATTCCAAAACAAAAGAGAGAAAAGGTAAAAATTTCTTTTTTCCCTCTTCTCCCAAATTACTCAAAATGCTAACAAGACAATTCTAGTGCAACTTTTAACAAGCACTCTAATCCACAACCCTTACATGGATGTGACCAAACAAGAGGACAAAAGGGAGATAAAAATCCCTCTAGCCTTGTAAATAAGTGCCGCTACCCATTAGGTAGGGTCCAAGGACTCATTTTTATGTTAAGGGAACTCCCAAACAAAAAAGGGGTCCCTAAAAATGCCCAAAATAACCCAATTTCGGGTTTGGAAAAATTAGGCACATGGTTAGAGGGTATGGAGACCACCCAAGGGTTCACATCATCATCATTAAGTACATCATTAAACAAAATCAAAACTTAATGAAAGTGGGATCATTAACTCCCAAAAACAAGTTTACCACAAAAACTAATCACCCTAAGCAAAATTAACAATACTAGACATATTACATTATACAAAAGGGGTCACTCATGGTGCCCAAAACAATAACTCCAATACTAAGGTTCCACACAATGAACATGGCTAGGACTCAGCCCGTGGGTTGCTTGTGCAAAGTTGTGTAGCTGGCCTGAATCCCACGTTCTCCTGTAACCTGTCACCTGCACACTCATTGCACACATTAACCGTACCTATCTGATAAAATATAAATCAATGACTCAGTAAGATATCAATGAGTTCTAAACTAGCCTAACATCCTACTGAAATCAAAATGTGACAACGTGCACAATTATACTCAATTCACCAAAAGTTAGACAAAATGATAGAGTGACATATAACCATGGAATCCCAACATGCAACAACTAAGTATTCATCAATATAATTATGTTCCAAAAACAACATCATATCCATTAGTATCCATGACATCATATGATAATGTGACAACATATAAATTAAGCTAAATTGGCGCCATACGCCAAAATGTCCATACATTTCTAATAAGATCAAATCTATAATATAATGTCCAAGATATAACAAATCTCTGTCAAAACATGTCTATGAGCAAAGAAACAACAAGTTACTGAGCTATAAAAAGTGTGGGCACTACATGCTTGAGAAAAAATTGTACATAACATGGAAATGAAAGAAATTTGAGAATGAGGGGAATGGAAGAATTTGGCTATATCGTTTGTTATCTCAATGCGTCTTGAGTTTACAAAATCAATCACCAACCCTTTGATATGGGAATGGATTTAAAATTTATAGAATGATAGGTGACTCATCATCTACCCCACAATTCCTTTTCATATGTCCTCACACAACTTAAAACTTTTCAACTTCCTAAGAAACTTTTAAGTCCCTTTTTATTACATAAAGGTGACTTATTACATTACAAACATTAAGGCATATGAAAAACTACAACCCCAACGTAAAATTAGAACATTGAGAAGAGAGATAAAGATGGGGATATGAAGAGAAGAGAGAGAAAAGAAGAATAGAAGATGTTTCCCCTCATGAATTCCGATTCCAATTGAATGAAAATATGATTATTCAAACTCATGGGAAACTCCTTTAAATTGGCTCACAGATGCTTTGGAATGAGTGTTTAAAAACAATATCGAATGATTCAAATTGATGACTACAACTTCTACCTTACACAAGATACTCCTCCAACTCGAGCCACAAAGTGAGTGTCAAGAGACACTGTTGAATTCTATAAGATGAGTCTTGAATTCCCTATGAGAAATTCCCATGGATGATCCCGAATAATGGTGTTGACTGAATGATCATCCCTCTTCATCCCATTGTTCAAAAATTTCCCGTTGAGTATGAATTACCATTAATAGCGAGTACCCACATGGGAGACTTATTATTTATAGTAAGAGGTGATTCTTTCTTCTTCTTGACCATCTTGTTGTGGTGAAATTCTTCCTTCAATCCTGTGAACAATATATTTGGCTCAACCACTTCATGGGTTGACTTATTATTTTTAGTAAGCACCCATATAGGGAACTTACTATTTTTAGTAAGTGATAATTTTCACTATTTTTTTCTCTAAAAACTCATTCTTACTTCCTAGTGACCTTTAGTGCACACTTCTTTTGCCACAACTTCTTTTGATGATGAATTTCCAAACATAGCAAGTTTGTATAGAAGACTTACTATTTTTAGAAAGTGGATTTCAAACACTTGGTTTGTAATGGAACACATTTTTTTAGACTTGTCTCATCTTCGTGATCACATCATTATAATTTCACATAATTTTTCCCACTATAATGCTTGGAAATAAAATTTAAAATTTTCACCTGGCAATGGCTTTGAGCACGGAGCTGCCATGGCAGCCATTAATGGAGCTCAAAATTTATAGGTCTTTTTTTTTTGTCTCCGTTCACAATAAAAACAACTCCATTGTGATAGGTTTTTCATTTGGAGTTTTTGGTCAAGTTTTTAACGGGATTGGACCATCAGATTATTGGGAAATCCAACAAATGTGAGTTAGGGCATGAAATGGGATTTTTGTTAGAACAAATGATTCAGGAAACAATTTGACCTCTCGTTTATTGTATCTTGATCATCTTGAAAAATTTGGAATTATGAAAAATATGGAACCTCAATCTAACTTGTATCTTGCAAGATATGAAGATTTTTTGATTGGGTGACTTCATGGTTATTTGGCAAAAATCATCATTTTATCCTCGTTCTTCGTTTCTTCAACAATTTTGATTAGTACTTCCCCCAAGACATGTATTTTCATGGATTTGAGTTTTTATTTATCATGATAGAATGTGTTCAAATCATCAATGGTGGAATGGGTGTGAGAAAGAAATGGTGGACAAGTTATAGAGCAATGGCAGGGTGAATTGTGAAGAAGAAATGGGGGGAAATAACGGCTAAGTGCCAGATTTAAATTATTCAAAAAAAATGCACATAAACGATGGGGTGAATTTTTTCATGTTTGATTTCCCTCACCTCAAAGGGACATGAGGGAAATTAAACTCCATGACGCTCTAGGTGATGACATGTGGCAACAATCCAATGGTGAAGGCTTTGAGCTCCCACAAGCACCTGGGGATGAACTGGAAATCATAGAGGTCATATGTGGGTTTAGAGAGCTTCATGGGGGCTAGGAAAATTTTCCCAATCTTGATGTCCCTGAGCTTGAGGGATGTTAGGGACACAAAATCACTCCAAGCTCCTTAAGCACAAAATTTGACTAACTCCTGAACCTTGAGGACAACTTGGGACGACAATATCTTGAGCCCCCGATGGAATTTTTTGATGAAAGTTTATATGATCTTGTTTCTAAATTTCCTTTTGAATCCATTGGTGGGGTCTCAAGTCTTGATTCTTCCATTTGATCCCTAAAAAATTTGAATTTTTATCTTGTACTTCATGTGAGCATGAGAAAACCTACTTGCAAACCCAATTCTCCCAAGTGTTGTGAAAAATATAATTTCACAATATATTAAATCTTGGAATTTCCTTTCCGAATTTATTTTTTCTTAACACCATCCGAGCTCCCATAATCACCTTCGAATCTCAACAGCTTGTTTTAGTCTATGCAATGCCTAGGCCTCGTGAACCGTGTTTTTTTACCAAACTACTCCAAACTCTCCAAATCTTCCTTGAATATTCCAAAATAACTTCCATGATGTTTCTAGGCCTTCAATTCACCTCCATGTTGGATTTGGATCCTCCGTTCCATTCCAGGGGGTTGCTCTAGTCCCTGTAAAGGCCGGCGATAACCCTTCTCAACACCGCCCGAGCATTTTTAAAGAACTCCGAAAATCACCTAAGGGGATTGACGTGTCTTTCCTAATCACCTAGAGGGATGTGTTAACATCAATTGGGATGTCATCGAACTGACTGGGTAGACTTGGGGTGCCTTAGAAGGGTAAAACATGAAAAAATTGGCATAGGGGTATAGTTTTCATGCTTGGAAATTGACAATTTCCTTGTTGCACATTTGCATGAAAACTTTGATAAATGTATCATTTTTGTTAGACTTACCTTGGTGGAGCCAAGTATAGGCACAACCAAGTGCTGCACTACATACCCGTGAGAGGGATAAATCCTTATATAGTTCTATTATTTTGTTTATAAATGTATCATTTTGGCTAGAAAAACCTTGGTGGAGCTAAGTACATGTACCGCTAAGTGTTGTACTACATACCCATGAGAGGGAACAAGCCTTGTGTCGTTCTATTTTTTTTTATAAATGTATCACTTTAGCTAGACTAACCTTGGTAAAGAAAAGTACAGCACAACCAAGTGTTGCACTACATACCCGCGAGAGAGATCAAGCCTTATGTAGTTATATTATTTTACTTATAATTGTATCGTTTTCGATGGACTAACCTTGGTGTAGCCAAGTATAGGCACTTGAAATTACTCCACTACATACCCGTGAGAGGGATCAAGCCTTATGTAGTTCTATTATTATTTTTATGATGGGCAAGGAAATATTTTGAACTCAATCATTCTAGCTGGACTAAGCATTACATCTCTTTATTTATATTTGTCTCATTTTTCCTGCTATTATTCTATTTTAGAATCAACAGATGCTCATTCTCATATTATGTAGTTCTATTATTTTGTTTTAGAATGGGTCAATGCCTATTCTCTTCCCATTATCATATAGGAATCATTAAAATATATTGTTTACCACCATGACATTTTCCCATCCTCATATTATGTAGTTCTATTATTTGTTTTTAGAATAGGCAGATGCCCATTGTCATTTATCATTAAAATAAAAATATATCGTATTATATATATTTAACATCGTTTATTTAATAATTCAATGTAATTATTTTAAAACATGTCTTTGACATATTTTTGGAGGTAATTATTTACCATTGTTTATTTATTAATAAAAGGTAGTTCTTTTAAAACGAGTCTTCGACCACTCATTGGAGGGAAAGTGAGATAGTTTTTTTGTTTTGTAACTATTAATATTTGTATTATACTAGCTGGACTATCCCCGTAGATATAATTGATGCACTATATACCCTTGAGATGGATCAAGCCTTATGTAGTTATAATCCATGTGTGTGTGTGTGTGTGTGTGTGTGTGTGTGTGTGTGTGTGTGTGTGTGTGTGTGTGTACATGTGGGTTTTGAGAATGGGTTAATATGCTGATTTTTAAATTTGTATCTATTTTGGACCATTTTCATACTTGAGACCACCATGCACTATATATATATATATATATATACTTTACAACTAGGTTTTGAGAATAGGTTAAATGTTTAAATTTATATTTGTCCTTGACCATGACATAACAAGACCACCATGAAAATATATCATTTACCACCATTTACTTATAAATGAAAATAACCTAAAACATGGTTATGTTTAAATAGATGATTATTTATACATACAATCGGAATACAACAAGAACATTAATTTAGCTAATTTAACATAACATAAAAACTTAAGTAAAGTGATTAGAGGGATAAGAAGTAACAAGAACCAAAAAAGGAAACACATAGAGAGAAAATAAAAATGCATATTTAATTTACCCAGGAAGACAACAAAAGAACTAACAATCTAAATTAGTGGGCATCAAAAATCCTTATTGGCTCTTCTTTGACATTAGCAAATGAGAAGGAAGAACTCACAAAGCTACTCCAAGTAGCCATATGACAAATGACCACCACTAGTAGTGAAAATATTTTACAATATTGCATAGGTGGGATGCATCAACTCCCATAACATAAAAAACACGAAGAAACTCACAGAGATTTATAGGAGCATGAATCTACGTTAAATCAATAATTCTAGGAAGATGTAGAGGTGGTCAATCCAGGTTCTCGAAGTAAAATGGTCTAAGATAGCCTACACGAATTGGGTGAGGCCTCGAGCCCTCTCCACTAAAGGTTCCACCAAAGAATGATGGATCCAACCATCTTCCACATCAGGACCGACGAATATGGATAGAGTGTTGAGATTACAATGCTCTAGTTCTTCATCCAAACCAACCCTATGTGAGGGAAATATAAAAAATAGGAAATAGTAGCAATGTCCAATTTGTTACAACTAACTAGAAGAAGATTCGAAACAAACACCGAGGAAATTTTTGAGTTGACCCAAGCTCTTTTTGAAGAACAAAAATAGGCCTCAACCAAAACTTGTTCAATGGCTTCAAAGATAGATGAAGAATCAATCCTAAAAACCCGCTTGACACGTAATTGAGAAATGGAATTGAATAATTCCATTTATTTTTTGTCACTTTGCAAAAAAATGGCAAGAAAAGAGAGGGAACAACCATGACCTAAAGACAACACACATTAGGCAATTTCATTGACCACTTAATAGATAGATGCCCATATAGAGTTCGTCTTACGACTATTTTTCTCACTGATTCCTATATTAGAATGGGAATATTCTCATGTCCTAAACATTCTAATGCAAGATGCTAGTGGAGAGATAAAATTTACTTACTCTATCTTTATTTAATAATGGGCACTTGCCCATTCCCCATATAAACAAACAAACATTTTTGCCACTTATCTTGAATACAATGTAAAAAAATTTAATACGTAATTTTTTTTTGATAAGAATTGAATGGGCATATGTCGATTCAATTATAATATGAGTAATAGATGAAAGTTATTGTCATTTTAGAACTTATATGGTAATAATATCTAACTCTACAATACATTATGTTATTCGAGAGATAAAATTTACTTTTTCTTTGTTTATTATTGGGCATTTTCCCTTTCTCTCATACAAACAAACAAAAAAATTATCCCTTTTTTCTTGAATACAATTGTATTGTTTTAGTTGGACTAACCCTAGCGGAGCTAATTTCTAGCTTAGTCAGGTGTTCCACTACATACCCTCGAGGGGGATCAAGCTTTAAGTTCTATTATTATTTTTTAGGAATGGGAATCTTGGCTCCGTAAAAGTGTTGCACTAAATTCCCTTGGAAAAATTCCCATTCTTGTACTATGTAGTTCTATTAATTTGTTTAGAAATGGTAGATGCCAATACCATTCTCATATAGGTTTAATAATTAGAATAGGAATTATCTCATTCTCTATACATTTTAACATATTGCTTTGGTCATATTTTTTGTTAGGTGTGTTGGACTATTTAGAAATATGGGCATTTTTTCATTCTTGAACAAACAAACATTTATTATTGGGTCATCCCCATTTTTCATAGAAGGAGGACCATATTAGAAGAATAATTATAGTGTAAAAACATTTTTAAAACCTTTACTGATTTAATAATTGTATAATATTGTTTGACTATCCCTAGTGGAGCCTAGTGTTGCACTGCATACCCTTAAAGGGGGATAAATCCTTTATCTATAATTGTTGTTTATTCTTTCACTTTTTAGCTCTCTCTCTTTTCATTAAGAATATGAAGGAAAATTATTTAGAAAAAATAATGAATATTTCCAACACTTATCAATGTGAAGAATAACATTTGGTTTTCCTTCCATAGGAAAATGGGGGACGACACACTTCATCTTCATGTCATGCCAATTCAAAGTAAACAAATATCCATATATAGTTCACCTTCTGCCTATTTTTCTTGGTGATTCCTATGTTAGAGTGGGAATATGCCCATTATAAATGGGCATATTCTCATGTCCTAAACATTATAATACAAGAAATGTTGAAATATAATGTTCTCTGCTAATTCTAAACATTCTAATACTTGTAATATAGAAATTATTATGTTTAGTACTTCTATATTACTCATAGCTTGTCCACAATGCAAGATGCTAGTGGAGAGATAAAATTTACTTACTCTATCTTTATTTAAGAATGGGAAGTTTCTCATTCTCTCATACAAACAAACAAATATTTTTTCAACTTCTATCGAATACAATGTAAATTTTCTAATATGTAAAAAACAATAAATTGATACGAATTGAATGGGCATATGCCCATTCAATTATAATATGAGTAATAGAAGAAATTTATTGTCATTTTAGCACTTCTATGGTAATCATATCTAACTCTACAATACATGATGTTATTGGAGAGATAAAATATACTTTGTCTTTGTTTAAGAATGGGCAGTTTCCCTTTCTCTCATACAAACAAATGTCAAACATTTTTTTCATTTTTTATGGAATACAATGGTATCATTTTGGCTAGACTAACCCTAGTGGAGCTAGTTTCTATCTCGTCCATGTGCTGCACTACATACCCTCAAGGGGGATCAAGCCTTATGTATTTCTATTATTTTGTTTTAGAAATGGGCATCTTGGCTCAATAAAGTGTTGCACTACATTCCTATGGGAACATAGAAAATCTCATGTTATGTAGTTCTATTAATTTTTGTTAGAAATGGCAACTACCCATTCTCATATTGGAGTAATAATGAGTTTAGGCATTAGCTCATTCTCTAGAAATTATAACATTTTTTTATCCTATTTTTGGCTAGTTGTGTTGGACTATTTAGAAATATGGGCATTTGTTCATGTTTGAACAAACAAACAAAATTGCTGGTTTTTCCCACATTTTGCATGGAAGGAGGACCATATTAGAAGAAGAATTATATTGTAAAAAAATTGTAACAACCTTTATGGAATAATATATTCAGAATAATATATGTTTAGATTGGGAATATTATGCTCTACATACCTTCAAGAGGGATCAAACCTTATGTAGTTCTCATATATATATTCACATTTAGGAATCATAGAAGAAGAATAAATATTTTTAATAGGCATATGCCTATTCTCATATAAAACTTATAGAAGAGAGAATTGGAGGATGTGCATGGTATGTTTTGTAATAATTTGTGAGTCATCTCCTTATATATATATATATATATATATATATATATGTATTTTATAATAATTTGTAATAATTTGAGTCATCTCCTTATATCCTATATATATATATATATATATATATATATATATATGATCATAGTAAATTTTATCTTTATTCTTCTTATGTAATTCAATAATTCTTCTATATTTTTATAGAAATATCATCATAAAATCTTAATATAAGTAATCTGTATGGATAAAAATAAATTTTAACGCTTAATATAAGTAATTGATAAAAATTAATTAGTGAACAAAAAATTAGTAGTGAACATGAAGAAAGAAAAAGAAAACTACAAAATGCATATTTATATTACCAAAAAGACCACGTAAGAACTAACAATCCATCTTTTTGTCATCGTAATCTCGATTGGCTCTTCTTTGATATTATCCAATGAGAAGGAAGGAAAACCCTCATAGGTATTACAATGATTATGTTTAGTCTTTTATCTAATGAAAACTCCCAATCCCAATCCCATATAGGAATCATAAAATAAGAATACAGATAAAATCTAAGTTGTTTTCACTCTTATATTCTCAAAGACTTCATATATTTTTTAAATTGATTAAGTTAAATATTTCTTGTATTAGATTGACAATTCCTTTTCACTCTTATATCCTATTACTTTTCCCATAGTAATGATCAATTTCAAGTATTACTTGTATTGCAATGATAAGAATGGGCATACACCCTTTCTCATACAAACAATTTTTTTATCTTGAATGGGCAGATGCCCAGTCTCTTATAGGAATCATAGAAGAAGAATTTAGGTTGAATTTATAAGATGAGAAATTAATAAATAGAGGTTAAATAGAAGTTAATTAGAAACTTGATTGCTAACTACGTCATCCAAATATCTTCATCATATTAACATAGCATATATTAATTTTACAAGAATTCCTCATATTTCCAATATACCTTGATTATGAGAATGGGCATCTGTCCATTTTTAAAATTCTCATAAAAGGATGTAATTACATATATTAATTTTGCAAGAATTCCTCATACTTCTCATATTACATGACTATGAGAATGGGCATCTCATCCATTTTAAACATTCTCATAAAAGGATGTAATTGTCATTCATTCTTTATGTTTCGCGTAAGAGAATATTTATTTCTTTCTATATTGAGTTTATGAGAATGGGAATATGGTCATTCTCATCACAATGATAAAAATATTTTTTTATATGAGAAATGTTATATGTCCATTCTCATCACAATCATAAATCTCTTTGTTTGTATGAGAATGGGCATATGCTTTTCTAACCATTTTGCCTTATTGAAAAAATATTGAACTTAATCATTTTTATATCACTATAAGGGATGTGGGAATGGGCAACTGTCCATTCTAAAAAAATTAAATATTACCTCTATTTCTCTTCTATGATTCTTATATGAGAATGGGCATATGCCCATTCAATATAAGATAAAAATATTTGTTTGTATGAGAATGAACATATGCTCATTCTGTCTATGTGTATTTTTCTTATATGATTCTTATATGAGAATGGGCATATTCCCTTTCAATACAAGATAAAAATATTTATTTGTATGAGAATGGACATATGCCCATTCTGTCTATGTGTATTGCCTCATTTTCATTGTTCTTGTCACTCACTATTTCAATGAATAATAAAATTTTTTTCAAAAGGGAATAAAATATAATTTCTCTAAATGTTCTTCCAAGGTACCATCTCATTATTTAGAACATAAAATATAAACCTTTAATGTGAGTTCTATAAGTTCTATAATTTTTATCATTTTCACGCCCATATTATAGTATGAGTAATAAAGAAAGTTCTTGTCATTTTAGTGATTCTATAGTAATCATATCTAACACAATGTTTGTTTAAGAATGGGCGGTTTCCCATTCTCTCATACAAACATACATTTTTTTCATCTTATCTTGAATACAACGTAATTTCTTTCTCTCGAATAAAGTTTCCAATGATTTCTCACAGACAACATCATATAAGAATGATAGAATAAGGGATGTTGCTCACTCTCACCTTGTCTTAGGGAAGATTGAATGATATATTTTTAGAATTTTCATATACCTATCCTAATAAAGGAATCAATGTTGAAGAATAAAGAAAACACATTCTAACTTCCTTTATAGAGGTATTAAAATGGGTTAAGCCCATTTACATACAACAATAATTTTATTTTTTGTAATGTAAAATATTATTTGAAATTTATAGGTATTATTAAATGATATAATATTATTTCTTGTATATTATTATTATTATTATTATTATTATTAATTAATGTTGTTAATTAATTAATTTTTGTTAGTCTTAATATGATATGTTAAATACATATTCTGTGATTTCTAATTTTTTTATGATTAAAGTTTAAATATTTTTATCGCCCATTCTAAGCATTATAATTAATGAAGCATTATAAGTAAAGAAGCATTATAAATATTAATGGAGTTTATGTTGTTAATTAGTTTTATAAAGTTTTACTATATTTTTAGTAATTTAATAAAATTATTTTAAAAATTCACTATAATTAATTAAGCTTTAAAAATAATGGTGATTAAGTTGTTAATTACGTTTATAAAGTTTAATTATATTTTTATAATATTATTTTCTTATTTTGAAATAATTTTTTATTCATTTTATAATATAATTAGATGTCATTTTTTAATATAATAATTGAGGTTTATTAGTAATATTAATTCTAGTAGTTTTTTTTTATTATTGGCAAATAGTTTTTGAAAGGGACTATACCCTTGAGAAAAAGAGGGCTTAAAGCCAAAATAGGAATGAGAATCGTAACAAAAAGGATCAAGATCCAAATGTGACAATGAAAACCATAGTAGCCCAAGAGTAAATACCCTATCAAGACAAAAGCAAGATGAGCACTACGGTAAAAGCAACAAAAAGACAACAAAAATAGTAATAATTACAAAGAATCGCAGTAAAAGCACCCACAATTACTTCTTGGCTGCTTTGTCAATGTTCGATTTGATATTCTCGCCAAGAGGTGAACATAGCCAATGTCATCATATGGGCGTAATCAGAACATCCAAATTGCTCAATGGTCCTTTTGCTTTCCTTATCGCTGCCCCAATGGGTCATTGTCGAACTCCGCCGAGATTGGAGATGCTACGGACATGATGTTCAATAAACTCTTCAATTTTGGTAGTTAATATTAATTGATATGATTATTTTTTGAAATTAATTATAATATTATTAATTAATACTAACATTATAGAATCACAATGATCTATATTACTAATCAATGTTTTTAATGCCGCTTTTAATTACTAATATCACATATTAGCACCAATACCAATCAATTATAATATTATTAATTAATGTTAAATCTATAAATTAATACTAATATTATATAATCACGGTGATTTCTATTAGTAATTAATATTATTGATGATCTATTAATTACTAATATCACATCTTGATTAGAAACACTTTGATTTTTATTGTTTCAAATTTCAAATTTTCAATGCTTTATTATAGGGAGGAAATTTGTACCGGTCATTTATTATGGTAGGTTTGATTCAAATTTTGAGTTTTCGGTGTTTTTTAAAAAATTATATAGTTTAATTTTTGGGAGGAAATTCATAATTGTCATTTAATATGTTAGGTTTCATTCAAAATTTGAATTTTCGGTGCTCTTTTTTTACGAGCCAATTTATTTTGGCCAAGTACATTATAAAAATATTGATTTTGAATGAATCAAGTTTTGGTTTTCATTCTATTTATTTTGAATGAATCAGGTTTTTTTACATGCTCATAGCTTTTATATAGGTATAGAATTGATTGATTGTGTTTACATCTTCTTGTCTCATATAGGAATTTGCCTATTCTCATATAGGAATAAAAATATTTCTTGGTGAAGATAACAACCATAAAATAAGATTATGGATTAGATATGCTCACAAATTTTAAATAGGTATTAAAAGGAATAAGTATTGAGTAAGTATTGACAAATTTTGAATGGGCACACACCAATTTTCATAAAGAAAATATGTTTCAATCACGACTATGTAAATGCCCATTCTAAAAAATATTACTTGTATTATAAAGTTTAGAATGGGCATATGCCCTTTATGATAGGAATAATCAAATTTACTTTGTTTTAAAATGGGCACCCATTCTCACATCTTGTTAAAAGAGTTATGAAATTGATGGAGATTTTTGCATTTTCTTGTATTGAATGGGAAAATGCCCCTTCTCATTTAGGAATCATAGAAGAAGAATAAGAAGAGTATGGATAAAACAATCTCACAGTTTTTAAATAGATATAAATAGGAATAATAGAGGCATAGTCATAAAATAATTATTGTTTGTATTACAATGCTAAGAATGGGCAGTAGACACCTAAAATTGGGTTGTAACCCTCTAAGCCCCATTCAATTAACACACCAGTCATCACTTCCCCAACTAAGACACTTAATAAACCTAATATTTATTACTAACCACTTCTATCAATTTCTTGCATGTTTAAACATGAACCAAGACTCCTAGCCCGAAATTAAATCTTGACCCATGCTAAAAAGGGAAGAAACGTGATATTTTGAGAAAAATTGACTATTTCTCCCTAACTGATGTTGGTTATTCCTTGAGTGGAAGTGGTCAAGGAACTACCATCAATTCCTTTTAAATAAGGATTTCCAACTCTTTCCCCGGGTTCTTCTTTTGGTTGGATTTGGATTATTCATTCACATCCTTACATTCGATTGAGCATCCGATGATCAAACACAACACCAGAGCATCCAAGTTCTTCACCAAAACAACCTCTTACTCCATAGCCTCAGATCATTCACACAGAGAAGAAACATGCTTCATTTTGTGGCACTAGATCCAGACCCATTTCTTCTACGAAACACCCACCAACCACCACCATCTACCAATCTCCAAATCTTCATATAAGTATCTTAACCAAGTTATTAGTTTCTTAGCTTTGGTTTTAGATCTCTTTATTTTCTTTATTGTACTTCTTTTCTCACCCAATACCATCCATCACCCATCTACCTAATACCCTACCAACCTAAACCTCTCTTCCTTTCCAATCACCTCTCTCACCCTTTCTGAGCCTTCACCTAAATCCCAACACCCTGCCTAAGTCTTCCTAACACTCTGTGTAATCACAAAGAGCCCAAACCAACCCATTTTCACCTTTGGCACCCAATTTCCCCTATCATGATCGATTAGCCAACCGATCCTACTAAAACTAGTTAACGACATCGGTTCCCCAACCGAGGTTGGTCTCTATGTGTCTGGAATTTTCCTCATACCAAAAGCTAATTTACCTACCCAAAACCTCTCAAAACCTCCACAACTTCACCCAAACCTCCATAATACCCTCTGTTCACACACCTACAACCTTAACAACCCACCACCCACTTTAGATTTAATCTTATATTCACTATTTAGATTAGATTTAATTTATTGTGCTTGTGTGAGATACCTAAATTATACAACTATAGTAGACTCTCTATTTCATGTTCTTATCAACATTTAATTTTTTTAAACGTGGATTGATGGCCTTCTAGAAGTACCCCACTTCTTCTGGATCTAGCTTTCACTAGGAAATCCACCAACCGATGCTTTTTAATTCTATCTTGTGGTCTTGTTTTTTTTTTCAGTAGTCCTTCCCAAGAAAAAAGAGTGCTCTCGATCAACCTGGTCTTCAATGGTGCACAACCTCTTCACGACCTCTAGGTATTCCTCATGTACCCAACCTTCTACCTTAAAATTTTTTTCTCATACGTACACTTCTTATTGGTGAAACATTTTGGCATGCCCAATGGGACCCTCATCATTTGTGGGTTCTTTATATTCATTTAGGATTGCATTTTTATTGTTTCTTTTCTAAATATTCACTAAATCTCTTTTGGTAACATTCTCTTTCTTCTATTTTTTCTCTAAAGGAAACACTTCATTTGGTGAAAATTAAAACAAATCCTTATTTATTTCTTTCTTTCTTTTGCATTAGTGAAAGACATACTCTTTTCCTATTCATTATTGCTCTCATCCAATTTCATTTTTTGATTTGGGCTTAAAATTGTTGCATTGCATCCTTGTATTCTTACATTTAGCTCACATAGTCTAAATAGAAATCAAATATAATGGAGGTCATGACCAGTTGATGATTGGGTAATTAAGCATAGTTCACTATTTGCACACACTTCTTTTCCAAATCACTCAAACAAACAACACATTTCTTAAACATTCCCCAAATCCCAAGAAGAAGCTATCAAGGATTTAAAACCCATTGATAGTGGGCCCGACCGTGTTCTAGCTAGATTGTCATATCAGATCTCGACCTCACATACTAAAAGGTATATCAAGGACTCCCCCACCAAAACAATCTTGAAACCATCCATAGTTGGCTTTTAGGTACCTTATATCCATTCCTTTCTATATATTCATAATCAGTCCTAAGGCTTAAGCCATCACAACACTAAAATTGATTCCTAGGATAACATGTTTGTTAGTTTTTTCTTGTGGATTTTTGACTTTCTTTCTTGTCTTCTGTTATTTGAGGTGTGAGTTCATACTTCATCAATTTTATTTATTTTTCACACTCAGTCATCACAACTAGTTAATTCTGGTTCTCTGAGTGTGTTAGATTAGATTTTCTATACACAACCTCTTTCTTGGCTTCTTTTGACCAAATCTAACTCAAAATTTCAAATTTCTTCATTTTCACAATAATCGAACATCGGTTACCTTCTCCTACCATGATCGGTTGGTTCAAAACCAATATCATTCTTTTCATCTAATCGCACACGGTTCACTGACCGTATCGTATCGTCTCTGTGTTTTTGATTTTTGTCAAAAATAACAACCTATTTTCACCTACCAAACTCTTTCAAAAAATTGTTTATGAGTTTCTATCACTTTACAGAGAACCCAAAGTACCTATTTTTCACCTTTCATATGGTTTGACTCACCAACAGGCACGAGCTCTTACTTTCACATGAGTTGTATACCATTACCTACTACCCCCTCACCACCTTTCTATTTCTTCACCAATGGATCCTAATGCACCTGTGATCATACTCGAGGGTGATGAGGAATTCACTAGATTCCTTGATCATAACACCAAGGCCTTACAACATTACCTTGCTAATTCTTCCACCCGTGACTCATCAGGTCAACCTCTTTATGGAATGCCCACTTCCATGCCCCCATTTCTACCACCTCTTCCATATCGGGAAAATGCTAATGTAGCTACCCAAACTACTCTAGCATCGACCAACCCCTGTCTCACAACCACCTACTTCACAAGTGACCTCTACACCTTCGACATCTTCCATCCCCCCGACATCTTCCATACCCTTAACCATGACCCCTCTTATAGGGTCCCTTCATCATCATACCTTATGTACCTATGTCTACGCAACCACCACCATTGCATCAATCATCTTCCACCCCCATTTCAGAGTTTGGTGGTTTCTATTCCCCAAAACTTCCACCCATCACTACGAGGATCTTTCCACAAGCTCCTCCCACCTACACCTTACCTCAACACATAACCTATCACCTCCACTTCATATTTAGGGTATTTTCCCTCCTCTTCTACCACTTCCTACATACCTACATCTCAATTCACTTACTCAAAACCACCACATACTAGTATGCCTTTTATGACCCACTTATCTTATCCACCCCCTTATACCTCAGGGGGCATTCCTCAATCAAACCCCACCACAAATCTCATTAAAATGATGATGGAAAAAATGCAGATGCTCGAGGCCTCCATTTTCTAGATCTCATAACATCTTAACCTATGATGAGATTTGTAATGAACCCATCCACCCTCCATACCTATTCATCCATATCCCACACAATGGGAGATACCCAAATTCAACCATTTTTTAATAGTAAGGAGGACCCCAAAAACACTTGTGTTCATTTAAACATGCTTGTTATTTGATAGGCCATGATGATGCCTTACTCCTTCAAATGTTTCCCATGTCCTTTCGGGACCCACCTTAGACTTGGTATAGTGCTTTTCCCAAGCACTTGGTATTTTCCTTCAACCAATTGGCCCAGACCTTCCTTGATCAATTTTCATCAAATATCTCTAAGAAGGTCTCTATGATATATTTATATTCTATTCACCAATATGACATGATGAGTCTATCATTGATTTCATCATGTGGTGGGAGGCCTAATCAATCAACTCTCCTTCACTCTCCCATAACCTTGAGCTCATAGAGTTGTTTACTAGGCATGTGTGCATGCATAACACATTTCCCAACTCTTCAGATTCAAACATTTTCATACATTTGATGAGGCTTTCACTATGGCTCAGAAGCTTGATCCATGCCCTCAAAAGAGAAAGCTAAAACTACATAACAAAAATGTCACCTTCAAATCAAATGAATGAGTCTTCTTCCAAACCACCTAACAACCATTCCAAGTCCAAAGGATCTTCCAATGTGGTGGTTCTAAAGGTCTGGCCCTTCTCATCCATCCAATCAACCCAAACCTCTTGCCAATCTCTCACCTGTTCAAAATTTTCAATACAAATATGAACAAAGGAGTTACACTCCCATCGAGAGAGCCATATTCTTCTATATTGGAAAAGTTGTTGAAGGTAGAGCCATCACTCTTCCTCCCATCAAACCACATACTAGTTTTGATCCTTCTCACCCCACACACTTGGTATAAAGGAAAATGATTTTTTTAAATTACCACCACGTGAGAGGCCATAGTGATGGAAATTGTAAAACCTTCAAAAACATTGTCCAAGGAATGTTAGATAATGGTGATCTCATCCTCAACAACCCTAACACACCTACTAATGCAAACTTGGATGTTTTTCAAAAAATATTTCCTAACCATGCCCCTTCATCAAATCATGTTGGTGAGACATCTAAAGAAGAAACCAATGTCCATGTGGTTCATGCAATCTTCACTACAACATGTTTTCCTTCTATCAAGTGTCCTCCTCTAACATCTATTGAGGAAATTCTCACACATGAACTCCCCTACTCATAGAGGATCCCACCTTACCAGTTCCTTTACCCACAGAGGAACCCACCTCACCTATTCCTTTTAGCCATAAAGGAACCCTCATTATCATCTTCTCTACCCACATAAGAGCCTACATCACCCACCTTACCTTCTCCTCAACCCATAGAGGAGAACCTTGTCCTTGTCATCACCCACCTTTCCTTCTCCTCAACCCATAGAGGAGCTAACCTTGTCTACTTCACCCACTTTTCCTCCTCCTACCCATAGAGGAGTCAATCTTATCTACCCATTCTATTTGTGATACCTCACCAAAGGACCTCACAAATCCCATTACTCTTCTTACTCACTCTTACCTACCAAATCTGAGGCCAAGACCTTCCCTATCTCACAAACCTCAGAGCTCATCATGGGGATTAGCACTAGTGCATCATCCTCTTCATCTAAACTAAAACCATTCTCTCATTTGGTTGATCACATGGAGTATGTTGATTACTCTACCCTCTGGGGTGCCTTAGACTCCCAGTTTCCACCCAAATGTAGATGTTATCCCTATACCTCACCATTTACCCCAAGGTATTCAAAGTGACTAAGACTATTACACCTGAGCCCATGGTTCTAGCCCCTTCTTCATCAACCCCTTTCACTCAAGCCTTTTTCTACACCAAAACCTAACACCACCTTAGGGGTCTTACCGGTACCAAGTCTAGCACATCCCCTATGTGAAGCTAGACTTGTCAACTTCATCCCCACCCATCACAAAATCTATTCCAACACCTAAAAGGAAGACCCAACCTTTTAGGGCTCACACCCCTGGTATCTCCCATGCCTTCTCACTCACCTTCACCTCTTCCATCAATTTTAGGCCCACATCCTTCAACCTTGGTTAACCTACCTCTTTACCAAGGAAAATCTAAAGTGTGACAACCTATACCCTCACCTTCACCTCTCATTCTACCCACACCTTCTTCACTACCTTTACCCTCACTCTTTCCAACACCCCCACTTTCACCTTGGCTTACTCAGATACCTACACCTTCTAAGTCTCCTTCATCCTACCACATTGTTCCTCCACCTTTACCCAAGAAGGCACAACCTAAACCCCAACCTTCACTACCTACCAAAAAGGTAGTTACACCAACATGATCTCTCACCTCACCCTCCTCACAAGGTCACCTACCCCTTCACCCAAGACAACCTTGACCTCTCATTGTGATCCTTTGGCAAGATCCTACTCTAACATCCTTTCTCTTGTTAGAGACATCTACTATATCACTTCCACCTATCAAGCCTTATGATCCTCTCAAACCTAAACTAATAGGGTTTGATGACACAAAAATTTTTGCTTATCATCACTCACCAGGGCATGATGTCGAGAGTTGTAAGGCTCTTAAAAAATTCTCCTTTAGTTTTGATTCTGATGGTCTCTTTGAAGAAGATGATCTGTTGGAGGAGGATTCCATTCTTTCTTTTCACACCACCACACAACCCTCTTTTCCTCTCCTATCTTTGAAATTAACATGGTGCATGTAGCCACTTGGTCACAACCATGTGAAAGAAAAAAGGAAAGGAAAAATTTGGTAACCCTTCTAGTTCACCTTCACCTACCATTTCACACTTCACCTCCCCCCCAAGATAACCATCCTTGGGATGACACCCCCTACTTCTTCTAGGGGTTACCCATCATTCAATGATCAAACAACTTCACCAATCCCCATTGAAGATGTCTTTATTTGACTTGATTCAAACCTTTGATCTCATCATCATCAGGCCCTCATTGAGGTCTTACAATCCATCAAGGTTCCACCCAATGAAACTTCACCTATCACTCCACCCTCATTACCCTCATCATCGATTTGCTTCCATTAATTTCTCCAAATCAGAGATTTCCCCTTCACACTTGATGATTGATGATCCAGATCCCACTCTTTTCATCTCCACTTACATTAATGATATTCATGTTAAACACATCATGATTGATGGGGGTGCTAGCATCAACATCATCTCTCTCATGCCTATGAAAAAATGGGCATACCCACTAATTATATGTCTAGAAACCCCATCATGCTTCATCTTTAATGATGCCATGACCACTACCCTTGGCACCATTTCCTCCCACATCCATGTGGGTCCCCAAACCATTCCCAAAACTTCTACATTCTCAAGGAGAGTTCCAATATAACATGTTGTTAGGTCATCCCTAGATTCACGTCATGGCTTGTGTACCTTCCACCCTTCACCATTGCCTCAAATTTGAATATGAAGGAGAAACTTACACCATTCAGAAGATCCCTCCCCCTTCAAAACCTGTAATATGCTTTATCATCCAAATGATGTCTAATCCCAATTAAGGCAAATCTACCACATCTATCTACCACATCTACTACTTACTTTCACCTTTCCTCATCTCATCTACCCACCTACCAACCCTCCTATTCCACCCTCTACTGATGCCCCATCTTCTCAGGCTTTAGATAGCTCATCTATACCTACTCTACCCAAGTACCAACCACAGACCCCTTGGTAGGCATTTTTCAATGCCTTTCACTTGGAGAATACCACCTCCTCAACATTGACACATTCCTTACTCCTCAAGAGTATGGAAAACTACACCAACACCCATGTTATACCATCATATATAGGAGAGGTCATACCATATGGTCCTCCCCACCTTCACACCAACCTAACCTATGGGGGGCTCGACATTCCTCTTATTCTATTGAACCTCCCTTCCAAACCAAACCTTTTTCATCCGAATTCTCCTACCTCACCAAACGCAACTTCACACTCACTTTTCTTCACCATTGCACTTGAAAGGCTTTATTTGGTCATTATGAATAAGGTCATCACACCATCATACCATGCACCACTAAGAAACACAAAGACCATTGTGGTCTTGGATTTCCTAAACCTCCTCCTAAGAAGGCCCAATCACCCTCATGTAAAGATGAAAATCCTTCCCCCTTCCTCACCTATCATATCACACCACCTTCTCCCACGAGTCTATGGATCCCAAATCCATTCCACCTAAATTTTTTTTTTGAACACCATCTCCTTGGGACCTCTACCTATCAACATGATGGTGAGGTTCCCTCTTCCTTCCTCTTCTTTATCCTAACATGTTGATGATGATACACCTTCTATAAATGTCATTCAATGTCAAGATGATGATTCTATTTTGACCTATTTAGGTGTGGAGGATTCTTATATTCAAAGGTCATTACCCTCTAACACAAAACCATGTTGAATGAATCTACCATAGAAATCAACATTCACACTCAGATGACCCCCAAATTCTAAAGATAGGCCAATCTTTAGACTCCATGAAAAGAATCTTTCACCTCTTTTCTTCATGATCATAAAACAATTTTTTCTTGGTCTATAGTGATATGTCGGTATTGACCCTAATATCATGCTTCACAATATCATAACTATCCCTGATGCCAAACCAATGAAACAAAAGCTACATAAAATGCATCCTCACATTGCTCTTCTTGTGAAAGAAGAACTTCAATGCCTTCTCTCTGTTTCCTTCATCCTACCTATTAATTATCCACAATGGATCTCTAACATTGTTCTTATCATGAAAGTGACTAGGGGACTTCATATCTATACTAAATTTCATGACCTTAACCTTTCCTATCCAAAAGATGAATTTCCTCTACCAAGCATTGACCAACTAGTTGATCTTACAACCGGCCATGAGATGTTATCTCTTATGGATGGGTTTTTGGGTTATAATCAAGATATTAGTCACTCCAGAAGATCAACACAAAACCACCTTCATAACCCCTTGGGGACCTTCTACTATCACATCATGCCCTTTGGCTTGAAAAATGTGGTGCTACCTATCAACGTGCTATGACTTACATCTTCCATGACATCATGCATGACATTTTGGAAGACTATGTTGATGACCTTCTTGGTAAGTCCAAGTGTCATCACGCCAACACCTAGCCATTCTTAAAATTATCTTTGACCACCTTATCCAATATTTTGTTCACCTTCAACCAAAGAAGTGTGTTTTTACAGTTCTCTCGGTAAGCTCCTTGGTTTCATCATCTCTTTGGGGTATCAAAGTTGATCCCACTAAGATCAAGGAAATTATTGACATGCCTCCACCTACTAACCTTCAAAAACTTCATAGCTTATAAGGAAAATTGTAATCCATCCACACTTCATCTCTCAACTTTCAGACCATGTTCCAACCATTTCATCACCTCCTTAAAAGGATGTTTCTTTCCATTGGAATGATGAGTGTCACAAAGCCTTTGAAGTGTTGAAGAACTACCTTCTTCAACCACCTGTGCTCATTCCACCTAAAGATGATCAACCTTTTTACCTTTACATTTCTATACTACCATTCCTTGGGTGTCCATGCTCACTCATCATGATGAGAAACATAGGGAACAAGTGGTTTATTACATAAGTCATACTCTTCTAGACTACAAAAACTCGATACACTCATGCTGAAAATATTTTCTTAGCCCTAGTCTTCATGGCCACCAAACTTCACCACTACCTTCTTAATCACAAAAATTTTTCATTACCAACACCGACCCTCTTCATTACATGTATGCCAAACCTTACCAACATCAATGCACCACTCATTGGCTCATGCTTCTTGTAGACTTGGAGTTGGAGTTCATTCATCAAAATTATGTCAAAGGAAAAACCATCACGGATCAACTTGTAAATGCTCCTCTTCCTAGAAATCAATCCTCAAATTTTGATTTTCCCAATGAATCTATCACCACCCTCTCCCTTGATGATATTGTTTTTTCAAATGACATTATTCTTTGATGGATCCAAATGTCACCATGGGGGAGTGGGGGTCATCCTCATTCCTCTTGATGGTGAGCCCATGCCACTATCCTTTAAACTAGACTTTGACACACCAATAACATAGCCAAGTATGAAGCACTTGTGTTAGGTCTTCAAACTACCATTTCCTAGATGTTAAATCCATTAACATCTTTGGTGACTCTCAACTAGTGGTTGTGAACCAAGTCAATGGTTCATACCAAGTGTCATAATGATGAGCTTAAAAGTATAGACATCATGTCCACCTACTTTTGACCATGTTTGATCACTACCTCATTCAAGCCACTCCATGATCCACTAAAAATTCATAGATACCATGGCTTTTCTTTCTTCTCAAATACCTACCTCACCTTTAGACTCAAAAATTTTTTCACAATCCAATGGTTGTAGTTTCACCTTCTTATATTATCCCTAGCATTAATTTTGTGGGTAACATCGATATTGACCCACGTGACATTTGGTATAAGTAGTTCATTGACTACCTCTCACTTTCAATCCTTGCCTCCATATCTCACTCACAATGGATGATGAGCCTTCCTAAAAAAAAGTCTCTCATTACATCATCATGGGAGGTCTTCTCTAAAAAATGTGGCTTTGATGGTATCCTCCTGTGATGCCTCACCAATTTTGAAATCCCATACACCATCAAAGAAATTCATGATGGGATTTGTGGGGGACATTTTAGTGGCCTCATTTACAAAGTGTATCCTTCGACTCATCTACTACTAGCCAACCCTTAACCAAGATTTGTGACTATGTTAAATGTTGTGTGAAGTGTCAACAACATGCTAACCTTCATCATACTCCTAGTCATGCCTTACAAGTCACCAAAGACTTTTGCCCTTTTTCAATGGGGTTTGGATCTCATTGGAGAGATTAACCCTCATTCCTCACAAATGTCATCATTGGATCATCACATGATGACTAAATATTACACTAAATGGGTGGAATCCATCCCTCTCATTTCTACCAAAGTCAAAAAAATAACTGAATTTATCAACCACCATATCATTTTTCTTTGGTGTTCCTCATCACCTCATCACTAACAATGGAAAACAATTCAAAAAAAAAACCCTACACAAATTGTGTGACAAAATTTGGTATTCAACTCAGTTTCTCTTCACCATATTACCCACAAGAAAATGGTCAAGCCAATCTTCTAACAAAACTCTCAAAAAATTCTTATGAAAGTGGTTGATGAATCTGTAAGGATTGGCACACACACACATTCCTTTCACCTTATGGGCTTATCATACCAACATTCACACCTCTACCAATGCCACACCTTTCTCTTTGGTCTATGGTACAGAGGTCATCCTACCTCTCAAAATCCAAATTCCATCTCTTCATATATCTCTTAAAGATATCCTCTCTGATGATGATTTTTTCACCAAGAACATTTGGCACAACTTGAGCTACTGGATGAACATCATTTAAATGCTCTAGACCACCTCCAAATCTACCAAAAGTGCATTAAGCATGCCTATGAAAAATGTGTTCAAGAACAAACATTCAAGATCGGTGATCTTGTCCTAAAGGAAAATCAACATGTAACCAAAATGGAGAAAAGTAAATGAGGCAAGTTTTCTCCTAATTGGCTTGGACCTTATATTGTCACCCATACCTATGGATCAAGAACTTATCATTTATCTTCTCTTGAGGGTAAACCCAAACCTGAGCCCCTTAATGCCTTGCATCTTTGACCATTCTATTGTTGAATAAAGTACTACATCACTTTATGTCTCATATATGCTCATCCCTTGAGTGAACCTCTCCTTCCACCTACCTCTTTTAAGGACCAATGAACTAAACAAAATTGTGTGATTATCCATCACCATTCAACCTTATCTTGAATATGAGTACCATGACTCTACTCATGGCATGATTCTCATGGATACTTTTCATCCTTTTCAAGATGGAATCCCATGGTCATTCATCACTTAAAACCCCTCTTTCATAGCTAACCTTTTTTGTGTATGGTTTTTCCTTCATAAAAGAGGCCTATACTCCTTTATAGTCTTTTCCATGACTACAAGTCCAAAATAATGCAAAAAAATTTTGGATAAAAAAATTCTACTCCTTGAGTCAAACTTCTCACAAATAGATGATTCCCTCAAATGAACATCTATGCCTCTCTATTGCTATATAAGTAGACTTCTCCTCAAGGACAACTATAAAAATCTAGCCACATGTTGTACTTAGTCTATCCAAAAAAATAAGACTAATCTATATTTGTTAAAAAAAAATTATCTTGGAGCTTCCCACATCGATCAACTTCACAAAGACCTCAAGGAGACTCTACTATTCATCCCAATATAGAATTCCCACATCGATCAATCTATAATAAAAAAGAAAAAAAAAAAAGAAAAAAATCAAGAAAAATACAAAATTTTGGTCATGGACTTTCCTATTCTAGTTTTGGGTATCTTGCAAAAGGGGCATGTTGTCCCACAACAAGGTTACACTAAACAAACCACTCCACCCTACCCTCTTTTATTTTCTCCTATCTACTCAAGGGACATGGCACACATGCGACACTTTGTGATCATGTAAACTTCTTTCAACTATAGACCTATCAATCATGCAACATATCTAGGGGCTTATGTTCATAAGCCTATTTGTATGGCCATTATGGTCCTTGCCAACTATGGAGCATTTCACTTCTTTTTGGTTCACCTTTTCCTACTTGTTTCTTCTTCAATAAGACAAGACCATCAAAATTAAATATCTTGGTCCACTTCTCATTTCACCCACACCCATACTAATCATCATTTTCAAAACATCATACATACTCATCAAAATCAAATCAAAACCAAAAAAAAACAACCATACCATACCCACCAATCACACAAGTTAACCTATTACCTTACCCTTTTTTTTTTTTGGACTTTTCAACATTTGACCTTTTATTTTTTACCTTTATTCTTTACCTTATAGACCATTTTCCTTACCCAACCTACCTATCAAAAATCTTATTCTTCCCTATCCTATGGGAGAACTACATCACCTAAGGCCCCTTTTGCAAGGGCTATGTAGGCAGCACTTCAAAGACATGGGGTCTTTGAGAGGTTAGCTTAGCCACCATTTTCTACCATCTTTCACTATTTTTTCCACTATTTTATACATATTTAATTTCCATAATATTAAAAACTTAATCTTTTCTCATCTAGTTTCCATAATATCAATAACTTGGAAATTAAACCAAACAAACCATACATCATAACCATGCCTATACATCTAGTTTCCATAATATCAATAACTTGGAAATTAAACCAAACCATACATCTATAATATCAATAACTTGGAAATTAAACCAAACCATGCCTATACATCTAGTTTCCATAATATCAATAACTTGGAAATTAAACCAAAAAAACCATACATCATAACCATGCCTATACATATAATTTTTTCTATTTGTCATATTTGGAAATTGAGTCGTGATATTGAAGGAATGTCGAGGGTAAGACAATAAGCCTCGTTACATAGCTATGTGTATAGTTGCATGCATGGAAGTATGTCCTCGGAAGGGTATACACACATACATGAAATTACACATGCAACCACTCGACATCACTTATTGCCTAGCAGTAGCACCCTTAATTAACTTGACATTCTCATCTTACCTTTGTTTCTGGTAGGAACGTAAAGAATACTTACGTTGATAAAAATATGAAGTTGGTAGTGTGTTGTTGTTATCTCTTGTTGAATTTATTTGAATTATGTAAACATCACATCATTTGCTATTGGTCACCTGCCTTTCTGTAAAAGAAAATTTGATATAAATTGTTATCTTTCTTGATTGTTATATATGATGATTGAATGTGATAACTTCAATTCTGTATTGAGTAGTGACTTGTAATGGACGACTGAAATTACTCGTTACTACAAGGTGTTATTTTAGCATGAAACAAGGTTAATGCAAAAGGAGTGACCTGCTCTTGGGATGAAATTTGTAAACCTTGAATATAAGTACTATATAATTAATCTAGTTCATTATGTTTAAAAATATTGGTATGGATCAGTTGTTCTTTGATCACCATTATTTTCTAGTAGTTCAAATGATATTTACAACCCATTCAACTATCGTTAAATTGAGAAAAGATGAACTTGTAAATGAATACTTTAGTATTTATCTATTGAGTAAAAGTTGGGTGGGCAATCGATAGTGTTAGCCTTAAGATTGCTAAACCTATAATGGAAACATTTTATTCTTATTTAAATTATTGGTCATGTTGGTATCCAAATTGATTCTACCTTGGAAACCGAACAATATCAAATATTTAGCAAGACACTGAGAGACAAATAGATCATATTATGAGTTGTTTTATAGCTGGGGAGGGGATTTGTCTAACTCTTTATCACTTGGGCATCGGAGAAATGGATAGCACCTTCATTAAGGATTTGATCTATCCTCACTACTTTAGGCCATGCCTTTTGACCAGGGTGAGAGGACCCATTTTGTAACCTCTTTTGGTGAAGGAGAATGAAGATATCCTTCTTTGCACAAATTTGAAAGGAGACCCTAAGAAAATATGATCAATGCACCACAATTTAACTCTCATGAGTTGTCACTTCTAAAGAATGGTGATATTTCCTAAATAGGGTTGAAGGTTACTAAAGACATTATGGAATCCTGATTGCTTTTGCATATTTTAGTAGTAGAATTTATACATTTGTGGACATACAGGGAAAACATGGGTAGTTCAGGTAGGATTCATTGTTTTGAATATTTTTTTGGTGGGAGATTAAGCAGGATAAAATTGATTATGCCAGATCTTTGAGAACCTTCACAACAATTAGAATACTAAATGACAGAAAGCTTCAAAATAGCTAAAATATTCCTTCAACTAGAAGGTTTACATTAATGGAGGCCCATATTTTCACGGTTTCACACAATCTATAAGAATTTAACATGAATTCTTGAGCTAAAGACTCAACTAAACATCAAATACCCCTAGTTCCTCATTCCTTAGATACACTCAAAGGCTTACAGAATAATGTTTATCAACAAATGATAGTAAAGTGATTTTAAGTTTTTATCTCATTACGGGATGAAGGATCTTCTTGAAATGAAATTACAAATGTATCTAAACTATCACAGGATGTGATCCTGTGTGATTCGGAGGGACTTTAACACAATATTTCAATAGGATTAAGAAAAACTACCTACAAACATTTTGAAATAAAGCAAACACAAATCATTCCAAGATTAACACAGATTAATTTGAATTTGATTAGATTCATCAAGGGAAAGTTTCTTTGAATAGTCTCAGAGCTTGTCAATGGTTATACACTCGTAACCAAATTGACATGATTGAAATCTAAAACATAGGAAATTAACAAGTTTCTTGGATTAGTCTCTCAGGAAGATGGGCTCTCTCAAATTTTCTCTTAATAATTCAACCCCCAACCTTTTACAAGAGTATTCTCATTGCATTTATACATTTCATTTTCTCACTCATCCCAAATTTCCCCCAAAAAGAAGAATATTCAAGGAACCTTTACTTGTTACCAATTTGCCTCAAAAAGTGATGTTTAAAAATTTGTACCCAAAAGCTATCGGTGGAAAAATTATGAACTGATCACATTTTTCAAACCCTCAACTAATTACTAGGATGTCATGTGACAAATTTTTAATAGTCTTTTTAATCATTCTTATTCTTTCATGTCGAAATCTCCATTTTAATAATTTTTCACCGGTGGCCTGTATAGCTAGATCTAACAGTAATTATTTTCACCCTCGAGGCAACACATTTTTCATCCCTTTATGCCTAAAACCTCCATCATTTCATACTTTTCCCATTATTTCCTCTCTGAAAATCTACTCGCATCCAACTTCCCTAGCATTCATTTTTTTACAATTGCCCGAGCAATTACAACTTCAAAATATCACCCTTTAAAATACTTGGACTCACAAATTAAGTTCTAAATCCATTCAATGGAACTTTGCAGATAAAAATGACAACAAAAATCATCAAAAAATGATGAAAAACAATGTGTATTCGCATATCCAAGAGTCTTGGAGAAAAAATGGCAGAAAACTAGATGCAATGCACAACAATCGCTGATTCTTCCCTTTCTCAACTTTAGATTAGAGTTGTCCACATGTTTCCTTAGCGCAATTGCAAAGGTGAGGTATAGAGGCAAGTTTCCAAACAAGTGTTGTCCTTTCACGTTCCCTTGGACCAAGAAAAACTACGTTTGGCCTTTGAAAAGTCTCAATATAAAAGGAGCCAACGGAATCCTCCATGTGTCTCCTTGGCACACCTTTGGTATGGTGTCCAAAAGCGGAGACCCAAACAAGCGAAGGCTCACCACGTGTCTTATTCTGGCATAGTTGTTGAAAATGTTTAAGGACCAACGGAAGGCACCATGTGTCTAGGGTCCGAGACAGTTTTCCTTGGCCGTTGAAAATTCCAAGCAAGGGCAGAGTGAGCGAAGCCTCTCCATGTGTCCCCATGGAACTCTTTCAAAATTAAATTTAGGGGTAGATCCCAAACATGCACGGTACCTCCATGTGTCCCATGCCCTAGAAAGTTTCTTGAAAATTTTAAGTACAAAGAGGAGCCAAAAAATCCTCCATGTGTCTCCCTGGCGTAATTTTGAGATGGTGCCCAAAAGTGGAGACCCTAAACAAGCGCGGGCTCACCACATGTCTCCTTGGTGTAACTACTAAGGTAGGACCCTAAGGTGGATCCTCAAATGAGTGCCGGCCCTCCACGTTTCCATGGTCTAACCAAACCGCATCGATCGTATGAAAAAAATGTCTAATTCTTGGAAATTGCAGCGAAACCTCCACATGTCTCCCTAGCCCAACTCCAAGGTCGACCAAGAGGTGAATTTTTAGATGAGCATCAGCCCTCCATGTGGACAAGCTTTGATTTGAAGTGGGCCTTAGAGTTTCAAGGTGCCCTACCGAGACACATCCAATAAAAAAGGGTCACATTTCTACATATGCTTAGATATAAATTTGATAAGGAAAACACACCTGTCAAACCGTAAAATGTAGGGAAATCACCATTTACACCTAGAAATGAATATTTCTTTAAGGCCAGAGAATTTGGAAAGTATATAAGGCCCAAATGTGATCCACTAATCTACATCTAATTAGAAAGGACCATGTTTCCATAGATATTGGGACAAAAATTAATAGGAAAACAAAACATGACTATGGAAAAATAGAAGGAAGGGAAAAACTCGAGTTTATGCCCAAGTTACAAATTATTTCACATGGACAGAGGAATGGAAAAAAATTCTAGATTTAAAATGATCCTCGACCAAAGGAAAGGACTGATCATGGAAACCAAATGAAGGACAAAGCTTTCATGCATCAACAAGGGAGATAGAAATTACGACAGAACCCATAAATGAAGAATTTTAAGGACAAATGGGGCAAGATCAAATTGAGCACCAACATCAGCTCCAACTCGGGATGGGCACTCCCTATGAGTGCTACAAGAACAAATAGTAGACCAAGTGCCAAAAATAAACCATTGGGCAACAGAGTCAAAGAACAAGCTTGTAGAGAAGAACAACAATAACCAACTCCCCCAAGGATGAACCGAGAAACCAAAAAAATGGCTGCCAAGGACCAGGACGAAACAAAATAGAAAAACACAAAAGTAGAAAGAAACCAAAATACTATACACTATACAATGGTGTATACCTTGATTATGAGAAATCAATCAAGGAAATGTTTCAAATTCTTGCATTAACAAGCAATTCAAGAAACTCCTCATCCAAGTCTTTTAAGAAGAAGGTATGTTCACCAATTCAAATGTCAATTGAATAAGGGCCCATCCACAACGCATCAAACTTTCCATGTTTTCCCTTATCCTCATGCCTACTGTCCCATAATAGCACAAGATATCCCACACTTGAAAGCTCTTAGAGTCACTTTCTTATCAAACAAATTCTTCAATTTCTCTTTGGTTTTACATGCCTTTGATGGGATGCCCTTCTTTCTTCATCTAATTCAAGAATCTAATTGATACGAGCATCATAGCGACTAACCTCTTGATCTTCCAGTTGTTGAAGAAATTGAAATGAATATAATTACATATGTAGGAGCAGAAGAGCTTGAGTTCCATACACCAACTCAAATGGGATTTTTCCAGTAGCTCATTTAACAGTGATTCGATCATCCCAAATAGAAAACTTCAACTGCTCACCCCACTTCCTTTTGTTCAACTCAAAAGTTCTTCTAATTATCTTCAATAGATTTTTATTGTTGGACTCTAATTTTCCATTTCCTTGGGGATTATAATTAGAAGCATATATGAAATTGATCCCATATTCATGGCACATGGCCGCCAAATATTTAGCTCGAAAGCTCATGGCATTATCAACAACTATTTTGGCAGGTACCCCAAATTTGCAAATGATATAATTCAGGACAAAATCCATGACAATTTGGTGAGTTTCCTTCTTGGTGGGATTGCCTCCACCCACTTGGTGAAGTAATTTGTGGCCACTAGTATCCACTTATGGCATGTACTTGAAGGATAAGAAATTTCCCCAATAAAATCCATTACCCATTGCCTAAATCAGGCTTTAACTAATACAAAATGAAAAGGAATGGAGCTTGAAGCTTTTATTCTTTCAGAAAAGCATTGGCAACTCTCACATTTTCTTACCAGTAGAGTTATATCCTTGAAAAGAGTTAGCCACCAATAACCAGCCCTTAAGATTTTATGAGTTGTGACTCTTCCAGCAAAATTCCCCCCGCAAAGTCCTCCATGGAGATCAACAATTATTTTAGGGGCTTCATCTTGATTATACATCTTAAGAGAACTCCCTCGGGGTTCTTATAAGCTAACCCAAGATCGATAATGACATATTTTTGGGAAGCTAACTTAAGTTCTCTTTTCTTATTCTTTCTCAAATGTTCAAGGCATTGTAGATGTTAGAGATAAAAAATGATGTCCTTATACCATTCAGAATTTATCAATTTTTCAAGGACATTCAACATTTCTTCTTCAACTTCATTTACCTCAATTGTCTACAGATTGATCTCTACCATAAGCTTTGCCATGCCCAAACCTCTAACCAATTTTTTTGTTTGGATATCCATATCATACTCTTGCAACTTGTTTTCCCATTGACATCTCTTACTTAAAAGCTCCATTCCTAATCGGATATCTTTCACCATGGTGTGGGGAACATAAGAAATGATTTTGGAACTCATAATATATGGCATGAAGACCTTTGTTGTTTTTACCAAAGAAAATGCTTGCTTCTCCATGATAGTATATTTTAGCTCAGCTCCTTGTAATGCCTTACTAAAAATGAAATTGGTCTTTCAGCTCCCTCATCATCCTTCTACAACAATACAGATGCAATAGTACTTTTTGAAGCAAAAGAAAACATTTGGAAATCCTTCTTATAATATGGAGCTACTAAAACAAGGGCATTCTTTAATGCTTCTTTGATCCTAGCAAAAGCTTGAATAGTTGTTTCTTCCCATTTGATACTTTGATATTTCTTTAGCATGCTAGTGATTGGGATAGTTAGTTTAGTAAATTTGGAGATAAATATCCTAATAAAATTAATTTTCCCAAACAAGGATTGAATTCCCTTCTTAGTTCTTAGAATAGGGACTTTGCTTGATGGTTTATACCCTCTCATGATTAATCATGACCCCTTCCATTGACACAATGTGTCCAAGCATCTTTTCTTTCTGAACTCCAAAGTGGCACTTCTTGGGATTTAGTTAAATACCATGCTCCCTACATCTTAACAAAAAAATTTTCTAAGTGTTGCGGATGGTCACTCCTTTTTCTAGAGAAAATAGTCACATCATCTTGATATACAATAATGAAAGCATTAATATAGCTAGAGAAAGCTACATCCATTACTCTTTGGAAAGTGGCTCCAGCATTCATTAGACCAAAAGGTATTATGACATAAACATATGTTCCCCAAGGAGTGGTAAAGGTAGTCTTGATTCGTTCTGATTCCTTCAAAACTACCTGGTTATATCCAAAAAAACCATCCAAGGTGGATAAAAATTCTGAACTAGTAACCAATTGTAACATATTTTCCATATTTGGCAGAGGGTATTTATCCTTCATTGATGCTCTATTCAGTTTCTAAAGTCCACACATAACCTTATATCTTTGTTCTTCTTTCTAACATTTACCAAGTTTTCAACCCATAATGAGTACCTTGTGGGCTATATGATTCCTCCATCCCTCAAATTTTTCAATTCTTCTTGCATCTTCAGGGAAAGGAGTGGATTGATTGGCCTCTATTTCTGCCTAAATGGCTTAGTAGAAGCTTCCAAGGGAATTTCATGCTAGAAAAGATCCTCTCTATATGCTTTCAGTTCAAAATAAGACCATGCTAAGTAGTCCTAGTATTTCTTCAAAAATTGACATATGTCTACTTTTCTTCATTTACTCGATTGCTACCTAACCAGATCTTACATGGTTTATCCTTCATTACTGTGTCGTGCTCTTTAACATCCCTTGAGGGTGGCATGTGTTTGTTGACAATGCAATCAACATTATCAAAGTTTAATTCAAGTGCTAGCAAACCTCTGGGAATAGTTTTAGTCTTCAACTGAATGATGTCTTTGCCAAATAGAGTCTCCTTTCCATCGATGTATAAACCATTAGCTCCCAATCTATACATTAATCAAGAACTTATCCTTGGTTCTACAAAAACCTTTTCACCTAGATGTCGTCTTCAAACACTTGCTAGTGTTTAACATTGTCGGAATAGATGGCCTAGTCAATACCTCAATATTATACTCACAATAGGGGATACAAAGATAATTTTCAAATATGGACCCTAATACGGCCTAGGTTGTCTACTAGAGTATTGTACTTCCTATAGTGATGTATTATGTTGAAGGAGTCAAACATCTTAATAAAATCCCATACTACATGCTTATACTACTTCATTCTCTATTTTTTAATTGCATACAGCTTTCTAACCTACTTGCAATTAGCTCTTGAATCTCCTTTAATAATGATGTCTCTAATACCATACTTCCAACCAATCCTTAGACTCAAGATCCGTGCTTCATATTCAGCAATATTTTTAGTGCACTCAAAGTTGAGTTTAAAAGAGAAAACAAACTCTTCTGGCCTATAGATATCGAACAATACCAACACCATTTCCAAATTTAGAGCAAGCCCCATCAAACAAAAAAGTCCAAGGATAACCTACTTGATTAAGAGACTTTCATTGATCAATTTTGTGTTCTTTACCATCAGAAAATCCAACAAAGTTATCTGCATCAGTGTCGGTTTATAACAATTCCTAGGAAGCATTATTGGGATCCACAATTAGATGTAGCATCTTCTTTTCACCATATAACTTTAAAAAGATTCCCTCAATAGGTATAGTGGAAAAATACATATCCATTTGCACACTACCACCCACACTAGAAGCCCATTTTCTTGATAACAACATTACCCATTTGGCAAGGCAATCAATAATAACATCTAGTTTTAAGTTCTTTCCTAGGTAAGCTCCAAGTTGCACTATTAGACCCTTGACACATCCAACACATGGCACCTCTCTATAATCCATGGTAGTGCACTTCCCATACGATTTTTTCACTTTGATATCTAATTCATTCATGACCTCAAGAGGCATAACATTGCATGATGCTCCATAATCAATCATATAGTTTTGTAACAGCTTTATCCTAATAATCGGAGTAGTGAAAAATGGATCTACATTCGGTTGGGACTCAACCAAGGATGTTCCCAAATATACTTCAGGTGGTTCACCTAGTTCTTCCAAAGCACTTGGGGTTTTTCCAATAGTACAGTGGTAGGAGGAGTCTCAACATTGTTTACATTTCTACCTTGGGTAATCTTTTCTTCTTTCAATCCAAAATACTCAAAGGCCCTTTCTTGTGCTCAAGAATCCTAAATAGCTCAACAATTGGAATAGAAATATTGATCTGACTCAAGAATTGGGCAATGTCAAAAGGAACATATTTTGGCAAGGAAGCATTTGGAGGAAGACTGACAATCTCATTTGACAGCAAAGGATTTTTCATGGTCTGAGCATGGACAGGGATACTAGTTCTGTTTGGGGAGACAAGGCCTTTTCCAGATGTATCTTTCTTAGGAGTTTCTTTTGAGATATTGGTGAGAACTAGAGTTTTTGGTTTGGTTTGAGGCCTTGCCCCTTTGACAACTTTACTCCTAGTGTTATATTCCTTTTCATGGCCAAATACAACATTCATTAACAACTTCATATCCTCCTCATAAGGGATTCCTCCATCATACTTTTTAATCATTAATGCCCTCAAGTATTCAAATTAATTACTATGAAATTCAAAATCTTGTACCATATCTATTTCAAAAGTATGAGAGGAAGGAAGGGGTAATGCCCAATGGATGTAATCCTAGAAATCTTTAGCATTCCTAGCACTAATTAATTCAATAAAAGTTTCTCCTTACTATAAGTTTGTAGAGCACCCCATCATGCACACATCATCATCAGTGTCATCATCATTTTCCTCAACTTATTTGTCTTCGTCACATGGGGCACGTGGAAAGAAACATCTATCACACCACTCAATTTCATTGGCTTCTTCCACAGCAGCAACTCTAGCAGTCAAAGGATCAAGTATACTTCTATTCTCACGGGATTAGGGCTGTCATGTCCCGATCCCACGAGTCCTTTGCCTCTATCATCAGATCTCTAATCAACCCTAGGAGGATTTACAAATATTTCTTGACCTTGTACTTTATGATGACCTTGGGAACCTTGTCAAATCCCCTTCTCTACTCTAGCTAGTTTATAGGATATTTCCTTAACAACTCTAGCCAAAGCTTTTACAACTTCCTCCAGATCCACAACTTTACTTGAATGAGGCTTCTCTAGATTGATTAACTTAATTCCTTCTCTCTTAGGAGGGTTAACAACTACTTTGATATTATTTTCAATTTGCAAATCCATGGTGAAGGCCTACCTCAATTATGTTGGGTTCTTATCACTTAAATAATAGGCAACTTTCTTATCAAAAGCATCGAGTATTTTATTAAATAAAAAGATCACTTGGCCTCAAGATCATAGGTAGCCTATTCGGGTCTTATTGAACCTTGTATTGAAGTCATGAATAGACTCATTAGGATTCTTTTTATATTTTCAAATTCTGATAAAAGAAACCTAGGGTCTGCATTTTATCTCCATACTTTAAATCTAAAAGAATTCTTAATTTTTGTCCATGAATCAATGGAGTTGTCTAGAAAATATTTATACCAGTCTCGTGCATCCTCCTCTAGATTATGAATAAACAAATTTATGTACACATCCTCAAATTCAATCTCAAATTCTTCCATCATATTGACAAAAAGCTTTAAGTGTTGATCACCAGTAATAGCATTATTTCCTTGAAATTTAGGAAATCTATTTCTAACATCTTGGGGCAAAGATTTGGATATCTAGCCATACCTCTGAAATCTATAGGACCAAAAGTGTTCACAACAAATGGAGGTCTAGGTGGGGGCTGGGCCATATTGTTTTGGGGAGGTGATATTACAGGAGAAATAGAATGATGAGGAGTGAGGGGTCTGTGGGGCACATGAATGTAATTCTCAAAATGAATGTTCTCTAAAAACTCTGTTTCTTGGAAGATCCTATCAACTTTGGAGAACACAGGGACAAAATGAGATGCAAATTTTTCAAATATAAAAGAAGGACCCTCTCCAATTGGAGAATTCAGATTTACAAAGAGACTACCTAATTCAAAAGAACTTGAGAAAGTATGGCAATCTTCAATGACAGGCTGATTAGTTTCCACAATTGATAACTCCTTTCTTGATCTTTGATCTCTAACAACTTTCCATATTCTTCTTCCTTCTGAATTTTTCTTTCCTAGCTTTGGAAACAACATTCAGGTAGGGTCTCTCATGAAGAAATATCTTCTTCCTTCTAGCTTTGTAAGGATTAGTGATAAATTGTAATTGATAGAGGTTAAGACACTAGTATTTATCAAAAAATTCATTCAATACAGAGTCGCCACGAAGGATTTTCACCTTAGTTGTGAAAATACACTAAAATTGATCTATCAAATGTCTGTCAATACTAAATTTATGTAAAGCTTCACAGATCCGACCCTCCTTTACCCATATTTAACATTGATGATGTAAAATTAGTGCAAAAAACAACAAAAACAAGAGATATTAGATGCGAAACTTGTAACTCTGCTTGATTCTTACAAATCAGGACATAGGATGCCATTTCAAAAACATATTAGCACTTAGAGTATGTAAGAAACATTACCAGGGCCAAACATAAGATTTACTTTGAAGATCCTCATTAGCGGTGCCATCTTGGTGTTGGTATCCAAATTGATCCTCCCTTGGAAACCGATCAACATCAAATATTCAGCAAGACACTTAGAGACAGACATATCATATTATGAATCATTTTATAGCTAGTGAGGGGATTTGTCTAACTCTTTGTCACTCGGGCATCAGTGAAATGGATATCACCTTAATTAAGGATTTTATCTATCCTCACTTCTTTAGGATGTGCCTTTTGAATAGGGTGAGAGGACCCATTTTTTAACCTTTGTCGGTGAAGGAGAATGAAGATATCCTTCTTTGCACAAATTTGAAAGGAGACCCTAAGAAAATATGATCAATGCACCAAAATTTAACTCTCACGAGTTGTCACTTCTAAAGAATGGTGATATTTCCTAAATAGGGTTGAAGGTTACTAGAGACATTACAGAATCCTAATTTCTTCTGCATATTTTGGAAGTAGAATTTATACATTTGTGGACATATAAGGAAAACAGGGTACTTCGGGTAGGATTCATTGTTTTGAATAATTTTTGGTGGGAGATTAAGAAGGATAAAATTAATTATTCCGATCTTTGAGAACCTTCACAACAATTGGAATACTAAATGACGTAAAGCTCCATAATAGCTAAAATATTCCTTCAACCGAAAGGTGTGCATTAATGGAGGCCTAGATTTGCACGGTTTCACACACACTCTCCAAGAACTTAATACAAATACTCAAGCTAAAGACTCAATTAGACATCAAAGACCCTCATTCCTCATGCCTTAGATACACTCAAAGACTTATAGACAATCTCTATCAACAAATGATAGTAAAGTGATTTTTAATTATTTATCTCATTGCAGGGATGAAGGATATTATTTAATTGAAATTGCAAATGCCACTAAACTGTCACAAGGATGAGATCATGTGTGATGTGGAGGGACTTTAACACAATATTGCAATAGGAATAAGAAACAATACTTGTAGACATTCTCGACATAAAGTAGACATAAATCGGTCTAAGATTGACATAGTTTAATTTAAAATTAATTAGATTCATCGGCGGGGAAAAGTTTATTTGAACAATCTCGAGAGATTTTCAATGGCTGTACACTCACAACCAACTTGACGTGATTGAAATCTAAAACACAGGAAATTAACAGGTTTCTCAGATTGGTCTCTCAGGAAGATGGGCTCTCTCAAATTTTCTCTTAAGAATTCAACCCCCAACCTTTTAAGAGTATTCTCATTACATTTATACATTTCATTTGCTCACTCATCCCAAATTTCCCCCCAAAAAGAAGAATATTCGAGGAACCTTTACTTGTTACCAATTTTCCTCAGAAAGTGACGTTTAACAAATTCATACCCGAAAGCTGCCAGGTGGACAAATTATGAACTGATCACATTTCTCAAACCCTCGACTAATGACTAGGATGCCATGCCACAAATTTTTGATATTCCTTTTAATCATTCTTATTCTGTCATGTGATAAATCCCCGTTTTAATCATTTTCCGGGGCCCCAGTATAGTTGGATCGACGGGTAATCCTTTTCACCCTCAAGGCACAACCTTTTTATCCATTTACACCAGTAACCTCCATCATTTCATACTTTTCCCATTATTTTCTCTGAAAATCTACTCGCATCTAACTTCCCTAGTAATTCATTTTTTTACAATTGCCCGAGCAATTACAACTTCAAAATATCATCCTTTAAAATACTTCAACTCACAAATTAAGTTCTAAATCCATTCAATGGCACTTTGCAGATAAAAACAACAAGGAATTTCATCAAATGATGAAAAACAATGCGTATTCGCATCTCTAGGAGTATTAGAGAAAAAATGGTGGAAAAACATATTCAAAGCACAACAACCATCGATCCCGCCCCTTCTAAAATTTAGATTAGATATGTCCACATGTTTCCTTGGTACAACTGCAAAGGTGAGGTACAAAGGCAAGTTTCCAAACAATCATGGGCCTTCCACGTGCCCTGGGACTAAGAAAATGCCTTTTGGCCTTTGAAAATTCTCAATATAAAAGGAGCTAGTGGAAGCCTCCACGTGTCTCCTTGGCACACCTTTGGTATGGTGCCCAAAAGTGGAGACCCCAAAAAGTGTGGGCTCACCACGTGTCTCAGTCTGGTAGAGTTTTTGAAAAATTTTAAGGACCAGCAAAAGTTTCCATGTGTCTAGGGTCCAAGATAGTTTTCCTTGGCCATTGAAAAGTCCAAGCAAGGGTAGAGTGAGTGGAAGCCTCCACGTGTCCCCATGACACTCTATCAAAATTAAAATTTAGGGGCAAGTCCCTAAACAAGCACAGATCCCTCCACGTGTCCCAAGCCTTAGAAAGCTTCTTGAAAAGTTTAAGTTCAAAGAGGAGCCAGCGGAAGCCTCCATGTGTCTCCCCAACGTAATTTTGAGATGGTGCCTGTTAGTGAAAATTTAAAACACCCTCTAAATGGTCTTCGGATCTGTAGTCCAAAATCGGGTCATTTAGTGTGATTGCACAACATTGAGTTTTCTCCAAGGTGTGAGACCTTGCAACACAAGAAAACTCTCTAGATAAATTTGATTCTTACACCTTTTTTAGGTTTATGCATGAATTTTGCAGAGGTTCAATGCTAAATCCTACTCTAGATTCCAAGGAGACAGAGTTAAAATATACAAAAGGGAACAAAACTAAGTAAAAATGGTGATACACCAAAGGAGTGATCAAATTTTTCTTGCAAATAAACACAATCATAGATATGTAACACCAAAGCATGCACAGATTTCCATAATATAATAAAAGATCATAAGACAATGATAAATGCATGAGAGGATTAGAGGATCATTCACAAAACATGCATTACCATTCCCAAGTTTAATACAATGAATTAGAATGGTAGAGAAGTAAAAAATGTGCCAAAATATCCATGGAAGGTCTGAAACTCCTCGAATTCATGTGCTAATGGGAAGAGGGGAGTCTGCAAGAACAAAAACATCCAACCTTTTACAAATGAGCCAAAACTGGCTTTTAATGGCGAAGTAGAATGAAGGAAAGGCAAAAAACATGGGAAAATTTATTTGAGATCTCCAACCACAAACAAGATCCATTAAAATAGCAAGGGAACCCTTAGAAATCTATTTTTCAATGCATTTGGCCATCTTTGGAGAAGAAACGAGTGCCATACCTCATCAATTTTGGTGGTTGGGGGTCTGTTTTGCATTTATTCACGTGTCGGGGACATTTATTCAATTTTCTCCCACAAATCTCCAAAAAAAATCAAAACTGAATATTCCATCATCTGGAGAATTTCAATAGCTTTCCAATGATATAAACAATACAAAAATCGAGCTCGGATCAAAAGATATGGCCCTCAAAATATTTAGGGAAAAACATGTGAAATTAGGGCAAAATTAGGATTTGTGGGCTGAAATTCAAACTTTTCCCTCATTTTTTTAATTGGGAAAAATTCCCAAAAATTCTCCACCATCCCAACCTGCACTACCACATGGCACCATCTCATTAATCTAGGGGTTCAAACAATCATTTCGCCCCTTTTGCGGAATTGGAAAAATTTCCAAAATACTCGCGCTCCGCCACTCCGAGACACGTGGCACCATCTGGTTGCTTGGTGGGGATGCGCTCCACTTTTTACCTTTGTGCCATTAACCACTTTGGAAAAATTCCAAATTCCTTCCACCGCCCCAACTCCTACCACTAAAAAGACACGTGACGCCTTCTCATGCTCGGAGGATGCGTTTGTATTTTTCCCTTGGACGTACTTTGACCAAATGTAGAAAAACTCAAAATTCTTCCACCACTACCTCTCTCGACCTAACACATGGTGCCATCTCATTGCTTTCCGGCTTTTAGGCCAAAATTTTCCCTTTTCCCCTTTGACCCCAAAAGGCTAAGTGCCAAATGTTTTCCCACGGGCCCGCCTTGGGAAAATTTTCCCTCCAAACTCCACCAAGCCATAACTTGTAAAATACAAGGAGTTAGGAGAACTTCTTTAACTTTTGGAAAGGTGAGAATATTATCTATCTGATGAAGAAAAAGCTAGAAACTTTTGAGTGCTTGAAATTTGTAAAAATTTGATTGAGGCACAAATAAGGAAAGAATGAATGCAAGTTAGCCAAAATAAGCAGGGGCTCATTTTGGATAACAATTTTGACGACTCGAGGGTCATCTACCTGCTGGATGAAGTGACCATCTACTTGAAGCAATCCATTGGAAAATGGAGTGATGAACTTAACTTCTTGTTACTCTCAAATCATTAGAAAATTTTCTAAGATGAATATTGTGAGATTAGAAAATTACTTTGACTCGAACATGATCTCAAAATATGCATCCTTGGGGCGACAAAACTTGTGCCAAAGAACTTAGGGAAATGTAAATCTAAGCTACAAAAAAACAATGTGCATAAGCACTTGGAGGAAAGAAAGGAGAATCTAAGCTAATATGTACAAGGTGAGAAGTTTCCCTTAGTAGCAATGCTTTAGATGGATTCCATTAACTGGAATCTGTAGTTCCTCACCATCCAATGTAGACAATTGGAAGGAATTGTTGTTTTTACATTTTGTGACCATGTAGGGGCAACTCCAAATGGCATCATATTTTGAATGCCTTCCTGGCTTTTCTCGGTATGCATCCCATTTCAACACTAAATCTCCAACTTGGGAAGTTCTAGCCTTAGCTTTCTGTCAAATCTTATCTTGATAAAGGCTTGGTCCTTCTCCATTGTTTGGGCTGCATGCTCTCTGATTTCTCGAGTTCCATTAATTTTGCATATCTAACCTCCATGGGATCAAAATCTAACAATTCCAATTACTTCATGAGTTCCAATGTTGGTAACTCAAGTGACATAGGTAACACTACCTCTCTCCCATAAACAAGTCTCGAATGGCGATTTACCTGCCGATCTCTTGGGAGTTATCCTATCAAACCATAGAGCTGATTTGAGCTTAGTGTGCCAAGTCCTCTAATTTTCATCAAGAGTCCTCTTGATTTCCTTAATAGATTCTTGTTGGTGGACTCAGCTTGGCCATTACCTTAAGGGTAATAATTTGATGAAGTGCTTGGATAGATCCCATTTCTAACAACCCATTCAATTACCTTTGATGCTATGAATTCCAATGCATTATCGATATTATAGTGGTAGGTATACCAAATCTGGTTGTTATCCCCTCATAGAAGTCTAGAATGTTAGATTCATTTACCTCTTTGAGTGCCACCGCCTCGACCCATTTGGTGAAGTAGTCTTGTCTGTTAGAATCCATTTTTACCCTTGGCTTGAGTTTGGATTAATGACTCCAATGAAGTCCAAACCCCATTGCATGAATGGCTAGTCCACTGAGATTAGGTGCAATGGAAGTGTTGCTAACCTCTCTTTGCTGTGAAGAATGAAAAATTATTGCACCTCTTGATCCATGCATAACAATCACTAAACATTTTGGGCCAATAATAACTAGCCCTCATGATTTTGAGAGCTATCACCCTTGGAGAAAAATGGCCCCACTAATCTACCATGGAACTCTTCTAACATTTTCTCAATCTAATTTGTCCCAATGCATCTCAACAACACTCCATTGATATCCTTTTTGAATAATACACCATCAACAAGTGCATATGGAATAGACTGCAATATGAAGTGTCTTATTTTGGCTTTGTTCATCTCTAGAGGGCATAGGCCTATTTGTAAGAAGTGCATTATGTCTTGGGTCTAGCAATGAGTGAGCACACCACCATTTTATTCTTGAACATCTCTTTGTTCTTGGCTATCTTGCAACACCAAAACAACATTCTTCTCTTTGATTGCTTCAATTGGTTGACTCAAGGCCAATTTCTAACACAATCCCTTTCCTCGTATCAACTTAGTGACCTTAATCTCAATGTCATACTCCATGACACAAGTAATCCACCTTGCACATTTTTCATTTATATCTTTGTTGAGGATGAAGTCTTTGACTCCCACATGAGAAACCAACAGTTGGACCTTGATGTTTGAAACTAGATGCTTAAATTTATTCAAGCTCCTAATCACTGCGCAAGAACATGCTTCTCAATGAATGAATACCTCACTTCATAGTCCTCCAAGCTCAAGGTTAAAGAAGGAAATTGGCCGCTCTGCATTTTCTTCACCCCTGTTGTACTAAAATTACAGAAATTGTATCACCACCACCAAATGCATAAAGGATGAAATCTTTGGAGAAATCTATGTTAATGAGAGTTGGATCCTATGAGATAGCTTCTTTGATTTCCTCAAAACTTGCCTTACCTTCACTGTCCATCTGAATGCCACACTTTTCTTCAACATCATAGACAAAGGGCTGTAAAGTTTGGAACAAACCTTCGAACAAAGTTGATTCATCTCAAGAAACTTTGAAGAGCCTTCTTATGCCTTGGCAATGGCAAAGTGCTCTTATTGCTTCAACCCTCTCTAGATCAATTGCCAACCCTTCTTTGGAAACAATGTTTCCTAGGAGGTTTCCTTCGTAAGCTAGAAAATGCATTTTTGGGATTCAAAGATACCCCAAATCTTCTACATCTTTGGAAAACTTGTCTCAAATGAAATATATGGTCTACTACACTTTTAGAAAATATAGTAATAACATCCAGGTATATCAGCACTATTTTGTTGATCAATCCCTTGAACGCCATATCTATTTTCCTTTGGAAAGTATCTCCAGTATTAGACAACTCAAATGGAATTTTTCTATATGCATGGGTTCCCCATTTGGTAGTGAAGGATTTTTTGAACTGATCATCTTCCTTTACCATGATCTAATTATACCTTGAATAACCATCTAGCAATGAAAACCTCTCAGAGCTAGCAACAACTTACAAAATCTACTCCATAGAAGGAAGTGGGTAGTGATCCTAGAGGGATGCTTTGTTCAAATCTCTAAAGTCTACACACAACCTAATTTCTCCACTCTTATTTCTAACTAGAACCAAGTTTGTAACCCAGCTTGAATGCTTGATGGGTAATATGATACTTTCCTCTATTAACTTATTAAATTCCTTCTTCATGAGAGGTTCAATGTGTGGATTGACCGGTCTCTTTTTTTTTTTCCCGATGGGCTTAGAACTTAGATCTAGTTCAATTGTGTGTTGAGCTAGCTTTGGATTTTAACCCCTCAAGTCTTCATAGCTCCAAGAAAATACATCAGGGAACTCTTGGAAAAGTTACATGAACTCATAGCTTTCTTGCTCGGTTGCCACTTTACCAATTTGAAGTGACTTACCTTCTCCAACTAAGATGAGCTCTGAATCCTCTCCCTTGACTTGGATGTTTTCTTTCTCCTTCCTAAATTGATCATTAGGATTGAAAATAGATTCTAAAGTCACAAGTCCCTTTGGTAGTTTGTTGGTTCTCAGCTATACCACTTGATCACCATATCTTTGTTGTTATAAAGTTTCTTGATTTTTGGCTAGAACTCAGCCTCCTCTTCGCAAGAAATTGATGATTTGTTGGTCACTCTCAAACACTTGCCAACTTGCATTATTGTCTAGTACTAATGGTCTCACAATCACATGGATGTTTGCCTACATTTTATCTCTTCCGATGCTCTCCAACATCAAAAGTTTCTCCAACTACCGTAAGCCTATCACGCAGCTTGGTTCTCTTTCCTAGGGATAGATTTGATGCCAAAGCCCTCAAAATCTTCAATGAGATCCCTCACCCTATTCTTATAACTTTTGAGCAGGTCATTCTTGGTAGCATGTTGTCCTTTAACTTGATTAATAATCATCTCACTATCACTAAAGACTTGTAAGTTTTGATGCCTCTCTTCCTTGACCAATGTAATCCATGTATCAAAGCCTCATATTCAACAGTGTTGTTAGAACATGCAAACTGAAATCTAAAAGCTGAATAATACTTAATTCCTTGAGGTGAAGCAAGCATAGCTCCCCCTTCTACACCTTGTCTACTTTTTGATCCATCAAATAGCAACTGCCATACCTCATTATCATCTTTATGGTCGGCTTGGTGATGCTAAGAAGAGGCTTATTTTATTCATGCATGTAATAGACTCCTAGTTCAGATTCCTCTATTTCCTTGTAGGGATCAAAATCATGTACCTTGTTTGCCCATACATCAAGATTCAAATCTAGAATGCTTCCAACTTTGGCGTCAACATCTTGTGTGCTTGGATAATCCTCTTGATCAAATGTTGAATAGTTGGCATTGATTGGACTTTCAAGTATGAGGCTCAATGTGAAAGTTTGCAATAGGTTTGGACCTGATTGTGGCCTTAGATCCATACCTTGTCCTAAATAGCTTGTGTGACCAATCAAGGTAGATAGGTAGCCTCTAATTCTAGCTATGAAATCCTTGACAAACATATGGCAAAGAGTGGTGGTAAGTCTATCACCGACACATCTTGCAAAATAGTGACATTGGGGCATGCATGCAAAAAGTAAGGCTCAAATCTTTAATTACCCCAATTTTTGTTATTGTTATCCCATCTAATTACTACCCCCTTGGAGATGATTTCATATTGAAGGCCCGGTTGATCAGCTATTTTCTTGGGCATCGTGGAACTACTTGCCCCTCGAATCAATCATATAATTATGTACTAGTTTATCCCCAATGATCAATGAAACATAGAATGGAGGGGGATTCAAAATTTTACCTTGCTATCCTCCATGATTCCCCTCAGGCTGAGTGGTATTTGTGAGTACCTTCTCTTGCATATGAGCTTGCTGATTTGAGGTTGACCAATTTTTCATGGCACCTTGTAATAGATCCCTTTGTCTCGGGATGGATAGTGACTCCCACATAGATATTCTCACATTGGTATTCTTCATTTATTCAATGATGTTAAATGGGGATGAACCATCTCTTTACTACACTTTAGTCTACACATTCTTTTCTTGTACATGGGCTACAACAACGGCATTTGAGCTGGTCCAAGGTGGCTTGGGCTATCTTTGCACATTTGGAACTATATTTTCTTGCAAACACCTTATGGAGTGATGGAAGGTTGTGAATAACTTGGATTTAATGAATGCCCTTCACCAATATTTCTTCTTTGACCATGTGTTAGCTGCTACACTCTAAGAAAGTGTTTGATTTATACCAAAAAAACTTCATCCTACCAATTGACAAGTTTAGTCTCATTTGGAGTTGTATTTTGTTGAGATGTTCCTTGTTGTTGGTTTGTTTCTTGACTCACCTTAATCTCTACACTAGTTGTTGTCACCATCAAAGCTTGGTTCAAAGCACCATTGAAGCACATATATTGGTTGTGAGGTTCACCGCATGGGAAACACCAATCATACTCTTGAGCTATATTATTTTGCACTTTGGCACTAAGGCTTTAGAGGTAGATGAAGCATTGGGGTTATAGGGCTGAAATGGTCTATTGGCGGGAGGCCTTACTTAATTTTGATTTGCAGCTGGGTTGGGTGGCCTATTAGGCTGATATGGTTGTCTATTAGGCTAATTTTGAGCCCGATAAGAAGGCCTGAAACTTTGAGCTTGTTGGCTCTTGAGCGTAACCATCTCATTTCCCAAATTTTGTAATTGTTTCATAATTTCTTGAATCTCATTTGAGGCACTAGAGGATGAAGTAGAATTTTTGTTTGAACTCGATTTCTAGGAGTGGGAATAGGAGCTAAAGTAGGTGCTTGAATAGTACTTGGGCTTTCCAACTCGAATATAAGGGCATAGGAGGCCTAGGTGCAAGTTTACTAGCTTGGATCAAATAATTCTCAGCCCTAATGGCAATGTTGTAAGCTAGAGGTATAGTTGCACCTCCCGTGGATTGGATCAACATAGAAATGTCGAAATTTAAAGCCTTGAGAAAGTATAAGAAAGCACCTCAAGTTATTAGCCTCATTGCCAATGGGATTCTATCCCATGTTCTTTGAAATATGAAATTGAAGTCCGTTACTTTATCATTGGGAGCTTTCTTGATAGTTGTCACCGCTTGATAGAGACAAGTTCTCCCCTTTTTGTCCAAATTGGTTATGGAGGGCTATGCACAACTAGTTCCAATTTTGCATAGAGCCTACCTCAAGGCTCTGAACCATTACAAGGCTTTCCCTTTGAATGAATATTCCAAAGAACTTGACAAAGAATCTACATCTCAACAATCTCATGGATTGCACAAACATTAGCAATGTCTTTGACATGATCACCAGAGGTGGTTTGATTTTCTCTAGTAAAGTATGAGATGTTCTTCAATGCTGCAGTTGGGACTGGGTTTTGTGCATTGAGAGTAAGTGGGATACTACTAGTAAAGTTGACATAAGGATTGGGTTGTGCCATTCGATTGGCTTGAGAACCCTTGTTGATTAGATGAAAGGTCTACCAGGGTGAGGAGTTGATAGAGTTATTTTTGGTGTAGATGGAGACCTTTGAATCCTTCTTCCTCTTTCTCCTCTTTTTGGGGATAATTATAGATAATTAAACAATCCCTCTTCTCTAGTCCTTGACCTTGTTTGGATCCTTCTCATGAATCTTCAAGCTTGGACTACTGAAACCAGTTGATTCTATCCTTTTGGAGTCACCAGATGTGCAAACCAGGGCTCTTTCAAAAAAGAAACTTAAAAAATTGCACATCAACTTTGTTGTAATAAATATGAAGACCTCTAAGGTCCCACTAGGTGCGCCAAAACTGTTAGTGAAAATCTACAAACACCCCCCATAAATGGCCTCAAATCTATAATCTAGAATTGGGTCATTTAGTGTGATTGCACAACATTGAGTTTTCTCCAAGGTGTGGGACCTTACAAGGTGAGAAAAATCTCTAGAGAAATCTAGTTCTTACCCCTCTATTTAGGTGTATGCATGAATTTTTCAGAGGTTCAATGCTAAATCCTACTCTAGATTCTAAGGAGAAAGAGTTAAAAGATGTAAAAGGAAACAAATCCAAGTAAAAATGGTGATACACCAAAGGAGTGATGAACTTTTATCTTGAAAATAAACATAGATCATAGAGATGTAACACCAAAGCATGCACAGATTGCTAGAATATAATGAAAGATCATAAGATAATGATAAATGCATGAGAGGATTAGAGGATCATTCACAAAACATGCATTACCATTCCCAAGTTTAATACAATGCATTACAATGGTAGAGAGGCAAAAAATGTGCCACAATCTCCATGGAAGGTCTGAAACTCCTCGAATTCATGTGCCAAGGGGAAGAGGGGAGTCTGCAAGAACAAAAACATCCAACCCTTTACAAATCATCCAAAACTGGCTTTTAATGGCGAAGCGGGAATGAAGGAAAGGAAAAAAATGTGGGAAAATTGATTTGAGATATCCAACCACTAACAAGATCCATTAAAATAGAAACGGTGCTCTCAAAATCACTTTTTCAATGCATTTGGCCATCTTTGGAGAAGAAACGAGTGCCATACCTCATCAATTTTGGTGGTTGGGGTCGGGTTCTACATTTTTCCCGTTACGGGACATTTCTTAAATTTTCTCTAACAAATCTCCACCAAAAATAAAAATTTAATAGTCCATCATATGGATAATTTCAACATCTTTCCAATTATATAAAAAACGTAGAAATCGAGCTCTGGATCAAAATATATGGCCCTCTAAAGATTTAGGGCAAAATATGCAAAATTAGGGCAAAATTAGGGTTCGCGGGCCGAAATTGAAACCTTTTCCCTCCTTTTGCAAATTGGGAAAAATTCCCAAAAATCTCCTCTACCCGACCTGCACCTCACTGTCATGTGGCACCATGTCATTGATCAATGGGTTCAAACGATCATTCTTCCCCTTTTGTGGAATTGGAAAAAATTTCAAAATACTTCACGCCTCCACCACTCTGGGACACGTGGCACCATCTGGTTGCTTGGCGGGGATGCACTCCATTTTTACCTTTGCATTGTTAACCACTTTGGAAAAATTCCAAAGTCCTTTGGCTGCCCCAACTCCCACCACTGACTGGACATGTGGCACCTTGTCACATGCTCGATGGGGATGCATTTGTATTTCTCCCTTAGACGCACTTTGACCAAATTCAGAAAAACTCAAAGTCCTTCCACCCCCACCACTCTGACCTAACACGTGGTGCCATATTGTTTCTTTGTGGGTTTTTGGGAAAACAATTTCCCTTTACCCCTTTGACCCTAAAAGGCTAAGTGCCAAAATATTTCCCGCGGGCCGACTTGGGAAAATTTCCCTTTCAAACTCCTCCGAGCCATAACTTGCAAAATATAAGGAGTTAGGAGGACTTCTTTACCTTTCTGGAAAGGGGAGAAAATTCTCTATCTAATTAAGCAATACCTAGAAAATTTTGAGTGCCTAAAATGTGTAAAAATTTGACCGACACACAAAGAAGGAAAGAATTAATGCAAGTTAGCCACACATAAGCGGGGGCTTATGTTGGATAATAGTGCCCAAAAGCGAGACCCTAAACAAGAACGGGCTCCCCATGTGTCTCCTTGGTGCAATTTCTACGGTAAGACCCTGAGGTAGATCCTCAAATGAGCGTCGGACCTCCACATCTCTATGGTTCAACCAAAATGCACTGGCCACATGAAAAAATGTCTAAGTCTTGGTAATGGCAGTGGAAACCTCCACGTGTCTCCGTAGTGCAACACCAAAGGTCAAACCAAGAGGAAAATTTTCAGATGAGCACCACCCTCCATGTGGAAAAGCTTTGAGTTGAAGTGGGCCTTAGAGTTTCAAGGTGCCCCGCTGAGCCACGTCCAATAAAAAAGGGCCACGTTTCCATAGATGCTGAGATATAAATTTGATGGGGAAAACACACCTGTCAAACTATAAAATGTAGGAAAATCACCATTTGTGCCTGGAAATGAATCTTTCTTTAAGGATAGAGAATTTGGAAATGATATAAGGCCCAAATGTGATCCACTAAACTACATCCAATCAGAAAAGACCACATTTCAAAAATATTGGGACAAAAATTGACAGGAAAACAAAACATGACTAGGGAAAAACGGAAGGAAGGAGAAAACCTGAGTTTACACCCAAGTTACAAATTATTTCACATGGAGAAAGGAATAGAAAACAAATTCTAAATTTAAAATGATCCTCGACCAAAGGAAAGGACTGATCATGGTAACCAAATGAAGGACAAAGCTTTCACGCATCAACATGGGGAGATAAAAATACAACAGAGCCCACAAATTGAAGAATTTCAAGGACAAACGGGGCAAGATCAAATTGAGCACCAACAAGTCAACCAAGACCGCCAAGTGAATTCCCATTCTCGATTATTTCAATCTTGAGGTATAGGGCTTGCGAGTTTTGGATAAGTTATATCAATTGATGTAAATGGTGAAATTGGCCATTATGGACCCATGCATTATGAAGACTCATGTTTCAAATAAGTCTTAACCTTGCTTAGAATTCATTCATGCTATAATTGGTCGAAACTTAAGTGTTAAAAGGGGGCATAGTCATCATGCACATATACTTGACTTAGAATATTTTGCTCCATGCGGGCGTTTGACCAAATGATGGGATATTATTAGATTCCACATGAAAATGGAGGATTTTTTTATATTCAAAATCCCACTAATTTTGGGGGATAACATTGGCGGTGGCATTAGTTTCAAATATTCCAACCATGCACTATATCATTAAATGTGTTTAGAGCACATTTAGTTCCTTAGGAATGATGAAGCTTCTTGGAGAAGTTAAACTACTTGCATGTCATTTGCTCATTCTAGTTTTTGGTTGGAGAAGTTAAGAAGAAGATGAGGAAAATTGCAGTCAAACTCTATGAAATTTTTGGGAAGGAAATTGAACTCCAGCTCCAGTCTTTTTCATGCAAGTTTAGAATCAGTTGAGGAATCTTTGAACTGGGTTAAATATGCATTGTGAGATTGATTTGGGGTAATGTGAATAGATTTCGGTCACCATTTTGGGATGAACTTGGGGGAAGGAGTCACTAGAAGTGTTGCTTGTGCTGGATCAATTTGAAAAGGAGATCACTAACATTTTCTAGGCATGATAAACCTTTTTCCTTTCTCTAATAGTTTATTCCATTGCACTTTTATGCAAATGAAATGCTTGGTAAAATAATTCTAAAATGTTAAAATATTGGGTTTGTGGTTTATTCTAAGAATGAAATTTGAACTATAAAATAAATGTAAAAATACATTGTGGTGAACGATTGTTGCTACTATGCGAGGATCTAAATGAGTCTTCACCGGGTTATTTTATTATTTGATTATATGTTGAATATTATAATAAACCTGTGATTTACATAGAGGATTATGATAGGGTTCTTTCTATGATTGTAGCTACTGTAGTATTAGCAAGAACTCGTAAAATATTGGTCTCTACCGCTGGTATTTTTGTTGGTCTTATTTTCTTGAAAATGCATATGAAAATTTATGAGGAACTAGGATAAAACCATACGGTGGCGATATAATACTGTGGTATTGTATATCATAATAAGGAACTTAAATGGGTTCAATTTGTGTTATTTAATTTCCTATCAACGTACCAAGTTTGGGGAAACCTTGGCAATAAATAGGAAAACCTCTTATTGTATTCACGCTTTATTCATTTATTACTAGCTCTTACATAGCGGGGGAGGTAATCTCCATGTTTAGATATATGAGCTGAATAGGTGTAAATTTATTCTATGATGTGAGTATTTATAGATGAAGTTAAATGAATAAGGAACCAAGACTACAATTCGATACAAATTAACTATGTGCTTGTCGACTAATTGAGCCTTGCTTTGCAATTTTGAGATTTGATGGCTATAACAGGTCATAGAGATAGTTATCTCTGTCAGTGGGTAGTAGGTTAGAATGCAAAGGTTCCTACTCACCTTTTAGATTGATGTGAGCCATGTAGGGAAATGTGCTCTCATAATTTTAATAGGGTTTTAAGGAAATTTAAGGGATATCGATTAATATGCCTTCCCTTGGTAGAGGATGAGTATGGAATTCTCGGGATATTGGGAAATTAAATTAATCCTTGTTCTGTTGTGTAATATTTCTTAGTTATGAGTATGTGTCTTATTGCTATGGTAGGTTAGTATCTGATTTGGTGTTTATCTTAAAACACTTATGTGATATATTTACCATATTATTTAAACTAGTAGTAGCTACGATACTATCTTATAGAGCTTTGTGGCAATAAGGTGTACAAGAACCTTTCTCAAAACTCAATAAATCAGTTCATAAAAGCTCACTAAAATTTTCAAGTATTTCATGAATTGTCTTCTATTGGTCAATTGTATGTGGAATGACCATAAATCCAATGTTTCGTAGAGAAGGTAGAAATAAATTAATGTAAATTATTTGTATAGCTTACTTGGATGTAGAGTAAGTTATTAAATAAGTATATATGTATTGTATAGCTTACATGGATGTAGAATAAGTTATTAAATAAGCATATATGTATTTGTATGGCTTACTTGGATAGTAGATAAAGGTATGAAACAAGTGAATCTAAACAGTATAAAAAGGTAAATATAGTTATTTCAAATACCTAACCTAATAAGGTATGGAAAATGGTAAGTTGAATGGATTCTGTGTTTTATCCTCTAATACCTTTATGAGTTAATAGTTTTTTTATGAAGGAAAACTTAATTGGTTATGTTGTTAGTATTGACTTGTCTTCTTATGTGGATTATATGAATTATTGAAACATAGATTTTCATTTACTTAAATGATCAATGGCATAAACTATTAGGCATGGGATAAAGATTTTTCATGCTTAGTTCGTATGAACTGATAGGTGCTAACATGTTTTGTAGATGAAGCTCAGTAAGGTGGAAAGAAGACCAAAGTTGAAAAGTTATTATTATGATTGATTTTACTGCTTCTTGAAGTATAAATAATAGAATTATCCCGATTCGACATGTTATTAGAATAGATAGAATTTATATATTCTATTTTATTCTTATTATTGAGAATCAATGAAAGATGAATATTTTGATCTCTACAAAGTCTTGTTGTTTAAGCTATGTAAATGAATGAAATAAAAAGGTTAATAGTTAATGAAGGAATTCTAAGGAAAGAGTGTTTACTAAACTTTTTATCGTTGTCGTCATGATTGGGGGTACAAAGAATGAATTAGTAAGTTAGGGTGGTATTACTAATTGGACTACTTCATGATTGAACATCCGTCTATAAAAGAGAATGATTCAATAACAATGGACATGACTTAAGGATATTCAGATGTGTATTTCTAAATTAAGTAGTAAGTTATCCCGTGTGGAATTGGAAAATGTAATATTAAATATTTTTACTAGAAAAATTTAAAGAGATGAGATATATATATCATATCATGTTAAAGGTATAATATAAGTCATGATGTGATAAAGCATTCATGAGCTAGAGTGCTATGTGTAATGAAGTTTACTTCATTAGTATGGTTACTGATTAACTGTTGGTAATACTATAGTTTAATGGATCAGATAATGATCAAAGGAAAAATATTTCCAATGTGATTATGAGGATGTCAATCGTGTATATGTTATCCTTCTCAAAGTCCTCTGTAAGGACACTATTATGTACTAAAAATCTTAAGTATCATATTTCTTTGTAATCTTTATTTTATTGGGCATCTGACTTTTGAATCATCATGAATGCGTAACTTGGTAATGCAAAGTTACCTAATCAAGAGTGAATACTAATCAAAGATTAAATGAAATCAGGTTCTTCTTAAGGACAAAGATTAAAAGGAACCATTATGATCTTTTTAATAAGAGTTACATGATCTAAATTAAAATAAAGGGAAGTACCCCTTAAGGATGGGTAAGTCTTTAGGTGTTGAAACCTAAGGAAATACTTACATGCTATGAGCTTATCATAAGTATCCATAAATTGCATATTATAAGTATGCTAAATTGAATGATTATAGTAAAGCATAAAATAAGAAATATGTTATACTTAAGAAGGAAGGTTAGGTATCATCTTGAATACAAGAAATTCAATAAAGCGATGATACGTTCCTATACCTTCCAGCAATATGAGATTACAAAGAAAATACTTTGGTATGAAACATAGGCTTATTGGTTAGGCAAAGATAGTAATAAATATGCAATAATGAACTTAAAATAATTATTGTTTTGATTTCCATATATGGTTGTCTATAAATTGACAGAAAACAAAACGTGAATATGGAAAAATGGAAGGAAGGGGAAAAACCCGAGTTTACACTCAAGTTACAAATTATTTCACATGGACAGAGGAACGGAAAACAAATTCTAGATTTAAAATGATGCTTGACAAAAGGAAAGGACTGATCATGGAAACCAACTGAAGGAAAGAGCTTTCACACATAAATATGGGGAGATACAAAATATGAAAAAACCCGCAAATTGAAGAATTTCAAGGAAAAACGGGGCAAGATCAAATTGAGCCCAAACAAGTCAACCAAGACCGCTAAGTGAATTCCCATTCTTGGATTATTTCAATCTTGAGGTATAAGGCTTGCAGTTTTGGATAAGTTGTATCAATTGATGTAAATGGTGAAATTGGCCATTATGGACCCATGCATTATGAAGACTCATGTTTTGAATAAGTCTTGACCTTGCATAGAATTCATGCATGCCATAATTGGTAGAAACTTAAGTGTTAAAAGGGGACATAGTCATCATGCACGTATACTTGACTTAGAATATTTTGCTTGATGTAGAGCATTTGACCAAATGATGGGATATTATTAGATTCCACATGCAAATGGAGGAAGTTTTTTACATTAAAAATCACACTAATTGTAGGGGATAACATTGGTGGTTGTGGATTAGTTTCAAATATGCCAACCATGCACTATCTCATTAAATGCATATAGAGTGAATTTATTTCCTAGGGAACGATGAAGCTTGAGAGAAGCTAAACCACTTGCATGTCATTTGGTCATTCTAGTTTTTGGTTGGAGAATTTAAGAAGAAGATGAGGAAAAATGCAATCAAACTCTATGAAATTTTTGGGAAGGAAATTAAACTCCAGCTTCAATATTTTGCATGCAAGTATAGAATCAGTTGAGGAATCTTTGAACCAGGTTAAATAAGCATTTTGAGACTAATTTGGGGGTGTTGTGAATAGATTTCGGTCACCATTTTGGGATGAACTTTGGGGAAGGGGTTGCTAGAAGTATTGCTTGTGCCTAGATCAATTTTAAAAGGAGATCACTAACGTTTTCTAGGCATGATAAATGTTTTTACTTTCTCTAATAGTTTATTCCATTGCACTTTTATGCAAATGAAATTCTTGGTAAAAGAATTCTAAAATTTTAAGATATTATGTTTCATGGTTTATTCTAAGAAGGAAATCTGAACTATAAAATAATTGTAAAAATACGGTGTCTTTGAATGATTTTGCTATTAAGTGAGGGTTTAAATGAGTCTTCACTTGGGTTATTTTATTATTTGATTATATGTTGAATATTATTGTAAACCTAGGATTTACCCAAAGGCTTATGATAGGTTTCTTTCTATGATTGTAGCTATGTTAGTATTAGCGGTAAATCGTAAAACATTGGTCTACTATGGTCTTTTTCTTGGTCTTATTTTCCTGAAAATGCATCGAAAATGTATGACGAACTAGGATAAAACCAGATGGTAGTGATATAATAGTGTCGTATTGCATATCGTAATAAGGAACTTAAATGGGGTCAATTTGTGTTATTTAATTTCCTATCAATGTACCTAGTTTTGGGGAAACCTAGGTAATAATAAGGACACCCTCTTCTTGTATTCACGGTTTTAGTCATTTATTAAAATCTCTCTATAATAGTAGTGGGAGGTAATCTCTAGGTTAATATATATGAGCTGACTAGGTGTTAAATTTATTCTATGATGTGAGTATTTATAGATGAAGTGAAATGAATAAGGAAGCGAAACTACGATTCTGTTACAGATTAACTATGAGCTTGTTGACCTGAGCCTTGCTTCATAATTTTGATATTTGATGACTATAACAGGTCACAGAGATAGTTATCTCATCGGTGGGTAGTAGGTTAGAAGGAAAGGTTCCTACTCACCTTTTAGATCGATGTGAGTCATGTAGGGAAATGTTCTCTCATAATTTTAATAGGATTTTAATGAAATTTAAGGGATATCGATTAATATGCCTTCCTTGGCAAAGGATGAGTATGGACTTCTCGGGATATTGGGAAATTAAATTAATCCTTGTTATGCGGTGTAATCTTTCTTAGCTATGAGTATGTGTCTTATTGATATGATAGGTTAGTATCTTATTTGGTGTTTATCTTAAAACACTTCTATCATATATTTACCATTTTATTTAAACTAGTATTAGCTAGACCCTCTTATAGAGCTTCATGGCAATAAGTAGAGAGTTACTTTCAGCAAACAAGGTGTATAAGTACATTTCTCAAAACTCAATAACTCAATTCATAAAATCTCACTAAATTCTATAGTATTTAGTGAATTGTCTTCAATTGGTCAATTGTATGTGGAATGGCCATAAATCCAATGTTTGTATAGAAGGTAGAAATAAATTAATCGGTACTTATTTGTATAGCTTACTTGGATGTAGAGTAAGTTATTAAATAAGTATATATGTATTGTATAGATTACTTTGATGTAGAATAAGTTACTAAATAAGTATATATGTATTTGTATAGCTTACTTGGATAGTAGATAAAGGTATGAAACAAGTGAATCTGAACAATATAAAAGGTAAACATATTTATTTCAAATACCTAAGATAATAAGGTATGGAAAAAAAAAAAGCTGAATGAATTTTGTGTTTTATCCTCTAATTCCTTTATGAGTTAATAGTTGTTTGATGAAGGAAAACTTAATTGGTTATGTTGTTATTACTGACTTGTCTTCTTATGTGGATTATATGAATTATTGAAATGTAGCTTTTCATTTACTTAAATGATCAATGGCATAAACCATTAGGCATGGGATAAAGATTTTTCATGCTCAGTTCGTATGAACTGACAAGTGCTAACATGTTTTGCAGATGAAGCTCAGTAAGGTGGAAAGAAGACCAAAGTTGAAAAGTTATTATTATGATTGATTTTACTTTGCTTCTTTAAGTATAAATCATGGAATTATCCCATTCGACATGTTATTATAATAGACATAATTTAGATATTCTGTTGTATTTGTACTGTTGAGAATCAATGAAATATGAATATTTTGATCTCTACAAAGTCTTTTTGTTTAAGATATGTAAATGAATGAACTAAAAATGTTAAATTTTAATGAAGGAATTCTAAGGAATGAGTGTTTACTAGACTTTTTATCGTTGTCATCATGATTGAGGGTACAATGAATGAATTAGTAAGTCAGGGTGGTAGTACTAATTGGACTACTTCATGATTGAACATCTTTCTATAAAATAGAATGATTCAATAACAATGGACATGACTTTAAGGATGTTCAAATGTGTATTACCAAATTAAGTAGTAAGTTATCCTATGTGGAATTGGTAAATGTAATATTATATCATTTTACGAGAAAATGTATACAAAATAAGATATATATATTATATCATGTTAAAGGTCTAATATAAGTCATGATGTGACAAAGCATTCATGATCTAGAGTGCTATGTGTAATGAAGTTTACTTCATTAGTATGGTTAATCACTAAATGTTGGTAATATTATAGTTTAATGGATCAAATAGTGATCAAAGTAAAAATATTTCCAATGTGATTATGAGGATGTGAATCATGATATGTTATCCTTTTTATAGTCCTCTCTAAGGATACTATTATGTACTAAAAATCTTAAGTATCATATTTCTTTGTAAGCCTCCTTTTTATTGGGCATTTGACTTTTGAATCATCATGCATGTGTAACTTGGGAATGCAAGGTTACCTAATCAAGCAGTGAATACTAATCAAGGATTAAATGAAATCAGGTTCTTCTTAAGGACAAAGATTAAAAGGAACCATTATGATATTTTTATTAAGAGTTACATGATCTAAATTAAAATAAAGGGAAGTACCCCTTAAGGATGGGTAAGTCTTTAGGTGTTGAAACCTAAGGAAATACTTACACGCTATGAGCTTATCGTAAGTATCCATAAATGACCTATTATAAGTATGCTTAATTAAATTATTACAGTTAAGCATAAAATAAGAAAGATGTTATACTTAAGAAGGAAGGTTAGGTATCATCATGAGTACGAGAAATTCAATAAAGGGATGATACATTCCTATACCTTCCAACAATATGAGATTGCATCACCATTATCTATAATGAATATAGATATATGGTACCAATGCTGCCCTATGGTGACATAGTTATATCAGTGGCATATAATGAAAATACTTTGGTAAGAAACATAGGCTTATTGGTTAAGAAAAGATAGTAATAAATATGCAATAATGAACTTAAAATAATTATTGTTTCGATTTCCATATATGGTTGTCTCTAAATTGATAGGAAAATAAAATGTGACTATGGAAAAATATAAGGAAGGGAAAAACTTGAGTTTACACCCAATTTATAAATTATTTCACATGGATAGAGGAACGGAAAACAAATTCTAGATTTAAAATGATCCTCGACTAAAGGAAAGGACTGATCATGGAAACTAAATGAAGGACAAAGCTTTCACACATCAACACGGGGAGATAGAAAATACAACAACCCACAAATTGAATAATTTCAAGGACAAACAGGGCAAGATCAAATTGAGCCCAAACAAGTCAACCAAGACCACTAAGTGAATTCCCATTCTTGGATTATTTCAAACTTGAGGTATAAGTCTTGCATTTTGGATAAGTTGTATCGATTAATGTAAATGATGAAATTGGCCATTATGGACCCAAGCATTACTAAGACTAATGTTTCAAATAAGTCTTGACCTTACATAGAATTCATGCATGCCATAACTGTTAGAAACTTAAGTGTTAAAAGGGGGCATAGTCATCATGCACGTATACTTGACTTAGAATATTTTGCTCCATGCAGAGCGTTCGAATAAATGATGGGATATTATTAGATTCCACATGAAAATGGAGGAAGTCTTTTATATTCAAAATCCCACTAATTATAGGGGATAACATTGGCGGTGGCAGATTAGTTTCAAATATGCCAACCATGCATTGTCTCATTAAATGTATTTCATGCGCATTTAGTTCCTTGGGAATGATGAAGCTTCTTGGAGAAGCTAAAGCCGCTTGCATGTTATTTGGTCATTCTAGTTTTTTATTTGGAGAAGTTAAGAAGAAGATGAGGAAAACTGCAGTCAAACTCTATGAAATTTTTGGTAAGGAAATTGAACTCCAGCTCTAATCTTTTGCGTGTAAGTTTAGAATTAGTTGAGGAATATTTGAACCAGGTTAAATACACATTTTGAGACTAATTTGGGGGTGTTGTGAATATATTTTTGTCACCATTTTGAGATGAACTTCGGGGAAGGGGTTGTTGGAAGTACTGCTTGTTCTGGATCAATTAAAGAAGGAGATCACTAACATTTTCTAGGCATGATATACGCTTTTACTTTCTCTAACAATTTATTCATCGCACTTTTATGCAAATGAAATTCTTGGTAAAATAATTCTAAAATTTTAAAATATTAGGTTTCATGGTTTATTTTGAGAAGGAAATCCAAACTATAAAATAATTGTAAAAATACGGTGTGGTGAACGATTGCTGCTACTAGGTGAGGGTTTAAATGAGTCTTCATTGGGTTATTTTATTATTTGATTATTTGTTGAATATTATTGTAAACATAGGATTTACCCAAAGGCTTATGATCGGTTTCTTTATGTGATTGTAGCTATTTTAGTATTAGCGGTAACTCATAAAAAAATTGGTCTACTACTCGTCTTTTTCTTGGTCTTATTTTCTTGAAAATGATCTCAAAATGTATGAGGAATTGGGATAAAACAAGACGGTGGTGATATAATAGTGTGGTATTGCATATCGTAATAAGGAACTTAAATGGGTTCAATTTATGTTATTTAATTTCGTATCAACGTACCACGCTTTGGGGAAACTGGCAATAACAAGGACACCCTCTTCTTGTATTCACGGTTTTAGTCATTTATTAAAATCTCTCTATAATAGTAGTGGGAGGTAATCTCCAGGTTAATATATATGAGCTGACTAGGTGTAAATCTATTCTATGATGTGAGTATTTATAGATGAAGTTAAATGAATAAGGAATCGAAACTATGATTTTGTTGCATATTAACTACGAGCTTCTCAACATGAGCCTTGCCACTGTAATTTTAAGATTTGATGACTATAACAGGTCACAGAGATAGTTATCTCTGTTAGTGGGTAGTAGGTTAGAATGGAAAGGTTCTTACTCACCTTTTATATTGATGTGAGCCATGTAGGGAAATGTGCTCTCATAATTTTAATAGGGTTTTAAGGAAATTTAAGGGATATCGATTAATATGCCTTCCCTTGGTAGAGGATGAGTATGGACTTCTTAGGGATATTGGGAAATTAAATTAATCCTTGTGATGTTGTGTAATCTTTCTTCGTTATGAGTATGTATCTTATTGCTATGGTAGATTAGTATCTAATTTGGTGTTTATCTTAAAACACTTCTATCATATATTTACAATTTTATTTAAACTAGTAGTATCTACTGAGACCATCTTATAGAGCTTTATGGTGATAAGTATAGAGCTACTTTCAGCAAACAAGGTGTACAAGTACCTTTCTCAGAACTCAATAACTCGGTTCATAAAAGCTCACTAAAATTTTCAATTATTTAGTGAATTGTCTTCTATTGGTCAATTGTATGTGGCATGGCCATAAATCCAATGTTTCTGTAGAAAGTAGAAATAAATTAATTGGTACTTATTTTTATAACTTACTTGGATGTAGAGTAGGTTATTAAATAAGTATATATGTATTATCTAGCTTACTTGGATGTAGAATAAGTTATTAAATAAGTATATATGTATTTGTATAGCTTACTTAGATAGTAGATAAAGGTATGAAACAAGTGAATCTGAACAATATAAAAAGGTAAACATAGTTATTTCAAATACCTAAGCTAATAAGTTATGGAAAACGGTAAGTTAAATGGATTTTGTGTTTTATCCTCTAATACCTTTATGAGTTAATATTTATTTGTCGAAGGAAAAATTAATTGGTTATGTTGCTATTACTTACTTGTCTTCTTATGTGGATTATATGAGTTATTAAAACGTAGCTTTTCATTTACTCAAATGATCTATAGCATAAACTATTAGGCATGGGATAAATATTTTTCATTCTCAGTTCGTATGAACTAACAGGTGCTAACATGTTTTGCAGATGAAGCTCCATAAGGTGGAAAGAAGAACAAAGTTGAAAAGTTATTATTATGATTGATTTTACTGCTTCTTGAAGTATAGATCATGGAATCATCCTCGATTCGACATGTTATTAGAATAGACATAATTTAGATAGTCTGTTGTGTTTCTACCGTTGAGAGAATCAATGAAAGATGAATATTTTTATCTCTACAAAGTCTTGTTTTTTAAGCTATGTAAATGAATGAAATAAAAAGGTTAATCTGTTAATGAAGGAATTCGAAGGAATGAGTTTTAGTATACTTTTATCGTTGTCATCATGATTGAGTGTACAATGAATGAATTAGTAAGTCGGGTGGTAGTACTAATTGGACTACTTCATGATTGAACATATGTCTATAAAATAAAATGAGTCAATAACAATGGACATGACTTAAGGATATCCGTATGTGTATTGCCAAATTAAATAGTAATTTATCCTATGTGGAATTCGAAAATGTAATATTATATCTTTTACGAGAGAAAATGTATATATAATGAGATATATATTATATCATGGTAAAGGTCTAATATAAGTCATGATGTGACAAAGCATTCATGAGCTAGATTGCTATGTGTAATGAAGTTTACTTCATTAGTATGGTTAATGATTAACTATTGGTAATATTTTAGTTTAATGGATCGAGATAATGATCAAAGGAAAAATATTTCCAATCCGATTATGAGTATGTTAATCATGTATATGTTATCCTTCTCAAAGTCCTTTGTAAGGACACTCGCACCGTTATGTATTAAAAATCTTAGGTATCATATTTCTTTGTAATCTTTATTTTATTGGGTATGTGACTTTTGAATCATCATACATAGGTAACTTGGTAATGCAATGTTACCTAATCGAGAGTGAATACTAATCAAGGATTAAATGAAATCAGGTTCTTCTTAAGGAAAAAGATTAAAAGGAACCATTATGATCTTTTTAATAAGAGTTACATGATCTAAATTAAAATAAAGGGAAGTATCCCTTAAGGATGGGTAAGTCTTTTGGTGTTGAAACCTAAGGAAATACTTACACGCTATGAGTTTATTGTAAGTATCAGAAATTACCTATTATAAGTATGCTTATTTAAATGATTAGAGTTAAGCATAAAATAAGAAAGATATTATACTTAAGAAGGAAGGTTAGGTATCATCTTGAATATGAGAAATTCAATAAAGGGATGATACTTTCCTATACCTTCCAAAGAATATGAGATTGCATCACCATTATCTATAATGAATATAGATATATGGTACCAATGCTTCCCTATGGTGACATATAATGAAAATACTTTGGTAAGAAACATAGGCTTATTGGTTAAGCTAAGATAGTAATAAATCTGCAATACTGAACTTAAAATAATTATTGTTTCAATTTACATATCTGGTTATCTCTAAATTGACAAGAAAACAAAATGTGATTGTTGGAAAATGGAAGGAAAGGAAAAACCCAAGTTTACACCGAAGTTACAAATTATTTCACATGGATAGAGGAAAAGAAAAAAAAATCTAGATTTAAAAATGATCCTCGACCAAAGGAAAGGACCGACCATGGTAACTAAATGAAGGACAAAGCTTTCTCACAACAACACGGGGATATCGAAAATACGCGAGAACCCTCAAATTGAATAATTTCAAGGTAAAATAGGGCATGATCAAATTGGGCCCCTACTGAGTCAACCAAGACCGCTAAGTGAATTCCTATTCTTGGATTATTTCAATTTTGAGGTATAAGGCTTGAAATTTTGGATAAGTTGTATCGATTAATGTAAATGGTAAAATTGGCCATTATAGACCCATGCATTACAAAGACTCATGTTTTGAATAAGTCTTGACCTTACATAGAATTCATGTATACCATAACTGGTAGAAACTTAAGTGTTAAAAGGGAGCATAGTCATCATGCACATATACTTGACTTATAATATTTTGCTCGATGCAGAGCATTAGAACAAATGATGGGATATTATTAGATTCCACATGCAAATGGAGGAATTTTTTTATATTCAAAATCCCACTAATTTTAGGTGATAAATTGGTAGTGGCATTATTATTTTCAAATATTCCAACCATGCACCGTATCATTAAATTTATTTAGAGCGCATTTAGTTCCTTGGGAATGATGAAGCTTCTTAGAAAAGCTAAACCACTTGCATGTCATTTGGTCATTTTGGTTTTCATTGGAGAAGTTAAGAAGAAGACGAGGAAAACTCGTAGTCGAACTCTATGAAATTTTTGGGAAGGAAATTGAACTCTAGCTCCAGTCTTTTACATGTAAGTTTAGAATCAGTTTAGGAATCTGTGAACAAGGTTAAATACACTTTTTGAGACTAATTTGGGGGTGTTGTGAATAGATTTCGATCACCATTTTGGGATGAACTTTAGGGAAGGGGTTCTTTGGAAGTGCTACTTGTGCTCTGATCAATTTGAAAATGAGATCACTAACATTTTCCAGGCATGATAAACCTTTTTCCTTTCTCTAACAGTTTATTCCATTGCACTTTTATGCAAATGAAATTCTTGGTAAAAGAATTCTGAAATTTTAAAATATTGGGTTTCATGGTTTATTCTTAGAAGGAAATCTGAACTATAAAATAACTTTAAAAATATGGTTTGGTGAACGATTATTGCTACTATGTGAGGGTTTCATGAGTTTTGATAGGGTTATTTTATTATTTGATTATATGTTGAATATTATTGTAAACCTGGGATTTACCCAAAGGATTATGATAGGGTTCTTTATGTTTTTGTAGCTATTTTAGTATTAGTGGTAACTCGTAAAACATTGTTCTACTCTTTGTCTTTTTCTTGGTCTTATTTTCTAGAAAATGTGTCTAGAAATGTATGAGGAATTGTGATAAAACAAGACAGGTGGTGATATAACAGTGTGGTATTGCATATCGTAGTAAGGAACTTAAATGTAGTCAATTTGTGTTATTTTATTTCCTATCAATGTACAAATTTTTGGGGAAACCTGGGCAATAACCAAGACACCCTCTTCTTGTATTCACCATTTTAGTCATTTATTACAAGCTCTCTATCATAGCAATGGGAGGAAATCTCCAGGTTTAGATATATGAGCTGACTAGGTGTAAATTTATTCTATGATGTGAGTATTTATAGATGAAGTTAAATGAATAAGGATCTGAAACTATGATTCGGTTATAGATTAACTACAATATTGTTGACTTTGAGCCTTGCTTCGTAATTTTGAGATTTGATGACTATAACAGTCACAAAGATAGTTATCTATATTAATGGGTAGTAGGTTATAATGGAAAAGTTCCTACTTGCCTTTTAGATCAATTTGAGCCATGTAGGGAAATTTGCTCTCATAATTTTAATAGGATTTTAATGAAATTTAAGGTATATCGATTAATATGCCTTCCTTGGCGAGGATGAGTATGGACTTCTCAGGGATATTGGGAAATTAAATTAATCCTTGTTATGTTGTGTAATCTTTCTTAGTTATGAGTATGTGTCTTATTACTATGGTAGGTTAGTATCTGATTTGGTGTTTATCTTAAAACACTTCTATGATATATTTACCATATTATTTAAACTAGTAGTAGCTACGAGACCTGTCTTATAGAGCTTCGTGGTGATAAATAGAGAGCTACTTTCAGTAGACAAGGTGTACAAGTACCTTTCTCAAAACTCAATAACTTAGTTCAAAAAAGCTCACTGAAATTGTATAGTATTTAGTGAATTGTCTTCTATAGGTCAATTGTATGTGGAATGACCATAAATCCAATGTTTATGTAGAAGGTAGAAATAAATTAATCGGTACTTATTTGTATAGCTTACTTGGATGTAGAGTAAGTTATTAAATAAGTATATATGTATTGTATATCTTACTTGGATGTAGAATAAGTTATTAAATAAGTATATATGTATTTGTATAGCTTACTTGGATAGTAGATAAAGGTATGAAACAAGTGAATCGAACAGTATAAAAAGGTAAACATAGTTATTTGAAATACCTAACCTAATTAGGTATGGAAAATGGTAAGCTAGATGGATTTTGTGTTTTATCCTCTAATAACTTTATGAGTTAATAGTTTTTGGTGAAGGAAAACTTAATTGGTTATGTTGTTATTACTGACTTGTCTTCTTATGTAGATTATATGAATTATTGAAATGTAGTTGTTCATTTACTTAAATGATCTATGGCATAAACTATTAGGCATAGGATAAAGATTTTCATTTTCGGTTTGTATGAACCGACAGTCTGCTAACATGTTTTGCGAGATGAATCTCAATAAGGTCAAAAGAAGACCAAAGTTGAAAATTTATTATTATGATTGATTTTACTACTTCTTGAAGTATAAATCATGGAATTATCCCGATTCGACATGTTATTACAATGGACATAATTTAGATATTTTGTTGTATTTGTACTGTTGAGAATCAATGAAAGATGAATAACTTGATCTCTACACAGTTTTGTTGTTTAATATATGTAAATGAATGAAATAAAAAGGTTAACTATTAAGGAAGGAATTCAAAGGAATGAGTGTTTACTAGAATTTTTATCATTGTCATCATGATTGAGGGTACAATGAATGAATTAGTAAGTCAGGGTGGTAGTACTAATTGGACTACTTCATGATTGAACATTTGTCTATAAAATAGAATGATTCAATAACAATGGACATGACTTAAGGATATTCAGATGTGTATTGCCAAATTAAGTAGTAAGTTATCCTATGTGGAATTGGCAAATGTAATATTATATCTTTTTACGAGAAAAATGTATATAGTTGAGATATATATATTATATCATGTTAAAGGTCTAATATAAGTCATGATGTGATAAAGCATTCATGAGCTAGAGTGCTATGTGTAATGAAGTTTACTTCATTAGTATGGTTAATGATTAACTATTGGTAATATTTTAGTTTAATGGATCAGATAATGATCAAAGGAAAAATATTTCCAATCCGATTATGAGTATGTTAATCATGTATATGTTATCCTTCTCAAAGTCCTTTGTAAGGACACTGTTATGTACTAAAAATCTTAAGTATCATATTTCTTTGTAATCTTTATTTTATTGGGCATCTGACTTTTGAATCATCATGCATGGGTAACTTGGGAATGCAAGGTTACCTAATCAAGAGTGAATACTAATCAAGGATTAAATGAAATCAGGTTCTTCTTAAGGAAAAAGATTAAAAGGAACCATTATGATCTTTTGATAAGAGTTACATGATCTAAATTAAAATAAAGGGAAGTACCCCTTAAGGATGGGTAAGTCTTTAGGTGTTGAAACCTAAGGAAATACTTACATGCTATGAGCTTATCGTAAGTATCCATAAATGACCTATTATAAGTATGCTTAATTGAATGATTACAGTTAAGCATAAAATAAGAAATATGTTATACTTAAGAAGGAAGGTTAGGTATCATCATGAGTATGAGAAATTCAATAAAGGGATGATACATTCCTATACCTTCCAGTAATATGAGATTGCATCACCATTTCTATAAGAATATAGATATAGGGTACCAATGCTGCCCTATGGTGACATAGTTATATCAGTGGCATATAATGAAAATAGTTTGGTAAGAAACATAGGCTTATTGGTTAAGAAAAGATAGTAATAAATCTGCAATAATGAACTTAAAACAATTATTGTTTCGATTTCCATATATGGTTGTCTCTAACTTGCAATCTAGTGAGGTAATTAAGCTAGTTTGGAGGAACTAAATATTCTTTAATATAACCATGATAAGACCTTTGTGGTGACTCATTCAAGAGGAATAGTCATGAGACATGGGTTATCTTGTCTTTTTATAAATTTATGTTAAAAACAAAAGAAAGATACCCTACTCCAATACAGAATGCTTAGTGAGATAACTCACTACATCCACTACACAGTCGTATCCTTATAAGGATGGTTGTCATTATTTGGATATTGTTGCTTAGTAGTTGTGTGGAGTTGCCTCATCAAGACTCTAGATTGCAGCAAGGAATTGCAATAAGTATAAACCTTGATAGAGTTACAAACACATATTTGTCCTTCCAAGTGCACACCTTATATCAAATTATGATGGCTACGGGAAGGGAAGTGGTCTGGTAGCAAGGTGAATTGTTACAAAGTCACTTACTTTCCCATAAGCATCATAGGATGACATAGAGGTACATCTTTGCATGGGTTAAACTAGATTTTTACCTTGTTCAAGGCTTGTAGTTGTTTACAGCATCTATGTTTGTGAATCCATATGACTGAATAAGTGAGTAAGTGAAATGAAAAATTTCCTAGTGACGAGTGCTTCGTCATGGAATTGAGCATGGCATACATGAATAAGAAAATTTGTGCAAAGTGGTGTAATCTACGATTACACTATCGAGATTTCCCTTTAATCTAATCATTTGGATACCTATAGAATTCATAGGTGGAATCCACGTAGAAACTTATGAGTATTCATTTATATATCATGTCCTGTAAAGGAGAACCAAGGATACATATGATATATGGGCTCATACAGAGCATTGAAGGAGAATGAGTAAGTTTAGTATTCTCTCATATAGCGGCACATGGTTCATGACAATTATCGAAATGGATTACACTAAGGTTTATGTAGATTTAAATATATGGGTATTTAAATTAGTTACATAAATTTATTTATATATATAAAAGTTCGAGATGAGAAGTAACAAAGAGGATTTTGCAATCTTCTCATCCCTGGAGAGCTCGTGCCTCTACCGGTCTCTCTTGTCCCCTCACCTAGCCTCTACCTCTATGCATTGGTCACCTTCCATTGGCCCTACCTATGAATATGGTGGCTCCATGAGATACTAGAACTATGGGTGCATTAGATGGACTTCTGATCGTGGCTTCCCTCTTTGAGATATGTAGGTAGCATAACTAGTAATAGGGAGACCAAGCTTTGCGATCTGATCCTCTTAATACCTAGCCCCAACCACAACCTCTCTTTATCGATCCATAGATATCACATGTGCCGATGGCATCGCTCAGCACCTATCTCGTGGACCCTTTCCTTATACCCGAGGTTGTGGACCCTATCTTGGTACCTACACTTGTAGTAATGGACCTTGTCCTGTATTTTTGCCCCATCATGTGCTCTCAGAGATGAAGTAGGGGAACCCATGTGTCCCTTGGCCCTAGCATGTGCACATGTTACTACCAACTATCTATAAAGTGGTCACTTTTGTATGTAATACAATAAATTACACCTTCCATGCTGTAACTTATCCCCCATCATCATCTTGTTCCTATGCACTCGTAGGGTAGCTTCCTATGCCTATAATGTAGTGACCTAGGAATGTAATGTTTTCACTAGCTTTTATAACCTATCTTTCTCTCACAGATGATTGTGGCAAAATCAGTTGGTCCTAGCCTAGCTAGAGTTTCCTATAATTATGTTGCCCACCACTAACTATAACCCATTGTGCACCCAACATCATCTATTATGACATTGGCTACCTTTTTCTCCACCCTAGTTGGATCTATCATATGTGGAAGAGGTAATGGCATATCCACATCCTCTCGGTGGTACTATGAAAATTGTGGGGGCACACCCTACTATAGGCCAAACATTTTTCTTATTTGATCTATGGGTATACACTTGTGATCCCCCGCACCGTGCCCTTGAATCCATCTAAGAAGTTGTAAACCCTCTAACTCCTCCTCCATGCCTATGAACTCTAGATACATGAGGTAGGGCCTCCATAGAATCTCTACCGGTGATAGGCTAGCCAGTACCCTATGATAATATGTTGTATCCCTAGTCACCCCATCCACCTGGTATGCTCTCCAATCCACAAATCACCTCATATATCATCATTTTCTAAATTACTAAATGCTCAAATGAGCACTTTTGGGGAGGGTTTTTAGTTTTAAATCATTGTTTTGGTGACCATAGTCGGTATGGTCATGCCCTACGTGATCTACATTGATCACGCCACCGGTGTCGATTTTCCTGAAATGGCATCAGTTACCCTATCAAAAACCCAACCAGCCTCATTTGACCTAAGTTTATCTCGCAAGGTTCCTTTTTCTTGTTTCCACATCCCTATAACATCCCAACATACTCACTTACAAGCCTCACCACCTCACCAACTCCCTAAGGATACTTAGGGGCATGTTTACATCACCTGTATACCCTCACCGAACTGACCCCACCTATTTAACAATTGAACTCACTTACTTGCTCCACCGTGTGATAATGCTACTGTGTTGTTTCACCTACCGACCTTGCCTTGCCTTATTTCATGATGTTTACCTAACCAAACCAAACCTTTTTGTGTTTTGTAACTCACCTATACATGTTCCTACACTGAGACCTATTTTTTTCTAGGATCACATCTTATACCTTGGATACCTGGACCACATCACCCTTGTTTAGATAAACTATCAACCTTTGACAATGTAGAGTTTTTGTGCTCTTCAACCTTGTGCCTTGTTGCATTCGGCGTGTGTGTGTGTTTAAATTCCTCCACCTACACCTACACCTACAACTTACCCCATTTTTCATCACCTACCACCTTATCAAACCCATCACCAATTTAGCCTTCCAGGTTGACCAGTTCCTCATTTGAGAGGATCGCCTCCACCCTTATTTGGGAGACCTACTTCTTGTTTTTTTCATAGTCGATTATAAGTAAAATCTACACGAAAAAAGGGGCCAATGTAGACACACAAAATTGGGTCACTATTAGGAAATAAGGGATAAAGAATGCGGAACAATCTCTCACGAGAATCATAATAATAGAAACTAATATGTAGAAAATATTACAAATCTAAAATAAAAGTGTAGAATAAAAATAACAGAACACAAAGAGACAATATTTAACGTGGTTCACTAAATTTGGTATACGTCCATCTCGAATCACTTACTCATATTTTATTACAAGCCACCACTCTCTTAATACAATACCTAGATTTGTTTGGAGATATGTGCAACAAACTCTGCTGAGAATTAACACCGAATTCATACACATCTGTAATGTTACATACACCCTACCATATGCACAAAACCACATAAGCAGAAAACTGCTTAATTAGTTTTAAAAAACCATGGGTATAAACACCATGGTCCAAAACTCGCCCTATAAACCTATGGGTAAAAAATCTTTCCCATATGAGAAAATCACGTTTCCCAAAATATCGGGCATGTTTTTCGAGGCAATTTTTTTAATGGAGTTTTACCCAAGTACCTCGCAAGGAAATTGTGGAAAGTGTATAGTACTCTTAGTATATAATCTTCAAAAATTTCACACATGAAAATAGGCTCCACAACCTAACAATCTCCCACTTGAAACTATTTTCATCTCGAGCAAGCTTCTCAACCCTTCACTAGTTTACGTGAAGACCAACCAAAGCTTAACATAGCTTCGATTTTCCCTTGTGACCACCTTGGTCATCATATTTGCAACAGATTTGACTAGTATGTATCTTCTCCATATTCAACTTCTCTTCCTCCAGATTTTCCCGATGAAATGGTACCTTAACTATATATGTTGCATCCTAGAGTGGAAAGTAGAGTTCTTAGCTAGGTGTATAGTACTCTGACTATCACTATACAACTTTCATTCCTCCTGCTTATGCCCCAACTCCTCAAGTAATTGTTTTAACCAAATCATTTATTTTCTTTCCTCTTTGGTAGCAACATACTCAACCTTCGTGGTTGATAAAACCACCAAATTTTGTAGTCGTGAAATCTAGCTCACGGTTGTCCCACCTATAGTGTAAGTATAACCTATCGTGTTCCTCCTACTATCTACATATCCAGCCATATCTCAATCTACATAACCACACAAAGTGGTTTATGATCTACTTTACCACAAAATTGTCCCCATGGTCCCTCTCAAATACCGAAGGATCCACTTTACTGCCTGTCAGTGATCTCTACCTAGATCACTCATAAATCTACTCACCACTCTTACTACATGGGAAATATCAGGCCTAGTGCACACCATGGCATACATCAAACTATCAACTGCTGATGAGTAAGGTACCTTGTGTTAGGTTGTGGAGCTGTTTTTACGTGAGAAAGTGTTGAAGACTATACACTAAGAATAATATACACTTTCCATAGTTGTCTTGCCGAGGATGAAAAAAATTGGCCTTAAAATGTGCCCGATATATCAGGAAACGTGCTTTTCTCATATGGGTGGGATTTTTGACCCATAGGTTTATGGGACGGTTTTGGCCCATGGTTTTAATACCCATGGTTTTGTAAAAATACTTAAGTAGTTATCTACTTATATGGTTTTATGCATATGGTAGATATAATGTAACATTACAAATGTGTTTTGAATTTGGGTGTGAATTCTATAGAGTTTGTTGAGCATAGCTCCAAATAGATCTGGGTATTGTATTGAGAGAGTGGTGGCTTGTAATAAAATATGAGCAAGTGATTCTTGGTGGATGTATACCAAATTGGGTGAACCACGTTAAATACTGTCTCTTTGTGTTGTGTTATTTTATTCTATAATTGTATTTGAGATCTGTAATATTTTCTACATATTAGTTTCTACTATTGTGATTTTGTGAGGATTATTCCGCATACTTTATCCCTTATTTCCTAACACCTTGGACATTTGCTTTCTCTCCTACTCTCTATCTTGGGATCTGCTCCTTTGATAACTTCGAATGGCCTACCAAGGAGTCCCAACCGATTTAGCATCCCGCATATTAAACCTCTTTAAGACCGTCTTAATGTACTCTTCCTAAGATAAAGTTATCTTTTTTTCCTTCATATCTCGAGATATCCTCCTACCAAGGATTTTCTTGGCTTCCCCCAATCCTTCATAACAAAGGATTCAATTAGGCCGCTTCTCAGTACTTTTATTTCCTACATGTTTTAACCAACAACCAACATGTCATCTATATATAGACACGGGATAATATAACTACCATCCTCAAATTTATTTGTATACATGCAATGGTCATAATGGCATCTAATATAACCTTTTTCCATCATGAAGCTATCAAATTTCTTATACCAATGACGTGGATCTTTTTCAAGCCATACAAGATTTTTTTCTATTTACACACCATCTTCTCTTTACCTTTGACCTCATAGCCCTTTGGCTCTTACATATATAGATCCTCCTCCAACTCACCATGGAGAAATGAAGTATTTACATCAAGCTGCTCTAAGTGCAAGTATTTTGTTGTAGTTATTCCAAGACTAGTTCTAATAGAAGTCTTTTTACTACATGAGAAAATATCTCATAAAATATATACCTTTTTTCTCGTGCAAACCCCTTAACCACCAACCGGGCCTTATATCTTTTCTTTCCTCCTTCCTCTTTGACTCTATACACCCACTTGTTCTTTAATTCTCTTTTCCTTTGGGTAGCTTCACAAAATCCCATGTCCTGGTTCTCCATGAGAGCCTAATTTTCCTCATCCATGGCTTGCTCCCACTTCTTCTTGGCATATACCTACATTGTTTCATCAAAGCTCTTTGGATCTCCACCATTAGTGAGTAATAAATAATAAAGAGAAGAAGAAAAATGTTCGAGTTCTCTTCGTACCCTATAAGACTTCCTCAATATAGGAGTTTGGGGTTCTATTGAGGAAGTTCTGGCTGATTCATATGTCACTTTCCCATCCGAAAGATCCTCTACCACTACATATTCTTTCTTGGATTCTTCCCTGTTTTCCTACACTAATTATTATACATGAATTTCTCATTAAAGACCACATCCATAGATCAAATGACTTTCTTGTCCTTAATACTCCAACATTTATATCCAAATTCATCACCACCATAACCAATGAAAGTACATTTTTATGATTTAGCCTCTATCTTGGTCCTATCATCCTTGTCTATCTGGAAAAAAACCTCACATCCAAAGAATCTAAGAAATGATTAATCAAATTTCTTACCATACCAGGCCTCTTCGGGTATGTCTCCATCTAAGGCACTTGATGTTCCTCTATTTATCAAGTACATAGTTGTGCTCACCACTTCGCCCAAAAAGAAAGAGGTGGTCATGCATGTAACCTCATACTCCTAGCATGTTTCATTATTATTCTATTCATCCTTTATGACACCCCATTTCTTTGTGGAGTTCTGGAACCATCTTTTTCCTATGGATTCCATTCTTAGAACAGTAATCATCAAATTCATTTCTATAATACTCCCCTCCATTATCTTTCCTAAGACATTTTATCTTAAGATCTGTTTCATTCTTTACCAAGGCTTTAAATTTAACAAAAGTTTCAAATACATCAAATTTGTTTCTAATACAATAAACTCAAACTTTCCTTGTTGCATCATCAATAAAAGTAACATAATAACTTGAACCCATAACAGATTGATCCGGAGGATTTTTCACTATGAAAATTTTCCCTAAACTTCCCTAAAATTGGACCATGTTGAAGGGCTTATTGAGACCTTTCCGACGGTATGCTGAACTCCAGAAACAGAGTCCGTATGCAAATTCTATCGCCGGTCGAAGATGGGCCTCCAAACGGGTCAACTCTGGTCAATAGGTCAACCAGTGGACCAATGACAAGGTGACACGTGGCAGTTGGTGATGAGGAAAAATTGATGGTACTGTAATGTTTCAAAATCAGTTCCATGGTATAGAGCTCATCGCAAGCTTTCCGACGCATTTTGAACGGACCAAATCTGAGTTCGTATGCGAAAGATATGCATAGTCAAAGTTGCGGTCAAATGATGACGTGGCACACTCTAACGTGGACAAATGGCATATTATTGGCGTGAAACTTGGCAGGTTTGTAGTGGATTTAGATTTTAAAATAATAATTTTAAAAATCTATTTAATCCATTCCATGTGAATAAATTCAAATCCCATGGTATAAGGAGGATTTTGTGGCCAAAAAAGCTATTTTAAGGCTTATCTAATCTCTTTCCCACAAAACGTGGGGTGAATGGCTAAATTGGGCTCCTAAACCTATGGAAGGGGGACTTGAACCCTTTCCAAAATAGTAATCAGCCTTCCCAAGCTGCCACTTTGTAGCAAGTGATAGAGAAGGAGATCACATCTATTTAAAGGGAAGCTTTTGGTAGGTTGGAAAGGGGGACAGCCAAGGACCAGTTTGCAGAGATCACAATTTTCGAGGCACTTATGATCCGAATTAGGACTTCATGTAAAAAAGAAAGTTGTTAAAAATTCTTAGAGATTTCAGAAAGGTAACTTTTGTTGCATGAAGTTCTATATATTTTTCTGTGTAGGCGTTTTTCCATCGCAGTTTCACGTAAGGCACGAGGGCAAGCAGAGATCTCAGTATTTTGCATCCACTTCTGATCCGAATCAGACCATGAAGTAAAAGGGGAAGTTTTAATAATTTCCTAAAGTTTCTATAAATATAAACATTATCTGTATAGGTCTTTATATTTCAAGTTGTATATGTTTTTTGAACGTATTTACACAGGAACAAACGAAGAAATAATCTTTGTAGGAGCCACGGATGAACTTGGGAATGATTATGGTAAATTGCAGAATTCCTTGAGGTTTGAATCAGCTCATTTGTAGGTATAAAGGTCTATTAAGTCAATATTGAAGGTATATTGTACTTCATTGGACGTTTAATGGATCGATTCACTTTTTGTGAATCCGGAGATGTAGCCTTTGGGTGAACTCCGTTATCAATTTCTTGTTTTGTGGATTTGTGCATTTCAGTTTTTTTAAAGCTTTTTATCAGTTGAAATTCATCATTGGATTAATTTTATTAATTGATAAAATAAGTATAAAACTGGAGTAAATGGATTGAAGGAACTTTCAGTATCCATAACCCACAACAAGATTTGAATACACTTATCATCTTAGATTCAAATGTCAGTTTGAGTGTATGATTAAAAATCAACTGTGAAGTAAAATGGATTTGTATTAGATTCAAGTGATTCACTTAAATTTGAAAAATCAGATTAATTGGTCTTTTTGGAAGAGTTGAGGATTTGGGTTTCAAGACACCTAAAAATTGGATCAAATTAACTCAAGATCAATGTTGAGTCTGTAAATTTCAAAATCTAGAAATTTTCTAAGTACTTCAAAAATAAAAAATTAAGTACCATTTTCAGATCAGAGATGATACCTAATCCAGCCCCCACACATCGAATGCACCAGATCTAACTTACTCTCTTTCTTTGTAGGTCCAACCTTAAGAAACCTTATTCACTTTTGTTTCCCATATATGCAGTCCTCATGGAACTCCAAAAGTATTTCTTTATATCTCATAAAATCTTTTTTATTATCTCCTTTCCCTTCTCGGCTCATATGACTGAGCCTATAGTGCCACAATGTTGTATCCACTTCTAAAGACACAAGATTACAAACATTAGTGTTATAAGTGGTTAAATACAAGGTTCCAACCTTCTTACCTCTTTCCACCACAAGAGAACCCTTGGTAACCTTTCAAGAGTTTTCTGTAAATATCACAGTATAACCATCACTTCCCAACTAGTCCACCGATATCAAATTCTATTTTAAAGTAGGCACATGTCTAACACCCTCCAATAGCCATGTATTCTCATTTTGTATTTTAACCTGAATAGAACATTTTCTATCTATACTGCAAGGCTCATCATCACTAAGAAAAACATGCCCAAAATCCCCTTGAACATAATCAATAAAATAATGCCTATGTGGTGTAGCATGGATAGAAGCCCCTGAATCTAAAACCCATGATTCAAAAATATTGTGCAAAGAAAGAATAAAATCATCCTAGCATATATTACCCGTTGCCATATTTTCCTCCTTGTTTTCTTCCTATTGTTTCTTCTTTTCTGAAGCTCCCAACAGTCCTTCTTTGCATACCCGGACTTTCCCACAATGCCAACATACTATCTTTCTTTTGGATTTTGACATTGCCCGATCTTTCGATTTTCCAAGTCTTCCTCTCTTCTTCCATCTCCTTCTAGTTTCCATTGTCAAAGCACTCCCTGAAGTAGAAGATTCCCCAAACCTTTCTTTACGCATTTCCTCACTTAAAATCACCCTACAACATCGTCAAAATTCAAATTTTAGTTACCTAGAACTGAGTTGCTTACCTCCATTACTGTGCTATTCCAAATCTTAAGTAAAGAGAAAAGAATTAATAAAACCCTAACTTCTTCAGCAAATTCTATTTTAATTGAAGCTAACATATTTACAGCCATATTAAAATCATTTAAATGATCTCACTCTTCAACCATTCTCGAGACATATTCATATTAAACAACTTTTTCATTAAAAATATATTGTTAGAGGCAAAGGGTTTTTCATACTAATTCCATAATTCATCCATCATTTCTTTTGTATTCTTTTCCTTTGAAACATTAAATAATACCAAAGATGCAAGACACAACCAAATTGTCCCAAGTGCCTTCCTATCCAGAAAATTCCATTCGAAATCCATCATGCTTGAGGGTTTGTTCACCTTCTTAGACACTGAATATAAAGATCCTTCGATAAAGGTAATCTTCTATCTACATCTTCTAAATACTAAAATTCTACTTTTTTAATTTATCAACACTAGATCTTCCATCATCTATCATAGCTCCCACTCAAGCTAAAAATTTCCCTATGATTCAACACTTTAGCAAACCAAACTAAGCTTTGATACAAATTATTAGTAAATAAGGTAGAAAAAATATGGAACAATCCTCAAAGAATCGCAATAGTAGAAACTAATATGTAGAAAATATTACATATCTTAAATAAACGTTCATAATAAAAATAATAAAACACAAAAAGATAGTATTTAAGGTGTTTCACCCAATTTTGGCTACGTCCACCAAAAATCACTTGCTTAGATTTTATTACAAGCCACCACTCTCTCAATACAATACCCAGATCTGTTTAGAGATATGCTCAACAAGCTCTACACAATTCACACCCAAATTCATACACATCTACAATGTTACATACACCCTACCATATGAACCACATAAGTAAACAACTAGTTAAGTTTTTGTACAAACCTTTGGGTATCAAAACCATGGGTCAAAAATCCTGTCCATATGAGAAAATCATGTTTCCCGAAATATCACATATTTTTCGAGGCCAATATTTTTTTCTGGGGTTGCACCCAAAATCAGTGAGACAATTGTGGAAAGTGTACAGACTCTTAGTGTACAGTCTTCAACACTTTCACACATGAAAACAGAGCTCCATAACCTAATAGTCACAACCCTTTAATCCCTTTCAATTAACACACCCCTTACCATGACCACTTGCACACATTGTTATTAATCTAATTATCAATATTAGATTTATTACCACCTCACCCCTCCACATCACCTCTCCACCTAACCTTGGACCCATTCTAAGGGCATTTTACTAAGTAAGACTAGATCATCACTCCTAACATTGATTCATCACTTCCCCTATCTAATTAAGACTCTTTCTAAACCTAATATTTATTGCATGAACCACCTCATCTATTAATTTCTACATTTTTAAATATGAACAAAGACTCCTAGCCCACGATAAAATCTTGACCCATGCCAAAAAGGGAAGAAACAAGCTATTTTGAGAAAAATGACTATTTCTCCCTAACCGAAGTCGGTTATTCCTCGGTTAGCATCAATTAAGGAACCACCATCAGTTCCTTTAAATAAGGATTTCTAACTCTTTCCCAGGTGTTTATTCTTTTGGTTTGCTTTGGATTATTCATTCGCATCCTGGAAATTGATTGAGCATCCACCGATCAAACATAGCATCGTAGCATCAAAATTCTTCACCAATAACTAACCTCTTACTTCATTGCCTTAGATCATCCACACATAGAAGCACACAAGATTATTTTCCATGGAACTAGATCTAGACCTGTTTCTTCAACAAACACCCACTAGCCACCACCATCTACCAATCTCCATATCTTCATATAAATATCTTAACCAGGTTGTTAGTTTCTTAGATTTGGTCTTAGATCTATTTTTTTATCATTGATTCTTTCTCACCTAAATACCATTAATCATATATCTAAATACCTAATACCCTACCAAATTGAACCTCTCTACCTTTCCAATCACCTCTCTCTTCCTTAATGTGCCTTCACATAAATCCCAACACCTTGTCTATGTCTTCCTAACATTGTGTAATCATAGAGATCTTGAAACCAACCCCTTTTCACTTTGGGAACCCAATTACCCCTACCATGGTCAAGTAGCCAACCACTCCTAGCTGAAACCAATGACCGGAATTGGTTCCCCAATTGGTATCGGTCTCTTTGTCTAAAATTTTCCCTCACACTAGCAAGATAAATTACCTACCCAAAACCCTCTAAAACCAACCACAACTTCACCTAGGCCTTAATAATACCCTCTGTCACACCTACATACCTTAAAAACTCACCACCCACTTTAGATTTAATATTGTGTTCATTATTTAGATTATATTTAATTTACCATGCTTGTGTGAGATACCTAAATTATACAACTATAGTAGGACTCTCTATTTCATGTTTTTATTGGAAATTAATTTGTTTTGAAACATATATTGATGGCATTCTAGGAAGCATCCCACTTCATGGATCTAGCTTTCGTTAGGCAATCCACCAACCTATGATTTTAATTATATCTTGTGGTCTTGCTTTGCTTCTCGGGTAGTCCTTCCCAGACAAAAAGGAGTGCTCTCAATTGGCCTAGTTTTCAATGGTACACAACCTCTTCATGACCTCCGGTATTCCTCATGTACCTAATAATCTACCTTATATTGTTTTCTCATACGTTTGCTCTTATTGGTGAAATATGGGCATATTCTTATTCTCATGCAAACAAAAACAATTCGTCTTATTTTGAATGGGCGTTGCATTTTTAATATGCCTATTCTCATATAGGATTTATAAAAGAATTTCTCAGAATATAAGAATCATAAAATAAGAGTAAGCTTTATAAATGCTCATAGATTTTAAATAGGTAAGAAAATTATTAACCATGTTTACATTGTCTTGTATCAAATGGATGGATGTCTATTGTCATATAGGAATATGCCTATTCTCATATAGGAATAAAGAAAGAGTTCTTAGGAAGATAACAATCATAAAATAAGATAATGGATTAGTTAGGCTTATAACTTTTAAATAGGTATTCAAATGACTAAGTATTGAGTAAGTATTAACGAGTGTGCACATGCCCACTCTCATAGAATCAAAATTTTTTAATGAGAATTTTTATATGAAGGATGGGCATATGCCTATTCTTTTTATTTTCAATCATAATAGAAATTCCATGTCCATTATTGTTAATGGATATATGTGAATAAGATATGTATAACTTTTTCTTTGTTTAGAGTGGGAAATTACCCAATCTCGGCCTTTATAGGTGTTTAAAATCCAACATGTCACTTCATAATGATTACTCTAGTTCCTACATACTAGATGAAAAGAATAAATTGTATGCATTTTAGTTCAAAGAACTGGCATGAATTATCAACTCATAATCATGTTGAATTATTATAAAATGAATATTACAAGATGATTAAATATCCTTTATATCTACATAGTACACATTATCAATAAACAAGGTAATAATGAAATTTGTGTTGAAACAAACTTTTATTAACTAAATTTATAATCATATAGACAACTACAAATATTATTAGAAAGAAAAAAAGGTCATTCATCATCACAATAATCAATATATAAAACAAGGTAATAGTAGCACCTAATAATGATTCAAATGTCAACATTAAATAAGATGAGATTCCAAAGTCGTTATTTTACATAAAAAAACTCATACATCATCACAGGAATTAATAGAGATATAATTTAATGTGTTTCATAATGAATGATTCCCATTATCACAACCTTTATATAGATCTCAAAGTGATTGAATTCAAAAATATATATAAAATTTAATTTTCTATTATTTTGTTATGATTCCTATGTGAGAATGGGCATATATAATGGGCGTAAGACCATTCTCATATAGGGATCACAAAAATAAACTTGATCTATTTTTTTTATATGATTCTTATATGTCAATGGGAAAATTCTTGTTCTAAAACAAATTAAATTTTATCTATACTCTTCATATATGATTCCTATATGACAATGAGCGGCTGCCCCTTCTTTATCTCATAATAATTCAGCAATTAATAGTTATAATAATTCATGCTTGAAATTGTCTTCAAATATTGTGCTTCACAAGACAAAACGGTCTTACAAAAAAGAGGGAGCCAAAAGAGGAAACTTAAAGGGTCAAAAATAATTTAGCTGGAGAGAACAAATAATATCTCAAAAAAAATCTTCAAATATTTTCTTCACAGACAAAACAATCTATCAAAATACGGTCAATCCAAAGTTGAAGGACAAACAAAAAAGAGGAAACTCGATGAAAAATAAAGTAGAAAGGATGAACAAGAAAGAGATAGCTTCACCAACCATGGTTAACCTTGCAATTCCCAATATCTATACCATCATCAAAAACAATAACCGTCATCATTCTTTCTACCATGCCATGAAAGAATTAATTAACATTAATTTCACCAATTTCCCTCCAACAGGTGCTCAAAGATGTGTTTGACAATCAAGTTCCTTTAATTAATAAAAGGTGATAAATAATTTATTTACAAATTAATTGTCTCATTATGCCATGGACAAAAATAAATGTAAATATTAAACAATATTCTAGCCATGTTTGATGTTTTTATGAATAAACTCTTTTGACTCGAGCTTTGAACCAGGGTGCGTTTTGGGTCCCCTCCATTACAAAACATTGTATATAATATCGATAAGAAGGGAAGCCCAAAATCTTGAAATAAGTTTAAGATACGCAGGAGCATTATTATTCTGATAATTAGGAAACTTCAACATTCACTTTGACCTCCTGAGCTTCAAATTAGCAGAGAACCTTTAGTCTAGAGTTGTTGTGACGTTATTGAGAGCTAGCCTACACGGACCATAGCAGAGAGAGTCTATGAAGCCATCCCGCCCCTCCTAAGTTTGAAAATTCAATTTGGAACATGGCTAGTTTGAAAGGATAAAGATTCCAAGTCTAGAGGGTTGTGTAGGCAAGAGCTTCCTCAAGTTAGTCAATTCGAGCTGGCTCATGGAAAATTATGACAGATTCTGAGGGAGGATAAGTAGGCAAGACCTTCCTCCTTCAATTGATATTTTTAATGAACTAAAACAACAAAATACAAAAGATTCTGATACCTCCTTTCTAATTCTTCAACATAGCCCCGAGAAACCAAATCCCCATCAACTAGCCATTGAAATTTTTAAAAGAGCTGTGGGAAAACCAAAATTTTCCACTACTTCGCAAGACCAACCGCGTGTCTAGGTTGAATAAAATGTCGAGAAATCTATAGGGCCTCATCCTTGAATCCTCCAAGGATCATCAGGTGGGTGATGAAAAGGAAGCGACCTTAATATTAACGTGAACTTGACCATATCCTTGCATGTAATCCTCCCCAATAATACTTTCTATGGCTTTCTCCACCAAGTTAGAATCAATCTGGAAGATTTTTCGAATCTTGGTAGAGGAGATAGGGCCATAGAAGGCCATATCCCTTGATTCCCCTTAAGAAAGATCCCGGTAGTGAGGGATCGTCATGGCAGCTCGAGAATAAGCAAAAAAACCTATCATGAGAGAATCAACAAAATTAATTGATACTAATTTATACTAGAGAGAGGGAGATATGCAATCATGGATAATTAGTAAACTTGTTTCAAATTTTAATAGTATTAGATTATTAATGACATGTCATATATGTTATGAATATTATTATTTATTTTACTATTACGATTGGATATAAGATTTATGAATATATTTAAATGTTTATTACATTTTGCACCTTCTCCATATATTTAAATTTTTATCTTGTATTGAATGGGCATATTCCCATTCTCATATAAGAATCATAGAAGAAAAATAAAGGTAATATTTAATTTGTTTTAGAATGGATAGTTTCTTATTCCCCCATCCTTTGTAGAGATATTAAAATGATTAAGTTCAATATTGCTTTATTTAGGTAGAATGGTTAGAATAGGTATATGCCCATTCTCATACAAACAAAGAGTTTTATTATTGTGATGAGAATGGGCATATGTAATTTTTAATATAAAGAAATATTCGCATATGCCCATTCTCGAAAAAACTCAATATAGAAAGAAAGAAAAACTCTCCTATGCAAAAATAAATAATTAATGACAATTACATGCTTTTATGATAATTTTTAAAATGGTCGGATGCTCATTCTCATAGTCGGGGAATATCGTAAGTATGAGGAATTCTTGTAAAAGTAATATATGTTATGTTAATTTGATGAAGATATTTCGATGACGTGGTTAGCAATCAAGTTTCTAATTAACTTCTATTTAACTTGTATTTATTAATTTCTCATCTTATAAGTTCAACCAAAATTCTTCTTCTATGATTCCTATAAGAAAATGGTCATCTTCCCATTCAACATATAAAAAACAAATTGTATGAGAAAGGGTGTATGCCCATTCTTATCATTGCAATACAAGCAATATTAAACTTGATCATTACTATGGGAAAAGTAATAAGATATAAGAGTGAAAAGGAATTGTCAATATAATACAAGAAATATTTAACTTAATCAATTTAAAAACTATATGAAGGCTGTGAGAGTGGGAAACTTTCCATTCTAAAACGAATTAGATTTTATCTATTTTCTTATTTTATGATTCCTATATGGTATTGGGAAGTTTTCATTTGATACAAGATTGAACATAATAATTTTAATACCTATGAAGGTTGAGATTATGGGGAATTTCCCATTCAAAAACAAAATAAATTTGATCTACTTTTCTTATATGATTCCTATTTTATAAAGGGAAACTTCCCATTCAATACAAGAAATAAATGCTTGTTTGTATGTAAATGGGAAAAGGCTCCTTCTAAACATTCTAATACAAGAAATATTGAACTTAAACATTTTAATACCTCTATAGGAATGGATACGTACTCCATTCAATGGAAGATAACTTAGATTTTTGTATGAGAATGGGCATATGCCAATTCTAATCAATGTAGTACAAGCAATATTGAGCTTATTTTTGCAATAACTCTATGAAGGATGTGAGAATGGGAAACTTGTGAATTAGAAAACAAGCTACATTTTATCTTTGTTCTTCTTTTCATGATTTCAATTATAAGACTGAGAATTTGTTCATTAAATACAACATTGAACTTAATCATTTTAATTCATATATGATAAAGATTAAGTTCCATATTTCTTAGCTCAATAGGTGAGCTCGCCTATCCACTGGCAAGTCAACCGGACATCCCATCTCGGTAGGTCAACTTGCCTACCTAGCTCATTAGGTCATCCACCCATCCCATCTTGGGAAGTCCACTTTCTCTCCTTTCTCAGTCATTCAACCTCACTCACCCATCTCATTCGACAAGCTGAATTGGTGAGTTAGACCATCCATCTCGAATGGCTAGCTCGACAGGCCAACTTGACAATCCATCTAAACTACCAACTCAATCATCAACTCAATAGATCAGCTCACCCGCCCGGTAGGAATGTCAACTCACCTACCCAACTCGAGAAAGTCATCTCGCTCACCCATTTGGGCATGTGCAACTACGCCACCCAACTTGGAAAATAAGTAATGTTTCCTAGGTGGTAACCCCACACTATACTTTGGTAATAAAAATAGTTAACTCCCCGTCTTAGCAAGAAGGATTGGAAGTGGATTTCTTAGAATCATATACATTTTTTGCAAGGGAATGTGATCATGTTGAGACTCTAAAACATGCATGAAACGGTCATTTTTAGATGCATCCTTTTATAACTATGGAGGATAACAACTATGCAAGTCTTACAATGAAAAGATTGAAGTGATATTCTTAAAACCCATATAAAAAATACAAAAAATCTAAAATATGGCATTATTTTATACCCAAAAATTCAAAATACAACAGAGAAGAGTTTGAAACATGCATGAAATGGTCATTTTTAGATGCATCCTTTTATAACTATGGAGGATAACAACTATGCAAGTCTTACAATGAAAATATTGAAGTGATATTATTAAAACCCATATCAAAAATAAAAAAAATATAAAATACGACATTATTTTATACCCAGAAATTTGGAATACAACAGAGAAGAGTTAAAAGTATCTCTAAAACTTATCTTCAATTTAGAAAAGAAGTAAAAATTTTCTTCACTATAAAAGAGTAAATTCTTCTTCTAATAATGAGTCATTCTCGGCTGCGGAACTCAACCACATAGCTTGGAAAATAAGCAATGATTGTTATGCCACCCAAGTGGTAAGACCACTTTATACTTTGGTAAAATCATAACAGATAACTCCATGTATTATCAACTACGATTAGGTTAACAACTACACATGTCTTTCAAAACATTGAAGTGATATTCTTAATACCTAGATCAAAAAATATAGAAGATCAAAAATAGGGCATTATCATTAAACCTAAAACATAATAGAAGGGAAAGAAAACCAAATGATATTCTTCATCTATAATAATTCAACAAAGAAGAGTTAGAATAATTCATGCCTAAAATTTTCTTCAAATCTTGTGCTTCAAATCTGAAATGGTCTTACGAAACAAAGGGAGCCCAAAGAGGAAAGGGTAAACAAAAATTTAGCAGAGAGAAAAAAAATATCTCAGAAATATTCTTCAAAACTTTTTTCACAAAGACGAAATGATCTATCAAAATACGGAAGCCCAAAATGGAAGGACAAACAAAAAAGTAAAAGTTGGATGAAAAATAGAGTGGAAAGGATGAACAAGAAAGAGATAGTTTCACCGACCACGCTTAAACTTTCAATTTCCAATATCTCTACCATCATCGAAAATAGTAATCGCCATCATTCTCTCTACCATGTCATAGAATAATTAATTACCATTAATTTTGTTAATTTCCCTCCAATGGTTGTTGAAGACATGTCTGACAAACAAGTACCTTCATTTAATAAAAGATAGTAAACATTTTATTTGCAAATTAATGGGTCTCAATATGCCATGGAAAAATTAATAGTAATAACATTAATAAATTATTATTAATGAATTATTATTAATAAATTAATATTAATACATTAATAAATTAATAAACCAATAGTATTATAGTTAATTTCAAAAAATATCCTATCAATTAGTATTAAACAAGAGTTAATATTCCTAGTAAACTTCAATTATTATTAAAAAAATGACATCTAATTATATTATAATTTATTATTGTGCATTTTTAAATGATTTTATAAAATATAGTAAAACTTTATAAAAATAATTAACGACATAAACTCCATTAATATTTATGATGATTCATTTACTTATGATGCTTCATTAATTATAATGCTTATAACGGCCAATAAAAATATTTAAACTTTAATCATAAGAAAATTAGAAATCAAAGAATATGTATTTTACATATCATATTAGGACTAATGAAAATTAACTAATTAACAACATTAATTAATAATACTAAGAATTAAATACAAGAAATAATATTGTATCATTTAATAATACCTATAAACTTCAAATAATAGTTTACATTACAAAAATAAAATGATTGTTACAATACACATAGACAGAATGGGCATATGTCCATTCTCATACAAACAAACATTTTTATGTTGTATTGAAAGGGCATATGCCCATTCTCATATAAGAATCATAGAATAAAAATACACATAGACAGAATGGCCATATGTTCATTTTCGCATAAACAAACATTATTATCTTGTATTAAATGGGCATATGGCCATTCTCATATAAGAATCATGGAAGAGAAATAGAGGTAATATTTAAAAATTTTTAGAATGGACAGCTTTCCCATTCCTTCATCCTTTATAGTGTTATAAAAATGATTAAGTTAAATGTTTTTTCAATGAGGTAAAATGATTAGACTAGGCATATGGACATTCTCATACAAACAAAGAGTTTTATGATTGTGATGAGAATGGACATATGCCAATTCTCATATAAACAAATATTTTTATCATTGTGATGAGAATGGACATATGCCCATTCTCATAAACTCAATATAGAAAGAAATAAAAATTCTCCTATACAAAACATAAAGAATGAATGAAAATTACATCCTTTTATGAGAATGTTTAAAATGGAAAGATGCCCATTCTCATAGTTAGGGAATATGGGAAGTATGAGGAATTCTTGCAAAATTAATATATGATATGTTAATATGATGAAGATATTTGGATGAAGTGGTTAGCAATCAAGTTTCTAATTAACTTCTATTCAACCACTATTTATTTATTTCTCATCATTTAAATTCAATTGAGTCAAGTTCAATCATAGTTTAGAAATCGTGTTATAAATATTTCTAAATTATATGCATAATTTTGAAGTATTTCCAAACCTTACTGAATTATAGAAGTTCACAGCTCATGTGTTATGTGTATTCAATATACTTATGGTTGTACTTACATGATAATTATTTATTTTATTTTATTTAGTGCTTAATATATTTTCCATCATCTCATAAACTTTTTATTTAATGTTGTTACATAACACAGAGTCATTTGCATTTTTAGAGGATGATCATGTGGACTTGTTTTCAAAAAGAAAAAAATTTGTGGAGGGAAAAGTATATCCAAGTAGGAAGACACTACATTGGGAATATGTGGGAAGAGGATTTGTGGTTGTTAGTGTTAACATAGTATTGGAAGAAAGTGTATAATTTCCTTTCTCAGTTGATGATTTTGAAACCTTAGAAGATGTCGGAATAGAGGATACTACATTGCATGGGAAGAGAATGAAGTGTCAAAGCATTCGATTCATCTGTTCCCCCCAATTTGGGAAGTGAAATTTTCTTTAGTGGTTCAGAGGATTATAATGCAGAGAGTGATGGAGATTGTAGTGATGACAATGAAATCACCATCAATATATCTCCTAAAGGTAGAAGATATTTTGTCACAGAAAATGTCATTCTCAAACAAAAATCTTATAGATGCATAATGACATAGCCATGGGTTATAAAACTCATGTTCTAAAAGTTCATGAAATTGATGAAGAGAGGCTAGATCCTTTGAATTTTGGTGTATAGATAGAAAATGTGGTAAATATGTGTTCTGATTGCTTAGACTTTCTAAAACCTAATAAATCAATAGTTTGGCCAATAAAACATTTGATTTTTAGTGAAATGATAAGTTTCCTTATGATTAAGCAAGGGAGTTATCAACTGAATGGTTTGCACCTTGTACATAGTGATCAACTAGATATTTACGTTTGCTTTTTTGTGGAAAATCTAACCAGAATTCAATACATTGAAATATGTGTTGAAGGGAAACATGTTACTTATACGACCAAGAAATGATAATGAAAATATATGGATGGGGAGAGAAATTTGAGATATTTTCCTTCAACGGGAAAGAAATGATGTAAATAAAAATTTGAACGTTCATTATTAGAAACCTGCAGGGAGAGGAGAAGGTACACCATTACATCGGATTTTTAAAGCTTAAAAAATATGGACCATCTCGAGACAAACCTAAAGCTGATACTGAAGTGGATAGCATCATCTGGGCATGGACACCAAACAAAAAAAGAAAAGTGGATACATAAAGATACCCGATAAAGGACACATGGCCATTAAATCATACCTTGAACTACTTGAATAGGATAAGAAATGTTGACTTGGAGAAACTATTGAAGTTTATAAATTTATATGTGAAATCATCTTGGCCCAGGATGTGGGTTTTTTTAAATTATTCCAAACCTTGGTCCTATAAAACTTTATAGTTGTACTATTATTTGATAATTAAATGAAAGACTGAGTATTATATTACTTTGGAAGATTTTTCCATAATATAATTCTATATAACATTGTGTTGCTTATGGAACTCTTGCATCTTATTAATGTATTATTAATAATATAAATTCCACCATGCAATTAATATAATTTGAAAAAATACTTAATTATGCTCTAAGTTTACAAGGAGTTGGCTCTTGTGATTTAAAGGGAAGTGAACGTGATTTACAATGAACACATTTCAAAAATTCATGCTATGTAAATAATTAATTTATGAATTCATTACAACCACAAAATTATATGTTCTTTTCCTAAAGCTATGTGCATAATTCTAGATAACTTATTGTTTAATTGTTCTAAAACTTTATAAAATGCAAACCTTTCTAAAGTGTAAATACTAAATTATATGCCTAGAATCCCCTAATTCTTGAATGCAAAACTATAGTATTTAGAGTGCTAAGATATATTATTTAATGATCTCAATAAGAGTGTCTGGAAATGCTCCATGACTTAACCTACTGTCACCAAGATATAAATTTTCAAAAGAGGTCAAAATCCCTCATATATGAATTATAGAAGAAGAATAAATATAAATTTGATACACATAAAAATAATTAGGAACATACTTGTACCATGAGTGTGATGAGAATGGGCATATGTCCATTCTCATAGACTCAATAGTTGTTTCTTATTTCATACAACATGTACCCATATCACATTGTTTTAATTTTCAAAAGGGATCAAAATGCCTCATATAGGAATCATAGAAAAAGAATTGAGATAAAGAAGATACACATAAAAATAATTAGGAACATAGTTGTACTATAAGTGTGTTGAGAATGGGCATATTCCCATTCTCATAAACTCAATATAGAATTAGGAACATACTTGTATGACATAGTGTAAATATTGGAATCCGATATTACACTAATTAAATTCCAATAATAAACATATTGGAATCCGATATCACACTAGATAAAAACCAATAATGGAAATTTAGGAATCCAATTTCAATAATTATAAAACTAGAAATGATAATACTATAAATCTAGATTCTTAGTAAAATGTCCATATTTAATGAAATTATGGTTTCTATCCACCCCATACTAAAATTATGCACACCATCTTGTGCACATGAATTCAATATATAGTAATCAAGTTTTGGCATGCAAGTACGCTGATTACACAAAACACTAAACTAAACTCGACAAAGCATAACAATGATGAAAGGAAACACATATAAAGAAATGCATTAAATGAAATATAATCTAAATGAAAAATTTGTCTTATTACAAAGATAAAGAAGACTTATTTATAGTAGGGCTTTAGCCTATTCCCATTAAAATAACTGAGAAACCTTGTCCCATCCATCACCTATAACTAGAAAGTTCTGAATCGGGTATATAAGTCACAATATATGGTCCCAACCAATACACTTTAATATTTATAGCATGGCGTAGGAACTTAGAGTCATAAATAAGAACCATCTATCCAATTTCAATTTTTTTATTCTTAATATGCCTATCATGCCATGTGTTCTACCTATCCTTTTATGTCTTCTATCTCCAACAAGAAATGGTGCACCTTTCATCCAATCGCATCGCTTTATCAATGTGATCTTCTAATGTTTTTTCATCATCCAAACCTCCTACACATGTAATATGTAAAGAAGGTGATATGAATTCCACTTATTAAATCAACCTCCGCGCCAAACACCAACTGAAATGGTGTGTCTTTGTTCAACCTCTTTTATGTTGTCTTGTATGCCCAAAGTAAAACAAAGACTTTATCATCCCAATACTTCCTTCCAACATCATAGATATTTGTCAATGTATGTCCCAATATCTTTTTGAAATCCTTAGCAGTGTCATTATCCTGTGTATGATAAGGTGTTTTATTATGGTGCGCCACCATTAATTCTGCCAATAATATCCTAATGGTATTATTAAGAAAATAAGTGCCCCTATCACTTGTCAAAATTAATGGATAGCCATACCTGCTGAAAATGATTTACCTTAGAAACCATTTTTTCATAGCTTATGTGCAATCCTTTGTATGTTTTTCTTCTACCCACCTTGTAAGATAGTATGTACAAGTTATAATGTAGTGCAATCCAATCATGTTCATGGGTGGGAAATAGGACCCAAAATTTAATTACGAACTTTTCAAAAAGTTATGCATTAGCAATAGGCCTCAAAGGAATTTCATCCATATGCCTAGTATTTCCAAGGCACTGACAATGGTCACATGCCTTACAATATTTGATACAATCCTTGTAAATCATTTTCCACTAAAGGCATACCAATAAAATCTTGTGCACGGTAGCATTTTTTACATAATGTCCAACCGAAATCCCACAATGAGCTTCCTAAATAATGGTAGTATGATCAAGTTCAAGTACACACCAACATAAAACCTCATAATGACATAAATTGTATAAATATCCATTGATCAACATGTAGGGTGAGGTGTGTATAGAAATTTGTTTCTTCTCTAAAGCTTTCATCCCTTCGGATGCCACACATGTATGCGGGAATGAAACAATGTCCTCTAAATCGAGGGTGTGTGATTCAATCTCAACAAATGTGCATCCAAATTTGTGTCCTCAATGTTTTGTGTGTCCTAACATGAATTAATCATTGATAAATGATCCGGTCTGATTTACTCTTACCTAGATTTACCACAAGCTGTAAAGTAAAATTACTAAAACAATAAAATCCAATGGCATGTGTGCCTTTGCAAAACGTTATTGTTTACCAAGTTCTTAAGTGCCATGTGATATTTATAGAAAATAAAATTAGTTTTCAGAAAGTATTACCTAAACTTATGAAGCGTGTGTAAATCATGGACAATGCCTCATGCTATATACTTTTATAATTTTCTGGGTGGTGTCAATTTCCTTCTAATTTTCTCGGGTGGTGTCAATTTCCTTCTTGCAAATAAAATAGGTTAATTGACAATACCTTCTCCGAGCTAGGTTAATACTTGGCTAATGGCCATGTTATGGGTGTCCACATGCACATGGAATGGTTTGGTCTAGGAATTAAGGCACACAATAGGCATTTTAGTAATTCTTTCCTTCAATATTTTAATTGTGCATTGTTGTGCTTCACACCAATGGAACTTTCCCTTACTCTTCATTAATTCCTTCAAGGGTGTGACAATCCTATCATAAACTTTGATAAAATTCATGTAATAACATGTGTGTCCCAATAATCTGTGCACCTCACTCTGATTAGTAGGTTCAACTATGACAAAATTAAGAATGACCTTAGCCGGATCTAAAAACAAGCATTCTTTATAGATAGTATGCCCCAATAAAGTACCAAAGGGGGTAGCAAAAACACACTTCTTGATATTTAAGGAGATACTCAACTATTGGCTCCTCTCAAAACATAAGTCTCAAATTATCACAATGATCTTTTACTAGCCCATAGATTGTCCAATCATCCAAGTAAACATGAAAATAATTATGAATGAAGTCTTGAAATGCTTGTACAACAATGCATCGAAGACCGCATGTGTATTATTCAATCCGAAGGCATAATCTGCGTATGCAAATATTCCCATTCAAAGGTGAAGGTTGTTTTTCCTTATCTTCTTTATCAATCGCACTCGATGATATCCAAAAATCCATCGGTGAAAGATTAGATTTCGCGCCCTGCATCACCTTCCAAAATTTCCTCTCTAACAAAGTGTGGGAAGGGATCTATTACACATGCAACATTCAACTCCCTATAATCCACACATATCCTTATCTTTATGTGTTTCTTTATGCTTATCATTATAGGGACAACCCACTCTGACTCCTTAATGGGCTCAATGATCCCATATTTCAACATATTATCAATCTCTTCCTTTACCTTGACATGCAGATTAGGATTCATCATGTAAGGCCTCTTCCAAACCATGCACACACCTTCCATTAACTTGATCCTCATCTCACAAAAAGAGTGATGTACTCTTTTCAACTCAAGATAATTGTTGTTGCAAATCAGCAGCACCCTGGATGCAAATCAAGGCTCTAAATGATTTTTAGAGCATCCAAAGCAGTGTGATTGCACAACATGGAAACCTCTCTCCAAGTGTGGGACTTGTGAAAATGAGAGAAGAATCTCCAGAGGCAGAGGCTGTTCCTCAAACTCCTTTGATTTAGATCTATATTTTACACAACTACAGAGGTTCTAATCCTAATTCTACCCTAGATTGCAAGGAGACAGGGATAAAAATGCAAAAATGAAACTAAACTAAAGATGGTGATGCACCAAAAGGAGTGGTGAAAAATTTTTGCCTTGTAAATAGACACAAATTCATGAAATGCAACAAGGGAAAACATACACAAGCTGATAGATGTAATTAGAGGTCTTAAAATGAAGTAAAACAATACAAACAAAGGACTGAAAGCATTCACAGAGTTTGCACTGTCAATTCCATGTAAAAATCTCTTGCATTCCACCATCAAAGAGGTATAAACCTGTTACAAACTGTGAAAAAGGTCTGATTCTTACAACTATCACTTGCTGGAGGTGAAAGAAGAAGTTTGCAATGCCAAAAAGTGTTCAACCATCAAGAAATGAGCCAAATCTGGCTTTTACAATGCATGGGTCGAGCCCAGGAGAGAGAAAATGTAAAAAACATGGGAGCCCATTCCTCATTGATGGAAAATGCATTAAAATAGCATGGAGGACCTTAAAAACCCATACCCTGTCATTTTTTACCATATTGGAGAAGAATGCGACCCATTCTGTATTAAATTTGGTTGTTAAAATGTCATTTTTGGCCATGGACACGTACAAAACCGTTTTTGAATTTTATCTCTCCAACTGAACAAAAATTAGAAATTGACCATGGAATCATGTAGAGAATTTTAACATCTTTCCAATGATATAAAGAACGTGAAAATCCGATTATGGATCAAAAGATATGATCGTTTGAAGATTTAGGGCAAAAACGACCCAAAAACGGATCGGCGGGAAAAAATTTCAAATTTTACCTCTTTTTTGTTTTTGGAAAATTTTTCAAAAATTCTCCGTGCTCCGTTGGTCGGATGCAACGTGTTGGGCACTAATTGGCCACGCAATTCTCTCTCCTTCCTTTTTCGTGGGTTTTCCTTTGAAAATTTTTACTTTTCTTACACTTTGGAAAAAAATTCATTGCGCCTTCCCCTTGTGACATGTGTCACACTGTGATTGGTCCGCGGGCCCCGTGGGAAAAATTTCCATTTGAACCTTCGACCAAAATACTTGGAAAAATTTCAAATTTTCCTCCGACCCCCGAACTCCTCTGCCACGTGGCAGCTTCCTATTGGCTGCGGGCCTCAAATGGGAAAATTTTCCACAAAAACTCAACCGAGCCATAACTTGAAAAATATAAGGAATTAGGAGGCAAAATTTACCTTTCTGGAAAGATGGGAGAGATCTCTATCTGATGGTGACATTTCTAGAAAGCCTTGAGTGCTTTAAAATCAAAAAATGTAGACTGAGGCACAAGAGAGGTAAGAACACAAGGAGTTAGCCACAAAAAATGAGCTGGGGCACATTTTGGATAACAATTTTGGCGACTCAGAGGGGTCATCTACCTGCTAGATGAAAGTACCAGTAGCCTGAAGCAGTCCATTGGGCATGGAGCCATCAAATATTCTGTTTAGAACCCCAACTGACTTAGAATGTGCAAGGAGGAAGATGGAATATCACATGATGGAAGCAAGGACTGCAAAACATCTCCAGGGACAACAAGTTGTGCCAAAGCACTTAGGGAAAGCAAAACTAACCTACAACAAAACAATGTGCAAAGCACTTGGAGGAATGAAAATCTAATCTAATATTTACAAGGTGGTAAATTTCCCTCTAGAAGCAACGCTTGAGATAGATTCCATTGACTGGAATCTGCAGTTCTTCACCATCCAATGAGGCCAATTGAAAGCATTGTTGTTCTTGCACTTTATGACCATGTATGGGCCACTCCAAATGGCATCAAATTTTGAATGCCTTCCCGGTTTTTCTCTATCCACATCCCATTTCAACACTAGATCTCCAACCTGAAAAGATCTATCCTTGGCCTTCCTATCAAAGGTCTTTTTGATCAAAGCTTGATCCTTTTCCATTGCTTGGGATGCCTGATTTCTGACCTCCTGCAGCTCCATCAACTCTACATATCTCACCTCCATGGGCTCAAACTCTAGCAACTCTAATTGCTTCATGAGTTCCAATGTTGGAAACTCAAGTGACACGGGCAAGATTGCCTCTCTTCCATAGAAAAGTTTAAATGGAGAGTTACCTGTGGATCTCTTGGGAGTTATCCTATCAGCCCATAAGGCTGATTTCAGTTTGGTATGCCAAGACCTCTGATTCTCATCAAGAGTCCTCCTAATGATCCTCAACAAGTTCTTGTTTGTAGACTCGGCCTAGCCATTACCTTGAGGGTAATAGTTTGATGAAGTGCTTAGGTAGATCCCGTTCTTGACAGCCCACTTAGTCACCTTGGATCCAATGAATGCCAATGCATTATCTGAGATTATTGTAGCAGGTATACCAAATATGGTCGCTATCCCCTCATAAAAGTCTAAGATGCTGGACTCATTTGCTTCTTTGAGTGCTACTGCTTCATTCCATTTGGTGAAGTAGTCCATGGTTGTCAAAATCCATTTGTACCCTTGACTTGAATTGGGATTAATGACTCCAATGAAGTCCAAACCCCATTGCATGAATGGCTAGTCAACTGAGATTGGATGCAATGGAAGGGAAGAAAGTCTCTCTTTTCCTATGAAGAATGCATAATTCTTACACCTCTTAATCCATGCATAGAAATCACTAAAAGTTTTAGGCCAATAATAACCAGCCTTCGTGATTTTTAGAGCTGTCACTCTTGGTGCAAAATGACCACCAGCTGGTCCACCATGGAACTCTTCCAACACCCTATGAATCTAATTTGTGCTAATGCATCTCAAAGCAGCACTCCATTCACATCTTTCTTGAACAAAAATCCATCAACAATGGCATATGGGATAGCCTGCAATCTAAATTGTCTTCTTTGGGTCTTATTCATCTCCGGAGGGCATAGGCCTGTGCTTAGAAGTGTATTATACCTTGGGTCCAGCAGGGAGTGGGGAAGCATTGTCTTCTTCTTGATTGCCACTTGGCTCATGGCTTCCCTGACCGTGTCAAAACTTCCTCTTCTTCATTGCATACTTCTTTTTGCTTCCCCAAAACCAGCTGCTCACACAATCCTTTCCTCTTACCAGCTTGGTGATCTTGATCTCAATGTCATACTCCATGATACGGGTGATCCAACCTGCCCTTTTCTCATTCAAATCTTTTTGAGGAGGAAGTCCTTAACCCCAAAGCATGTGAGACCAGCAATGGACCTTGTTGTTTGAGACTAAATGCTTGAATTTCTTCAAGCTTCGATTACATCGCCAAGCACATGCTTCTCAATAAAAGAGTACTTCACCTCATAGTAATCTAGGCTCTGGCTGAAGAAGGAAATTGGATGCTTGTCATTATCCTTGTTCTGCTGTACCAAAATGGCAAAAATAGTGTCATTACCTCCAAATGCATAGAGGATGAAATCCTTGGAGAAGTTCGGTTGATGAGAGTTGGTGCTTGAGAAATGGCTTCTTTGATTTCTTCAAAACTCTCCTTTCCTTCTCATGCCGATTGAAAACCATGCTCTTCTTTAACATTTTGGTGATGGGCTTGACAAGGGCTGCAAAATCTGGGACAAACCTCCGAACAAAGTTTATCCTCCCCAAGAAACTCTGAAGGGCTTTCTTGTGGCTTGGAAATGGTAGTGCTCTTATGGCTTCGACTCTCTCTAGATCAATTGCTAATCCTTATTTGGAGACAATATGGCCAAGGAGATTTCCTTCATGTGCAAGAAAGATACACTTCTTAGGATTCAAAGACACTCCAAATTTCCTACACCTCGTGAAAACTTGTCTCAAATGAGAGAGGTGGTCTGCTACATTTTTGGAAAAAATAGTGATATCATCAAGGTAAATCAGCACCATGTTGTTAATCAAACCTTTGAACACCATGTCCATTGCTCTTTGGAAGGTAGCACCAGCATTGGATAGCCCAAATGGCATCTTCCTATATGCAAAAGTCCCCCATTTGGTTGTGAAGGCTGTCTTGAACTGGTCTTCTTCCTTCACCATAATCTGATTGTAGCCGGAGTAGCCATCAAGTAGTGAAAACCTCTCGGAGCCAGCCACAACTTGCAAGATTTGCTCCATGGAAGGGAGTGGGTAATGGTCCTTGAGAGATGCTCTATTTAAGTCTCTGAAATCAACACACAATCTGATCTCTCCACTCTTCTTTCTGAACTGAACCAAGTTGGCAACCCAACTAGAATGCTTGATTGGGAATATGATTCTTGACTCAATTAGCTTGTCCAATTCTTTCCTCATGAGAGGCTCCATGTGTGGATTGACTAGTCTTTGTTTCGCTTTGACAGCTTAGTATTTGGATCTAATTCAATTGTATGCTGAGCTAAGTTGGGATTGAAACCTTTCAAATCTTCATAGCTCCATGCAAACACATCAGGGAACTCTTGACACAACTGTACGAACTCATACCTTTCTTGATCAGTTGTCATCTTTCCAATTTGCAATGGTTTGTTCTCTTCTACCAAGATGGATACTAAATCCTCTCTCTTGACCTGAATGTTTGCTTTCTCCTTTCTAAACTGATCATTGGGATTAAAAATGGACTCCAAAGTGATAAGTCCCTTGGGCAGCTTGTTAGTTCTCAGCTGTACCACTTGGTCACCATACTGTTGTTCCAATTTTTCTTGATTCTTAGCTGAGAACTCAGCTTCTTCTTACAAGAAATGGATGATTTGTTGGTCATTCTCAAACACTTGCCAACTGACATTGTTATCTAGCACTAAAGGCCTCACAATCATGTGGATGTTTGGCTATACCTTGTCTTGTTGAATTCTTTCCACAATGTCAAAGGCTGTCCCTACTGCTGCAAGCATGTCAGCAGCTTGATTCTCTTTCCTAGGAATGGATTTGATGCCAAAACCCTCAAAATCTTCCATGAGGTCCCACTCGCTTTCAGTAGCACTTTTTGAGTAGATCATTCTTGGTAGCATGCTGTCCCTTGACCTGATTTACAATCAATTCACTATCACCAAAGACTTGCAAGTTCTTTATTTTCTTCTTGATTGCCCAATGTATCCCTTGCACCAAGGCTTTATATTCAGCAGTGTTATTGGAGCATGCAAACTGAAATCTAAAAGCTGAATAGTACCTTACTCCTTGAGGTGAAATAAGCATGGCTCCACCTCCTACACCTTGTCTACTTCTTGATCCATCAAAAAATAGCTACCATACCTCATTGTCATCCTTGTGGTTTGGTTTGGTGATGTTAGGAATAGGCTGATTTTCTTCATGTATACAATAGACCCCTAGCTCAGATTCTTCTACTTATTGATAAGGATCAAAATCATGTACCTTGTTTTCCCATTCATCAAGAGTTAGATCCGGGATGCTCCCAACCTTGGTGTCAGCTTCATCGGTGCTTGGGTGGTCTTCTTGATCAAATGCTTTGAACAATTAGTGTTGATCGACTTGGAGTGTAAGGCTCAATGTGGAAGTTTGCAATAGGTTCAGACCTGATTGTAGCCTTAGTTCCATACCTCATTTTGAACAGCATGTGTGACCAATCAATAGACAAATATCCCCCAATCTTGGCTGTGAAGTCCCTTGACAAGCATAGGGCAAAGAGTGGTGGAAGGTCTATGACTGATACATCTTGTGAAACAACAACATTTGGACATGCATGCAAGGTAAGACTCAAGTTTCTAATCACCCCAATTGTTGTTACTGCTGTCCCATCCAGCTGCACTACCCCTTTGGATATGGTTTCATACTAGAGCCCTAGCTGATCAGCTATTTGTTTAGGCATCACTGAGCTACTTGCCCTGGAATCTATCATGCAATTGTGCACTAACTGATTTCCAATGATTAATGAAACATAGAAAGGAGGGGGCTTCAACATTTTACCTTGCTATCCTCCATGATTTCCCTTAGGCTGGGCAGCATTTGTGAGCACTTTCTCTTGCATGTGAACTTGCTGATTCGAAGTTGGCCAGTCCTTCATGACAACTTGTAACAAGTCTCTTTGGCCAGGATAGATAGGGATTCCCACATTGATATATTAACATTTTTCTTCTTCATCTCGATCAATGATACTTGAAAGGTGATGAAGGATCTCTTTGTTGTCCCTTTACTTGTACATTCACTCCTTGTATGTGGGCAGCAATAATTGGTATTTGAGTTGGCCTAGGCGTTGTTCTTGGCTGTCCTTGTGCATTTGAAATTGGATTTTTCTTGCCAACCATTTGTGGAGCCATAGAGGGTTGCAGATTAGTTGGAGCTAATGGTTGTTCTTCACCCAAATTCCTTCTTTTTGACCTTGTGTTGGCTGTAACACCTTGGGAAACTGCCTGATTCATGCCACAAAAATCCTCTGCTTGCCAATTTACCAATGTGGTGTCATTTGGGGCTGATTGTTGTTGGAATGTTTCTTGTTGTTGGTTGTTTCCTTGACTGCCCTCACCCTCCACACTAGTAGTTATCACCATTAATGCTTGATTCAAAGCACCATTGAAGCACATGGATTGGTTATGAGGTTCATTGCATGGAAAACACCAGTCATACTCCTGAGCAATGTTGTTTTGTGTTGGCACCAATGCCTTAGAGGCAGATATGGCATTTGGATTGTAGGGCTGAAATGGTCTATTGGCAGGAGGCCTTGTTTGATTTACATTTGTAGCTGGATTAGGTGGTCTTTGTGGTTGGTATGGCTGCCTGTTAGGCTGAGCTTGGGGCTGGTAAGAAGGTCTAAAACCTTGGGCTTGTTGCCTCTTGAGAGTAACCAGCTCATTGCCTAGGTTTTGTAGTTGCTTCATGACTTCTTGAAGCTCATTTGGGGCACTTGGAGATGAAGTAGAAGCTTCATTTGAACTCTAATTTCTAGGAGTGGGAGAAGGAGCCAAATTAGGTGCTTGATTGGTATTTGGACTCTCTAAACTTGGAAACAATGGCATGGGAGGTCTAGGGGCTAGTTTGCCACTTGGATCAAACAATTTTCAGCCCTAATGGAAATGCTTATAAGCCATAGGGATAGTTATGCCTCCCATGGATTGAATCAACATAGAAATATCAAAATTTAGAGCTTTGAGATAATAGAGAAAAGCACCTTCTCTTTGGCTTGGCCTGATCGCCACCGGAATTCTCTCCCAAGTCTTTTGAAATCTGAAGTTGAAATCGGTCAGCTGCTCATTGGGAGCTCTCTTGATGGTTGTCAGCTGCTCCAAAAGAGACAAGTTGTCTCCCTTCTCTCCAAATTGCTCATGAAGTGCTATACACAGCTGATTCTAATTTGTGATAGAACCAGCTCCAAGGCTTCTAAACCATTGCAATGCTTTCCCCTTGAATGAAGATGCCAGCAATTTGACAGCCACTTGCATCTCATTGATTTCATGAATTGCACAAAGATTGGCAATGTCTTTAACATGATCACCTGGAGTAGTCTAATTTTCTCTAGTGAAGTAGGGAATGTTCTTCAAGGCTACAATTGGAATTGGATGTTGTGCATTGAGGGAAAGTGGGCTGCTACCTGTGAAGTTGACATAGGGGTTGTTTTGTGCCATTCTAATTGGTCTTAAAACCCTTGTTGACTGAATGAAAGGCCTACTAGGTGGAGGAGTTGAAAGAGTTCTGTTTGGTGGAGATGGAGACCTTTGAATCCTTCTCCCACTTTTCCTTACTCTTGGAGATAACTGCAGATATTCAAACAAGCACCTCTTCTTCTCCATCTCTTAACGACTTGTAGTGATTCTTCTCATGAGTTTTCATTAAAGCACTTGCTGAAACCAGCTTGATTCTTCTCCTTGAGTCGCTAGATGTGAAATTTATAGCTCTTTTGAAGCAAGAAAATTATAGCAGATGCGCATCAACTTTTTTCAATAAAAATGAGACCTCTAAGGTCCCACTAAGCGTGATATTGCCAAAACTGTTGTTGCAAATTAGCACCACCACTTTGGATGCAAATCAAGGTTCTAAATGTTGTTTAGAGCATCCAGGTGTGATTGCACAACATGGAAACCTCTCTCCAAGTGTGGGACTTGTGAAAATGAGAGAGGAATCTCCAGAATAGAGGTTGGTTCCTCAAAATCCTCTGATTTAGATCTATATTTTGCACAACTACAGAGGTTCTAATCCTAATTCTACCCTAGATTGCAAGGAGACAGGGATAAAAATGCAAAAATGAAACTAAACTAAAGATGGTGATGCACCAAAAGGAGTGGTGAAACATTTTTGCCATGTAAATAGACACAAATTCATGAAATGCAACAAGGGAAAACATACACAAGCTGATAGATGTAATTAGAGGTCTTAAAATGAAGTAAAACAATACAAACAGAGGACTAAAAGCATTCACAGAGTTTACACTATCAATTCCATGTAAAAATCTCTTGCATTCTACCATCAAAGAGGTATAAACCTGTTACAAACTATGAAAAAGGTCTGATTCTTACAACTATCACTTGTTGGAGGTGAAATAAGAAGTTTGCAATGCCAAAAAGTGTTCAACCATCAAGAAATGAGCCAAATCTGGCTTTTACAATGCATGGGTCGAGCCCAGGAGAGAGAAAATGTAAAAAACATGGGAGCCCATTCCTCATTGATGGAAAATGCATTAAAACAGCATGGAGGACCTTACAAACCCATACCCTATCATTTTTGACCATATTGGAGAAGAATGCGACCCATTCTATATTAAATTTGGTTGTTGAAATGTCATTTCTGGCCATGGACACGTACCAGAACCATTTTTGAATTTTATCTCTCCAAACTGAACCAAAATTAGAAATTGACCATGGAATCATGTAGAGAATTTTAACAGATTTCCAATGATATAAAGAACGTGAAAATCTGAGCTTTGGATCAAAAGATATGATCGTTTGAAGATTTAGGGCAAAAACGGCCCAAAAATGGATCGGCGGGAAAAAATTTCAAATTTTACCTCTTTTTTGTCTTTGGAAAATTTTTCAAAAATTCTCTGTGCTCCGCTGGTCGGATGCCATGTGTCGGGCACTGATTGGCCACGCAATTCTCTCTCCTTCCCTTTCCGCGGGTTTTCCTTTGAAAATTTTGACTTTTCTTACACTTTGGAAAAAAATTCATTGTGCCTTCCACTTGTGACATGTGTCACACTCGTGATTGTCCGCGGGCCCCACGGGAAAAAATTTCCATTTGAACCTTCGACCAAAATACTTGGAAAAATTTCAAATTTTCCTCCAACCCCCAAACTCCTCCGCCACGTGGCGCAGCTTCCTATTAATTGTCAAAGGGGCCTCAAATGGGAAAATTTTCCACAAAAAAATCCGAGCCATAACTTGAAAAATATAAGGAATTAGGAGGCAAACTTTACCTTTGGAAAGCTAAGAGAGAGCTCTATCTGATGGTGCCATTTCTAGAAATACTTGAGTGCTTTAAAATCAAAAATGTAGACTAAGGCACAAGAAAGGAAAGAACACAAGGAGTTAGCCACAAAAATGAGCTAGGGCACATTTTGGATAACAATAACATCTAGGAAATAATTCCTAGAAGTTGTGTAGAAACTCAATTATCTTTACAAACTCTAATTCAAACCAACAATCACTAATGATGGCCTCCTTTGGTTTTGTGTCTATCCTAAAATTGGCCTTTTTGTTTTTATAGGCTCATGGTATGCGTGCACCTTCTCGATTTTCCTTTTCTAAGACCTCAGTGCATACCCACAATATGATCAACATATATATTTTCCACTTCCTCATCATTAACCATGTAGACAATTTTATCTTTTTCTTTTTCTAGGCAGCACACCCAAGATGTTCTTCATTTATCTCTTCTTCTTCAAAATGTGACTCCAAATCGCTCACCTAATAACTCCTTAATAAGGTCCTTATCATTTTTACTATCTCCCATATTCAAGTGCTTCATAACTTGCAATGCCTCATTCATTAGAGTTTTATTAGAAAAATAGCCAAAGGTTTGAATCATACCTGTAGTCAGTTCTTTCCAATTCCATGTTTCTCTATTCAACTCCGCATAGAAATACCATGTGCAAGTAGAACCATGCAAAGTGAAATAGAAGTTATACACCCATAATTAAGGTTGTAAATCTAACCCTATTTCCTGATTCTATCACACTACTAAACGTGATGCGAAGCAAAATCCTTCCCATGAAATTCACATGTCTTGGTAGGCACATTGTTCAAGAATTCTAGTAGAGAGAGTGATTCTCACTTCTCATCACTCTATAAGATTATCTCTGTGTGAAATCTGAAAATACATTAATGTCCCACACAAGGTAAATTTGATTATATTACTTATTTCCACTTGTTCTATCCACTAGGCCTCCATAGTGCACAAAAATGCATCACAATTTCGCTAGTATACCTTGGTACTGGTTATTGCCTAAACACCTAACACGGTATGCAAAGATACTTACATGAGTAACTACACTCTTCATCTCACATCCAACCATTTCATATGTCCCATGCATCTAATTTTCACAAGTAATGTTGGTTGTATCACTCATAGACTGTGCATCATCCCATTGAATAACTCCTTTTGATGGCTCAAGAACTTCAAGATCTCTAATCATGTGCACATAAATTTTGTTCAAATCCTCTTCACTCAAAGGTTCCACATAGGGTGCAGCTTTTTCTTCCATTAAAGGAATTATAACGTGCTCCTCCTTGTTCTCAAAACTGATATATCCTTTGTTAAAGTGTAGATCATAATTGTTTTCATAACACCAAGGGCACCCAAGAAATGTTGGAAAACTATCTTCTTCCGCAAGCACCAAGACTTAAAAGTCCCTAGAAAACTTGGCCCCTTATATAGTAATAGTGGCATCCTTTAATATTCCAATGGGCATTGCCTTAATCATGTTCTCCATGTAAAACACATTTGAAGATGGTTGTAATGGAGGCTGTTGACATTTAAAATTTTCCTCCATAATTTCTATTTTATTAATGTATGTATTAGGAATAGGATGTTCTTAAGTATAATTAGTAGTGATGTCCAATAGAAGATAACGGCTCCACGATCAAGATGTGCCACCAATAATGTAGAATATGGTAACAAATTTCAAAGTACAATAGGAATGTTGTAAAAAGTAAATATTTGTCGTAAGTGGTCCGATAATGTTAAAATGTCAAAGTTGAGATAGGTAGAGAAGTAGGGTTTATATGATTAGGAATTAGAAATATTATATTTGTAATAAGGACAAAGAGTGATGTCATTAATATTTTGTATATTTTATTTGTGGAAAATTCTAAAAAGGTGGAACCCATGTGAGATGATAAGGTTTATTTTATCTTAGAAGATAAGCCTACCTATAAAGGCAAGAATTTAGGCATGGAATATGATTGGCCGAAAGAGATTTCCTATCCTATCTTAGAGATAACGTGGATAAACAAGAATTCCTATAAATAAAGAGGCCACCCCCTCATTTAGCATGATAGAAGTAGTGAGAAATATTGTATGAGTACATGTGTAAAGGAAGCCATCATTTTGAAGGTGTGTTAAAGAAGCCATTAAGAGGTGTAATTGTGAAGTTTCTCCCATAGTTATTGTTTGAAGGCAAGTGAAGTTAATAAAACTTGAAGAACCTCATGGGTGAGATAGTAACAATTTTATGTTGATATTATAATTTACAATGATATTTCAGATTTATCATTATTCCTTCTTATCATAGTCTATGGTATTCTTGTGTTATGTTTGTTGTTGTGTTTCCAAATTACATCCACCAAACTAAGAGCTATGCATTATTTAATAATCGAAGACATCCCCATTTAAGATACTAGAACAAGGGAATTTTTTTTTTTTTTATAAAACGTTCTCATTATGAATTATATAATTCAAACACACGTCAAGTTTTAATAATTGTTCTTCATCAAACAATGCAGTTTGGAACACACAATTTCCTTTTAAAACTAATGTTCCCTGTTCACATATTTGCAATATGGAACACACATTCAGTGCCATTCAATCTTATAACAGATTCTATATGCTGCTGTAAATGACTCAAAGAACTACCGATCTCCCATTTTCATGGCTCGGAGTTTCAACGATCTCTCATTTCATGACTCGGCAACTACCGATCCTTCATGTTCATTCATGCATAGTATATTATATATACAAGTTCTCTTAACCATTTCCGGTTATCGAAGTGATCCATTTAAGAAGCCTATCTGAATATCTGTTACTGATATTCATCTGACATCCTGCATCTTAAATTAAGTGATTAGGACAACGCAACCAACACTTGCGATACTTTGGCCAAAGATTTTCACATGCTTTGCATGATCATATTCCTGGATGTGATACACACCAATGGAATACGTCCTTCACCTCACTTCACCTGTTATCTAGAATGGTCTTTCCTGGTTCCTACCAGTCCTTTCAATTTAAGGTCAAATTCTAACTTCCAATTTCCAACTAGCAATATGAACGAATATAGGAAGGCACTCATGGTAACTAAAGATACGCAGACATACGGTGTCGTTCCCAATGACTCCGTGTGTCTAGTTATCTTTAGTCCTCCGGAGTCACTCCGTATACGTGATCATACTCCTATCCCCAGCCAAGAACTTAATATTCAGCCTATGTATTCTTGATGATTTAATTCGGGAGGGCATTGTAATATGTCAGCTATAACATTGTGTCGTCATGAAGACCCCGCCTTCATGAAGACACCATGTCTGTAGCTGGCGTATGTCAATGTCCTACGGAATCCTCCCATCGAGAGTACACATCCTGCTCAAGTGATTTGGATATGATCTTAATATTTAAGATCAACTTTCAGCAACCATGCTGATCCTTTATCCTCGTTCCTGTTACAGTTGTATGGAGCTAAGAGAGACTAAATCCATCTTCTAGCTTACTATGCATCTTCTCCTTCATACCGAAGGGTTGCATTTTCTCTACTTGGTTCTTTTCTTAATCATTGGATTAAGCAGCCCATTACCGATGGACGTGATAAGTTTAACCTATTAAACTTAACCAAGTTTTTCACAACTGTAACCCAATTCAGAATTCCAGCTTATTAGACGTCATTTAAACGAGGTCTAATTCTCAATAAATGTATTCATTTATTCTCCTTAACCTTTCATAGTTAAGGTCTATTAGCCCTGGATATATTTATCCCATATCCTTTCTTTCTGAATTTAACATACGAGGCTATTAACGGAGTCCGAAACGAAGTTCGGTTGCTCCTAAGTTATTTGATATTCCTTAGCTTCCAAGCTAATCCTGAATACCTATCAGTTATGGAATCATGTTCTTCCTAATCCTTTTAATGTCAATTAAAAATTCATCTTAACCCAAAGTATGAACTAATTGCACATTTCAACTTAAAAGTTGCATTTAGGTAAGAATAGATATCAATTCCTTTTAAATCCATCCAAGGACAATTAAATAATTCCAAATCAAGAAATAACATTATATTTCCAATTTAATCAACAATATCAAACTGATATAGTCATTAAAATATCACACTTGTATTTGTATTCATCAATCCATTTCATAATCCATACATTTGCCAGTCCAAATGACTGGACTTTGTTTATATTAAACAACGTTACAACTCATAGATAGAAGAATGTACTTTCTTCTTTTCACAATTCCTCGTAGAGGAATAATAACTAACAAATACAATTCATCTTCAGACAATCAAAAGAAGCATCAGAAAACAGCCATGTCTTCATTTTAATCAAGTTCCATCTGCAAAATTACTTGCACGGGTCAGTTCATTGAACTGAGCATATTAAGCACTTGTCATTAAAATGAGGTGCTTCTAATTAACTGTCTCAATAAAAGAACCCTGCTTTTATGAAACGATAGTATGAACATCAATCAAGAATTAAGTATCAAAAGAATGAACAATATGACAACTGAACCATCTAAATACCATCCCAATCAGTCAAAGAATTGCTGTCCTATTTCCCACATAACCATACAAGACGCAATTTCCTTCAACAGTTCCAGATTACAACATTTGTAAGAACTAGGAATATAAGTAAGCATACTGCTGTTATAACATAACTGTTATCCTTTCCATTCCTTTCATTAGTAATAAATGCAAAGGATAAAATCTAACTGAAATGTAACCCAATTACCTTCCTTTCAGTTCATGCATCACATTTGATTCCAAGCAATCAAGTACAGACGAGAAAGCAAACAACAATAAATATAGTTGCTTATACCCAAGCAATACAAAATTCGTTCCTAAACGATTACAGATTTCCAACTGTATGAGAGAAGAAAAGATCATTTTTCCAAGTTATCCATCCACATTCCTATTCTTTCCTCATGACTGTCCTAAAAATTGAATCCAAACGAGACACAAATCAAGATAACAGTTCAGAGTGAAACTTACAAAATCCATTCGGAATTCACTTTCCAACAACGAAGAAATAGTTTCATTCATATTCAACTTTAAATGAAAACAAGGATGAATTTATCATCCTTATCAATACTTCATTTAAATCAGGCTCATACGAATACCATAAACAGGTTAGTAAAACATCGTATTCATCATAGAACAAGCAGTATAAAGATGCATACTATGTACTTACTGTACTAGAAGATTCCATACTTCTTTCACTGTATTTTTAACCAAATAAATAGTTATACAATCACGTAATCACTTATTCACATGACCTTCTATATCCATGAACGCATACAGTTCATAATAACAATTTGCACATTGTTGTTACCTACAGCAAGACCAATTCATAATGCACAGAAAAGCTCTAATGCTATTTCCAGAATTCAAACAGCAAGAAGAGAAGAATTCATTCCTTTAACTATTTCAATAAGAAAACAACCATTTTCTTCAAACTCAACAAGAATTACTCAGGTTGATTTCATTTCTTTTTAAATGACTGTGCAAAATCAGAAACCACATGAAACATTTAAATAATCCATTTGTACAGAAAAACACAGCACTCAGGAAACCATCTAAATGCCACTGTCATCTCTATCAAGCTGAACCTATAGCGTACAATAAAACAGATTACCGTTTCTTTCAAAATTTACAACAGCAGAAAAAGGAAAAACTCGTTTCCTTCAACTTTCAGTAAAGAAACAATCATCTTCTTCCAAATGGAATAAAAACACCCAAATCGTGTTTATCTTAGCATGACAGCTCAACTCATAATGATAACAGAACAATCGTTCAACATTGAAAAGCAAACTCACATAGCCTGTACAGTTTCAATTCAATATACCATAAGCAATGAATGCCCAGTTTGAGTTCTATCTCGATCAACCATTAAATCCAAAAACAACATTCTCCTTTTTCCTAATGAGGTACAAACTCAAAATACAATATTCATATATCAATACCTCTATCAAGGCAAACCCGCATAGGGTATTAGATACATAAGCTTGGTACAGTCAGGAAAGACTCAAACAACAAACCAAATTCCCATGTTTTTCCATTTATTTGCACAGAAATCCCAAGCCAAGTCGTATTCACGAAGACAGTTTGAGTTAGAAGATCAACCGCATCCATAGAACACTATAAAATCAACTTTCCATCACAGCAAGGAAAGAATATAATCATTTATAAGTTCAGAAAAAACAGTTAACTTCTCCTACTTTCACGAATACCCAAAACGTATTCGTTCATTTCTTATACAAGAAAAAGGCACAACAATAAAAATATTACTATTACTTCCTTCAAATCGAGTTCATATGCTCAAATAAAACCCAAATGCTATTTCCATCAAAATCCAAAACAACAGAAGGAAAAGGATCTATTTCCTTAAAAATTTCAATAAGAAACAACTTCAAACAACTCGCACAACTAATACATTCCATCATTCTAGTTCATTAGTAAAAAGAATTACGATTGCTTCATTAATGAAAAACATCTCAAATTGATTTACGCTTTCATAACACTTCATAAGATAATTTCCCATAATTTCCCCTCAATATCACAAACAAACCAACACAAAGATGACGGTGTTTCCAACTTAATATATATGCAAAGACAGTTCAAAACACAACAGCAAAAAACGATTCTACCCAAATCATTTCCAAAAATGATAGCAAAAATCGACTAAACCCAAATCATCTCAAACATGACAACAATCAAATAAACCCAAAACCCCCTTCATCAAGAAGAGCAGGGTTGTTTTAATGAGACGCTTAAGTAAAGCAAGTGTTTTAAAGAGAAGGGCTTAACATGCCTGGTATTCTTCCTCGAATGCTCGAAGAAAACCACGTTTACAGAAGGTGTTTCCTTCCACGGCGACAAAGAACAAGCTTCCCAACAATCCCTTCCTCTACAGGCTCAGAAAATAGCCTCCGATTTCCAAAGAAACAGTGATAATCAACCAAACACAACTGGTTCGACTGAACCAAGAAAAACCAAATGCAGAGCAACTTTCCAAAAATCCGAACAACACAAATGACCAACAAAATTCCTCCATACTCTTTCCAAGGCGAGCTGGTCGTGAAGACCAAGAAATTAAATGCATTAAAGGCTCTGCCTTTTCCCTATTTTCTCACGCCACCGCCGACTTGGGTTGGCGAGTTGCCAATTTCAAATTTTGCATGCAAAACCAAGTTTAGTCCATAACTAACTAGATACCTCTAGCTTTTCCTGTTCCCACCAAACTTGGCGCTGTCCACGCAAGGACTTACATTAATTGCCATTAAATTCCCTTTCATCCTTATCCTTTCCCATGGGTCTGTGCATCCCCTTCTAGGTTAGGATTAGTTTAGGATTAGCAATAGTGTTCAAACCTAGGTCACCGCCTAGTCTTTAGGTTAATAGAACTTAGGTCTATTTTCACCATTTTAGAATTTAAAAATCCACTTAGGATAGTAGTTTAGGATGTAAGGTAGAACTTAGGATTAGATTAGAATCTAATTTCCCTTAACACCTAACACTAATTAATCAACTTCCAGTCAAGTCTTCCCGACTGACACCCAATTCAATGTTGTGCAGGACGTTTCGTCCTTCGTTTCACATGCCTGAGCCACCCGTATCCAGGCATTTCCCGCCTTACGAGGTCTCACGTTACGACAGTGCATGGTTCGAGAATCGAACCTTTGTCGTTGGCATCTACGTGCCAGTTGTTCATACCTGAAATCAGGTGCTGCACATTTATATCAACCTTCAGTTCGGTTCAAGAGTAAATCGACAAAGCGATCACAAGAAGGCCACAACATACTTTGGATCAATGGAATTGATTCAAGGTGTGCTGTCAATCAGCGATTAGAGTTCAGCAAGCATATGACAAATTTTTCGTCACATCAGCAAACATACAAGCAATAATAACTGTTGTCCCATGTAAACAAATTACAGTATGCAAGAATCCAGATTAGCATTCCCTTAAGATCATTTCAGAATCACCATGATAACTTACAAAAATCGCAACATTCCCCTCCTTAAAGAATCATTGTCCCGATGATCAAATTAAGATCAAAATATATATCTTAACATGTTTGCCTTCATTTCAGTTGCAGCTTACCCAACATTAAGAAAGTAATCACCATGATAACTTACAAAAACTTAAGCAAAGAAATATGAAAAACATCATGCATTTGAGACAAAGCAAGAGGTAATGCTAGACGATAAGCTACGGGTTTATTATTTCAACAATTTTCAAAAGGTCCCACGTATCATGGCGATAACTTGGCTTAAGCAAAGAAATTGCATCAAAAGTTATTGAGTGCTTTTTCACTTCCCCAAGAAAGACCTTCTCTCCCCAGTTTATAATTCCTATCAACCCACTTTAAGTCTCGCATAACTCTTTTGCCTATTGGCAGCCTCCTTTAGATGTTCCCGAATCATTTTGATTTGCTGTTCCATTTCTGTAAGGATTTCTGGCCCAATTACCTCTCTGTCCTCAACGCTGTCCCAGCTAACAGGGGTTCTGCATTTTCTTCCATACAATGCTTCAAAGGGCACCATTTTTAAAGAGGCATGGTATGTATTATTGTAAGAAAATTCTACCAACGGAAGGTATTCCTCCCATTTATACTGCTGGTCCATGCAATACATCCTTAACATGTCCTCTAAAACCTGATTAACTCTCTCAGTTTGTCCATCCGTCTCCGGATGATATGCAGAATTGAAGTTTAATTTAGTTCCCAAGGCCGCATTAAGCGTTTGCCAAAACCTTGATGTCATCCTTGGATCTCTGTCTGATATGATTAATTCTCGTATTCCATACAATCAAGATTTCATGTACAAATCTTCTTACTAACACTTTAGTGCATCGTCTTTCAAATTACCAAAGATGAAGTGTGCCACTTTGGTCAATTTATCGACTACAACAAGGATAATATCATGCTTATTTCTTGACATAGGTAATCCTTGAACAAAATCCATCGTTATCACTTGCCATTTATATTGCGGAATGCTGTGGGGATATAATAATCTGCGGGATGCATATGTTCCGCCTTAACACGCTGACATTCCAAGTAGTGTGTTACAAATTCCACCACATCCTTTTTCATTCCCTTCCAGAAGTATTGCTGCTTAAGATCAGCAAGCATTTTTTTAATGCCGGGGTGTCCGTAAAAGGTGAATTATGAAATTCGATTAACAATTTCCCTCTTAAGTCATTTGCCAAAGGTATATATACCCTGTTTTCGAACCTCAGAATTCCTTCATTATCAAAATGGAATCCTTTATACCTGACATCCTTTGGATCTGCAGCAAGTGTTGTTTTGACTTGCTGGAAATAAGGATCTGATTCCAAGGCATCTTTCACCTCATCCTTAAACTGAGTTCTTAACGTTATAAGAGCAGAGATATGCTTCCTTCGACTCAGAGCATCTACCACTCTATTTTCCTTGCCTTTGATGTAGCTTATATCAAAATCATACTGAGACAGAAATTCTAACCATCTTCGCTGCCTTGCATTCAGATTTGGCTGAGTAAAAATATACTTCAGCCCCAGATGGTCTGATTTTTAACTCAAAAGGCTTGCCTAAAAGGTAATGCCTCCACATTTGAAGTGCATGAACAATGGCAGCGAGCTCTAGGTCGTGTGGAGCATAATTCTGTTCATGTAACTTAAGCTTTCTACTTTCATAAGCTATGACATGGTTATTCTGTTATTTCACCGTGGTTACTTTTGTAAATGGGGAAGATTCTTGTTTTTTCAGCCCAATCTAATGAAGATGCTTCCTCTTTCATTCAAGAGTTTAAACGATCTTGTATTTGTAATGGCCTTGTAAGAAGGGAATAATGGACTGAATTTTTTTCCTACCTTTTTGAATGGTTCAGACCCTTTGGTGGTTTGAAACACTAGGTGATAATGTGAAAAACTCATGGGATTTATTAATCGAAAGTGTTCTTGAAGAATTTGGTAAACAATGAAATATGCAGATCTCATGATCGATATTACAAAGCTAGCCCAAGGAGAGAAGGAGAAGATAAGATATTATCATGCTCATGTTCTAGAGCTAAGGAGGAAGCTCGATGCCCGGATCCGAAGGAAGGATTAGTGGATGGGTTAATGAATGGCGTGGATAATCTCCTAAGTAAGCACTTCATTCTTGGGATGAAGTCGAGATTAGACAACAAGTGAAGTATGACCACCCGGCTACCATTGAAAAATCAAAGGAGATTGCAAGAAGGCAAGAAGAAAGCATGGAAGAGGATCCCAAAGAAATTGTTGCTAAAGTAGAGCCTACACCAGCACCTTTGGTCTAGAATCCACAACCACTCTCGGTGAGCACAAATCCTTCTCCTAGTACATCTACTGAGTATGAAGATCTACTCAGAAAGATGGGTCAGTTAACTATTAATCTTCTTCAAGGAAAAGAATTTAGTTCTCAGGGAGGAGATAGAGGTCCAAAAAGAAATATTTCTAAAGTTGTATGTTATGGTTGTTATAAAAAGGGTCATTATAAGTATAATTGTCCAGATAGAGCTTCTACATCTGGTACAAGAGATAATGATAAAGGGAAAGCACCTATGAATTCTTTTGATGTAGTAGATAAGAGCATAAATAATGAATTAGATGTGTTTGTAACAAAAAGAAAGAAAGAAAAAGATAACCAAGATGGAAATGATCCTAAGAAGATGAAAGGAGAAACTAGTAAAAACATAGGAGAAGAAAGTTGGGTGTGCAGGATTTTCTAATTTCATAGAGACAAGGACCATACTCCATCTTAGAAGATCTATCCAAAAGGCCTCGCAAATATTACATGTGGTCAAATCTTGGCTATGTATTCGAGAAGAGGCGAACTATGAAGTGGACTCAATGCTCGACGAAGGAAGGAGGTTGAGGTCCCTATTTTGGAGGCAGAGGCGGATACCTACGCTCCACAAGCCGAGGTATTATGTAATGGTATTTCAATTCATGATGTCTTAGTTGATGGAGGTGTTGCGGTTAATGTAATGACCGAGTCCAGTAATGAATATGTTGGGTTTAAAATTGATCGCCCCTCAACACTTATGTTAAGGTCATTAAATAAAGGAAAAACTAAACCGAGAAGGTGTAGTTTCAAATGTGGCAATATCTCATTATGGGTGTTGTATGTGTGGTAGACTTTCGGGTGATGAAAAATGGTATTTTTCGTACCCAATGTTGTTGGGAAGACCATGGCTAAGGAGTGTTCATGTAAGTAACTCTTTGGAATGAAGGCTTCATGACACTTGGATGTGGTAGAGAGTGGGTGAAGATAAACGTGATCACTCGGGATCATAAGGCGTAACCTCGTGGATTCAAGTGACGAAATTGATGATTGGACATCCTCTGATTACTTGAGTACCAAGTGAAATGGATATTGAAGATGAAGAAAGTGAGGTTGATGTTTCGGTCATGGATATCCTTCCAGTCACACCGACTCATGATCCCATAAAATTATCTCGAAGAAGAAATTGATGATCGTCTCCAATAAATAAAGATTGGTGATGTTGTGATGTAGAGTGAGAAGGAATCCTACCTCCAGCTCTTTCAAGGTACATACACATATTCACTTTTGATTACAAGGAACTCCATCAAGTAAGTTGGGTAGAACATTCTATTGAGCTGGTAGATGGTGCTAATCCCATAAAGAAAATGCCATATAGAATGAATCTTATTTTTTCCAAGACTCAAAAAGAAGAAATCGATAAGTTGCTTGATGCAGATTTATATTTACTTGTGGAGAATTCGAATGGGTTTCTCCCATTATGATCTCAATAAAATGGGAAGCTACGCATTTGTGTTGATTATAGGAAGCTCAATAAGGCAATAAAGAAGGATCATTACCCTCTTCCATTATTAGATCAGATTTTAGGCGAAGTAGGCGGCCAGAGTGCTATAGTTTCTTTGATGGATATAGTGGATATAACCAAGTTTGTATAGCAGAGAAAGATCAGTCAAGACCACGTTCACCACTCCTTGGGAATGTTTTCTTATAGATTTATTCCTTTTGGGTTGTGTAATGCTCCAGAACGTTCCAACGCTTGATAAATAGGGTGTTTGAACTCTACATTGGGAACTTCATCAAAGTATTTCTAAATGATTTTTGCATCTATGGGAGCAAGATGGACCACCTGCACTAGATGGAGATAGTATTTCAAAGGTTAGATGAAGCACAAGCCTCACTAAACCCTACAAAGTGTGTCTTTGGATGTTCTAAAGGTGTTTTGTTAGGGCATGTTGTATCCAGAGATGGTATTGGTACTGATCCTGATAAAGTTTCAAAATCAAAGAGTTACCATTTACAATGAATAGAAGTAAGTTGAGATCATTTTTAGGCCATGTGGGTTACTATAGAAGGTTCATCAATAATTTCTCAAAGATTGTACAGACCACTAACCCAGCTTCTTAAAGAAGGATGTTACTTCGAACCATGAAATAAGGCACATGAAGCTTTTGAACAATGAAGGAAGCCCCGGTGTCTTCACTGTTTTAAAGAATCCAGACAGAGCAAGCCATTCATTATGCATATTGATGCCTCGGATGTAACACTAGGAAGTACTCTGAGCCAAAAGGATGAAAATGGAAATGATCATCCAATTTACTTTGGGAGCGCATAAATGAGCAATGTTTTGAGGTAAATTATACATGTAATCAAAAAGAGGCTCTAGCTATCATTTTTACTGTAAAGAAGTTTAGAAATTACTTGCTAGGGTAGAAATTTATAGTTGTAATAGATCATCAGGCTCTAAAATATATTGTCAATAAGCCTAACCCATCAGGGAGGATAGCAAGATGGATAATTTTTCTACAAGAATTTGAATTTGATATTATAGATAGGCCAGGAAAGAAGCATGTCAATGCAAATGCACTCTCTCGAGCCTATGATGGTTTAGGTTCACCTTGTGATGATGATGATTTCCCAGATGCAGCATTATTATCTCTTGACACAATCCCTAGTGAATACATAGATATTTGGAATTATCTAAATGAATTCAAGTTTCCTAATGGTTCCAATGCAAAAACTACGAGGAAGATTACTCAGTTTTCGATCGTCCATATTCTATTCTACATGGAGTATTATTTTGAATAGGACCTAATGGACAGTACAAGAGGGAAGTTGGACATGATCAAGGGAAGGAGCTGATAGAAGAATTCCACAATGGTACATGTGGAGGACACTTCTTTGGAAAACTTATAAGAAGGATCTTGGGCCGAAGTTATCACCGCCCACTCTTTTTAGAGATTGTTATAATTATTGTAAGACATATGATATTTATCAAACCCATGGTAACCATAACACTTCATCAGCTCCATTATACCCTATTCTTCCACTTGGTCCCTTTGAAAAGTGGGGAATAGATATTTTTGTCCACTTCCAACTACCCCACGTCAAAATAAGTATATTGTAGTTGCCACAGATTATTTAACCAAGTGGGTTGAAGCTAGGCCATTGAAAATATATTCCATGGATGAAGTGGCAAGGTTCATATATGAATGCATTATCACCAGATTTGGTTGCCCATTAGAAATTTTAATAGATCAAGGAAGCTACTTCATTAATGAGGTGGTAGAAGCCCTAGTCAACAAGTTTTCTATTAAGCACAGGAAGGAAACAACATACAAGCCAAGCACAAATGGACAGGGGTGGACGAACAAATTTTGTGTTGTGTCAAATTCTAGCAAAAGATGCAGCCTTGCAGTACATAAGTGGGATAAAAGGATACATGCAGCATTGTGGGCATATAGGGCAACATCAAAGCTAGCAACAGGATACTCCCCATTTCAGTTGGATTATGGCATTGATCCAGTTCTTCCTATTAAGTTTGATATTCCCACTGTGAGAGTTATGAAAAATGAAATGATGGATGAAAGTGATTTAGTAAAAAAAAGGTTGGTACATCTTCATTTGCTAGAGGAAATGAGGGAAATAGTGAAGGATACAAGCTATAAGAAGAAAATGAAACAGAAGAAATACTTTGATCAAAAGATCCGTTGGTCTCCATTTCATGAGAATGACTTGGTTCTAGTATATGATTCCAGATACAAAAAAAGAAGACAGAGAAAATTTCTTCCAAAGTGGATGGGGCCCTACAAAATAGCAGATGTGCATGAAAATAGTACATATCGACTGGAGGAATTGGATGGTACTCCCATTACAAAATTGGTCAACCATGACAAGTTAAAGATTTTCCAAGCACCAGCTTTAGAATGTCCATAAGAGTCTACTCCGAGGATGGAGTAGAAGTTAGGAAGGGGGAAAATGTCGACATTAAAATTTTCCTCCGTAATTTCTATTTTATTAATGTATGTATTAGGAATAGGATGTTGTTAAGTATAATTAGTAGTGGCATCCAATAGAAGATAACGGCATCCAATATGCACAGTGCCGCCAATAATGTAGAATATGGTAACAGTCAAAGTACAATAGGAATGTTGTAAAAAGTAAATATTTGTCGTAAGTGGTCCAGTAATGTTAAAATGTCAAAGTTGGGATAAGTAGAAAAGTAGGGTCTACATGATTAGGAATTAGAAATATTATATTTGTAATAAGGACAAAGAGTGATGTCATTAATATTTTGTATATTTTATTTGTGGAAAAGTCTAAAAAGGTGGAACCCATGTGAGATGATAAGGTTTATCTTATCTTAGAAGATAAGCCTACATGTAAAGGTAAGAGTTTAGGCATGGAATATGATTGGCTGGAAGATATTTCCTATCCTATCTTAAAGATAAGGTCGATAAGCAAGAATTCCTATAAATAAATAGGTCACCTCCCTCATTTAGCATAGAGAGAAGTAGTGAGAAATATTGTATGAGTAAGTGTGTAAAGGAAGCCATCACTTTGAAGTTGTGTTAAAGAAGCCATTAAGAGGTGTAATTGTGAAGTTTCTCCCATAGTTATTGTTTGAAGGAAAGTGAAGTTAATAACACTTGAAGAACCTCATGGGTGAGATTGTAACAATTTCATGTTGATATTATAATTTACACTGATATTTCAGATTTATCATTATTCCTTCTTATCATAGTCTATGGTATTCTTGTGTTATGTTTGTTGTTATGTTTCAGATTACATCCACCAAACTAAGAGTCATGTGCAATAGTTAATAATCATAGCACAAGGAGTTCTCGGTGAAGAATTATCATAGTGCCGGATTGGTGTTGTGAGTTCTTCCCATCTGATTTCACATGTCCAAGATGCGTACATTCACTTCGGCATATGTATCAATCAAAATGTTACTTAGTAGCCACCCATTAACAACTACATTCAAAGTGATCTCTTTTTCATAATTAAGACTATGAGGAGGTCGGTTCACATGCAATATCTATCTCTCATGCTCAACTCTAGCGTCACAAGATCTTTGGATCCTTAACCATTATCCTAACAAAGGAATCATGTTCTCTTGGTGTTTCATCATTTTCTTTACCTTTTCAAATGATGAAATAGATAAGGGTAAGGGCCAAGGAGGAATACCTATTTAATGTTGGTCGGTTGATGGTTATTGCACATGTTCGACTTCTTGATCCACGAGATGAATGTGAGAGCTTATTTTTGGCTAGGAGGAACTACCTTAATAGAAATCAAGACTAAAAAAAGATAGTTAAATGGTATATGACAAAGTGGACTTCCTAGTGTATGCTAGTTCCAAGAAGTGTGATACTTCCTAGACGACTGTCAATCCACTATTTAAAACAAGTTAATGCGAGAAATAAAGAAGATCCTATTATAGTTGATATGATTTAGGTATCTCATTCAAATACAATAAGCAAATCTAATCACAACAGGCTAGGCTATAGTTGGATATGAGAGGTGAGGGGTATGTCAAGGTCTTAGGGATCTGGTTAGGTTCGTATTCTGAATTATTTAGGTCAATTGGTAGGGTGGTTATTGGGTCTGTTCTTGGTCAAGGTGTAAAACATAGAGACCGATGTTGGATAAATGCGACCGATGTCGGTTTAGGTAGAACCAACGACGGTTATGGGTAAGCACTTTGTCGGTATGGTCAGGGTGAAAGAAACTCAAAATAGGTTAAATGGTAGGGGTGATCTGAGGTCAAATAAAGTTTGGGCAAGTGAATGGGGGTCTGTGGAGATCTTAGGTATGCTTAGAAGTATACAATAGGTGAGAATAGGTGATTTGGTGATGTGGGTGAAGGGATCTTTGGGTTTACAAGCAAGTGGGTGATGAAGCAATAAGCATGCAAAGAATAGATTAATAATAGGAGTAATAAATATTACTAACTGAAATAAACTATACTAATTAGGGCCATACTTACTGTGTTAAGGATCTGATGGCTGAGTGGTGGAGGTGGTTGATCGGAGAATACGTGTATGGTCCTATAGTGGTACTTTCTCGGAGTTATCCCATGAATGTAATGTCTCTTTGATTGATGCTAGTGATGGCTCTAGATGTCTGGATGTGTAAAAGGATGCTTGTCTCACTTGCATGCAGCTCTGAATCTCCTTTTCTTTCTCTCAGAAAATGTGTCAACCTCAAAATAAGGTTACCAAAGGGAATAAAAGGTGACCGATGATGGTTACGGGTTGACCGGCATTGGTCTGAGGGACCAACCAGGTGTCGGTTAGGGTAGGATTCCCTAGGTTTACTAAAAATGGGAGATCATGGCAATGATTTCTACCAAATCTCTCTATTCATCCGGGAAAGAGCGGGAGTTACCTTTTCTTATGCGGGAATGTGGTTAGAGGGGATGTAGGCTTTGATTTTTAGGGTTTAGTTAGGTCTTAGTTAGTTATGGCAACATACTAAGAATAAACTTAGGGTGAGGTGGCTAGGTGAGGTGTATATGTGAGGTGGTGGTGTGGGAATTATCTTAATTAGGATAATTAAATAATAAATATTGTGAGGACATGGATTAATTTAATTAAATTAATTAAATTAATATTAGTGTGGGGTGTAAGGGGCCATGGTTAGGTGAGTGTGTTCAAGTTGATTATTTAATGAAGGGTCAAGGAGCGTGTGACCCAATTTTGGTGTTTACACTTGCACAAAAACTTACAAATATCCTTCAATTCATCAACATCTTTATGAGGAAGCTTAACTTCTTTTTCCTATTCTAACTTCCACAACTACTTCTTCAAGAACCGTATCTCACCCCGCAAATTTTGAATGACCTCTATAGTATCTCGATAGATTTATTTTTAATGGGAAGGATATGGATACTTTGCATGCAATACCTCTTGTTTTTTAATAACATGTTCTTTCTGCAGATTCTCACATGCACGCGTTGCCTCAACACGTGTAGTAACTAAAACTAGGATTATCTTAGGGTCCAGTGTTAACATTGGAATCCAATGATATTCCACAGCATGTTGTACTCAAACCATTCCTATACCATTATCATTTTTGTGCTTCTTTCTCACATTCTTATACAAATCTAGACATTCTTCATAATTGTGATTCTTTCCACACCTAGATAAAATACTATTCTGATAGTATTCACACTTATAATGGTCAAGGGACCCACATATATAACACGTTCAACATGGGAATTCACTTATTCCACCACCGCAACCTTGGCCTCTAAATCTTCCATGGTAACCTCTACCTCTACCTCTACCACCTCTATTAGAGCATCCTTTGTTATGACTATGATCATTATGCTCACCTTGTTCCTTATAATTTTTTACAACACTAGCTTGACGTACACCAATTTCAATGGCATCATTAATCTATTCAATCAATCTATAATTCCTTGTATCATGAGTGGTAGACTTATAAATATTACAATAACAAGACATGTTATTTCTTATTATGCTTACTTTTGACAGTGAGCATATGCTTGAATCATCATCCAAGTTACAGATCTCATAGTCCAATAACATGGTACACACTGATTTACAGGGAAACTATCCTTAATATGTCCTTACACTTCACAATTTGTGCACTAAATACCATTGCATGTCTAATTAGTTGAATTAGCTGAAAATTTCTCTAACTCAAGCTTTTACCATTGATACAATCTGAGTTTCCAAAAATGGGCTAACTCCATTGTCTACGCTCCCAATTTCCTCGGTGAAAAAAACTACCTCAAGCACCTCATGTTGATATATATAAGTCTTGTGCGAGAGTGCCCTCCTAAAAGGTTTGATCAAACCCCAACGAACCATTGAGCATGTTGACTCAAGTGAATGTCGTAAGATAACTTTGATAACAAAGTTTTAAAGTGGGAAACATACTCTCTAACACTTTAATCCATGCCCTTCTTAATGTCCTTCCCCATGTTGATGCTCTTATGTTCAAACTCAGGTATATGGAACTCTACTAAGAAAGCATCACATAATGTGGTATAGTCTACACAATTTTGGTTTGTATCATACTTCTTATACCAACAATGTGTGCGCCACTACAAAGTAGTAGAAAACTAAATTTCTTTACGCTCTTGAGTTGTAATCCACTTAGAGTGCCATGGTATCTCACACATATGCACATTCTCAGTTGTATCTTCAATTCCTCTATACTCTATTAGGTAAAGGGACATCTTGAAATAAGGGTTGGTGCAGACTATTCCCACCAGATCCAAAACCTATGTTACCTCTTGTGTTCCCTCATCCTCGAGAACTAAAAGATCCACTACATCTTGAGACACATGATCCTCCCGATTCCCCTCATGTAGTGGGAAATGGAACAAAGTATCTATGTGTCGTAATAATTGTGCTAAACTAAACTCCCATAGTTTGTGAAGTTGTACTACATCCAGGATGTAATACCCACATTCTCGCACCCATGTTTTGTGGTGATGATGCGCCAAAAATATACCTCCAACCGAACCACCAAATAACATAGATGAAGATTGTGCCACCATAGATGAATAATCTATTTGATTAAATCCTAAAATTACTAGAAAATTAAATCTACATATTGCCACATTTGAAGTACCTACACTATTTTACTTATCAATGAATATCACGAAACTAGAAAACCAAGTACAAGGGCTAGGTCTCCAGGAATGATCAACTTTGTTCTTGTAGTCCTTGTAGTTTCAAATGGCATGCTCTCATCTAAAGCTAAAGAGGGTTATCTACCATGCTTACTAAAATGGGGAGTAATGACACTCTTGATCCCCATTTTCTACATGAGCTCCAAATCCTTTGCGAACCATCTCTCTCCATAATACCATTCATTCTACAACATCATGCTACTTTGCCAAATCCCTCTCGCACACTTCATTAAAATTAAGTAAATTTTATTCTCTTTGTTTCTCTTTCACCAAATATGTCATTCACACCTTCTCTTACCCCGCACGGTGGTATTTAGATAGCCATATGTTACGCCTCCAAATCTAGAGTTACAATTAAGATCTTAAGCACTAAGGGGATAACACGCAAATAAGATCCTATAGGTTTGCATAGAAAATGGAACTCATAAAACTCTAGACATGAACAAGTAGAAACAACGTATTCCAAAATTTAACTGTTCAAAACACCACTCCACTAATGGTCTACAACACGTGTCTAATTCATATCAGCATCATGCAAATTCTTATAATCCTCCCGCATCCAAACAATCGCTCTATACCTTAAACTCCTGTTTGATATGTATGCTACCAACCACTCATATAGCTCTATAGGAAATAAGAAAAGAATGTCTCATAGAGCTCATTATAAATATTTTTTCAACCCACGCATGTGTATCAAATATAGGTCCATTGTTAAATCATTAGAAAATTCTACTTCTAAATTATCTACCCAATCCTCAATACTAGTCAAAGTCAACTGATACATATTCATCATGCTACATCCTAGAAAAAAATCAAAAAGAAGTCTTGGATATGAAACAAAAATGTAGTCTTTTATTTTACCAAATAACCCAAGGTGCGCTGACACATCACCAGGGAAAACTTGAGCACTCACCTCGAAGTGCACAATGGTACCAAGTCCCTATTTTATGGAAGATTTTTCAATGAGTTAGCATGGTAAGAAAAAATATATGTGTGTTTGTGTGTGTGTGAATTCCAGGACCCATAATAACAATGCAAGTATAAACCATAAACAGATATAGATCTTAACCATATGCAAGAATAACTCATACAAGAATCAAGATTAGGTTTACCATGCAAGAACTAGTCACATATATGTCAACAACCAATATCCAACCACAAAGATCCTTTGTATTAATTCTTCAAAACCCGTAAGCCAAATACATACATAAGAGTATCATCATAGTCACGCGCACTCATAAATCAACAACATAACCTTACAAGTAATCATCGGTATCTCAAACCGTGAAAATCAATATATATTTATAGGAGTGGGACTTTCTCTTCACCGCCAAGCATCCTAAAAATAGTCTACATGCTAATAATATCCATCCTCCATTACAATATAAATACAAAAACATACAAGCTTGCCAATAATAGACTATCTAATAATATCAACTACAGATCTAATCCTATTAATAGCTCAAAACTCTGCATGTCATTTAATCTTCCACTTGTCCAAAATAGCCTTGTTTCACCTCCAATTCTTCATGTTTATCTGTGCCCCACACTTAACATCTATATTTATCCTCATCATGCAAAACGGTTAAGTCCCGATATCACACTTTACCGGGCATGCTCTGTTTCACTATTATTTTACGTTCACCTCCCTACCCTATTTCCACGCACCCTTCCCTTCTATGCCTTTAATACTTAGGTTGTAATTCATTAGACCAACATTCTCCTTATTCCTCACCCTTTTCTTTAATCAATAATGGTGTTATTAATTCCTCATCTTCCCAACATTCTACCTCTAGCACTTTCTTAAAAGTTAGCTCTAAACCTCCTACTAACTATTGTAAATCTCTCATTAGAATATTGTATCTTGTTATCACTTGTTGAACTGGACTTTCTATGGTGTATTGTACCACGAGATTCCATGGAGTAACCAAACCATGTTGGTCTCCACTTACTGCGGGTATTATATAAATAATTTGTGTGGTTACCTCTGTTTTCGTGTTAGCCATTCTTTGGCCTCCACTCTAAGCGGGTGTTTCTTTCTTCTCAACATTCTTAACTTTATTTGATTTTTCTTTTCTCTCATCCAATTTCTTGGCTCTTTCATCTCTTCCTACTCTCTATTTCTCTATCTTAGTATCTAACTCTTTCTTTTCTACATCTATCCTTGCTCTCTCTTTCATACTCCTCATTTTAGTTACTATTTTTAAATTACTATTTCTCCTCAATTTTCTTAATCCACTCATTTCCAACTATCAAATCCTATATTTTTATTTTCTTCATGTTGTCCTATTTCTTCTACCCCAAGCAACACCCCATTAATTATGATAAGTTATGTCTCTTCGATCGCCCCCCTTCACGCATGACATCCTCTAGTGCTTGTCCCCTATAATAAATTTTCCAAACTTTTGATTAAACCCTTTTCTACCATCAAAACCTTAATTAAAAATGGAACTAGTGTAAGGAATCGGCCTCTAGCTCCACTTAAAACTTCACCTTTATTGTAGTTGAAACTGGTCCAACCCTGTATGGCCCAAGTGATTATGTATGAATCTAGGGTAGTCTCATACCAGTAATAAATTTCCCTAGTCCAAGGCTCGTCAAGGTGATTAAGTATGGTTAACTTTGTTGTAGTCCACTCAAAAGGTTCTCTCAAGTATAATCATGACCACTCTTTTCTTTTGACATGAGCTAGTATGCAAGGAAACAATGAATGTGGAAACTAAGACTAAAATTCTTCACCATATCCTCCAAAGAATTCTAATTATATTTCTTTGTATGATGCCTTTAATATTTTTTATTCTCCCTTCACAAAGATATGAATTTGTTTTTCCCACCAATCCTCTATCTCTGTCAGTGTTGGTTTCTAATATCATGGTGGTGATATTTTTCTTGACATCCGACTAACAACAGGAGCCTAGGTTCAGACACCAAATTTTGACCTTAAATCTCAACAAAAGTGTGATACTTAAGAATTTTGACCTATCCTTAGTGATGTATGTGGGAAAAGTAAACCATCCTAACTTGTAAACGGGGTCTAAGAATTTGGGTCCTCCCAAGCCCTCCCTCGAACTATCAATCTCTATCTAGGTGACCCCTTGGGGCATAGCTAGAGTCTTCCTCCCATAGAGAGATAAGATATTTCAGGGGGGGAGGGGGTGGCCTATAGTTTCCCAATCTAGAAGAGGGGCATGATCCTCTTCCCTTCAATCTATAGGGATAGAGGGGTGAACCCGAGAGTAGAGGAGAGGGCATATCTATCTCCCATATGTTTATCTATCTATCTATCTAGGAACATAAATAAACATAAACACACAACATATTTTTCTCCAAAACATCAATATCCATTCATATTTCAATATTCATTACATTAGTCTCATTCTCATACATAAATCCTCTCTATTCTCTCATATAATTCTGGTGATTCTCACATACATTTCTTGTGGCACACCTCATATATAATGGATTAATTACAATAAATATAAAAAATAAAAAACATTCCAAGAGTCACTTCTTTTGATTCACACCACTTTTGGCTTATGTCTCCTTCTAGCTTTTTTCATGGATTTGTGTTGGCTTCCACAACTTTGTGCACTTTGTACCTCGCTTCCTTGGTCTTTGGTAGATTTTCTAGTGTATCACAGCTTTCACCCTTTTATGCATGATTCTTACTTCTATGTGTGTGTCTTCTTCCTTATATGAGTGGGTTCCTCTAAACATTTGTGGTTTTGTTTAAAGATCCATGAATTATTCAAAATTCTACAACTTCTCCCAAGATTTGATGAAGAGCCTTTTCAATAGTTTTCTTTCATTTACTATTTTTTATTTCTTTACATTTTGGCACACCCAAAGTGAGACTCCCACAACTATCTTTCTTGTTTTTTCATTATTACTTCCAATTCATATTGTTTCAAGTGATTACAACATACCGACAATGTTACAGTCCCCTAGTGAGCTCTCTTGTGATCAATTCTATGAAAATGAGTCATTTTTTTAACTAGGATTTCATGTTTATTTATTCATCTATAGGTGCTTTACGTCTCTGTGGAATAGGATGTGTCTATGTAACTTGTGAAGTGCATCTACATGAAAACACCTATGTATCTTTGTATTTATCTACGTATGTGTTTAAAAACATACGTCTACATGATCCAAACTTGTGTCTCGTATGATGGTAGATATACTATCATCTTTGGGTTTACGTTTTTATATATTTTTTCTTTTTTATTTATTGTTTCTTTTGTTTCTATCTTTCTAATTGCATTTAGCATGTGATTAGATTCTCCATTGTTTAATGTATTATTTTATCCATTTTATTTTCATTTATACAAATATGTACTTCCATGATAGTAGGTGTGCTTTTGTGGTTCTAGGTGCATCCGTGTTCACATGGGGTACATCTACGTATTCGCAAAACGTGTCTATGTTTCAACTACCTTCATTTCCATTCGATGTAAGTTTTTTTACATTTCTCAAACCTTCATTTCTATTCTATGTAATTTTTCCTATTTATACAAATTTTCCAAATTTAAATTACTCATTCTTAGTTATTTATATATCATATTTCTTACTATTTTCTATTATTTTTACTAACAAATAGAATTGTTCAAGATCACTAATAATTATGCTACTTTTTTAACATCATTTAAGCATGATTTTAACTTTCTTTTTAAAGTATTTGTTGGTTTGAAAATCTGTTGCTTGGGCAGATTTATGGATAAACGAGTCAACAGTGTGCAGGGCATAGCCCCTCTTTGAGTCAGCAAAGTGAAACTGGTTTATTGCTATTCTACCAGCAGGAATCTGTGCAAGTCTCACAATATTCTGCCTTCGGGGTTTGGGATCTCATCCCAGTAGATGTGTTTCCGGCTGAGAGGAAAAATGAAAGGAGGGGGGAAAACGAAGAAAGATCAGATCCGAAGGGAGAAAAGAAATGAATTCCAAAGCAGAAGGGTCAAAGGGTCTATGGTTTGGGTTGGTAGTAAACAGAGCCGAACCTACTTGCATAGACGGATAAAGAAATACTGATGAATAAATGACAACAAAGTAGAAGCAATTCCAATGAACAATCACACAAATCTAACATAAGAAAGATCTGATATTAAAACACATGTATTCAAAGACAAAGTCTAAATATATTGTATTCAATGTTTGTTTCTGTTACAAAGAGTTCAAAATCTTCTTCTTACTTCTATTTCTCATCTGAAAAGTATTCACCCTCGAATACAACAAGTATTCGAGTATTTATAGAAGAAGGAGAAGAAGGAAGGCAAAAAGGAACCAACCACCTATTTACATAAAAACTAAAAATATCTCAAAGTCATGTTGACTTTTGACAACTTGATGGATGACATCATCCCATGGTGCAACATGGATGATGTCATCATTTGTGCCAACATACTTTAGACATTTACAAAAAGAAAGTCAAAGAAGAGAGAGAAATTATTCATCGTCGTCGTCCCGCGGCTGAAAGGGGATATCCTGCTTTTGTTGCTGCTCAGGTGACGAGATGTGGAATTGGGCACGGTATTCCATGAACTTACTGATCATGGGCTCTAGTTGATCCTGGGAAGGATCTTTGTGTCGCTCACTGATAGCCTCGCAAGTCTCCCGCTCGTCTGTGAGCTTCTCTGGGAGTTTGGAATATTCATTCTCTGCTTCTATTAAGAACCCGATGAAGTCCCGACAGGCCAACAGGTTATTGATGGATTCTGCATCAAAAGTGACCTCTGGCCCCAGCCCTTGCGAAACGATCTCCTTGAAGATCTGGATGGTTTCGTCAACCTTCCTTAAGGCGAAAGAAGGAGTAAGCAACCTTGGAGACATCGTTAGAACGATTTGTTCCATCTGATGCATTGCGTCCAGGGCTTCTTCCTTTACCTTATCAATCTTTTCGAGGATGAATTCCAGTTGATCCATCCGGTAATCCAGAGTGGAAAGGATTTTATTGAGGGCCCTGGGGTGACCGAAAATGCCGAACTTGACCAGATCTTCGACTGAACAGTTGAACATTCTTTGAAAGGTCTCATGCTGTAGCCTAGCATGGTCCAGCTCTTTGGATATGGGTCCTACTAATGCCTGGAGTTCTTTGTTCACCTTGTTGATGTTCAGATACAAATCGGTGAACTTGGTGATCACTCGTTCACTATCCTTGAGGATCTGGCTCCTCCAGGTAGAAACTGCCATACCCTGCTCGCCGATCTTTGCATATTCATTAATTTTATCCTGACTCAGAGGCTTAGGAGTTTCAGTGGCAGTTGTGGGAGGTGCACTGCCCATCTTCTGTAAGGCATGGAGCAGATGTTTATTTTTCTCTTTCAGTAGCCTTTTCTCTTCTTTTGCTTCTTGAAGCTTCTTGCAGAGGGCGTCAACTGCAGATAGGGCCTCTCCCTGAAGGCTTTTAGAAGACGTCCCCATTATGACTTGAGTCACTGTGTAATCTGTTGAAGACAGATCCTTTTTATCCTTCAGAGGATTGGGGTATGTGATCTCCATTACCCTCTCTCCCGAAGCACTCTGAGAGAAGCGTGTGATAGGATTTTTCTTCTTGGCCCCTTTTGATGGGATAACGGAAAAGTCCATCGGTGCGATGGGAAATTTCCTTTTCTGTTGACTTAGGTGCTGGGAGATCAGCCGGACTTAGGGGAGAAGGACCAGAAACATAGAAGGGGGCAGCCAGTAGTAGCGAGAAGGGAAAAACGTGGAGACACGTGGCGCGGCATCGAGAGGGAGGCCAAAGAAGTGCTCACGGGAGGAAGAGATACTACAGGGGAGGAAGACATAGGAAGGGAAGGGAGCTCAGAGATGAGGGAAGAAATGGAGGGGGACAGGTCCGCAAGAGAGGAGAAGATGGACGAAGAAGCAGGAGGAACAATAGAAGAAGGGGGAGAGGACACGACTGAAGGAATGGTCACTTGGGTCACTCGACGAGGGGAAGGAGGAGAGGGAGAAGGGATAGAAGGGACCTCAATATTTGTAGTAGTGGCGACATCCTGAGTGGATGTGCCTATCGAGAACATCTTCCGTTGTTTCTTTCTCTGGAGAAGCCAGAGTTATAACTTGTTCGGGTGTAGCGGAAGTAGGACTTTAAGGAGCTTCCCCTTGGGTGGAACTAGATTCACCCTCTTTGCCTTTTCCTTTCCCCTTTGACTGTTGTTTTGCCCGAGGAGGTGCGTTGCCCAATGGAGAGGTCGTGAAATCGACTTCGAGGTAGATGAGCCCGTTCATTCGGCACCAATGCTCTATTCTGCGCAGAGTTTCCTTGACTCTCTCCTTGATTGTTTGAGGAGATTTGGTCCTATCAATCATTGCAAAAGGCCAATCGTCCCCACCCTTGTCAAGATACACTTGATCCACTTCTTGCTCTCGTAGTTTGGTAGCCTTTGGGGATGATGGCCACCCCGTACTGGATGATTTCTGCTAAGGCCAAGCGGGAATGATCCTTCCTCCTGAGCTCAACCTCATGATATATGTCAATGTAGATATCTTCGATCTGAGGGATGTGGATCGGGTCGAGCTTGGCCCTAGGCAGACAATTTCTCGGGTCGAAGGTGGGCCTTCTTTGGGAAGTTATGTTTCGATTCAAGCACTCCGCCTCGCAAACATATCTTTCGCCTTGTGGTGAGTGAGACACGTATACCTACCCACCGTTGAGGGGGAAAGGAGTTCCACCCTTCTTTCTCTTTAGACACTTTTTGTGGTAGGTAATAAGCTGCCTCGACAGCTCTAGCAGGATCAACTTGGGACCGGCATACCTTGGCAGTTTAGTTGGTTCCCCAAGAAGTTGACTGCCCTTAGATAGGTAAATGTGGGGAATTGAGTGAACAGGGCCCCCCATTTCTCTGTAGCCACTATGATGCTCTTGGTTGTGCGACCGTGAGTCATATTTGGCCTCAACAGGCAGATGATAAAATAGAAGAATGCATCGTTGATTTTTGTGAATTGGGGAATGCTATTTTCTAGCTTCAGTTCTAGATAATATTCATAGATTTTGACTTGGGGCCAAACCCCGCACTGCATCAGACCTGGATAGTCCCTTTCTGAAGTTACAGCATAGACCACATAGGAGTTCATATAGAACCTCCCCTTGTGTTAAGTTGTTGTAGCTACTTCGATATCGTCTTCGCTTATGATTTCGCCCACTCAAAGTGTTGATCGAGCACATTTTTGTTCATTGTTTCTAGGTACCGCAACATCCACTTGTGAGTCACTACGATGAATGACTTGTACCCACCGAGTCACCACCTTTTTATTCTTCGATAAACCTCATTCATCACTACATGCACCGATCTTCATTGTCGTCCGAGGCCTTAATGCAGACTTCCCGGCTTACTGACCCACAAAGTGCCGGTGGTGAGGGATGTTGAGCATTATTTCAAAATGGCAGGTAGTGAGGTTGATTATAACCTCACCCTTCGCATTGTGGACACATCTTGTGTCTTTATTGTAGAGATCGGGCAACAACCATCATGAATTCGTTGTTCACAAACACTAATCGGATTCCACCAGAAATTGCGCACTTGCCTATCAATTTGTCCATCCATGGACTTCTTGTGACCCTCTGGGTTCTGGCCCAGAAATCTTCCATGTCAATATGGCCCAGTTCTGAGTCTCTGATGTCTAGGTCACACTCTGCTTGGGACTCGGGCATCCTGACCCTCTGATATTTATACTTCATTTCTTCTTCTGTGAGCTTGGCCTTGCCTTTAGATTTGGTAGGTCTCTTGCTTGATGTTGACATATGTAACTCTGAACTCAGTTGCTGATCTGCAAGAAGGAGAAGTGAAACCCAACGCAAGAAGGTCATGTTAGCTATTCGATCTTCCATTAAAGCATTGACAGAAAGAAGAGTTAGCAATTTTAAGGCCTCAGGGCGCAGGGCGCATGTATACTGCAAGCTGCAGGGTTAAATGGTAAGGTGCACGAGAAAGGGTTGCATGCGAAGGATAAATTAGCACCAAAGGGCGCATGGTGCATGAATACCGTAGATTGCATTTTTGTTGTTGTGAACACAAAGTGCACTGCGCCATGTGAACATATTTTATAAAGGGCACAGATATTTTTCATGTTACATGGGTGCAGGATGCACCAAAGGGCGTAGGTATAATGCGTGTAACATCATTTTTTCATGCGCCATAGGAGAACTTGGCACAGCGTATGGAAGGTCTACATAACATGATGTTGTTGTAAGCATGGATGTGCCTGCACCGTTTAAAGTTTTACACTTGGCGTAGATTTTGTTGGTGTTGCATAGATGCAGGGTGCGCCAAAGGGCGCAGGTTTAAGCGATGCAACAAATGAGTTTAGTGTGCCTCAAGGGCGCAACTGTTCTTTGTGTAACAGTCATGGTATGTGCACCATTGGCACTGCATGACATGTATCATGCTACAAGGGTGACAGATGCGCCAAAGGAGAAAAATAACAGTGTCTCCCTTTCAAGCCATGATTCTTTCTCTGAGGGGTTTCATATGTGGTTAAGCTCCTTTTGTAGGGTTCATTGGGTTATGAAAGAAGCTTGATCAAAGAGTTCTAGCAAACTTTTTAGGACAGAGTCCCCTTTACCAGCAGATCTGGAAAGAGGGGGAAAAATGCATGGGTGCAGGGAAAAACAACAAGGAGGGTGGGGAGTTCATGTTTTGACAACTTTATTAACTCAATCCAAACTAGCAAGCAGCCAATAAATAAAACACCAAACACAGAAGCAATGAGGACCTCTTACCAGGATATATAACGAAGAAATGTGCAAATGGGTCCACAAAGTGATTTGAAAATGACAGGCGGGTGCGCCGCAGTGCAGTGTAAGAGAAAAAATCACGTGATTGTGTCGATGACAATGACAATGCAGATGCGCCTATATATAGGTGAAGTGGTAATAAATGTGCCACCAACTTTTTCAAGTGGCGCATAAAAAGCATTGTCGACACTAGAAAGCGTGCGCCCTGGCGCACCGAAAGACTTGCCAACACGAAGTTATATGCGCCCTTGGCACACCGAAAGTGATGTTGACATAAGAATATGTGCGCCCTAGGCACACCAAAAAGTGGCGCAACAAATGTATTGTTGACATGAAGGTGCATGCGCCTTGGCGCATGCAAGGAAGACTCAACATAGTGAGGCGCACCAAAACACTGTTGACACGAGAAAGCATGCGCCAAAGGATTTAAAGGGGGCACAAGAAAACTTGATGTTACACTCATTATACATGCGCCCGACCAAAAAAGACCAAAAATGGCTAAGTTCGGAAAACTAGATTTCCCGGAAGGGATTTTGCAACATTCCGAATGCAAGGGGTCCCTAACGAGGGGCCGGAACAAAATTTTGGTAGGGTTATCTGTAAAATTGCCCCCAACAATTTTACGGGATAACAACTGGCTCTTTCTGGGGACTATCTCTGAGCGAACCTCAGGGGTAGAGAATCCCAGATCTCACGTGCCTATCCATTGGGCAACAGAGTCAAAAACAAGGGCGACCGGAAAGGGAAACACACAACTAGCAAAAGCAAACACGATGAAAACAAACACACAACTGAAGCAAACTGTACAAAGAAGAGAGCGAGCTCTACTTCTTGAAGATTTTCAGATGTTTCCCACTATAGGGAAGCGGGAGTTTAGTTCCATCCAAATATGAGAGATAGAAACTCTTCTCTCTATTTAACTGCTTAATCTTGAAGGGCCCTCTCCATTGGGAATCAAAATTTCCGTGCATGACCTTTGGCTCTCTTCATTTGTCCCATAAAAGGATGAGGTCTCCTACCTGGAAATTTCTTGGCTTAGCTTTTTTATCGAACAATCTTTTGACCTGATTCTGATGTTTGGTGATCTTGTCGACCACCCTTACTCTCTTTTCTTCAAGCTCTACTAGATACATGATCCTCTTTTCAAGGGAACTTTGAAAAGTTTCATCTTCGATTGCCCATGCCAAACGCAGAGTAGGGAGTTCAGCGAGAAATGGGAAGCTCGGCATCGGTGCCATATAACACTTGAAAAGGTGACATACCGAGAGATCTCTTGGGAGTAATGCGATCTACCCACAAGGCATCATATAAGGACTTGTGCCACATTCATTGATTCTCATCCACCAGCTTTCGTATGATGGTCACCAAGTTTTTGTTACTGGATTCTGCTTGACCATTTCCCTGAGGGTAATAATCTGAGGCGTGAGCTAAAGTTATCCCATATTCGTAGAAAAAACTAATAACTTCCCGTGAAGAGAAGTTAGAAGCATTATCAGCAACAATCTTGTTTAGAATGCCAAACCTGACAATGATATTTTCTTTGATGAAACTGCAAACAACTTCGGAAGTGGCATGTTTGATAGGTATGGCTTCCACCCACTTGGTGAAGTAATCATTGGTGTTAGGACATAATTATGTCCACCACTTGATTGGGGATTGAGTGCGCCAATAAAATCAATTCTCCACTACTTGAATGGTTCGTTGATAATGACCGGCCTGAGGGCAAAAGCGGCCAACTTGGGCTTACCGAAGAATCAAGCGCAAGGAGGTTCACACTTTTCTACCAGTGTGGCTGTATCTTGGAAAAGTGTCGGCCAATAGTACCTGGCCCGAATGATCTTGTGTGCTGTTACGGAAGAGGAGAAATGGCCCCCACAGGCTGAATTATGAAAACTTTCAAGTAACTTCACCTGTTGTGGCTTGTCAACACATCACAAGAAGACGCCGTCTATCCCGCGTTTGTATAAACCGTCATCCCAGATGACATATTTGGCTGCTCTGAGATTTATAGTGCACTTCTCTTTTGTAGTTAGGTGAGCTGGGCATTCACCGTAAGTAAGGAAGAAAGTAATATCGAATACCACTCATCGCTGGTTGCGACAAATAGGACCAGAGGCAGAGAATCGGGTTTTTCCAGCTGACTTTGTGTTTCATTAGTGCAATCATCCTTTTTCCCGAAACTTCTGAGCCTTGGTTTTCGGCCATAAGTTGACACAAGCCTTTGCCTCTTACCAACTTGGTTGGTTTCATATCTAGATCGTACTCCTGGACCTTTGCAATCTAATTTCCTCACAAGCTTCCTAACTCCCCGTTGAGTTAAAATTGATTTGACTACCGTGTCGAACCAAACACCCACCGTATGAGAATTTAAAATGTAATACCTGAAATTTTTAACTCGCTTTGACAACGGCGAAGGCATGCTGTTCTAATCGAGACATTTTTAATTTGTGAGGCTTGAGGGAGAGCTCATGAATGCAATGGGGATTCAACATCCTCATAATTTATTTACATCAAGATTGCAAATACGGATGCTCGGATGCATGTAGCTATACATGATAAAATCCTTGGAGAAGTCGGGGCATACTAGGACTGGTGCATGAGCAACAGAGACTTTTATTTTCTCGAACGACCTCTTCCTTCCTCGCTCCATCGAAAGTTGGTGAATGTACACGAAAATCAACAAGCGAGCATGGTAATCTACAGTAACTCTTCCACATACCCGACCTCCAGAGGTCGTGATGAAGGCAAATTAGGTGGGGATGGAATATGCATCGGATGCAAACGAACTAGTTAAAAATCTAATGTCTTCGACATGCACTAATGGAATTTATGAATCTAAGGCAAAGAAGGCCCTTCTAACTTGGACTCGTGTGATAGATCTCCATCGAATGCAAAGACTTTTATACATGAGCGCACCCTTCCCTTCCTCGCCTCCATTTTGCATGTACAATTTAAAATCAACAAGCAAGCATGGTAATCTAATATCGAATATGTTGCAAACGAACTAGTTAGGCTAATGATTCGATCTATGGGTTTATGTGGAATACGTGGAAATGACTCGGGATAGTTTCAATGTATATCTCCGATTCGATAAGGTCATATGGTGGGTAGTGAATACAATTGACTCTACGGATGATTCTCTGGCCTAGTCCAGAATTCTCTAGCTTTGTTAGCCGCTATATCTAGTAAGGATAGTTGTTCGATGATGATGGGTGGAAGTGGAGTGGATTGGAATACTAGTGTGTGTAGGCCAGTGTCTATATCTGATTGACTTATGGATTCGTTAGGCTGCGGGATTTGTGGATCACAACCGTAGACTCTAGGTTGTTGCGGTCCTGTTATGGTCATGTACGAAATCAAGTCCTAATCCCTAGTATCCAGTAATCATATGCTTTCTCAACTTCTATGTTTAGGACCAATAACTCGCATGATCTTCTCAGAATATCTCATAGGTGTTTGTGCAACCTGGATCCTTAAACTAGTATCTATGTCTGTGAGAGTGTCTCCTGCACTTGGCTGTGGGACCAAAGGATCACAACCAAAGGTTTGTTCTCTTTCGAACCCTTCTACATTCATGTGAATGTTTTGCCTAGGGAAATCTGTAGTTCGGTTGATTTGACCAAAACGTGTGTGCTTGGTCATCTTCTATATTTAACCCTCTCAACTGAGAGCTGATCACTGTAAATCATGTTGTTTTTTGAAGACTTGTATTCTAAGGTTCTGGGTCTATGTCAACTATTGTTGTGACGAGGTTGGGTGAGGCACGATTGGTTCAAATACGTATTCCCTGGGCTCCCTAGGTCTCGTGATTGTCATATAAAACAAAATATAAATCTAACTGACAACAAAACAAATTTTAACTATCTAAAACATATATAACTTCTATTTTTATTTTTAACTTTCTAAGAAGAAAAGCAGCTATTTAAACATATCTAGAAATAACAACTAAATAACAATTTAAAACAAACAAAATAACCGAGTGTAGTTATTTGTCTGTGTAATTTGTAGATTTATTCTAAATAATGAAATAACTTGCTTGATCTATTTGTGCAATTTCTCGATCCTACCTCAGAAGTGAGGAGTGAATCATAGTTTCTCAGAAACTATCAATCCCCACAGCTTCCCTGGCAATATCGAGAATAGAATTTACTGAAATGAAGCAATTAACTACTTTATTTGATATGATTCTAACTAGAACTTTGAAAGTTAAAACCTGGATTCCGCAGAACAGTGGCGAATCTGATGGTGTGTGTGATCTTGTCCCCTCAGTGTGATCTCCTCGTTCTTTCGTGTTCACGTGGATCCAGAAAAGCATGTAATGCTAGCATCGACAGAAGTAGATATTGGGCCAAGGACAGCTCAGAATGCAGACTGAATATAATGCGAGTAGGAGAGGGATAGCGCAAGAGTACAGAGCTTGGCTTATGCAATTCCTAGCGGGATTTACTACGAGTCATGCAACATAAAGCGTCCAGAACCTGAAACTATCCTGTTTGAAGAGCAAAACCTGCAACTTTAATGGCTTCCTAAGCTATTCTACTCCAATGGATTGGATAAAACAACAACACCATTTGCACAAGCTGGATATGTGGCTTACCAACAGTTGAACAATGCTAACTAGACGTATAATGAACTAAACCAAGCACTCTAAGCAAAATGAAAGCTAAGTCTATTGCAAAGAGAAATTCAGAGACAAACTTCAGGGCCATTTGCTTGAGCACAAGCCACTTATTTATAGCTTTCATTCACCCAAAGATCAAAACCAAACTGAACTCTAAAACTATAAACAATGGCCAAACACTATTCCAGGGGACCAAAAACATAAATGCAAGCCCAAGTCGGCAAGGAAAAGCTGGTGAAACGTTGATCTTTACGTGAGTCACGTCAAAATGCTTTCTAGAAAATGCGTAAAGGACCGCCGCTCTGAGCAGGCGGCGGCATTACAGACCGCCGCCGACGATCAAGGCGGCGATCACGAGACCGCCGCCCATTCGGTGCGGTGTGGTTTCACATCAAGAGCAAAAGGCCAAGAAAAGAGGGGAAAAAGGAAAACAAAGGACGCGGGGCTAAGCGGGGCATGCGGATGTTAACGCATACTCGAGAGCTTTTCTCGATCCCGAACACCTCATGCGAGGAGACTCAGTATCATCATCATTGGGGCATTTGTTACACTGCTCCGTAAGTATAAAGACCTTACAATTTTGGGTACGTATATTGCCCTCTCGAGAAGCATTTTAGCCATGAAGAGGTGTAAAATGGTGGGTCCGAGTATGGCAAAATCCCAAAATGGGAAGTTAGAAGTTATACCTGACACGTCCGTGTGTTGAAATGATGCCATCCAAAATTCCCGCTACCTATAAAATGAAAAGAGAACTCAAGTGCAGATAGATACAATAGTTTGAAAATAAACGCTAAGAATAACAGGGAATGAGAACGTACCATTTGTGCGGGGATAGGAACTTACCTCCATCAGCGCTCCAAACCTGTGAAAAAGTTATTTTAAAACGAAACAGAGTGCCATATATATGAAAGTGGGCCCATTTTCCTATTCATTTGTGCGAGTCGATTTGGTTGATTTTGAGCTCTGGGACCCACGGTGACGGTTTCTTGCGTGAGTAGAGTCGAAACGTCCGCAGCGAGATCGTGATCATGCCTCCACGTGCGAACACCGACCTCAGTGATCACAGGTTAGTTTTCTTCAGTTTATTATTTTTCCTCCCTTAATTTTGAAATGCTAAATACTCTGTAATGGGGGGGTAATTTTTGAAAATGCTAGGTTCAAAAGGTCCACCTAGGGGGGGCGCCTACTGGGTAGGCTTTGTTTTTAGTTAAAATGGTCTTTTCTGGCACTTTTTAGGCCTTTTTAGGTTAAAAGCCCGCGTGGGTTTTCGACCACGACCGCCGCCCTGGCCAGGGCGGCGGTTACATGACCGCCCCCTATTCAGGGTGGCGGTTACACGACCGCCACCTTTAAGGCGGCAGTTACAAAACCGCCTCCTCCGCCAGTGGCGGCGGCGTTTTGCACATAATGCAAAAAGAACTTGTTTTTAAGATTGTGTTTGTATTTTTAGCATTTCTACATGTTTTTATGACTTTCTCAGCATTGCCTGGATGCTAACTTAGTTTGTTTTGTGTGTTTTTGGGTGTATGCAGTGAGAGAGGAGTACATCCGATGGAGCAGAGAGAGAGTGTGTGATTGGCTCTCAGGGGTACTAGATGCCCTCTCACAGGATGAGGAGGACACACTTCAGAGGGCTGGTATATTATGCATATCACGCGTGCCCCATGTTGCACCATCTAGTCACATCCTTTGTGACTTATTCTCTTACTGGGATGCAGATCGAACACCTTCCGATTGCCAGGGGTCCGTGGTGAGTGGACCATTACATTGGAGGACGTCTACCGCATTCTGGGGGTCCCGATTATCGGGAGGCGACTCACTTTGGAGACAGCAGGCTCACGGGCACAGATTGCATAGTGGGTGACTTATATGGGAGATGCAACCATCTCCACGGGGTCGAAGAAGGGGGTGAGAGTTCGATCCATTCCTTCTTTGCCTATCCCCATATTTCGACAGGCCATCATGGGGATCCTTGCCTCGAGGTTGATCGGGGACAAGGGAGGGGACACATTGCTATACTGCTGGGCCCCTATCATTGCACAGATAGAGGGGCATGGCCGGATATACGCTTGGGGTACAGATATTCTTGGGACCACCTACCATGATCTATATAGGGTGGTGCGTTTACAGGGGCAGTCACTGAGCCACCCGACCCTAGTCATGAGTTGGGTTTATGAGCACTTCATCCCTTATGGCAGGGGTGTGGAGGTAGCAGATCCTGGAGCTGTTAGGGCAGCGAGATGGTTAGACATGTCGGTGCTTAGAGCACCTCATCGCCCGCTTTCCTCCCTGACTACCGCCGATATGGAGGCAACACCATACTGCACTACATGGCCGGATATGGGGAGGAGGCCCTTACCTTGATTTCCTGCTCCACCACAGGCAACTTATCGATAGAGTGGGACGAGTGGAGGTGCACCCCTTTGCCGAGTTCCTCAAAGCAGCTTTGGCCTTCCATACGCGGGTATGCTTCCCCAGGGCACCAGCTTGAAATCAAATCGCGAGGCTGCAGGGGGCCTAGAGGCCGAGGTTGACAATGATTACTCCCGGCATTCCCATTGCAGCCAGGAGGATAGTTCGTGCTTGAGGGAGAGCCGCGCCGGCACCTTTGCTTCAGATTGCTGCGGGTCCTGCTCATAGCAGTGATGACCCTATTGATATTGACTCCGAGTCCGAGGAGTTTACAGAGGGAGGGATAGAGGAGGAGACCGAGGACAGCGATCCTGAGTGGCATGACACTCAGGATATCATGCAGGCAGAGAGGGCTGAGCAGAGCGCAGAGAGGGACACTCTAGTTTCAGAGGAGCCACTCTCTCAGGGCCATGGTGGAGAGGATGAGTCCGTTGGGACATGTTGCTCCCCCGCCACAGAGCAGCCCCTCGCCGGCAAGCAAGCATCCGCGGCAGGTGCCGGCCCCAGCGACCCATCTTGGAGGCCTGGGGATCCGAGTAAGTTACCCTTTCTCCCTTTTAATGTTTATTTGTAGGCTCTCCTTAGTTGTTATTTTGTATCTTTTAGTTTCTTGCTTAGTTTCTAATTTGTTTTCTCCTTTGTTTGCAGAGACTGTTGATGAGTGGCGGGATTTGATCCGCAGGGTATGTACCGATTCCCTGATGATCCCCATGGATAGGACCCACGCAGAGCTGTCCGTGGATGCTGGGGAGCCTTCAGCAGCCGGTAGGCATACCGACATTTTTTCTCCTGTCTGGCACGTGGCCATGATGGTGTCGACCCTCCGCACTGAGTTAGCGGGCTATAGGACGGCTGAGCGCCTTATGAGGAGTCATTCTCGTGGTGAGGCTGCGGCTGCCCCTCGGGATCCTGAGCCCTCCGTACATTCTGAGCACCGGCGTAGCCGGAGTCCTAGGCGTGGGCGTGCACCTTCGGAGGGGTCGCGTAGGGATTGAGAGGCCACTTGGCTCTCGTGTATTTTGTATTATATATATATTTTTGTATATCCCAGGCTCTTTGAGCATTTTGACCATGCTTAGAGCATGATGGCATTGTACATAAACATTGATTATTTATATATATGCATTTGTTTTGGATCAGAATCTGGGCACTTATGGTTTCCTTTCTATTTCCAGTTTCTTTGTGTATACTACGATGTATGTTTATATGCTTTTTAGAATGTATGCAATGGAGAACAAATGATGCAAATGTTTGTTTCCTTTTGTATTTCATGATGCTGATATATGACAATGTAGATACAATGTGATTTTGAATCTTAGCTTCCGTAAGCAATTTTTGATATCTCATGTTTGTTTTGCAAAGTGATGAATATAACCAGTATGATGAACAGATAAACTTGCCCCACTCCTAACTCCACGCAACTAGTAAGATGCGAGGGCTCTTCACCGAGAGCTAGAAAGGGCACAAGTTATGAGGTGTAGCTGAAATGATAGTGATGAAAGATAGACAAAGCTTTGGTGGAACCAAATAGGAAACTACAAGCTTACTCCACCCGAGTGACTTCATAGTTTAGAATGCAACTTACTTTGTGGTTTATCTAGACTTAGATCCGTAGATGGCCACATAGTAGACAAAATCTGGGTTTTTAGGATTTTAACTCTCTGGAATTTTGAACATCTGATTCATTCGTTTTTGACTCAAAGTTTGAATTGTTTGTTTATGACTTTTAACGTTTGCTTTGTCAAGAGGACCCCCTATACTTTGCCCCATGCTACTAGTAAGAAGCGTGGGTTTATCACCATGGACAAGGTATAGGTGAGTAAGGGCATTTCCATCCTTTCCCAACCCTACATCACTAGTAAGAGACGCAAGCTCATCACCGAAGGTTGGTGGGGCAAGGAAATGTGTAAAATTAAAATTTTCTGTTTAATCACTTGTTGACTTGTTTTCTTGAGTAAAATGTCATTATGTGCTTATTTCCAAAGAGATATACATATGGGATAGATGTGACACCCTGAAGCTTCTAGAACAGACCATAGGTAAGGCACCTATCCTAAGAAGAAATCAAAGTGAGAATAAACTTGCAGATCTTGGTATGGTTACCGTTAAGACTTCGTCATGTCTGACTTTATTTGATAAAATGATTCTGAGATGATTTGATGATATCACGAAAATGGAGAGGTATGATTAGAAAGTTTATGCCAACAACATCATGAGTTTGTAATGAATTACTTTGAGGATAGATTCCTTGATCACCATTTATGTAAGAAACAAGTGGACAAAATGATCTTAATCTATATGAAGATGCAATGTAGATAATTATAAGTAGTGCTAGCCGCTTATGCGTAGAACCACTTGAGGTGAAGGGAATTGACTGTTTCACCAAATTCCTCACCTTCTAGCGTACATAAGAGGTAAGCACCATTTCCGTAGTCTTTCATGACTCGGTACGGGCCCAACCATTTGGGCCGGAATTTCCTTCCTTCGCCGGTCTTCTTGTCGATCCGGCTGTCTAGCCTTAGAACTAGATCACCTTCGTATATGTCACGTTCATAGACCTTCTTGTTATACTACCGGCACATTCGGTCAGCATAAGCTCTATGCCACTGTTCAACATCTAACCTAGTTTCATCTAGGCTTTCTAGTTGGGAAAGACGTGCTTCTCTATAAGCGTCTTCATCCGTAATCCTCAGTAGTGAAATGCGGAGACCGGGTATTTCGACCTCAAGTGGGAGAACCGCTTTGCGCCCCAAATACTAGCGAGAAAGGAGTTACTCCCGCTGGTGTTCTTATTTGAGGTTCGGTGGGCCCACAAGGCCGATATAAACTTCAAATGCCAATCTCGTTTGTTTTCTTTTACCGCTTTTAAGGAGAATGGCTTTCAAAGTCTGTCTTGTTTGTCACTTCACCTGTCCATCTGCTTAGGGGTAATACAAGGAAGCCATATGATGGCTTATCTTAAATTTATTTCATAGTTTGTGAACCTCTTCATTCTTAAAGAAGTTCCATTATCGAGATAATGATTTGTGGGATACCGTACTCGTAAATGATTTGGTTCAAAATGAACTTGGCGATTACAGTAACTGTACAATAGTAAGAGGCATAGCCTTTACCCATTTGGTAAAATATTCAGTGGCCGTGATTATAAAATTATGGCCATCTGTGGATGAGGGAGAGAATTTCCCTATTAAGTCTAGACCCCATGTAGAAAAGGGCCATGGAGTAGCGATTGGTTGCAGAGCTTGTGCCGGCATATGAATCTCATGGGAGAATTCTTGGCACTTATGACACCTACGTACAAACTCTATTGCATCATGTTCTAGAGTGGGCCAGAAATAGCCCATTCGATGTATTTTTCGAGCGGTGGCATGGCCACCGAAGTGGCCTCCACATATTCCACTATGAGATTCATGGAGAATCTTCTTGGATTCTTCCGTGTCGACACATCTTAGGAGCATTCCATCGAATGCTTTTCGGTAGAGCACTTGCTCTATAATGACGTATTTAGCTACGATAATGCATAACCGCCTTCTTTGTTGCGTGTAACTCCTTCTGGGTACGTATGGTCCATGATATAATTAATGATATCCGTGTACCAAAGGCACTCAGAGATAGAGGGTCGGGTTTCGATGTAGTATACACACTCATCTGGAAAGTCTAAATCTACTAAATCGCCTCCGTCTAATGGATTGTCAGCTAACCAATCTGTGATGATTTGTCCTTTAACCGACTTCTTATTTACAAATGTTAATTCGAATTCTCCCATTAAGGTTATAAAACGTCCAGCCTTTTTAGATAAGGACCCTTGTGTGAGGAAAGTTCGTAAATGGTCCGTTTTTACCATGACCCTTGTTTCTTGGTTTAGCATATAATGTCTTAGGTGTTTAGTAGCAAAGACTATGGCAAGGCATTCTCGTTCTGCCTGTGTATAGCGTGTTTCATAGTCGAGCAAATTCGGCTGATGAAATAAATCACACGTTCCTTCTTGTCATCGTCCTCTTGGGCCAACATACAAGCTAACGAGACATTGGTAGCTCGTGAATATAAAATTAACGGCGATCTAGCTTTGGTGGCATTAGCGTAGGTGGCGATAATAGGAAACGCTTAACTGCATCAAAGGCTTCATTACAGTCTTTGGTCCAATCAATGCTATAGTCTTTCTTGAGTAAATTGTTGATTGGATGAATGGCGAAGCTTAAGTCCGGGATAAATCTCCGGATTGCACCCAGTTTTCTAAGAAATGATCTGATTCCAGATTCATTCGAAGGTGGGACCATTTCGAGGACAGCCTGAATTTTGGTTGATCAACATCTATCCCTCATGACGATATGATGTAACCTAGGAGTTTTCCTCCTGTTACACCAAAGACGCATTTCTCTAGATTTAGTGTGACTCCGTATTCTATTAGGCGTGAAAGAATGACGCGGAGTACTTCCGGATGGTCACAACGCTTCTTGGCCTTAGCCAATAAGTCATCTACGTAGGACTCCATGATTTTATGAATTAAATCATGGAATATATATGTCATAGCTCGCTGGTAGGTAGCACCAGCGTTCTTGAGACCGAATGGCATAACAACGTAGCAATAGGTTCCCCAAGGAGTTATAAACATAGTTTTAGCTTGATCTTGCTCAGATATTTTGATTTGATTGTATCCCGAGAATCCATCCATGAGAGACAAAAGTTCAAATCCAGCTGTTGCATCAACAATGACATCTATGGATGGTAATGGGAAGTCATCCTTAGGACATGCTTTGTTGATGTCTCAAAATCTATGCAGATGCGTATCTTTCCATTCTTCTTGAGAACGGGAACGATGTTAGATACCCATTGGGAGTAGTCGACTGGTTTGATGAATCCTACCTGGAGGAGTTTTATTACCTCTTCCTTTACCATGAGAGCTACCTTGGGCTTCATGGGTCTTGATTTTTGTTTAATTGGCTTTGCATCTGATTTAGTGACGAGGTTGTGCACCACTAATGTGGGGTGCGACTCCCCGCCATCTCCTTATAATTAAATGCAAACGCCTTCTGATGTTCTTTGAGGATCCGAGTATGTATTTCTACTTCTTCCTCAAGTTAACGAGGATCCTAGTTTCAATATTCTCGCTCATCTTCTCGTCCCGATGTTGACATCGATTGTTTCTTCGATCAAAGAGGCGTTACCTTCTTTGAACTCAGGTGGTGCTGAGGTAAATCCAAATCATCCCCATTTTCTACTGCGTATATGCTAGGTTCCATTTGTGAGGGAAGATCCATCACGGGATTTCCAAAGTAGGAAGACGAATGTGGAATTAAGGATAAATCTAGCATATGATAGGAGAGATGTAGTGCTGCATAGGCGTTTAAGTAATCCAAAGTAGCCATCACTATCAATACGGTCTAGGACGGTAGATTCACTTCCACTTGAAAGGGGATTTGTCATTGTTTTTATCAATGGTTCATCACGAATGGACACCGTGAACTGGGTATCTTCTAACTCATTGCTTGGAGTAAAACGTGATGCTAAAGTTGCTATTGAATCGGCGAGAAGATTTTTCTCTCGCGAGATCGCTTCAATGGATATGAAGTTAAACGCCTTGCTTAAATCTAATACGGCTTTTTCAGAAAGCTAAAATGTTCGGCTTTGGTTTCATATACTTCAGAAACCTGGTTTGTCACTAATTGCGAGTCTCCTAAGACTCTGATGTTATCAATACCAATTCTTTTGGCTAAGGTGAGGCCAAGGAGGAGGGCTTCATACTCAGCGCCATTGTTTGTGCATTCAAAGTTTAGCTTAAAGGAAAATGGTAGGACTTTCTCTTCGGGAAAGTAAGAATTATACCTGCCCCCGCTCCATAACGGCATTTAGCTCCATCGAAATGGAGAGTCCAATATTTAGCCGGGAGTATAGATGTTGGGATATCTGTTGTGTTTGCACACTCAACTTCTACCATGCAGAGGTCCTCTACTGGAAGGGAACCAACACCTAGGGAATATCCTATGCCTACTGAATCAAATGGTAAGAACATTGGTGAATCTTGTTCTATTAACTCAATGATTTTTGCAGTAGTCCCTAATGATACCATTTCTATAGCCTTATCTTTGGGGGTTGGGGTTGTTTTGGCTATGCTGATAGTTTCAAGATCCGTTGTAGGTACCAACTTTTCCTCTGGTTTTGGGTCAGTGGGTTTATTGAGTTGGTTTGTTGGAAGTTCAAATTCTGAGTGCACACCTGGTCTTTTCTTTAAATCAGCTAGGTGCAAATCGAAAGGTTTTGGATCACCTTTGGCTACAAATACCTTTCCTAGATGCAAGAATCTTACTTCTTGAAATAACGTAGAAGGGATTGCCTTCATTCGGTGTATCCATGGTCGGTCGAGTATCATATTATAATTAGTTTCCCGATCTATAATATAAAACTTAGTCAAGATTGTTTTGGGTCCTAAGGTGACCGGCAATATTATAGTTCCTATCGAAGTGGCTTTAAGGCTATCATAGCCTCTCAATGTATTTCGAGTGGTGGAATAGTTTATTTCCCATATCCTAGTTTTTGGAGGAAAGAGAAAGGGACTATGTTAATCGCGGCCCCATCACAACCATTTCCCGCTTTTACATAGTTATTATAAACCCATACTTGTAAGTGTAAGGTCGGATCACCTCGGCGTGTGATCTCAAAGATTCGTAGGCATTTTACTTATTTCGAATATGAATTCGACATCCTTGTCCTGGCTGCCCTGAGGGTGGATATCAAAATCTACGTGATTTACTTGTGTTTCAGGAGGTGGAGTGATGTTAATTAGATGACCTAGACCTAATGCTTCTAAAAGAGCAGCTCATGAGTAGGAGAGTTCTTTAGTAAATCCAAAAATGAAATGTGCGAGAAGGTCTTTGTTAGGTCACTAATTAAATCATAGGCACCCACGGGTTTTTCTACTATTTGTTGACTCTTATCCATTTCTGGCAGATGACTTGGGCTCGGTTGAGAGAAATATTCTCGTGTTCTTGTTATAGCTTCGATAGGTAGTTCAGCGTCTAATTCTACCAAACTGACTATCTTGGGTCTCAGTTGACTTCCTAACTGTGGCGCAACTGATGGATTTAGTGAAGTCGAGGCTTCATGATCATTGTTTCCCGTCATTGCACTTTTGTTTGTTCCAGTTGGATTCAGCCTGTTGCTATCATGATTTGGGAGTGGATCGTTAAAGATCTTGAGGGGAGCATTCTGAGGGGAAACTGCCCCTGCGAGCGTATTTGGTGGTGGTGACATGGGATCTACCAAAAACAAATCTGTGAAGAACTGTCTTTGTTCTTCTGGAAAACGTTGCATGAATTTATTGTAGTCACGGCACGTTCTAGTATCATGACCCCAAATTTTGTGGAAACCACAATAAGAATTGGGATTGTAATTCCTATTTTGTTGGTTTGGTGTATATTGTGGCCTAAAATTCTGATCAAACTGTTGCCTATTAGGATTAAAATTTTGCGTTTGTTTCTGGCTTTGGTTTTGATAACCAAATGAGTTTTGGCTTGGCCCTTGTATAGGATTTCACCGTTGTTGTTGTTGTTGTGGATGGTTAAAATCCACTATATTGATTATCGGGTGAAGTTGTTGTTTCGTTGGTTGTTTGTTTGTGATGGAGTATTGACAACATTTACCTTCTTGGGCTGGTCGGTTACTCCATCCGTTGTTACACCATGATTTTTGTTAAGGATTTTAGGTCCTTGATTGACGTTCGTGGTAGTTGTGTTCTCGCCGAGGTGATTAACCTCCCGCTTTGCTCCATATGTCTTACGACCACTATCTATCACTGCTTGATCTATTCGAAGAGCACTCTCAAGTACTTCATCGTAAGTTCTTAGCGGGAACTTCTGGACTTCTTCCTTCACCTCTCTGCTGAGAGAATGAAGGAATAAATCGCATAGTTCCATCTGATCCATGTTTGGAGCACTTGCTGAAGAATAAAGAACTGTACGCCACCTCTGGATGAAATGGGCAATAGATTCGTTGTGTTCTTGTTTGATGTGCAAGAATTCCCTGATTCCTGTTCTCAACAGTTTGTTCATGTCGAACGCCTTAATGAACTCTGATACGAGTTGTTTAAATGAATGGATGGAGGCTTCAGGTATTCTATAATACCAGTCAAGAGCAATGCCTTCCAAGGTTTTGGGGAATATTTTAGCAACAACCCCATCCCAAGGGAGTAATTCACGTATGGCTGTAGCGTAAGCTTTGATATGCACATTTGGATCTCCCTCACCTTTGTACTTGGGTAAATCGGAAGGGGTCTTGGAAGCATGATGCTTCGTATGGCAAAGTCTAAGGGCTCTTTCAGATATTCTGAATAAGTCCCTATCGCATAGGTTTCGACCATTGATGGTGGTTGCTGAGGGAGTGATGGTGGGATGGGTTGTTGATATGGCGCAGCAGTATGCATTGGCAGGGGCATAGGGAAGTCCCTGCGTTTGAGCCAAAATGCCGGAGAGGAGAACATATCTCCTTGTGGTGATTTGGAGTACATGTTTAAGTATGATGGGGTATTGTCTAGTAATGGATTGTTTGATACTAGACCGGGAGGAATAGTGTTAGAGATGATGGGCCTTGTTGGTGTTTGTTGCGGATACTGAGGAGGCATGCCTAACGTGCCTACTCCTGTGAGGAGATCTACTTGGCTAGGGTGGTATGGAGGATTGGAACTTCCTGCTTGCATGAACTGAGAATTTTGACTTGCTTGAGCAAGTTCTAACCCTCTCACTTTTTCTACTAACGTTGAAATGACTTCATTTGGTGAAGTCACGTGCTTTTTAATGCTTAGCGCTTTTGTTGTATACCCTGGTGTTGTATAGGCATGTGATATCCTACTATGAACTGATTGCTATCTTGCCAAGTTTCTCCGAGAGTATTTCCTATATGTAGTGGCATAGAGGTATTTTCTTGAAAAGAGACCTCGGGTTGTATTTGTAAACCTCCTATAGATGGGTACATACCCCAAGAGCGTTGTTCACTTCTAGGATAACGTATTGACTGTTCATTATCTAAGACTAGGTATGGGTCAGATTGTCTACTAATTTGTGGTCTAAGTAGCATCTGAGGAGACGAACCAGATTCTCTGGTAAACGTCATATTGTTCGAGCCCGAAGGCTCTGTTTGTTGCGTTCGAGGGGGTTGATCTAACTCCTCAGTTTGAAAAGATGAATTATATCTGATTCTTGGGGTTTGTGTTGACAACTGATTAGTTGAATAGTTGTCGCCCCATACTGAGAGCGAGGGTGATGATTGCCTATTCTGTTGGGCGTAGTATGCCTCAAGACCCAAGAGGGGTCTGCCATATGCATCGAATCCCGACATATTCGGGGGGTATATGAATACCCGCAGAATAATGGGAAGGAGCGAAGGTGATTGAGATAAGATGAAACTTCTCAAAGAGAAGGTGAAACAGTTGTTAGTTCATGTCGGTTCACCAATTTTGTACGCCGAAAAGTGACAAGCGAGCATGGTAATCTACAGGTAACTCTTCCACGTACCCGACCTCCCGAGGTCATGCCGAGACAGCCGGTGGGGATGGAATATGCGTGGGATGCAAACGAACTAGTTAGGCAATCTAATGTCTTCGACACGCACTAATGGAATTTGTGAATCTAAGGCAAAGAAGGCCCTTCTAACTTGGACTGGTGTGATAGATCGATCAACAAGGATGACTGCTCGAAGGCTCCAATCAATATCGAGTTCTAGTGATTCGATCTATGGGTTGTGGAATACGTGGAAAATGAGCTGGGATAGTTTCGTGTATATCTCCAGATAAGGTCATATGGTGGGTAGTGAATACAATTGACTCTACGGACGATTCTCTAGCCTAGTCTAGAATTCTCTAGCTTTGTTAGCCGCTATATCTAGTAAGGATAGTTGTTCGATGATGATGGGTGGAAGTGGAGTGGACTGAATACTAGTGTGCGTAGGCCAGTGTCTATATCTGATTGACTTATGGATTCGTTAGGTTATGGGATTTGTGGATCACAACCGTAGACTCTAGGTTGTTGCGGTCCTGTTATGGTCATGTACAAAATCAAGTCCTAATCCCTAGTATCTAGTAATCATATGCTTTCTCAGCTTCTATGTTTAGGACCAATAACTGCGATCTTCTCAGAATATCTCACAGGCGTTCGTGCAACCTGGATCCTTAAACTAGTATCTATGTCTGTGAGAGTGTCTCCTGCACCTGGCTGTGGGACCAAAGGATCACAACCAAAGGTTTGTTCTCTTTCGAACCCTTCTACAGTCATGTGAATGTTTTGCCTAGGGCAATCTGTAGTTCGGTTGATTTGACCAAAATGTGTGTGCTTGGTCGTCTTCTATATTTAACCCTCTCAACTGAGAGTTGATCAGTCATAAATCTGTTGTTGTTTGGAAGACTTGTATTCTAAGGTTCTGGTCTATGTCAACTATTGCTGTGACGAGGTTGGGTGAGGCACGATTGGTTCAAATACGTATTCCCTGGGCTCCCTAGGTCCCGTGATTGTCATATAAAACAAAATATAAATCTAACTGCAACAAAACAAATTTTAACTATCTAAAACATATATAACTTCTATTTTTGTTTTTAACTTTCTAAGAAGAAAAGCAGCTATTTAAACGTATCTAGAAATAACAACTAAATAACAATTTAAAACAAACAAAATAACCGAGTGTAGTTATTTGTCTGTGCAATTTGTAGATTTATTCTAAATAATGAAATAACTTGCTTGATCTATTTGTGCAATTTCTCGATCCTACCTCAGAAGTGAGGAGTGAATCATAGTTTCTCAGAAACTATCAATCCCCACAGCTTCCCTGCAATATCGAGAATAGAATTTACTGAAATGAAGCAATTAACTACTTTATTTGATATGATTCTAACTAGAACTTTGAAAGTTAAAACCTGGATTCCACAGAACAGTGCAAAGCGAATCTGATGGTGTGTGTGATCTTGTCCCCTTAGTGTGATCTCCTCATTCTTTCGTGTTCACGTGGATCCATAAAAGTGTGTAATGCTAGCATCATGCAAGTAGATATTGGGCCAAGGATAGCTCACTAATGCATCAATATAATGCGAGTAGGAGAGGGATAGTGCAAGAGTACAGAGCTTGGCTTATGTAATTCCTAGCGGGATTTACTTACGAGTCATGCAACATAAAGCATCCAGAACCTAAAACTATCCTATTTGAAGAGCAAAACCTACAACTTTAATGGCTTCCTAAGCTATTCTACTCCAATGGATTGGATAAAACAACAACACCGTTTGCACAAGCTGGATATGTGGCTTACCAACAACAGCTTGAACAATGCTAACTAGACATATAATGAACTAAACCAAGCACTCTAAGAAAAATGAAAGCTAAGTCTATTGCAGAAATTCGAAAGAGAAATTCGTAGACAAACTTCAGTGGCCATTTGCTTGAGCACAAGCCACTTATTTATAGCTTTTTTGTATTCACCCAAATATCAAAACCAAACTCGAACTCTAAAACTATAAACAAAGGCATAAATGCACCCAAGTCACAAAAAATCAAGCCTTACCCAAGCCAAGGAAAATCCGGTGAATCGCTGATCTTTATTTTTTGAAAATGTGTAAAGGACCACCGCTCCGAAGTGGCGGCGGTTACAGACCACCTTATCGTGGTGGCGATCTTGAGACCGCCACCCATTCAGTATGTGGTTTCTTCATCAAGAGCAAAAGGCCAAGAAAAGAGGGGAAAAAGGAAAACAAAGGACACGGGGGCTAAGCGGGGCATGCAGGATGTTAACGCAGACTCTAAGAGCTTTTTTGATCCCGAACACCTTGCAAGGAGACCAGTATCATCATTGGGGTATTTGTTACACTGTTCCTAAGCAATATAAAACTGTCTGATGCCTTACAATTTTGGGTACGTACAATGACCCTTTCATCATGTCCAATATATGATGAGTCTTTTCAAAGAAAGTCAGAATAAAACGCTGAGAAAGTTCACCTTTCCAAAGAAAGAGTGGACGCCGGTCTTGCTTGTAGACAAAGTGAGGCTCTGAATAGCCTTAACTCTTTTGGTATCTATCTTTGTTCCTTCTTTGCTAACAACATGCCCTAGCAACTTTCCTTTTGTGACTCCAAAAATAGACTTTTTAGGTTCAGGGAAATCCCATGCTCTTGGCATCTGGCCAATACTTGCTCCAGATGATCATAATGATTACTTCGTTGTTTAGAGAACATAGTCAAGTCATCTAGATAAATGACAATGACCTTCCCCATCATACCTTTGAATGCCAGGTCCATGGCCCACTGAAAAGTGGTGCCAGCGTTAGTCAGGCCGAAAGGCATCCTGTTGTAGGCAAATGTGCCCCAGGGAGTAGTGAATGTTGTTTTAAATTGATCTTCAGGCGAGACTTCAATCTGATTGTAGCCCGAAAAACCATCAAGCATGGACAACATTTCGATCCGATTCTTTGCTTGTAGAACTTGATCCATTATGGGAAGTGGGTAGTTGTCTTTTAAGGAAGCCTGATTCAAGTTTTGAAAATCTACGCATATGCGTATTTCACCATTTTTCTTGCACTGTGGCACAATGTTTGCTACCCAAGTACTATGATGGATAGGAAAAATGATTCTCGCATCCAGCATTTTCTGAATTTCAGCTGGATAGTACCTGAGATCTTAGGGTTATAATGCCTCTGCTTCTGGCGAAAGGGTTTGACGTCTTCTTTCAACGGGATGTCATGCTGGACGTCCTTTGGCTTAAAAGACTTCAGATCGGCGTAGGACCATGCCAATACATCCATGTATTTCTTTAGTAGTTTGACAAACTTTCGCTTCTCTTTAGGTGTGCAACATTTTCCAATGTTCACAACCTGCGGATGTTCTACCAAACCTAAATTAACCGGTTCGGTTTCTGGGGATGAGCTAGTATCATCTCGCCTTTTCTTTTTTAGAAAATGGTCATGCCTATCGAACAACCACTCCAAAGAAACCAGGCCCTTCGGAATTTTATTTCCTTTGAGCTGAAAAATGTCGTCGTTCCCTCCGGATTCATTGTCTTGATCGGTGACTGATTCACGGCAAGTGGAAGTGGATCCTTCAAAGTGAAGCTCCTTAAAATTTTCCGCCTTTTCTAGAAAGGCAATGAGTTGATTGTCATCATTGAATACTTTCCAATGCTGAGAATTGTCTGGCACACTTGGGTGGAAAACCACCTCAATGGTGTATTTGTCTATTTTCAAACCTGGGTGAGGGAGCATGAGGGACGCTGAAACGGCCAATGAATCAGCCATGTCATTCTGAGCTCTTGGAATGGATTCTATTGAAAAGGCATCAAATTCCTCGATGTTGTCCCACACCGCATTACGGTAGTGCCTGAGCCTTTCATTCTTTACTTGATATATCCTCTTAACTTGATTCACGACTAGCTCTGCATCACCTTGCACTTTCAGATTTTTGATCCCTCTTTCCTTTGCGGCTTGCATGCCAAGTAGCAGAGATTCATATTCAGCAGTATTATTTGTGTTGAAAAACTGTAATTTGAAAGAGAGAGGAATAATCTCCTTGTCGGGAGATATTAACATGGCTCCGGCGCCACATCCACTGGTTGCGCAAGCTGCCATCAAACTGCAAATTCCATATCTTATTAAGATCTTCTTCTTGGATGAGAACAACCATTTTGTCAGACTCGGTAGATACAGAAATAGTTCCCCATCCCTGATGATTCGAAAATAATTTGAGCCTTAGGGTCTTCAGAGTTAGTAACCAAGTACTTCTTTTGTGATTCTGGCTCCAAAGTCTGCATTACACCTTTGACGGGGATTCTAGCCTTAGACCAGTCCATATGAATTTCTCCTCCAACCTCACTACAAAAACTCCTTCCCAGTAGAATTCCATAGGCTGCTGGAATGTCGGCAATGAGGACGGTCATTTTTACTCTTTTCTCTGGGAATGCCACAAATGCAAATTGCGCATCTTTGATTTGACCAATCAATGGAACCTGCTTGGTTTCCAAGGAATAACATCTGCCAAAAGGCTTGGTAAGGGTGAGGCCCAGAGCATGGGCAACTTTTTCCGGCATGACATTATCGAAGCCCCAAAATCAATTATGCAGTTACTTAACTTGTGGCCATTGATTAGGAGGGAGAGATAGAAAGGCTCTATCTTGCCTGATGCAGATGTTGAGGCAACATTTATGCGGGATGCAGGAGGAGTGGAAAGGATTCCTTTTAAGGAAACCTAGGGAGCTATGACAGCTTGACTTTGAATGTATTCAGTTAACCTCATCAGCTGCTTGGGGTTTGACTGAAGATACTCGGCTTCAGACATTTGGATCTTGGTCTTTTTAGCATGATCTATGATATCAAATGCGCCAAAGGTTACGCTGGCAAAGGAATGAGTCCCTCACTTCACGATGGTAGGGTAGGATTACTGGTCTTGATGGAAATAGAAGAAGGCTGATTTGGAGGAGAGATTGGGGAAAAGCTTTCTTTGTAAAAGACTTATTGACAGGTTGAGTGGGTAGGGGATTACCTCTCTTTGCAATGGTTGGGTACGCAGATGACGTAGTCTTTTCTTTCTGCACATTGGCAGCGACCTCAGCTTCTTTTCCTTGTGAGCGGGTAAAAACAGCATATGATTGTCCACTTGCATATCCTTGTGTACCCTCTTCTTCGTCAGATTCCTCCTCATCAAATTCCATATACCCGATAGTAGAGTCGCCAGTCGGCTCACCGACATCTTGATCATCTTCGCCTTGAGATGAAGGTTCTTCATAATTTTGTTCCTCTTCTTCTTCAATTTCAGCTAGAGCATTGACCGGAGGAGCCTCAAGTGCCAACCGTGGAGTGGTCATGGGCAACCGCGGCCTATGTGGGACGCTGTTGGGAGTGAAGTTTCTTCGTGGAATATCCCGGTACGAGGAACTGGGGGAAGTTTGGGCTAACTGCTTCTTTAATGCGATCAAGTCATTTGCCATCTTTTGAAATGCTGGGTCGGATGAAGTGGCGGGAGAAGGGCTCAAAGCTTTGGGCTTGGATGATTCCCTTTTTAATTCGCCAGATATGAGCAAGTTGTCTTCAATCCGTATGGCAGCAGCTTGGGCAAGAGGCAAGGTAGTTATTTGTTCATGTAGAAGCAAAAAACTTATTTTTGAGCTCATTGCATTCACAAAGAAACACTTTTGATTTTCTAGTGTTGGCAACATGGCAGCAGGCACACGGTTGATTAATGCATTGAACCTGGTGATAAAATCGCGCATGGTCTCATTGGCCTCCTTCTTTAGGTGAGTGATCTGTGATAACAATGCAAATGCATCTTCCGAGGGCTTGTATCTATCTTCAAAAGCATCCCGCAAGGTGGCCCAACTGGTAATAGATCCGGCCGGCAAATGCTGAAACCATTCCACTTGCGGGCCCTTGGAGGGTCTCTAAAAAGAGGCGAACTGACACATCTTCATGAGTCACATCTAGGATACTGCATGACATAATGAATGCAGATATGTGTGAATCATGCTTTGGTTTCCGCTCCCATCAAATTTGGGAAAATTCTTTCGGTTTCCATGTGGGAGCACGTGAACTGGATGTGGTAAAGCGAGGGGGCCCATAGCATTTCCCCATGGCACTGCCATTTGAAAGGCTGGAAAAAGAACACGGGCTGGAAGTGCGGTTCCGCTGAGCAGCAAGGCACTACAAAGGGATGTGGAGGCTCCTTGTGAAAACTGGTTCTTTTGTGGAGGTGAGGCACTTCTGGCTGACCGATCAGCTGAACTTAGTGATGAAAAGCATGTCGGTGTTATACTGAAGTTGTGCCTTTGAAGCAGATCAAAAGTAGGATCGACTTCTCCATGAGCTCTCCTGCCACGGGTAAACGGTTCACCTGCCAGTGTACCTTCCCGATCTGCAATATTGTGGAGCAGATTTAAGAACTCTTTTTGGTTGTACTTGCTGATTTTTTGGTTTTTCTGACAAAAACCAGCAGCATGTACTTTTCTGAATATTTAAATTTATCCTCTTCTGAAAACCGATTGCGGTTAATGACAAAGAACAACGATAATGAAATGATAGAGGAGCTTAGTAAACTGATTTTTAGATCTAAATTTGACTTTTTCAAAGAGTTTGAAATTTTTGGTAAACAGTCAAAAACTCAGATCTACACCAAAATACATATTTTTATAAAAACTCAGTGAACTAAAGGTCTCCAACTAGGCCAAATCTATGGATCTCGAAGAAAATTTTCAATTTAGGTCACTTTTGCAAAAATTTTGGATTTTGAACAAAAGTTAAAATTTGCAAACAGGTAGTGGTTTTTAAGATTTTTCCTGATTTTTTATCATACCATCATAGATCAGATAGATCTGTTCAATCCCCAATGGAGTCTCAAAAAATCATTGCTTGAAAATCATGTCGCTTGGGCCACAGATTTATGGATAAACGAGTCAATAGTGTGCAAGGCATAGCCCCTCTTTGAGTCAGCAAAGTGAAACTGGTTTATTGTTATTCTACTAGCAGGAATCAGTGCAAGTCTCACAATATTCTAGCCTTCGGGGTTTGGGATCTCATCCCAGTAGATGTGTTTCCGGCTGAGAGGAAAAATGAAAGGAGGGGGAAAACGAAGAAAGATCAGATCCGAAGGGAGAAAAGAAATGAATTCCAAAGCAGAAGGGTCAAAGGGTCTATGGTTTGGGTTGGTAGTAAACAGAGCCGAACCTACTTGCATAGACAGATAAAGCAATACTGATGAATAAATGACAACAAAGTAGAAGCAAATCCAACAGAACAATCACACAAATCTAACATAAGAAAGATCTGATATTAAAACACATGTATTCAGCACAAAGTCTAAATATATTGTATTCAATGTTTGTTTCTGTTACAAAGAGTTCAAAATCTTCTTCTTACTTCTATTTCTCATCTGAAAAGTATTCACCCCCGAATACAACAAGTATTCGAGTATTTATAGAAGAAGGAGAAGAAGGAAGGCAAAAAGGAACCAACCACCTATTTACATAAAATCTACAAAATATCTCAAAGTCATGTTGACTTTTGACAACTTGATGGATGACATCATCCCATGGTGCAACATGGATGATGTCATCATTTGTGCCAACATACTTTAGACATTTACAAAAAGAAAGTCGAAGAAGAGAGAGAAATTATTCATCGTCATCGTCCCATGGCTGAAAGGGGATATCCTACTTTTGTTGCTGCTCAGGTGACGAGATGTGGAATTGGGCACGGTATTCCATGAACTTGCTGATCATGGGCTCTAGTTGATCCTGGGAAGGATCCTTGTGTCACTCACTGATAGCCTCGCAAGTCTCCCGCTCGTCTGTGAGCTTCTCTGGGAGTTTGGAATATTCATTCTCTGCTTCTATTAAGAACCCGATGAAGTCCCGACAGGCCAGCAGGTTATTGATGGATTCTGTGTCAAAAGTGACCTCTGGCCCCAGCCCTTGCGAAATGATCTCCTTGAAGATCTGGATGGTTTCATCAACCTTCCTTAAGGTGAAAGAAGGAGTAAGCAACCCTGGAGACATCGTTAGAATGATTTGTTCCATCTGATGCATTGCGTCGAGGGCTTCTTCCTTTACCTTATCAATCTTTTCGAGGACGAATTCTAGTTGATCCATCCGTAATCCAGAGTGGAAAGGATTTTATTGAGGGCCCTGGGGTGACCGAAAATGCCGAACTTGACCAGATCTTTGACTGAATAGTCGAACATTCTTTGAAAGGTCTCATGTTGCAGCCTAGCATGGTCCAGCTCTTCGGATATGGGTCTTGCTAATGCCTGGAGTTCTTTGTTCACCTTGTTGATGTTCAGATACAAATCGGTGAACTTGGCGATCACTCGTTCACTATCCTTGAGGATCTGGCTCCTCCAGGTGGAAACTACCATACCCTGCTCGCCGATCTTTGCATATTCATTAATTTTATCCTGACTCAGAGGCTCAGGAGTTTCGGCGGTAGTTGTGGGAGGTGCACTGCCCATCTTCTGTAAGGCGTGGAGCAGATGTTTATTTTGCTCTTTCAGTAGCCTTTTCCCTTTTTTTCTTCTTGAAGCTTCTTGTAGAGGGCGTCAACTGCAGATAGGGCCTCTCCCTGAAGGCTTTTAGAAGACGTCCCCATTGTGACTTGAGTCACTGTGTAATCTGTCGAAGATAGATCCTTTTTATCCTTCAGAGGATTGGGGTATGCGATCTCCATTACCCTTTCTCCCGAAGCACTCTGAGAGAAGCGTGTGATAGGATTTTGCTTCTTTACCCCCTTTGATGGGATAACGGAAAATTCCATCGGTGCGATGGGAACTTTCCTTTTCTGTTGACTTAGGTGCTGGGAGATCCAGGCTGGACTTAGGGGAGAAGGACCAGAAATAGAGAAGGGGGCAGCTACAGTAGTAGAAGGGAAAAATGTGGAGACACGTGGCGGCGGCATCGAGAGGGAGGCCGAAGAAGTGCTCACGGGAGGAAGAGATACTGCAGGGGAGGAAGACATAGGAAGGGAAGGGAGCTCAGAGATGAGGGAAGAAATGGAGGGGGACAGGTCCGCAAGAGAAGAGAAGATGGACGAAGAAGCAGGAGGAACAGTAGAAGAAGGGGGAGAGGACACGACCGAAGGAATGGTCGCTTGGGTCACTCGAGGAGGGGAAGGAGGAGAGGGAGAAGGGACAGAAGGGACCTCAATATTTGCAGTAGTGGCGACATCCTGAGTGGATGTGCCTATCGGAACATCTTCCGTTGTTTCTTTCTCTGGAGAAGCCAGAGTTATAACTTGTTCGGGTGTAGCGGAAGGAGGACTTTCAGGAGCTTCCTCTTGGGTGGAACTAGATTCACCCTCTTTGCCTTTTCCTTTCCCCTTTGACTTTTATTTCACCCGAGGAGGTGCGTTGCCCAACGGAGAGGTCATGAAATTGACTCCGAGGTAGATGAGCCCATTCATTCGGCACCAATGCTCTGTTCTATGCAGAGTTTCCTTGACTCTCTCCTTGATTGTTTGAGGATCTTTGGTCCTATCAATCACCGCAAAAGGCCAATCATCCCCACCCGTGTCAAGATACACTTGATCCACTTCTTGCTCAGTAGTTTGGTAGCCTTTGGGGATGATGGCCACCCCGTACTGGATGATTTCTGCTAAGGCCAAGCGGGAATGATCCTTCCTCCTGAGCTCAACCTCATGATATATGTCAATGTAGATATCTTCGATCTGAGGGATGTGGATCGGGTCGAGCTTGGCCCTAGGTAGATAATTTCTCGGGTCGAAGGTGGGCCTTACTGGGAAGTTATGTTTCAGATTCAGCAGCTCCAGTTCTGCAAACATGTCTTTCGCCTTGTGGTGAGTGAGACACGTATACCTACCCACTGTGAGGGGGAAAGGAGTTCCACCCTTCTTTCTCTTTAGACACTTTTCGTGGTAGGTAATAAGCTGCCTCGACAGCTCTAGCAGGATCAACTTGGGACCGGCATACCTTGGCAATTTAGTTGGTTCCCCCAAGAAGTTGACTGCCCTCAGATAGGTAAATGTGGGGAATTGAGTGAACAGGACCCCCATTTCTCGGTAGCTGCTACAATGCTCTTGGTTGTGCGACCGTGAGTCATATTTGGCCTCAACAGGCAGATGATAAAATAGAAGAATGCATCGTTGATTTTTGTGAATTGGGGAATGCTATTTTCTAGCTTCAGTTCTGGATAATATTCATAGATTTTGACTTGGGGCCAAACCCCGCACCGCATCAGAGCCGGATAGTCCCTTTCTGAAGCTGCAACATAGACCACATAGGAGTTCATATAGAACCTCCCTGTTATGTTAAGTTGTTGTAGCTGCTCGATATCGTGCTGCTTATGATTTCTACCCACTCAAAGCGTTGATCGGGCACATTTTTGTTCATTGTTTCTAGGTACCGTAGCATCCACTTGTGAAAATAATGGGCGTCAGGAAGCCCAAAGACTCTGCTCAGGAACGTGATGGTGTCACTGAGTTCCTCTGAAAAGTCACTACGATGAATGACTTGTGGCCACCGAGTCACCACCTTTTTATTCTTCGATAAACCTCGTTCATCAGCTACATGCACTGATCTTCATTGTCATCCCAGGCCTTAATGCGTCTTCCCGGCTTACGGCCACAAAGTGTCGGTGGTGAGGGATGCCGAGCATTATTTCAAAATGGCAGGTAGTGAGGTTGATTATAACCTCACCCTTCTCATTGTGGACACATCTTGTGTCTTTATTGTAGCATCGGAAACAACCATCATGAATTCGTTGTTCACGGTGCTAATTGGGATTCCACCAGCAAAGTGCAGCGCACTACCTATCAATTTGTCCATCCATGGACTTCTTGTGACCCTCTGGGTTCTGGCCCAGAAATCTTCCATGTCAATATGGCCCAGTTCTGAGTCTCTGATGTCTAGGTCACACTCTACTTGGGACTCGGGCATCCTGACCCTCTGATATTTATACTTCATTTCTTCTTCTGTGAGCTTGGCCTTACCTTTAGATTTGGTAGGTCTCTTGCTTGATGTTGACATATGTAACTCTGAACTCAATTGCTGATCTGCAAGAAGGAGAAGTGAAACCCAACACAAGAAGGTCATGTTAGCTGTTTGATCTTCCATTAAAGCGTTGACAGAAAGAAGAGTTAGCAATTTTAAGGCCTCAGGGCGCAGGGCGCATGTATACTGCAAGCTGCAGGGTTAAATGGTAAGGCGCACAGGAAAGGGCTGCTGCAAGGGATAAATCAGTGCCAAAGGGCGCATGGTGCATGAATACTGCAGATTGCATTTTTGTTGTTGTGAACACAAGTGCACCTACGTGCCATGTGTATATATTTTATAAAGGGCGCAGATATTTTTCATGTTACACGGGTATAGGATGCGCCAAAGGGCGCAGGTATAATGCGTGTAACATCATTTTTTCATGCGCCACAGGAGAACTTGGCACGGCGCATGGAAGGTCTGCATAACATGATGTTGTTGTAAGCATGGATGCGCCTGCGCCGTTTAAAGTTTTGCACTTGGCGCAGATTTTGTTGGTGTTGCATAGATGCAGGGTGCACCAAAGGGCGCAGGTTTAAGCGATGCAACAAATGAGTTTAGTCCGCCTTTAACAAAAAAAGGAAGTGTACAAGCTGTTCTTTGTGTAACAGTCATGGTATGTGCGCCATTGGCGTGACTGTGTATCATGTTGCAGGGGTGACAGATGCGCCAAAGGAGAAAAATAACAGTGTCTCCCTTTCAAGCCATGATTCTTTCTCTGAGGGTTTCATATGTGGTTAAGCTCCTTTTGTAGGGTTCATTGGGTTATGAAAGAAGCTTGATCAAAGAGTTCTAGCAAACTTTTTAGGATAGAGTCTCCTTTACCAAAGCAGATCTAGAAAGAGGGGGAAAATGCATGGGTACAGGGAAAAACAAGCAAGGAGGGTGGGGAGTTCATGTTTTGACAACTTTATTAACTCAATCCAAACCAGCAAGTAGCCAATAAACAAAACACCAAACACAGAAGCAATGAGGACCTCTTACCAGGATATATAACGAAGAAATGTGCAAACGGGTCCACAAAGCGATTTGAAAACGACAGGGCAGGTGCACTTGGCAGTACAGTGTAAGAGAAAAATCACGTGATTGTGTCGGATGACAATGACAGTGCAGATGCGCCTATATATAGGCAAAGTGGTAATAAATGCACCACCAACTTTTTCAAGTGGCGCATAAAAAGCATTGTCGACACTAGAAAGCGTGCGCCCTTGCGCACCGAAAAAATTTCCAACACGAAGTTATATGCGCCTTGGCGCATCGAAAGTGATGTTGACATAAGAATATGTGCGCCCTAGGCACACCAAAAAGTGGCGCAACAAATGTATTGTTGACATGAAGGCGCATGCACCTTGGTGCATGCAAGGAAGACTCAACATAGTGAGGCGCACCAAAACGCCTGTTGACACGAGAAAGCATGCGCCAAAGGATTTAAAGGGGGTGCAAGAAAACTTGATGTTACACTCATTATACATGCGCCCGACCAAAAAAGACCAAAAATGGCTAAGTTCGGAAAACTAGATTTCCCGGGAAGGGATTTTGCAACGTTCCGAACGCAAGGGGTCCCTAACGAGGGGCCGGAACAAAATTTTGGTAGGGTTATCTGTAAAATTGCCCCCAACAATTTTACGGGATAACAATATTTAAGTATTTCTTTTTTAAGCAACCCTTTGTATGTTCTTTATTTACACTTACGAGTGATCCGGAGAATCAAAAGTGGCAATTATTTCATTAATTAATCTTTTTTAACTAATCATAGCATTTTTACTTTTGAAATCCCTTATCGTGTATTCTCTTCTCTCACATCCTTTGGATGATCTTGAGAATAAAAAGTGATATTGATTTATTTTAGCTTAAATTTTCTCCAACCCAAACCATGTATACTCTCATCTTGTGCCTTCGTGCGAACTTGAGAGTTAAAAATTGTGGAAGGTTATTTTATCATATTTAATCACTTGGTTATTGCATCAAACAATATTAATCTTTTTATACATGATTACTTTTCTTAAACGTATTTTCACCTTTCTCAATCATGCATCAAACCTCTAACTTGTGTAAATGTATATTTTATTTGGCAAAGACAATTGGAGACTGCTAAAACTTACTACAAAAATCAAAGGTACACTTTTGTTTTTCAAGATTTTCATTTATTTTTTTCCTTTATGCTTATCAACTTTTGGAATGAATCTTGTCTATAAACACCTCATACATTTGTATTTTCACATAGTGGATGTGGATTTCATCACCACTTAAACTACATAAGTGACATGGATTTCACTAACATGCATCAACACATTGACATTGCATTGCACTTGATACTTCATCTCAAACACCATTCAATACCCACCTTGCCTATATCCATTGATTACAGGTATTCCTATCGTGATTTGGGTTACTACAAGTATCATCTAATATAGTTATAACAATAAAGTCTATTGTAACAACCTTGAAAATTAACCCCAATTAAGTACATGTTTTTTTACAATAGCACACACGACATTCCTCTACATTACAAATCAGGTTACTAGCCTCAACTAGTTAATGCAGTAAGTCGATTATCTTAACAAAGAGTAGACATTCCTCTGCATAATTTATTTTGGAAACTAGACAAACTAGTTTATGCAGCAAGTCTTAACAATTTAATCCATCCTATAACTTAGTGATAAACCCTATGCAATTGTAAGGGTCTCATATCCCTGATCTCCACAATCACCCTTAACATTCAATTGAATGTTCATAATTAGCTTCACTTGGTTTTACCACGCTGTGGTATTGAGATCTTGTGATTGATCCTCTAGTGTCTACCTAGAGTCACGTAGTAACTCCATCCTGCATCCTACACTTCGGGATTGAGGAATCATGGTGATTAGACAATGTACCCAGCAAGTACAATACTTTGGCCAAAGTTTTCTAGTTATACTATGTATGCTTAGATTAGATGAGTGCACAACTACCTAAACTTGTCTTCCCATCACCTCACTATCATCTCATCACAGTTATCTAGATCTTATAATCTTAAGTAGATGAACCTATTATGACTCAATTAATTCCTAACAAGTTCATTTATGCAAGCCCAGGAACCCCCAATGTTTGTTATTGGTTACCTATAAGTGGCCTATCTACATTTTAATATGTTTCCATATTAGGCAGTAATGGCTACTCGTAGGCATCCTACACCGTGCATTGGTACCCAAGTTCCTGCTAGGTTCTTATTCATTCATGTGTAGTTCATTATTGATCAGATATTAGTTTAGGTATTAGGTTACCTTCTTTTTAGGGATTAAGGACATGTAGTGTTCTTTTTTTTACCCCATGACCCCTAAATGTTTTTTTTTAACTTTTTTTTGTTATGAAAGAGGTTTGATACCCTTTAAAGGTTCCTACTAGATCAACCACGACTTATTTAATTGCAGCAAGCTTATCTTGCTTTTACCTTCATAGTCAAGGCATTATTGACATCTTTAGGACTGCCCATTTGTCTTTGTTTATTCTAGGCTAGGTAATGTCGCTTAGGGTGTACTATTCACCTCTTGTTTATGATCCTTTTTCTTAGGTGTAGTAGATTACCATATCCGATTAAGTTCACAGTTCTTTACTATAGAGCTCTTTCATTTTAAAATTGAATTAGAATTTCAACTATAATTATCAAGATGTGTGCCCCTCCTTCATTATTCCCAAAATTCAATAAAGGCAGATTTATATCTTGGCGTGGTTATCAATAATGCAGATATCTAAGACAATATTAAGTATAGACTAGATTAATACCTCTCCTTGTTTGAGACTAATTCCTTAGCTTATGTTATACCCCATATGAATTTTGCAGATATGGAATGCACTACCACAATTTATATCTTAATTGCTTTACTTTCAAGTTTACTTCTTGTAACCAGATTAAGGAAATTACCAAGACATTATTCATAATCAACATTCTTCCTAAGAGGTAAGAATAATACTTTTGCTAGTTTGACCATTTTAAAAACAACCTTTTTATTCATTTACGAACCAAACATTGTGTCCATAATTATCTTGTTAAGATAGTAGTTTTATACAATTTCTTATAGCACTTCTTAATGTCCTAATCCAACCTTATTTATTCATGTAAATGTAGATTACAAAGACCTTAGAATCTTTGATGTGAATCATCTAATCATCTCATGGTCCACCCATCATATAGAGCTAGATTATAACCTAACTTACCATGAATTAATAGAAATCTTTCTTGATAAATAACACCATTTTTAGTTCATAACCATAATCATTAGAACACTAAATTTTTAATTGAAAGTTTCCTTAACTTGACATAATATATTTTTTCGTTTACTAACCGCTCACGGTCATACATAATGCATTCACAACATTGCCATGAAAATTGGTACAAAATCCATTCTTCACTTTATTAATACTTAACAATTTATGTCCACTAAGGACTATTACAAGAATACTTTGCCAAGGAAAATACATATCCGATAGTACATTTACAATTGGATCCAAGATCCGTATTACAACATTCAATCAATGCAAACTTCCTCAAGCCGGAGTGAAATGATCCAACCAACCTTATTTAACCTACGACATTGTATGTTTGAGGGGTGTCAGTTCAATGAACTAGCAAGAGTAATCCTACTTGCTACTCTAAGTTTTGACTCATAATTAAGATTAGTCTACAAACTAACTCAATCACTTTGCAATAGTATTGCTTCCACGATAGTTAGGGAACTGGATTCCTCCAAAAATCCCACATTTGATGAAGGAAGATTTATGGAAATATATGTGCAGTGCCCCGAAGGTGCACTCTGCATATGTTTCTTCCACCTCTTCAATCACAAGTTGTGTGATTGATGGGGATGCCATTTTTAAACCGTGTCGATCCATTGCTATGCACAAAAACAATAATCCAGTCAAAGTATTTAACATATAAAAATCAAGGAAAATAAATCTATGTTTTACACCCATCACTATTTCAACTTAATTCACATATCATAAAAGTCAACCGTACATATTTTCATCCAAAAATGGCTAAGTATATAATTCTGGAAAAGAATTGCGAGTTTCCCCTTGTATTTTTCACTTTTAAATTTTCCAGTAGTACAAATTAAATCAACTAATACATGAATGAAATAAATGCTTAAAAATAAATGGTATGGATCAAGTGATCCAACCCTCTGAGCTGGAAAATCTCGGATATGAAAGGAAAATGAAATCTATCTAAACAAAGGAAATTTATATATCCAACTAATTTTATCAGCATAATTTTACCTTTTCAAAGCATGCTTATTTCATAATTATTTGTTCCTATAAGAGAGTTACCAGCTTGGTTGGCTTATAACATGTATTTCATTTTCTTTCACTTAACAACCATACAACAAGTTGAGTTACATGCAACATTAAGAAGGAAGTAAACCACTCAACCAAATCCTTTCAAATTTTCAAATGTTGGTACTATAATAGACAAGGATTCCACATTCCGCTAAATCAAAATGTTTCACTATCAAGTAAAGAGCACTCTCGGCAAGACAATAATCACAAGGTAGCCAAGACAAAATTTTAACATACAATTTTGTAAAAGGAAGATATCACATCCCAATCTCACAATATTTCTTTTAAACCCTAGATGTAGTTTAACATTCTTCCTAACAAAAATCACAACAAATACCCAAATCGATTTTCCTTCCAACAACACTATTCTTTTGCTAAAATCTCAAAAATAAAATACCCAGATCGATTTTTCATTTCCAACCATTAAATAAATTACCAAAATCATTTTCATTCACATTCATCACTATATTTTTGCATAAATCTAAAAAGTAAAACACCCGATCAATTTTTCATTTCCATCCATTAAATAAATTACCAAAATCAATTTTCATTCACAGCATCACTATTTTTTTGCATAAATCTCAAAAATAAAATACCCACATCGATTTTTTGTTTCCAACCATTAAATAAATTACCCAAATCAATTTTTATTCATATCCAACAAATAAAATACCCAATCGATTTTCATTTCCAGCCAACAAATTAAATACCCAAATCAATTTTTATTCATATCCAACAAATTAAATACCCAATCGATTTTCATTTCCAACCAACAAATCAAATACCCAAATCAATTTGGTAATGCCACACAAATTACCCACCATCAAAATAAAAATATGCAGTAAAAAAAAATTAGGAAAGGAGTTAAATCATAAAATTTTCATCATATTGTAACCACAACGAAAATGAGAAAGATGAGAGACCCATCTAATTAAAAATCAGAACAAAGGGGAGCAAGGAAGAAAACCCTTGCCTATAAATCCCTTTTTCCTTCTGCTACTCCAAACCCTTCTAGATTTGCCACCAAACTTCTAAAAATTTTGCATTCCCAATGGTAAAAATCAAATCTCTTAAGAAATTTGACCTTTACATATGCTGAAAAATTTTGTTAGCAGAGAGTTCCTCCATGAGAGGAGGGAACTCAAAGTAAAAATGAAATGCAAAACAAACAACTCACTCTCATCTCCACTTTCCTTCACAAATCTCGAGAAACCCTAAAATTTTGCTCATCCAAAAATGCCAAGTGGACAACTAATAGAAGCCTTCATCTACGTGGGAGGGAAAATAAAAAGAATATGCACCAAATAATTCCCATTTCCCTTTTTCAATGTGAATGCATACTTTGTGGACTTAATAAAACCATTCAACTTTATTATTGCCATATCATGGAATTTTCTTAACTTTTCCATATTGACTTCTACCAACAAAAACAAATTCCCCTTTGACAGTTTCATGCAATCATGGTGCTTCATCAATGTTAGTGTGTGGGATCCTATGTGTCCTCCACTCACATATGGAGGGTCATCTCACATGGGTTAGGTTTAGGGTTTTCTTGTGTGTCATGCACTAGGGTTACTCAACACCCTATATGTACCCTTTCATTCTTGATTTATGAGTATGCCAAGACACTTTGTTGTCTTTCTTGTATGAGCAAGCTTTGTTTTTGTTGTGCAAGTTCTTCCATTGTTGATCGATCCTTGCGATTACACTAGAGCCATTATGATTCCGTTGGAGTGAAACTACTTCATGGTGCATCATTTTTGATTCGATTCTCACAAACTCTTTCATGGTATCAGAGCTGAGATCGGGTAAACGTGCATTCATCATTTGAGTTGCGATTACTCTTGGTCTCGTTTTTTTACTCCTCGTGCAAGTTTTTCAATCGTTATATTTTGGAAATTTAGTGCTAACGTATTTAACAAGATGTTCTTGGAAAGTTTTCATTTTGTTGTGTTCTTCATGCATGTGTAGGTCTCCTTGAGTTTTTCAGGGGTTTTGCAGCTAAATTTAGTTAGCTGTGGATAAATTTGGAGATCAGTTAAAACAAGAGGTTATCTTTTTTTGGTTTTTTAATCAAATTTATTAAACTGGAAGTAAATTTTTGGATCTCTATTTCTGGTTTCTCTGTGTTTTTTGCATGTATTTTGCAGAAAACAAGTTTTTTCACTATGGCCATGTCTTGACCGAGTCATGTTCTTCACCCTCTCGTGAGGTCGAATCCCTCTACCATTTTTATTCCAAACTGCGTGGTGTTTTGGCTCTTCCCTGAGATTTCTCTCTTCCTACATGGTCCTCTGTGTGCCCTCTCGAGCTGGTCTTCCCCCATCCTTAGTCAAACTACTCATGCCCTCGTCTCTACCTCGCCCGCTTGACCTACAACCTTGCCTTGGCTCTTCCCTATTGCCACATCTCACCCTCTTCCATGAGCTCCGCTTGCTCACCTTAGACCTAGTTCACCATTCCCATGAGATTCTCCTTGTGCTTCTCTTCTCTGTGAGCTCCGCCTCGCCCCATGCTCGATCCCACTCCCTAAGCCTACTCCACCCGGATCTCCAATGACTTCACCCACTCCGTGTTCTCCACTCCGAGCTTCCTGTCTTTCTCGTGCCCGAATGGTCTCCACCTCCAATAGTCTCCACCCAATGCGGGATCCTCCCACCTCCCACTCCAAGCTCCCCATGCCCAACTACACCCAACTCAAGATCCTCCCACCTCCAATGGTTTCCACCAAGCCACGTGCCGGTTGGTAAGTTTTTTAAATTTCATTTTTGGTGGGATTTCTTTCGGGGGTGTTCATTTTTTTGGGTGGGTATTTCTTTTAAAAGGGAAGTATATTTGAATTTTAATTAGGATTTCATTATCTTAATTAGTTTCTATTCGTAATTAATTAGATTTAATTGTAATTAAATCTATTTCTATTAATTACGATCTCTTCTTTTTTGATTAGTAAAGTATTAAAATCATCTTTTAAATTAACGTTATTTTTGTTTTTATTAAAAAAACTCCAATAGCTCTAAAATTAGCCAAATTGGATGTTTCAAAATGGTAATCTTTAGGTGTTATTATCAAATTTTTTTTACTAATCGTGCGCTCAAGTGTGCAGTGACACTCTAAGCACCTATTTGCCTTTCGAGCACTTTTTGGCATTCTAAAGATCATCGGGACTCATCTTGAGTTTGTCTAAAACCTTGTATTTAACCTTATTATTGCTTGCAAATAGTGATCACATCCACCATAGTTTGCAGTAAGGGGATATCCATTACGACGTGAGATGCTTTTTCTCACAACCAAATTTGTTTTCACCCTTTGTCATTTTTTTACATGTTGTTGTTGTTTACGGTGTCACCGTTTTGCTCCATGAAACTTAATTGTGGTCCCCTCTCTTACGTGTTATTATGTCAATTTCAAGGTGAGCGACCAATTGTTTCACGATGCACACTCGCACTTGATTCTATTAAATGCACTAAACTATAAAGTGCCAAAAGTATGGGGGTTATTATATTGTCTTGGGTGGTTGTGATTCTTTTCTGCATTCCTTCTTTCTCTCTCTTCACAATGGATGCTTATTCACTTCCTTTGCTTACACCGTTCAACTTTTTCGAGTGGAGATCGAAAATGATTATGAAACTAAGAGGTAAAGGGTTATTCCACATCACCATGGGAACTAAGACTGAACCAGATGACGACCCTAAAAAATCTAAGTGGTTAAACCATAGTGATGAAGCTTTAGGTCTTCTTTGCATGTTTGTTTCTCCTAACTTGCTCTTCCACATTGAGTCATCTGAAACACCTAATTCTATGTGGAAAATGTTAGATAAAATTTTTGGACAACAAGATGATATGAGAGCGCATGAGTTGGAAAACGAACTACTAGGGTTAAATCCTAGTGATTTTGAAAACCTACAAGCATACTTCTCTAAGTTTGTCCACACTAGATTTTTGTTAAAGGAATGTCAAGTAGAGAAGAAAGATTCTCAACTGATCTTTTCGATTCTCTCTAAGTTAGGTCCTAAATATTTTGTCTTTGTGTCAACTTTTTATGCTACAAAAGCTATCATGGGAAATGATTGGAATACGCCCTCCTTTGACTATTTTTCATCCCAACTCATGTGAGAACAGACAAACTCATTCAAATGGTTTCTCTCAAGTCCAAGTCACATGCCCTTGTAGCAAGTACTACTAAGGAAAAGAAGACTGAAAAGAAGAAATAAAGAAAGGATCAACCTAAGAAGGAAACTAGGAAAAAAACTAAATTTAACATGTATGCTTCGACTTCGAGCCTAGAGCACAAAAAGATAAGTTTTTTTGTTCCTATTGCAAGAATCCTAGTCATAAAGAGAATCTATGTATGAGAAAACAAATTGATCACCTTACTTATTTACTTGAGAAAAATCAAATAGGTGTTCCTGAGTCTATCAAACAAAATGCTTCAAAGGCCGAGTCTTCTACTATAAAAGGGTCTAAATCTTATAAGAAGAAAGGAAATTCCATGGTAGCCAAATTTTCTCCTTCATTGACATGGATTATAGATTCTAGTGCCTCACACCACATGGCTTCTTCACATGTTGAGTTCACCAACATAGAGCCTTGCAAAGATGTCCCAAATCATGATGGTTAATGACACGACATAACAGTGTCGGTTTTTGTAGTGGATCGGTAGAGATGGAAGGGGCAACATTCAATCAAGTGTTGAGTGTTCCTAATCTCTCTACCAATCTCTATTAGTTTACCAAATTAATCACCTTGGTAAAGGAATGTGAGTGAAATTTGGTCCTAACTCGGTGATTATTCGTGAGCTTAATGATGGAACTATAGTGGCTGAGGGAAAGGCGGATCACCATTCATGGTTGTATACCTTTTCCCACTTTACTTCTAATTATATGCCCACTACCTTTCTCACTCATGTAAATGAGGTTAATAAGCTATGGCATGATCATTTTGAACATCTAAATTATCGCTACCTTGAACAATTGAGCCAAAACGAAATGGTCAACGGGTTACCCTGCGTCAAGTTTTCTAAGGGTCTTTGTGAGGGTTGTACCCTTGGAAAGCATCCTAAAAAGAAATTTGACAAAGGAAAATCCTGGAGAGCTACTCATCCCTTGGATCTTGTTCATAGTGATATTTTTGGTCCATTTCCTTCTCTTTCACTTACTAGAGCTCTTTATGTTCTCACCTTCATTGATGACTATTCGCGATATACTTGGGTATATTTTCTTAACCGTAAGTCTGAAGTATTTGAACATTTTTAGGACTTTAAGGCTCTTGCTAAGAAATAGGTGGAATGGTCTAGTAAGGTTGTTCTAACTGATAATGGAGGTAAATATGTAAACAATACGTTCATGGATTTCTATACTTTTTAAGGAATCTCCTTGCAGCATACAGTTTCTTATAACCCTTCACGAGAATGGAATAACGAGAAAGAAAGAATTGTACTCTTAAGGAAATGGCCACTTGTATAATTCACTTGAAGTATCTTCCTCCGATATTGGGCTGAAGTAGTGAATTGTGATAATTACATTCAAAACCATGTTCCACATAAGGCAAGTAAGAGGGATGACACCCTTTGAAGCCTAGTTTGGATGCAAGCCTGATGTTGAGCACTTTTGATTCTTCAGATCCAAGGCTATGGCTCATATTCCCAAGAAGAAATGTAAGGAATTAGAACCACAATCCAAACCATGTATCTTTGTAGGGTATCCTGATGGCATGAAGGGATATCAATTTTTGAATCCTACTTCTTATGAGCTTTATATTGAGAGAAGTGTTAAGTTAGATGAGTCTTCTTTGACTTCTACTTCTCTACCTGTTGGGGTTCTTCACTCACCGATTCGGATTCGACTCATCGATGATGATGTTGTTGAGCATGCTCCTCTTCCCGATCCTACCGACCATCGACCTTTAAGTCTTCGATTCGATAGTAGTGATGATGAGGACTATGTCCCTTCTCACTCAAGTGAAGAATCTTTTGACTCGAGCTTGATCATCCCGGTTCTCTTTGGGCTCAAAAAATTTACAAAGTGCTGGAGATTTAGTTGGAGATACTTCAGATATGAGACATACTTGCTTAGATTTCATTAGACCCCACTCTTTCTTCACCTCTGCTTTTGATCCATAGTCTTTTTGGGAGGCTTCTAGTATTCTTGAGTGGGATTCTGCCATGGATGAGTATTCCTCTCTCACGAAGAATGATACTTGGGATCTCACCCCTCTTCTAAAAGGAAGAAAAATCGTTCGGTGTAAGTGGGTGTTCAACAAAGTATGGAGTAGATGGAGACAGAAAAATTTAAAGTGCGATTAGTAGTAAAGGGTTTCTCCTAGATAGTGGGGTTGATTATACTAAAACCTTTTCTCCAGCTTTGAAGATGACTTCTATTCAACTGATCCTTTCCATTACCACAATAAATAGATGGAAATTCCATTAAATGGACGTTAAGAGTGCATTCCTTCATGGTGACTCGAGGAAGAGATCTACATGGAATAACCTCCAACTTATGTCCATGATCCCTCCCTCATTTGTAAGTTAAATAAGTCTCTTTATGGCCTTAAACAAGCCCCTTGGGCTTGGTATGCCAAGATGGGCTCCTTTTTACTTACATCAGCATTTACTTAGTGTCACTTTGATCCAAATTTTTATATTCTACGGCAAGTTGACTCCATACTCATCCTTGTTATCTATGTTGATGACTTGTTGATCACAGGAAGATCTTCCTCTATCATTGATTCTCGTGAAGATCACCCTTGGCCAACAGGTTTTCCATGACTGACTTAGGTCTGCTTCATTACTTTCTTGGGATCCAAATTTCACAATCTGACTCGAGAATTGTGATTTCGTAACCTAAGTATGCTCTTGACTTGATTTCTCATTTTCAAATGTCTGATTGCAAGTCTTCTTCTACTCCTTTTCTTTATGGGGCTAATTTGGTTTCAGATTGCTCTACCCCCTTGGTTGATGGTACCCTTTATCGACAGTTGGTGGGGAGCTTGATTTACTTGACTCACACTTGACTAGATTTATCTTATGTTGTTGGGATCATGTCTAGATTCATATAGGAGCCACATGAGCTGTATTGGAAAGTAGCTAAGTGGATCCTTCATTATGTTTGTGGCACCTATACTGATGGCATTCACTATTATGGAGGGGTGGATATTGAATTGATTGGGTTCACAGATTCTGATTGGGCCGGTGACTTAGATCATCAGAAATCTACCTCTGCTACAATTTTTCTCTTGGTTCGGGTCATGTTAGTTGGTCTAGCAAGAAGAAAATGTAATTGTGATATCTTCTACAGAGGTAGAATACGGAGAGTAGCTTAACACTACCACAGAAGCTATTTGGCTATAGGGTATTCTAACAGAGTTTGGCATCCACTTTCAACAGCCTACCATTATCTATTGTGATAACATGAGCACTATCTCAATTTTTAGAAATCCAAGTTAGCATCGAGTGGAAGAAGCACATTGAGATCTATATGCACTTCATACAAGAGCTTATTCATGATGGTATCATCGACATTCATTACATTCAGATAGCTAATCGATTATAGCTATATTTACCAATCCCTTTAATGAGGTGAAGTTTCTTCACTTACGGTATCTTCTTTAGGTAAGGTCTTATGTATTTTCTCATCTTATTCTCGCTATATAGTCCTTCTCTTTTTATTCTTCTTCTTCTAGGAAGATGTTGTTTGTATATGGGCACCTTATCGTGCCTTTAGTTTTGGGCCCCATTGACACATATTTCTTAGTTTTTTAGGAGTGTCTTCTTGTTTTATCTCGACTCATCATAGCCACTACCCCGGCTTCAATGAATGGAGTGTTGCTTTATGGGATCCTATGTTTCCTCCACTCATATATGGAGGGTCATCTCACATGGGTTAGGTTTAGGTTTTGCTTGTGTGTTATGCACTAGGGTTACTCAAAGACCCTATATATATACCCTTTCATTCTTGATTTATGAGTATACCAAGACACTCCACCGTCTTTCCCGTATGAGAAATATTTGTTTCTTTTGTGAAATTTCTTCCATTGTTGATTGATCGTTGCAATTACACTGGAGCCATTACGATTCCATTGGAGTGTAACTACTTTGTGGTGCATCGTTTCCGATTCAATTCTCACAAACTCTTTCAATCACCATTTTTTTAATTATTGAAATCAAATAAAAATACCTCAACCATTACCTTCAACTCAATGGTGTGGCATTATGCCCCCAATATTTAATAACATTAATATTAAATAGGACCTCATAATATTGTTACCAAGCCACCACGTTAATATTACAAGCAGTTCAACTAGGATTTTAGTAAAGGTTTTATAACCATAAAAATCCTATTAAAAATGATTATGAGTCCGTAATAGTTTTCCAAATCACGCAACTCCTTCAATAGGTAAAACCAGACAACTAGATTCATAATAAGACTTTGCGTTAGATAATAACAACTAACGGTATCGGTCCTAGTTTGGGTGAGACTACCAAATCTTCCCCTGTACTTCACGTCCTCATTAAAGGACATTAGGAAAATCCTTGAGAGATTCATTAAGGTAGACAGCATGAGGCTTTAGAGCGGATTGTATACTTATGTCTAGATTTTTGTTGATGTTGACCTCAATAAGGGGTTACTGGAGAATATTATCCTCAAATTGGGTGATACCAATTATTCCCAAACTTTGGATTATGAAAATACTTCTTCCAGATGTCAAAATTGTAAAATGTCGGTCATCTTGATGTTTCCTACCCTCAAAAGATATCCCAGGCTATTCAAAGAAAAGGAAAGTCTTCCAAACACTGGCAAACACCAAATTTAGTAGAAGTTGACACCTCTGATGATGAAGCTAATTTTGACTTGGAGGAGCAACAAGTTATAGCTATTGCCCCTTCATCTACAACTATAACTCCAATCGTTACTACTGCAGCTTCCTTCATATTCATCTCCTTCTCATGTGGATGAGAAGTTGTTAGTTATCTCTATCGCTTTGGAAGGAACCTCTTTGGTTTTGAAGCGGCCCCATGAATCTGATCACTCTTATTCGGATAAAGAAAGTGGCCTTCCCTTGGTGACTCCATGAACTTAGACTTAATGGAATACAAACCTCTCATTTCAGAGATGATTCTCTAGGATAAATGGCAACTAGTTCATTCAAATAAGGGAAAGAAGGGATGACATTAATCTTTGTGTCTTTCTCTTCTCCTATTTTCCCTATTCTTCTCCTCTTTCCTCAATCTTGTAGCATTCTCGTGCTACATCTTCCCTTCTTATTTTGTTTCCCCTTTTGTTACTATTGATGGTAGTTGTTTAGGTTTTTCTCCTTCCTTCTTCTCTCATGCAAACCGCCACATATTGGATCATTGCTTCTCTTTTGTTTCCCCTCTTATGTTTCTTCTATGTTCTTCTTTTAGGCCTAGTTGGTTCCTTTCTCCCTTTTCTCTCGAACATCTTCTCTTTTATGCTTTATTGTTATATCTAGCCTTTGGGGCTCTTTGTAAAGGATGTGGGTCCTTTCAACACCCTCAACATTTACCTAAATCCAAAAACAATCAAGTGGTATCTAGTTGTTTAATTACTTGATCTGAAATTAATTACTTGGATAACCAATTCGGTGGTCGAATTGTAAATTCAAATAAATAGCCATTACTATTCTAGTTTTTAATTACTTGAATAATTAAATTGTCATGAAGATAATATTAGAAAATAGTGGGATGTTACATCTATGACATCGTTATAGTAAAACTTCAAGGAGTTATAAGTACACTGCTTCACACCATTCACCTATTACCCTTCCACATTTTCACAAATCATATGCATTAAACATGGTGATTCACTCCTCTAAGAGGGTTAGTAAAGAATTCGTGATTCGGTTTCAAAGGTATTCTAAGGGTTCATCGTACCACTTCTGTCCCCATATAGATTTGGTATATCAGGACTAGGATATATCGAAAGATGCATCTATTTAGAGAGATAAGAGCTTGCATCCACCCATTCATAACATTCTTGTATGTTTCATTATTCACAAAATGTTGTGTTAATTATCTAACAGATTTTCCCACTTTAAAGTTGAAACATTCTACAAAATGTTTTGCTTATTATTTGTTAAAAAAGAAGGGTTTTCACAAATTTATATATTTTAACTTGGTTTATACAATCACCTCATTTTGATACTTTTTTATAAAATTATATTTTAAGATTTTAGGTTGTGTTCCACAAACAAAAAGAAAATCCTAGCCAAAAAAAAACAAGAATTTTGAGAATCCTTTTAGATTAGAACTCATTTTCCACCAAAATCAAGAAAATCATAAACTTTATTCCTTTGGACATTCACATCCAAAACAAGTATTGATTTTATCAAAATCAAAACCCATATATTGTTGAATATTCACTTTATTCAACTCAAAATAAAAAACAAGTTCTATTGACATTTATATCTACTACCTTAAATACCTGTATTCAAACTTTCTGGTCAAATACAATCCAAAGAAATCCCATTAAAATCTAATTATATACCCATTTTGATAACAAACCAAACATATATTCTATCCTTAGTCCTTGGATTCACCGAAAATCCTATACTTTAGAAAATCAACTATTTAAGCCTTTTACTTTGAATATTCACCCAATCCAAATTTAATGATCTAAAAATGGGTGAGGTAAATTTTCACTTTTAATCATCTTCATGGATCTAGGAACTCAACATAAATTGTATGGATTTTAAACACTCCAAAATTGATTAATTCCTTGATTTAATTATGCACCTCAATTTGATTTTTAATCACAACATTTAAATGTAAAATCATTTATTCTGATTGTGGGTTATGGATATTGAAATTCACTTAACTCCATTTTCCCATTTTAAGATGAATTACTTAATCAAATAAATAAAAATCTATATTACTAATTTTATCTGATCCAAAGCTTCATCAAAATTGAAATAAAACATCCACAAGAACATAAATTGATAATGGAGTTCACCTGAAGGCTACATCTCTAGATTCACAAAAAGTGAATCGATCTATTAAGTCCAAAGAAGTACAATTACCCTTCCATAATGACAATATACTTGTTATACCTACAAATGGGTTGTTACTAGATCTCATGGAACTCTGAAATTTGCCAAAACTATTCCCAAGTCCATATGTGGCCCCTACAGTGTCTTCATAGTGTGATCCCCCTGCAACTATGCCCGGAAAACACCTAAAAATTAAGATTTATAAAAACTACATGAAAATAAATTACATATTTGAATTCCTCTCGAGTTATGAACAAATTTATTTTTACACCATGATGAAATTAGGCCTATAACAGCCTCAAATCCAAGGTTGAACGAAGTCTTCTCTCTATCCTCCATACATAGTCCTACCACTATCCTTTAACAAAACCTTGTTCACTCATTTTAACACCCGACCCGTGATATATGGTGAGTTGGTTAGGGAGACCCAATTGCAATGCAGAGGTCGTCGGTTCAAATCATTGCTTTAACCTTTTACACTTTGGGTCATTTGTGTAATTTCATGGGGTAAATTCCACATGGATAGCATAAAAAGTGGGGTTATTGTTTAAAATAGGATCTTTAGGTCTATCTAAACATGGCACATAGCCACATCCAAAAAAATTTGTTACCTAGTATAATAATGGGCCATGCTATGTGGCTATTATGTCGAACCGTGTGATGTTTGGATGTTAATCAGCCAACCGTGAGGGTTGAGGTGTTTATTTTAACTACCCCACAAGCTAACCATTGAGTTTTATCCCTCTTCGTGCCAAGGTGGCTATTTGACATTATAGCATGGATCCTCTCCACTGCTTCCACCGAGTATATATATGCATTAATCTACTGTTGAGCCTATAGGTTATAATGTGGATATCCCACCACATTGGGAGGATTGAGCTAGAGGATTTTTTAGGTGTTGTAATTTTCCTAAACTTCCCGAACTATGACCACGTTGTAGAGAACTCGAGACCTTTTTAACGGTATGCAAAACTCTAAGAACAAAGTTTGGGTGCAAAATTTATCACATGTCAAATATGTGGTTCAAAAATGGTTTAAATGTGGTTAACTCGACGAGTTACGCATTGGCACATGGCATTTTGGAAAAAGGTGAAAAAGGTTAAATTTTATGTTTTTGAGCCTCTAGTATTCAACACACGAAAAATATAGTGGGCCCCGCTATTTTCTCGGTCGGGACCCTTAACCGGTTTGGCACACTCTTTTGTAGGAAGCATGCCTTTGGCACCTATTTCATTTTGGCATTATCATATTTTTGATATTATATGCCATATATTTTTCTAACTCCTCCAATGTGGGACTATATTGTTTGAGAGTTGATTTTGCATTGCAAGGTTGAATTGAGCTCGGGTGAGCTATCTATTAGCTTGGTGGGGTGATCAACTCCCCACGATTTGATCACATTATTACTACATTAGACAGTTCATTCTCACCTTCCACATTGTTATATTTTTCCATATGGTTTGAGATATCTTATTCCCTATTACCTTGGCAGGATCACATTAGAAGGATTAACATTCCAATGCATAATTAAGCTACATGACTCGGAAAATCGGTAGTAAAAATTACCATCTCGGCACCTTATCTCGACAATGCAACAAGTAATTTTGGCTAGAATAGTAAACAACCTGCCTATATGCTCATTTCAATGCATTATTTATCAATGCACGAGAATCCCAATGACTTGGTGCCATAGCCTAGTCAAACACACAACTCGGAAAATAGGGGCAATGAAACAACAATTAACTTTTTGGTAGCCTCACCAAAAGGCTCGCCAACATATGTGGCACCTATTAAAATGGGAAATGTGTGGTCAAAGCCACGAATTAATAGGGAGGAATGCCTATATTTAAACCGAAATCCATTATGACCACGAAGATGTGGAAATAATTCCTCTTAGTACAAAGTGGTCCCCGGTAAAAGGGAAATAGGGTGACTCCACCCCTTGACCTCATCGATGTAAACAATGCACCCAACCAACCTACAAAATAGCTTGGTCGGGTTGTTAGGGGCTCATGCAGGTTTTATTAAAGGCGCCTACAAGATGTGGGAAAGAGCCGGGGTAGTGATAGAAATTCTCGCTTTGGAGCAATTAGGGGTCGAATTAGGCCATAGCATAAAAATGAAAAATGTTCATAATTCCAAGAGGATTCCAGAAACATAATTTTTGTCCATGAATTATTTGAAAATATTCATTTGTAGGTTTTTTTCAGAACAACTGCAAGGGGATCACATTGTGGAAGCACTGTAGGAGAAATAGATCAACTTGAGAATAATTTCTAGTGATCTGTAGAGTTCCATCAGTCTTAGATCAACTCATTTGTAGGTTTTATGATTTATTTGTCATTATTGAAGGGTCATTGTACTTCATTGGACTTTAATAAATTGATTCTCTTTTCAAGAATCTAGAGACGTAGCCTTCGGGTGAACTCCGTTAACAAACTGTTTTTGTGGATGTTTATTTCTGTTTTGGATGAAGCTTTTGATTAGATAAAATTCAGTTTTGAATGTTTATTAATTTGGTTAGGCATTTCATCCATTAAAATGGGAAATTGGACTTAATTGGAATTTTTAGTATCCATAATCCACAAAGTTCAAACAAATGCACATTTCAGTGTTATGATTAGAATTCAGATTGAGGTGCATTATAAATTAGGAATTAATAATTTTGGAGTAATTAAGCCATAAAATTGATGTTGAGTTCCTAGATCCTTGGAAACATTAAAAAGTGAAAAATTACCTCACCCTATTTTGGATCAAGTTTGGTATCAAAGCAGGTTGTTGGCTTGCAAACTTGCTAATCTCCAAGAAATTTTGGTATCAGAGCTGGTTCTAGCTCAATATTTTTCTTTGAGTTTAATCTTATTTGACATTGATTGCTTTAGTTGGTGCAGTTAGTTTAGTGTGAATAGGTACATGTGTACTATGGGCAGTTGCAGATTTTACAGATTCTAAAAACCAATCTCGTAGCTACTTTGGCGAGACATGGTAAATTTTATTCCTCACCTCGAAGCAAGACAATAAGAGGAATTATTGCATTCATTTTCAGATGAGGCATCAGGTTGATAACTGATGGAAACTTTGTCCAAAAACAATCTAATGTATGGTAAGACAAGTTGGAGTCAAGGTAAAGGAAGTTTTTGAACCAAATTTTTAAATCAACCTTTAAGCTATCCATTACGAAACCACTAATGGGTCCGTTTTGTTTTAGTATAGAGAATGTAGGTTAATGGTAGTTGGATGTATTTATTTTTATAATGCAGTATTTTTTGAAAAACATGCAAAAAAAATTTAGAGTAGTTTTTGGATTTCCGGTTTATGCTTTGAAGGAATAATTCACATGTGTTTTGATTACTTTGAAATTGGAAATTGGGGTCACCTATAAGAGGATCTGGGAGAAAGGTTTAAAATGCTCAGATTTAACTTCTTAATTTTTAAAGGATGGAAGTATACGACTTTCTATTTTTAGCAACAATATGCAAATTTAGTGGGTATGTGGTAATAATGTCTATTTTTGGAAATTTGCATTTCAAGATACTTGTTAAATTTCATTGTGCAGGTTTGTGACATATGGTTGATATTGTGAGTAATATACAAATTTGTTGTGTTTATACAACGTAATTGCACATTCATGACTACCCTTATTTTTAGGATGTGTATTTGTAACTACCTTATGTAGTTACAATTGATGTGTACATTATTTACACTAACAAACTGGTGTGCAAGTATGCCTGGTGATCATTTGTAGCATATGCAGTTCACCATTTTGGGTAAGCATAGTTCCAGTTTGATCTATCCTTGTATATTTCAATGTGGATGGATAGAATTTACATATTTACGTTGATTAAGATTTTGAATATAGTTATTTTTGGGTGTTGATACTCTAATTATTCTTGATAGTGAATATTTGCAGTTGTTATCGTTCATACCACAAAGTGCCAAATTGAACACTAGTTTCCATAATATAATGGGTTTTACTATCTAACCAATTGTTTTTGATGACATTATAGTGGTTTTCGGAAGATTTATGTGGATTTAGTCTTGATTATAGCTATTTTTGGCATTAATCGTCTAAACGTTCTAGATAGTGAATATTCACATTTTTATAGTTTCAAATGGACAAGTGGGCAATTTAGATGTCTCAGGTATATTGATCTATGTTATGGAATTCTAATTTTGTAATCATCCATATCACAAAGTGATAGTTGAACACTAGTTTTTGTTACATAATGGGTGTTATTATCTCGTTAGTCATTTGTGATTACATTATAGTGGGATTTAACAGTTTTTACAGGTTGTGTGCGAGTTGACGAGGGTTGTGTATCAGTTAGACACTAGCTTAATTAGGTGTTATTATCTGATCATTTTATGTGACTAGCTAATCAACTACTTGTATTTAATTAACTTGTAATTATTTTTCATGTTCTTGTATGTGTTTGTGCAATTGTAGGAAGATTTAGCATTTTGAGGGTTGATAAAAAAAAAATTGTGGACAAAAAGCATTCCCAGTTGGGAGAAGTGACCGGGAGGATTTTTGGTGTTATACTATTCGTAAAATTCCCTAAACCATGACCACGCTATAGAGCATTTTGAGACCTTTTCGACAAGTATGCACAACTTCGAGGATCGGATTCCGTGTGTTGAAGTTATCGCATGTCAAAGATATGGATTGAAAACAGTTCAAAGGTGGTCACCATTTGGCGAGTTAAGTGTTGACACTGGCAATTTGGAAAAAGGTGAAAAGGTTAAATTTTGTGTTTTCGAGCCTCTAGTCTTCGACACACAAAAAATTTGGTGGGCCCCACTATTTTCTAGTAGGGTACCCTCAGGGTTCGGCACACTCTTTTTATGTGAGGGTGTCTTTGCCACCTATTTCATTTTGCCATTATTGTCTTTTTGATATTATATGCCATATATTTTTTTAACTCCACCAATGTGGGACTATATGGTTTGGAGAGGTTATTTTGCATTATAGGGTTGAATTGAGCTCGAGTGAGATATCTAGTAGCTTGGTGGGGTGATTAACTCCCACCGAGTTGATCATGTTATTACTACATTAGACCATTATTTCTTACCTTCCACATTGTTATATTTTTCCATATGGTTCAGATATATTATCCCCTATTACCTTGGTAGGATCATGTTTGAAGGATTAACATTACAATGCACAATTAAGCCACATGACTTGACCAATCAAGTAGTCAAACTTACCATCTCGGTGCCTTGTCTAATAAGAAATGATTAATGTTGGCTAGAATAGTAAACAAATCATCTTATATATTTAGCCCAATGCATTATTCAACAATTCATGAGATCCCAACAACTTAGCACCTCAACGCATTCAAACACACATTTCACTCCCATAGGGCGTGAAACAACAATGCACCACTCGAAAGCCTTGCCAAACAGCATTTCAAATGCCAAAAGATGTGGAACCTAGTAAAAGGGAAATGCATGGCCAAAGCCATGAAGTAATAGGCAAGAGCGCTATATTTAAACCAAAATCCCATCCATAAGATCAAGATGTGGGACTAATCCCACATAGTGCAAAGCGGTTCTCGATAAAAGTGAGATAGGGTGACTCAACCTCTTAACCTCATCAATGCACAAAATTCACCCAACCAACCCACAAAACACCTTGGTCAAAGTTATTAGTGTAGCTTGCATGGTTTTATTAAAGATATTCTGCGAGATCGTGGGAAGGAGCCAGGGCGATGATGGAAATCCTCATTTTGGAGCACTTAGGGGCCGAATTAGGCTATAGTGTAAAAATGAAAAATGTTCTGAATTCCAAGAGGATTCCAGAAATATAAATTGTTTAAAATAAATGTTTTAAAATATTCATTTTAGGTGTTTTTAGGCACAACTACAGAGGAGAACATTGTGGAAGCATTATAGGAGTCGCGGATCGACTTCATAATAGTTTCTAGTAATTTGCAGAGTTCCATGAGTCTTAGATCAAATCATTTGCAGGTTTTATGATCTATTTTTCATTATTGAAGGGTCTTTGTACTTCATTGGACTTTAATAAATATATTCTCTTTTTGAGAATGCGAGACGTATCCTTCGAGTGAACTCCGTTAATATAGTGGTTTTTTGGATGTTTATTTCTATTTTAGATGAAGCTTTTGATTAGATAAAATTCATTTTTGAATGTATATTAATTTGGTTAGGCATTTCATCCATTAAAACAAGAAATTTGACTTAAATGGAATTTTCAAGACATCTATAATCCACAAAGTTCAAACGAATGCACATTTCAAAGTGTTATGATTAGAATTTAGATTGAAATTAAGAAATTTTTGAGTAATTGGGCCATAAAATTAATGTTGAGTCTTAGAAATGTTAAAAATTGAAAATTTACCTCACTCATTTTTAGATCATTAAAGCACGTTTGATTTTATTAAACCCAAAATATTATATGTTGATATTCACTTTATTCATGTATAAAGTAAATCAAATCAAATAAAACTAAACCAAGAGTCTTATACATTGAGTATTCACTTTATTAAATTTTAATCAATTCATGGATCAAATAATTTTGAACTTATATTTTGAATATTCACATTATCCAAAATTTAAGTAAAACAAAATCTAATTTAATCAAAACAATTTTTAATCTCAAAATTACATTTTGATCACGTCATTTTTATCAAATAAAGCTATTTGAGCTCAAACTGTGTCAAAACTTCTATAAAAATCTCAAAATCACATTTCACTTAGGTATTTACCTATACAATGATGATATTTACACGTAGAAAAAGAATTAATGCCTATGAGGATTCTAATAGATTCAACCCTTTTGGTCATAACGCTTTTGAAGATGAAGGCATTGAGAACAACCCAAACTATCAGAAAATGAAAAATAAGCTATTGATAACCTAATGATGCAAAATAAAAAATCGATATTTGCTTCACCTCCTATAAATGGGGGAAAAACTATCCTCAAATTTCACCCATGAACATTTAAAATAATGAATAGAGAAACCCAAGTCTAGTAAGAAAAATGAAAAATCAACCACTACATCTGATTCATCAAAATAAGACTTGATAGCCAAAAATGAAGAGCTAATACGCCAACTCGTAAACAATGAAAATCCTAAATACGAGGAATAAAGAAAATCTACACATGAAAATAATGTAACCATGGACACTCCTTAACCAAACTCCCCATTCACACAAGAATGAAGGATTATGAAATAAACCTCAATGGGTCTTAAAAAGCATAGAAAATAATATAATTTTGATGAAATTTTTCCTTACCCATTCTATAAGGATATGTTGCATGTATCTTTTCCCAAAACATTTGAAACACTAAAATTTTATAAAATACAAGGGTAAACATGATCCAAGAGAGAATGTTAAATAATTTTTCATGGCATGCCAAGAAGTGGCATATAATGATGTCTTTATCTTGTACTTCTTTCCCAAAAGTTTAGGAGGGAAAGCTTTGGATTAGTTCTTACACCTTCTAAAGTAATCAATCAAAACATTCATATACAATTATGGCCCTATATGCAACACTAAAAATGAATAATGAAACTTTTTGTTATTTCTTCAACGATGGATAGGAATCGCAAGACGGTTATCTTGTTACTATACGAAAAAAAAATTAGTATTTTCATTACCAATATAAATAAAAAAATTTATTTCAAATATAAATGAATTGTTTGAAAAAATCTAAGAAGTAATTGAAAAAGGAAAATAAAATGAGAGGGATCTCATTGCTAATCCGCCTAATCGGGACACGTTAAAAAGACCAACCCAATAATAATTACAAAAAAATCAAAATCATGATAAATACAAATTTATCAACCATAACATAAATGTTGTAAATGATGGAATCACTGATTTTCATCATGTTTAAAACATACAAAGTTAAACTCATTAAACTAGTAAAACTAAAAATCCAATAATTGACCTCTAATCGTTTCTAACAAATAAAATACTCCGAGTGAGATCAAAAGATGAAAATTTATGCCTCTTGAGAAATCCTTTCAAGTGTCCTTAATCAATTATTAAATTCTCTAATGGTGATATGCCCATTTACACGACCATTTGAAGAAGGAAAGCCTAAACCCACATGATATAAGGAAAACAAATATTGTGACTAACATTATATACATGGTCATCATATGGATCATTTTGTAAGATTACGTCATTTTATATAAGACTTAATTGATAATGGGTACATTTAAATTTAAATTCAATCCAATAACAAGACACAAAATGAGAAATTAAAGTTCCTCTAGGAGCCCTTCCTAAGTATGGTACAAACAATAATGCAAAAGACAAGGGCCAAACATAAAATAGTTTAGAATTTTATTCTTTCAAATCATTGTTAGATTATATGCCAAACATGGTAGCCACTACCAAATTTAACACTCCTACTTGTGATGTGACAAAAATAAAGAAATAGGTTTGGTTACCCATTGCTAAGCAACCCTCCACATCGACAACATCGCAAAAATGTCTAATCTTTAGTCCACTATAAATGCATTGTCCTCAAATGTAAAGTCTCCACATAATTAATAGGATGTAATAAAATAAATAGTGAATACCACCGCACAAATTTCCCTCATGGAATTACTCAAAACATCTCTTATGCTTCAAATTATCCTAACTCATGCATACTATGAGGCATATATTCTTAAGGATATTAACTCTCAACAATTCCAAAAATTAATTGCAAACTTATCACCTAATAATCCAATTTTATCATTTGGTCCTCATGACCTCTTGAATCCCAACATTACCAATAAAAATTCCTTATACATAGAATCATTCATCACACATCATAAGATCAAATGAGTTCTTATAGATAACGGAGTTACATTAAATATCTTCTCCATGAAATTATTGAGATGTCTAGGTTACACTGAGGAAATTCTATACTCTAACATCATTAGCATTTGTGGTGTTGATGTCTGTATTTTATTTTGATAAATCTAGGAACTATTGTGTAATCGATATCATTAGTCTTGATTGGTTCCTAGTTTGAGATCTTTTTATTTAGGAATTCATGGAATTGGACATAGGTAATTTCTATAGGCATTTATGTTGTCTCTTAGTATTGAAATTATGACCAGGTTGAGACTATGATTGTTCCCGATAGTGTAATACGGCACAATGATTGTTTCCCTTGGGCTAATAATGAAACACGTAGTCGTTGGCAGATCTGCTAAATTTTCTACAACTGTAGGATGTATTCATTTTCTCGACGTCCATAAAAAGGGAATTATCTAAAAGGTTTGGAGGCTACATATAGAAATCCAAATAGTGTTTTTTGATTTTTACATACGTGATTGTGCAAAATGAAAGCCAACTCCCGACCCAGAAGTCTCAATGGAAGAGTTATGAAGGTAAAAATGTGGGGATCAGACAAAAATAGTATAAAATATTTCACGCCTATTTGGAAAATGTAACTTGTAGAAATAGCTCTGAGGCCTGATGACTTATTTATATTGATCAAGTATGTGACACACACATGAATAGAAAAATAAATGAATTTCACAAGGTGATTTGTGTTTTATTTTTCAATATTTTCCTTAGGCTCGTTAATAAACTAAAGAGGATCATAAATGCACTAGCCATACATGACATAAATATGCGGAAGTGGACCGGTCAGTAGGGAATGATTCATGAAATGTAAATATGTGCATGAAAGGACATGGAAATATTGCAATGGTTAAAGAGAAAAAAATCTAGGAATCATGAAGAAGTTCCCATGAATGTAATTTTCAGCATGAATGTAAGAATCGAGAGTATTTAATGTGAAAATTTGATATAAATATGCACTTTGTATATAAAATATCAGAATGTTATAAAGTACCAAAGCATTCCTAAGGAGGGTTAAAAAATGTGTTCTCAAAGAGAAAGAGAGGAGTTATGGTGTTCTTCAATGAAATTTTGAACAATAACCAGAGCTTTGTTTGAATAGGTTAGTAAATTGGTTCTCTTGTTTTTGTAAATCTTCAAAGGAAAGATTAAGGTTTTTCTTAGAAAAAGTCGGGATTGTTGAAAGAGTGTCAAAACCATGAGGATTCATGTATATTCCCCAAATAAAACTTCTAGCCTTGGTTCCCCGAACAAGATTATAGATTTTGAATTAACTAATGCCAATCTAGATGAGTGTAGGAAGAGGCTTGTATTCTCCATAAATAAGTCACTCTATTACCCATGTGGCTAGTAGTTATATTGACCTCACTACTACTTTTCCTCTGTTAAGACATGCTTGTAACTTGTATGGGTATGCACCCAACATTATAACCCTATAAAAGAGAAGTTTGGAATGGGAATGGGGCCTGGTCTTATCTTTCCAAGAGTAGGTGTTTGATAGAATGTTGGGTTTTCCTCCTACACAAGAGAGGAAGGTGTCATTACCATATAATAAGAAAAGATGTATTGGAGCTCATGGGAAAAGAAATGGACTAAGTTTATGAACAGACATTGGTTGGCTAATCCCTCGGGGTTTGTTTCCAAAATGACTAAAAATATTAACAGGACTAATTTCATTGAGGAGGTCGGAGATGTAATTACATTATTGAACCGACTAATGGGTATGGAATCCACTAACCTTTTTCATGAGTGGATGTTCCAATTCATTGAGGTAATACTCACGAATAAAAATACCCTCCCTTGGGCCGAGATAATAAGTAGCCAAATTCATGAACAAATGATGGGGGTGCTCAAATTACGAGAGGAGAAAAGGATGACATGGAACAATTACGTATTACTTCTTACATGGTTTATAATATTCTTTCCACATAAATTTCCCAGGCTTGTTGATGGAGGGTGATCTCAGTAGCGCTAAGGTATATGATGTTTTCTTTCACCTAAAATTGGCAAACTTTATGACAGACTAGAGGAATTTTGTTAATCTCTTATTTGCACCTATAATTTACCTTTTTCATCCTGATTGGGAGACTGAAAGATTTTCCTAGGATGCCAAGTAGGTTATCACCCAATATGGATGTTATTTTATCCAGTTCTGGACCTTTTATTATATCATGATTAGTGGTTTTGATGGGATTCTAAATTCCTTATTTACTCTATAGATATATGGATAACAAGTAGGCAATGATGCGCTTAGTGAGGAAATTATTACCAGTACATCATATCATCACCAAAAACATCTCACATCCCCTATCAAGTTTCCCATGACTATTGGGAATTATACTTGCCCAAACATCCAAAAGGCAAGAATGTTGGAAGCAGAAATGGGTAGATGTATGTTGGATAGATTTGAGGTCAGGCCTCAATATGACATTAAACATATTATATACAGTATAACATCCACTCGAGATGGAGCATGAATCTCATTATTAAGACCTCTATATATATTATGGAGATGAGAGGGAAGTTAGAAAAAGAGATTACTCAAGGATGACGTTGTCCCAGATGGTGGATTTTGGGGTTATTCAGGTTCCAGAGGGATTAGAAGATGATAATAATGTAATCAATGATGATTACATCAAGGGGAATATTGCCTCTCAACATTTTCCACCATCGGTGTGAAGTTCATGATAACAAAATAATTAAGATAAAACCACAAATATCACCAAACTCTCTCAGTAATGTAGCTATTCTCAAAGGGCGTGGATGTAAGTTACCAAAATACTCTGTGTTAAGTAAATATAGGGATACTAATTTACTTGATGATGTCCTTTCCCCATACCAAAATATTCACACTACCAGGGATGTTTCAGGGAAGTAGGGGATTAAGGTCCCTTTTAAGAAGTTAACATCTGCATTAGTAAGGGATGAAGTGAGTGACCATATTAGAAAGAATGGAACTTCCCTTATTAACTTTGACAAAAAGGGATGAGGAGGTACTTCAGGGAAGTATGACTAAATCTCGTATAGGTTATGCTACTCCTCTACAATTTTTTCCAAAGTATTTATTTTAGGATCAAAGGGAAAAGAAAAAGTGGTGGCATACACTCCAAGAAAATTTAAAGGGGTGATATTTTCTTAATTACCTCATAAGGTCTCTTTCGACATTAAAATTTTCCTCCGTAATTTCTATTTTATTAATGTATGTATTAGGAATAGGATGTTGTTAAGTATAATTAGTAGTGGCGTCCAATAGAATATAACGGTGCCACGGTGCCACCAATAATGTAGAGTACGGTAATAGTTAAAGTACAATAGGAATGTTGTAAAAAGTAAATATTTGTCGTAAGTGGTCCAGCAATTTTAAAATGTTAAAGTTGGGATAAGTAGAGAAGTAGGGTCTACATGATTAGGAATTAGAAATATTATATTTGTAATAAGGACAAAGAGTGATGTCATAAATATTTTGTATATTTTATTTATGGAAAAGTCTAAAAAGGTGGAACCCATGTGAGATGATAAGGTTTATCTTATCTTAGAAGATAAGCCTACATGTAAAGGCAAGAGTTTAGGCATGGAATATGATTGGCCAGAAGAGATTTCCTATCCTATCTTAGAGATAAGGTGGATGAGCATGAATTCCTATAAATAAAGAGGCCACCCCACCTCATTTAGCATAGAGAGTAATGAGAAATAGTGTATGAGTAAGTGTGTAAAGGAAGCCATTATTTTGAAGGTGTGTTAAAGAAGCCATTAAGAGGTGTAATTGTGAAGTTTCTCCCATAGTTATTGTTTGAAGGCAAGTGAAGTTAATAACACTTGAAGAACCTCATGGGTGAGATTGTAACAATTTCATGTTGATATTATAATTTACACTGATATTTCAGATTTATCATTATTCCTTCTTATCATAGTCTATGGTATTCTTGTGTTATGTTTGTTGTTGTGTTTCTAGATTACATCCACCAAACTAAGAGTTGTGCATTAGTTAATAATCATAGCACGAGGAGTTCCCAGTGAAGAATTATCATAGTGCTAGATTGGTGTTGACATTTTGGTTTTGTTGCAGGACCATTCCTCGTTGGTGGATTTTCTGGAGAAATATTCCCACTTAGTCAGAAAACATTTGGAGGGTAACCTTGTTTTTACTATGCATAGTAGTTACCATGGTAAAGTCACTTTTTGCTATAAATAGTGTTTACCACGGTAAAGTCAATTTTTACCACAGTAACTTCACTTTTTATTGTGAATAGTGTTTACCACAGTAAAGTCAATTTTTACCGCAATAAGTCAAGTTTTACCATAGTTTACCATGGTCATTTCTATTTTCTATTATAGTGATTCCAATTATTTGTGCACATAAGTCTTGTTGATTGTACTTGTGGGTTGGTATTTCACTGTGGTTACTTTTGGAAATGGGGAAGATTCCTATTTTTTCAACCCAATCTAATGAAAATGCTTCCTCTTTCATTCAAGAGTTTAAACGATCTTGTATTTGTAATGGCCTTATAAGAAGGGAACAATGGACTGAATTTTTTCCTACCTTTTTAGATGGTTCAGCCCTTAGGTGGTTTGAAACACTAGGTGATAATGTGAAAAACTCATGGGATTTATTAACTAAAAGTTTTCTTGAAGAATTTGGTGAACAGAAATATACGCAGATCTCATGATCGATATCACAAAGTTAGCCCAAGGAGAGAAGGAGAAGATAAGGGATTATCATGCTCGTGTTCTAGAGCTAAGGAGGAAGCTCGATGCCCGATCTAGAATGAAGGATTAGTGGATGGGTTAATGAATGGCATGGATAATCTCCTCTATAAGCACTTCATTCTTGGGATGAAGCCAGAGATCAGACAATGAGTGAAGTATGACCGCCCAGCTACCATTGAACAAGCAAAGGAGATTGCAAGAAGGTAAGAAGAAAGCATGGAAGAGGAGCCCAAAGAAATTGTTGCTAAAGTAGAGCCTACACCAACACCTTTGGTCCAGAATCCACAACCACTCTCGGTGAGCACAAATCCTTCTCCTAGTACATCTACTGAGTATGAAGATCTGCTCAGAAAGATGGGTCAATTAACTATTAATCTTCTTCAAGGAAAAGAATTTAGTTCTCAGGGAGGAGATAGAGGTCCAAAAAGAAATATTTCTGAAGTTGTATGTTATGGTTGTTATAAAAAGGGTCATTATAAGTATAATTGTCTAGATAGAGCTTCTACATCTGGTACAAGAGATAATGATAAAGGGAAAGCACCTGTGAATTCTTTTGATGTAGTAGATAAGAGCATAAATAATGAAGTAGATGTGTTTATAACAAAAAGAAAGAAAGAAAAAGATAACCAAGATGGAAATGATCCTAAAAAGATGAAAGGAGAAACTAGTAAGAAACATAGGAGAAGAAAGTTGGGTGTACAGGATTTTTTGATTTCACAGGGACAAGGACCATACTCCATCTTAGACGATCTGTCCAAAAGGCCTCGCAAATATTACATATGGTCAACTCTTGCCTGTCTTCCGAGAAGAGGCGGGAGCTGCGAAGTGGACTCGGTGCTCAACGAAGGAAGGAGGTTGAGGTTCTGTTTTGGAGGCAGAGACGGATCCCTACACTCCACAAGCCGAGGTATTATGTAATGGTATTTCAATTCATGATGTCTTAGTTGATGGAGGTGCTACATTTAATGTAATGACCAAGTCTCGTAATGAATATGTTGGGTTTAAAATTGATCGCCCCTCAACACTTATGTTAAGGTCATTAAATAAAGGAAAAACTAAACCGAAGGTGTCTTCTCAAATGTGGCAATATCTCGTTATGGGTGTTTATATGTGGTAGAATTTCGGGTGATAAAAATGGTACTGTTGCATACCCAATGTTGTTGGGAAGATAATGGCTAAGGAGAGTTCATGCAAGAAACTACTAGAATGAATTTTCATGACACTTGGACATGGTAGAGAGAGGTTGAAGATAAACATGATCCCTCAGCATCATAAGGTAGAGCCTGTGGATTCAAGTGATGAAACTGATGATTAGACATCCTCTGATTACTTGAGTACTAGTGAAGTGGACAGTGAAGATGAAGAAAGTGAGGTTGATGTTTCGATCATGGATATCCTTCCAGTCACACCGACACATGATCCCATAAAATTATCTGAAGAAGAAATTGATGATCGTCTCCAACAAATAAAGATTGGTGATGCTTGTGATTGAGAGTGAAAAGGAATCCTACCTCTAGCTCTTCCAAAGATACATACACATATTCACTTTTGATTACAAGGAACTCTATCAAGTAAATTTTGTATAACATTCTATTGAGCGGGTAGTTGGTGCTAAGCCCATAAAGCAAATGTCATATAGAATAAATCCTAATTTTTCCAAGACTATAAATGAAGAAATAGATAAGTTGCTTGATGCAGGGATTTATATTTCTTGTGCGAGAATTCGAAATGGGTTTCTCCCATTGTGATCTCAATAAAAAAGAATGGGAAGCTACACATTTGTGTTGATTATAGGAAGCTCAATAAGGCAAAAAAATAAGGATCATTACCCTATTCCATTCTCAGATCAGATTTTGGACGAAGTAGCTAGCCAAGAGTGCTATAGTTTTGCTGATGGATATAGCGGATACAACCAAGTTCATATAACAGAGAAAGATCAGCTGAAGACCACGTTCACCACTCCTTGGGGAACTTTTGCTTATAGAGTTATGCCTTTTAGGTTGTGTAATGCTCCGGCAATGTTCTAGCGCTTGATGAATAGGGTGTTTGAACCCTACATTGGGAACTTTATCAAAGTATTTATGGATGATTTTTGCATCTATGGGAGCAATATGGACCACCTGCACTAGATGGAGACAACATTTCAAAGGTTAGATGAAGCACAAGACTCACTAAACCCTACAAAGTGTGTCTTTGGATGTTCTAAAGGTGTTTTGTTAGGGCATGTTGTATCCAGAGATGGTATTGGTACTGATCCTGATAAAGTTTCAAAAATCAAAGAGTTACCATTTCCTATGAATAGAAGTAAGTTGAGATCATTTTTAGGCCATGTGGGTTACTATAGAAGGTTCATCAAGAATTTCTCAAAGATTGCACAACCACTAACCCAGTTCTTGAAGAAGGATGTTACTTATGAACCAGGAAATAAGGCACATGAAGATTTTGAACAATTGAAGGAAGCCCCCGTGTCTTCACTGTTTTGAAGAATCCACATTAGAGCAAGCCATTCATTGTGTATATTGATGCCTCAGATGAAGCACTAGGAAGTACTCTGAGCCAAAAGGATGAAAATGGGATTGATCATCCAATTTACTTTGGGAGCAGACAAATGAGCAGTGCTGAGGTAAATTATAGTGTAACTGAAAAAGAGGCTCTAGCTATCATTTTTGTTGTAAAGAAGTTTAGAAATTACTTACTAGGGTAGAAATTTATAGTTGTAATAGATCATCAAGCTCTAAAATATATTGTCAATAAGCCTAACCCATTAGGGAGGATAGCAAGATGGATAATTTTCCTACAAGAATTTGAATTTGATATTATAGATAGGCTAGAAAGAAGCATGTCCATGCGGATGAACTCTCTCGAGTCTATGATGGTTTAGGTTTTCCTTATGATGATGATAAGATGCAAAGCATTGTTATCTCTTGACACAATCCCTAGTGAATACATAGATATTTGGAATTATCTAAATGAATTCAAGTTTCCTGATGGTGCCAATGCAAAGACTAAGAGGAAGATTACTCAAGCTAGTTGTCCATATTCTATTCTGCATGGAGTATTATTTCGAATAGGACCTGATGGACAGTATAAGAGGGCAGTTGGATGTGATCAAGGGAAGGAGTTGATAGAATAATTCCACAATGGTACATGTGGAGGACACTTCTCTAGACAACTTACAACAAGAAGGATCTTGGACGTAGGTTATCACTGGCCCACTCTTTTTAGAGATTATTATAATTATTGTAAGACATGTGATATTTTTCAAACACATGGTAACCGTAAGACTCCATCAGCTCCATTATGCCCTATTCTTCCACTTGGTCCCTTTGAAAAGTGGGGAATAGACATTGTAGGTCCACTTCCAACTACCCCACACTAAAATAAATATATTGTAGTTGCCACATTATTTAACCAAGTGGGTTGAAGCTAGGCCATTGAAAACAGCTTCCATGGATGAAGTGGAAAGGTTCATATATGAACACATTGTCACCGATTTGGTTTCCCATTAGAAATTGTAATGATCAAGGAAGCCACTTCATTAATGAGGTGGTAGAAGCCCTAGTCAACAAGTTTTCTATTAAGCACAGGAAGACAACAACATACAAGCCAAGCACAAATGGACAGTGGAATGAACAAATTTTGTGTTGTGTCAAAATTCTAGCAAAAGATGCACCTTGCAGTACATAAGTGGGATAAAAGGATTCATGCGGCATTGTGGGCATATAGGGCAACATCAAAGTCAGCAACAGATACTCCCCATTTCAGGTTGGCTTATGGCATTGATCCAGTTCTTCCTATTGAGTTTGATATTCCCACTTTGTGAGAGTTATGAAAAATGAAAGGATGGATGAAAGTGATTCAATAAAAGAAAGGTTGGTACATCTTCATTTGCTAGAGGAAATGAGGGAAATAGCTAAGGATATAAGCTATAAGAAGAAAATGAAGTAGAAGGAATACTTTGATCAAAAGATCCGTTGGTCTCCATTTCATGTGAATGACTTGGTTCTAGTATGTGATTCCAGATACAAAAAAAGAAGACAGAGATAAAATTTCTTCCAAAGTGGATGGGGCCCTACAAAATAGCAATTGTGCATGAAAATGGGTACATATCGATTGTGAGGAATTGGATGGTACTCCCATTACAAAATGGGTCAACCATGACAAGTTAAATATTTTCCAAGTACTAGCTTCAGAATGTCCATAAGAGTCTACTTCGAGGACGGAGTAGAAGTTAGGAAGGGGGAAAATGTCGACATTAAAATTTTCCTCCGTAATTTCTATTTTATTAATGTATGTATTAGGAATAGGATGTTGTTAAGTATAATTAGTAGTGGCATCTAATAGAAGATAACGGCATGGTCGATGCACGGTGCTACCAATAATGTAGAGTACTGAGTAATATCAAAGTACAATAGGAATGTTGTAAAAGTAAATATTTTCGTAAGTGGTCCAAAGAATGTTAAAATGTCAAAGTTGGGATAAGTAGAGAAGTAGGGTCTACATGATTAGGAATTAGAAATATTATATTTGTAATAAGGACAAAGAGTGATGTCATAAATATTTTGTATATTTTATTTGTGGAAAAGTCTAAAAGGTGGAACCCATGTGAGATGATAAGGTTTATCTTATCTTAGAAGATAAGCCTACATGTAAAGGCAAGAGTTTAGGCATGGAATATGATTGGGAGAAGATATTTCCTATCCTATCTTAGAGATAAGGTGGATAAGCATGAATTCCTATAAATAAAGAGGCCACCCCCCCTCATTTAGCATAGAGAGAAGTAGTGAGAAATATTGTATGAGTAAGTGTGTAAAGGAAGCCATCATTTTGAAGGTGTGTTAAAGAAGCCATTAAGAGGTGTAATTGTGAAGTTTCTCCCATAGTTATTGTTTGAAGGCAAGTGAAGTTAATAACACTTGAAGAACCTCATGGGTGAGATTGTAACAATTTCATGTTGATATTATAATTTACACTGATATTTCAGATTTATCATTATTCCTTCTTATCATAGTCTATGGTATTCTTGTGTTATGTTTGTTGTTGTGTTTCCATATTACATCCACCAAACTAAGAGTTGTGCATTAGTTAATAATCATAGCACGAGGAGTTCCTAGTGAATAATTATCATAGTCTTTGGATTGGTGTTGACAAAGATACCAACATTAGAGATAGGTTTACAAGAATCGAAGAGAGGAGGAAGAGCGAGTTGACCTCCAAACAAGAAAACAGACTAAGGTATCTAAATGGGTTGATTTAGAGGAAATGGAGACATCTAAACAAATAATGGTTCATAATGTCCTTGTCCCTTCACTGCCATTTCCCAATCTCCAACAATTTCACTTGTTATGGAGTCGAGTGCCTATCAACCCAACCCCTATCTCCACATTATCCCAAGTTGTTTCACCCAGTGAGTAACAACCAATTGTGAATGTTCTTGTATTCGATATTTTTTCCAGTTTGTAGTAGAGCATTGAGACCACGATTGTAGAAACCTCCAAAGGAGCTTGATACATCTAAATTTTGTGTGTGAGTTGATCTTACCCTAGAGAAATTTCAAAGTATTGTAGTGATAGGAGAGGACAAAAATAGTGAGCATGAAGTGTAGGATATTGGCAAGAAAATAAATTATGCAAAAATAAGTCTTACAGAAGGGATCATGGTTGAAGAAATAGAGGGGAGACTTCGGGTGTCATGGTTTAAATAACACGTTAGGACATTGAGGTGGTTCAAAAAGTTCCTAAAACTCGGTTTCTAGTGACAAATGTTGCTCCCTAGGATCCTCGTGGAACAGTCCTCATCTTTAGCAAGAAAATTGATAAGGTATTGCCACAAATAAAAGGAGAGGTCGATAACATACCATCTAAAGGGGGTGAAGAATTAAGATACCAATCTAAGCCTATGGATAAAGCAGATAGTTATAGTTAACTTATGGATCAAGATACTTTAGAATAACACATATGTGTGGCCACAAAAGGTGTTTCTGTAACTCCATCATCTTCCAAATCCCTTACAATTGTTCTTATAGATTTGGTAGCATAATCACTTGATGAACATGGGTTACCAATGGGGCATTGGTTAGTTAAAAGTAGCAAGGCTGATCCCTCCCCTTAGTTAAGGTATTTCCTTATCAGTTTTCAGAATTGAGTCTTTAGGTTGAGTTTTGAACAAACCCCGGCTATAAATGACAAAAATCTACATTGATCATCATTCCCTCGGGGAAAACCTAGTATTACTTAGTCACTCAATTCCTTGGGGTGCAATTTCAAGATTTCACACGTGGTTATGAGAATAGTGAAAGGAAATCCACATGTACAATATCCCTAATGATAAAATTTGGACCTCAAACCCTGGAAAAATTTTACCATGTTATAGATGTCAAAACATCTTATAGCATCGTCTAGGACGCCCATGGATTCATGCGAATGCAATTTTCCCCTTCTACATACTATCGGTGCATAAAATTCCCTTATGAAGGTAAATAGTTCTCTTATGGATGGATTTTCTAGCTACAATCAAATAAAAATTGATGAAGAAGTTCAACATAAAATAAAGCTCAATACACCATAAGGAAAATTCTATTTTAATGTCATGTATTTTGCCTTAAAAATATAGGTGTTACATATCAAAGACTAATTACATTCATCTTTCACGATATGCTACATGATATCATGGAAGACTATGTAGACAACTTCCTAGAAAAATCTTATATAAGAGTAGATCATCTAAAAGTATTGAGGTGCATCTTTGAATGGTTGCATGAATATAAGGTCAAATTAATCCCAAAAATGTGTGTTCAATGTGACATCAGGAAAATTACTAGGATTCATCGTTTCATGGAGAGGAATATAAGTAGACCTTACAAAGATCAAATTTACCATGGAAATGCTTCCTCCCCAAAAATCTCAAATAATTAAGAGGTCTTTAAGGAAAGATACAGTCAATCAAAAGATTCATTTCACAACTAGCAAATTAGTGACATCATTTGAATTAATTATTGGAAAAGGATGTTTGATTTCAGTTGAGCCAAGAATGTCAAGATTATTTTACCAAACTAAAATAATATATATCAATTCCAATAGTTCTCATATCACCACTATCGGATAAACAAATCCTTCTCTACACATCTACTACGAGAATATGCAATAGGAGCATTGCTAGCACAACATAATGATCAAGGATAAGAGTAGAGAGTATACTACCTTAGTAGAACACTTATGAGTCGTGAGCTGATGTATTCATAGGTTAACATGGTATGTTTAGCAAGTAGATTTCACATTTCATAAACATTGTCACTATTTTATCAATCATACACCCAAAATCATTACAAAAGTAGATCCCCTCAAATATTTACTATCTCAAACCATTCTCACAAGAAGAATGTCAATTTGAGTGTTTTACTTACTGATTTTGATATCGAGTTTATCAGTCAAAAATCAATCAAAGGACAAGAACTGGAAGATCAAATTTTTGTGGAACCTCTACCAAGATCATAAGCTCTTCATTTTGAATTTCTGAATGAAGAACTCATTTATGTCGATACATCATCATCTAGAGTCTAATTTTTATGGATCTTGTGATATCCATGGAGTTAGTATTATACTTATCATGTCATATGGAAATGTTATCCCAAAATATTTTTGCTTGTCCTTCCCCCGCACTAACAATATTGTAAAATACAAAGCCATCATAGTTGGGTTAAAATTTTCTATATTATGAAATCTCAAAGAGTTGATAGTGTTTGGTGATTCACTTCTAATCATTAAACAAGTCACAAATGAATACCATGTCAATGATGAAAATATCAGTCCTTATAAACTCATGGTGTACAAACTTAAAGGTTCCTTTCATTTGATCGTTTTGAACAAGTTCCTTGCTTCCAAAATAAATCCTTAGATGTAATGAAAATTATCTAATCTCTTCTTGAGTTCAACTCCAATTAAACACATATTGAGTTTCTTGTTGAACATCTTCTACTTCGACATGTGATTTTCCTAATTCAACAATGGTTTTTGAAATTGTTTTTCCTAACAACCCCTAATATCATGATATTTATATTGTCATCCATGACCACACTTATCATGACAATATGAACTCCCAAGACAAACAAGCCTTAGCACAAGATGCTTCGCATGATACCCTACTTGTAAATACCCTTTTCGAAGAGGATATGTTGGGACTCTATTAATATGTCTTGACCAACATAAAATACACCAAACCCTAAAAGAGATACATGTTGGTATTTGCGGCATACATACAAGTGGCATGGTGTTAGAAAAGAAGATATTACATGTAGGTTACTATTGGACTACTATGCAGTTTGATGCATGATAAATTGTCTAAAAATGTATGGCATGCCAAACAAATGGGAACCTCATTCACACACCTTCATAAGATTTTTCACCAATCAGTCCACTTTTTTCTTTCTCTCGATGGGGATCTAACTTATAGGAAAGATCAATCCCACCTCATCTGATGGCCATAAATTCATTATCACCACCATGGAATATTTTACCAAATGGGTAGAGGAAATGCCTCTCACTTATGTCACTAGTACTAATATATCTAAATTAATATTCAACCACATCATTTTTGCTTTGGTATTCCTTTCTCTATTGTTTCCTATAATGATAATTCATTTAAAATTAAAACCATTAAAGCCTAAGCCAAGAGATTCCACATATTCCTTCACTAGTCTACACCTTATTATATATAATTTAATGGCCAAGCTAAAACATCCCAAAAGAAAGTGAAATCCATCATGGAAAAAATTGTGAATAAGCATGGTCCTAATTGGCATACATAAATTTATCCTATTCTATGGGCCTTTCACACATCCTTTTGTACTCTAATAGAGCCACTCCATTTTCACTTCTACATGGCTCAAAGATGCATTACCTATAGAGGTTGAGCTCTCATAACTCCATGTATCCCTCCAACATTTGATCCAAGAAGATGACTATTGATAGGCTCATCTTGTAGAGCTTGATATCTTATATAAAAAGAGGCTCAATAATTTGGATCATATCAAAGTGTATCATAATTGGATTTTTCACAACTACAAGATGAAGATAAAACCATAAAAATTTGAGATCAATTAATTTGTATTAAAATAAAAATAAAAAAATTATAACTAAATATTGGGATAAGAAAGGAAAATTTGAACCAAAATGGTTGGGTATTTATCTTATCACTTTAAAACTTTGGATTAGGTGCATACGGTTTATCTACTCAATACAGAGAAAGAGCTTAAATAATCCATGAATGCGGTTCATTTGAATAATTATATTACTGATTCATATATACATACCTCTTATGGTGGGGGTGTTTTGGAATATCTAATTATATAGTTCCTTCATCCTATCCATCTTATTGTTTCATCCCAAATATTTTATGTCACTAGTGTCTTGTATTTAGGACATGCACCGTATCTCACCCTATTCATTTTCACCTACATCCATCCCTTTATATTCATAAGAAATTAGAATTTATATTTTTTTATGACTAGGTGTGTCCTTAATTACCTATTTAAATCTCACTAGTTCTTATAGTTAGATCCAAAACTAAAAACATTCAAAAAATCAAAAATCCAAAAATCATTTAAAATATCAAAATCCATAAACATTCAAAAATCCTAAATACATGAACACAACTCAAAAACTCAAACAATCATATCCTAGTGATCCTTCCAACTATCCTAGGACTATCAAATCAAATCATCTTACCCATCACATGTATCCTTTCTTGGGGAAAATTCAAATCAATCTTATCCCTCGTGTGTATCCTCACTTGGTGAAATATCGACTTTCATCTTCTCCTTTACATGAATCCTTGCTTCATATTAATCTTCCATGCAGATCTAACAAAAGTGTCACTTGATGACATTCTTCATTCTAATCCAATCCTCTTGCATATATCCTTGCATAGGGGCATCCAAATTTACTTAATCGTCACTATGGAGAACATTAGGGGAATAGTTAATTGTCTTTCTTAAAAATTTGTGTTGCATTGTTACTTATTCTTTCTTGACTAAGTAAAAGTATTTTTATCATCTTGGTTTATTTATAGCCATAGTGCATACTTTTACTATGTATATTGGGTTTTCTTTAGTTTTGGTCCTTTTTTTTTATTTCTTGACTAATTACAAGTATTTGTTTATCATCTTAGTTCATTTATTTCCATGGTGTATACATCTAGTGTATATATTGGGTTTGTTTTAGTCTTTACCTTTTTGTGTGCAATGTGTGTGCATCTATGTATTACACACATAATGAGTTACTCTTCATGGTTTCTTAATAATCATGATGTAAACTATGTTTTGCAATAGAAAAATAGGTTTCTCTAAAGTACAATATCTGAATGGAATCTCAAGATACAAGAAAAATCACTCACATCATCATCATTATCATATCTATCACATCATTTACCATAATAATGAAAACACATAAACATCCATCCATGAATAAATTACAATGTGCAAAATAAACCAATCATCATCTATATACATCAATAAAATGTCCATATATAATTTCCAAAAATAATGTCATATACACAAATATACATCACAATGTCATAATAAGAACATGTATAAAAGAATATGCCTTCATCATAAAGCATATACCCAAAATAATACATCTATATAATACATAGAGTCATCCATGACTCTCTCCAACCTCTAGACTATATGGTATCCCATCTTACCTCAATGGTGGCATATGGACTAATATAGATGATCAAGATGGACCATGTAATCTAGTTGACCTCCATGACTTCATCCTTTTCCTTTAATTGTTATAATACAGATCTCTCTAGCTCTTTAGGACAATGTTGCCTTATTCAAACATCTATAATAACCCACATCATGTGTTGCTGCTAATAAATCGTGTAATATGTCACCCATCTCTGTTACTTTAGAAACACAATAAACCATATCCATCTCCATTGTCACTTTTTGTAGCCATAATACTGAACTGATCTCTTTTAGTTATCCTCTAATGTAATTATGTTTGAAATTTTTGAGCTATATTCATAGATTCATCTCTCTATCGCATTGTTTTATCTATCTATGTGTGATTCATATAACTCTACTATTAATGGCCCTTGATATCATACTAGTGAATTTGACTCCACATGTAAAACTCTCCTCTATCACACCACCCATCATCTCCATCCCCAAAATTATCTTTGTCTTCATCTCCTCCTCCTTCCAAGCTTGATGGCCTCGGTGGTGAACCATGTATACCTTATACTTGTCTTGGTACCTATAAAGCTCGTATTTTCCCCTATCCAACTCCCTCTCCTCCCTAGCCCTATCATCCTCCCATATCATGTCTCTTCACCATAGTGGACCTCTCACTCACTGTTACTATCCCTACTACCATCACTTCTTGAGGGATGTTCACACGAAGAGGTGTTATAGTTGTGTACCATGGTGTGTACTCCACTAATACACTAGGGTCCATGATGTCTTCTCATGCATTCCCTACATGTTTTAATAATCCTCCAAAAATTTCCCTTGTTATGCTCATCCTAATGCATGGCTAGAAATTTTGGTCTCTCATGTTACCCACGTATACCACTGCTCCCCCTCAGAAATATCGTGTATCACTCCAAGTTGATGCATGACCTTCTTAGTGTATAACTATCAATGATATATGACCAGAAACCAATAATGTAATGCTCTATCTCAAATTCCCTATCTATGTAACTTCTTTCACCCATCTATATCATATATATGACCTCTATATAATCATTACAAATGAAAATCATCCATCGCTTGTCTATAAAATGCTAAATCTTCTCGGTGACCTCTCGACCACCACCTACTATCTCTCATCCATAGACTTATGGATTTTATGGATTTCCTTTTATCAATAACCCCATTGGCTAACCCAATACAATATGGTCCCATGCACAAATATGTAATAACATTGATGGGCCCAAAATCTGTGACTCCTATAAACTACCATATGCATATCTCTATACAGATGGGTTAGTATACACGGACCCCATGTAAACACTACTTGTCATTTATTCCTTTAAATCCACTATCATGCTAATCAACCCAAGATAAAAATACCTCTAAGTATTATCAGGAAATAAGTATCTGTTGATAAGATCCATCAAGTAAATTGGAATTCACGCCAACATATCATCCTCCATGCACTCTGCAAGATGCACCACCATACCCTCTCTAGGAATATCCTGCAAAAATAGTTATGCCTATGCCCAGGATCTGTGTTATACTCCTCTCCCATAGAGTTAAACAACCTTGCATCCACACACTCACTTTGTGGTATACATCCTCTAGTGTCACGTACATCTTCCTGTTAGGAAATCTAAATGTATGTCACTCACTGTGCCATCGCGCTACTAACACAGTCAACAAGTAGTGGTCCAATCTAACATCTAAGATTTGTGTTTTGTGCCGAGTCCCGACACCTCCAATATCACCCATAGTCCTCTCTTCTCTAACCTCATCATCCATCTCTCAAATGATCAAAATCATGCATTTCTCTCTCCCACGTCCAATGCATATAATCTTCCATGTACACATTTCTCTACTTCTTTAGTCCTATAAACATCATTTTTCATTATTGTCTCATCTTTTACATATAACCTATTTCTATACTTCATGTTAGAAAACCTTATGTTACAATAGCACACATTTTTAACCCTATCACACTCGTTTCATGCTAGATCATTCCTTTTCATGTTAACACACTCAATGCTAGAGCATTTTCTATCACACTAGTACACTCGGTTTCATGCTAGCGCATTCGATTTCATGTTAATGCACTTAACACTAGCACATTTTCTATCATGATAGTGCATCCATTACTATGTTGACACACTTTTACACTAGTACATGTAATTTTACACAAACACCCTTACTTTCACACTAGTGAAAAAAATCCTATGCTAGCACACTTTGTGGGATACGGTATGCATACAATCCTACACTAGCACACTTTATGGGCTATGGTAAAGTAACTACTTCCTTGCACTAGTGATACTTTTTCTCTTTCAAATACCTCTAAAAAATAATAAATTCATGCAATTAATTCATTTTTTGGTGTACTTACCTAACCATCATCTTGAAGATCCCGCCCGCACTCTTAAACCTGGTCCGCACGATTAAATCATGTTGGATATTACGCCATCTCTCCCATAATCTAGATCTCAAAAATCTCTTAGGGGAACAAAAGGATCTAATAAAAATGACTAATAAGGTTTCCTACCCTGCCACCCTTTTATTTAACCCTTTCTTCCGACCCTAATTCCTCTTTCTAAACCTTAATTTTGGCCATTGTTCCTTCGTGACTCATTTTATATTCCCTTCTCATTTTTCCGTGGATATCTCTCTCTTCCTATCAAGTAGATTTTTACCACTTTGTTTTTCACCCACCCACTTGAGGGGACACTTTCTTAGAACCATTATAACTTCTTATGTCATCTAAACAATTCACCGAGGTAAATTAGGTAGTCCACCACACTTCTTTATCATCCATTCATTGATATTGATGTATCTCGCTATCTTTAAAATGCTATTACTCGTAATGAAACTTGTTATCCATTTCTACCCCCTTGGTAAAAATGATCAATTGGAGAAAACTAAACTTGGGAAGTTGGTAGATCTTTATAGTTAATTCTAGGTTTTCTAGGTAAATTTTTATAATTCTAGAGCACTTGTAATAATTTTGGGAACTTGGGTTTCATTTCATGCATTTCCATTCTTCTAGAGGCTAGTTCAATTCTTAACCAAATTTGATCATGAAAGAGTAAATTTGAGAAAAATTGGCTTTGGAACACTTTATTTCATTTATTCTAAATAAAGAGAAATCCAAAAAGTTACTGAGAAAAATGCAAAAAATTAGATAAAGCTATAGAAAAGTTTGCAAACAAAGTCTGCGAAAAAATCTAAAAAAAAAGTGTCACGAGACAAAGTGCCATAGAGAAAATTCCACGAACAAAGTGCCACAAAAAATATGCGAGCACGCCATAGAAAAGTTCGTAGAACAAAGTCCGCAGAAAAGGTTCGCGAAAAAGTCTCTGCGGAAAAAAGCCAAAACAAAGTCCGTGGAAAAATCTGCAGAAAAAGTCAATAGAAAAATCTGTGAAAGCCACAAAAAACCAAATCCGCCAAATGTTGCGAAAAATCTGGAAAATCTATGGAATAAAGGAAAACAACAGTTTTTCAAGTGAAAACTTGGAATGGCCATAACTTTTGATCCAGTGCTCGAAATTTGACAAGCTTTATATCATTAGAAAGGTCTCAACGTCCTTTATGCAATGAGAAACATATTTCTCGATTTTATTAAGGTTATATGTGTGAAAATTTTGGAAATACCTCCAGCTTAAATAAATTAAATTCTCGGTCTCGTAAAAGACATTAAATCTCTGCGAACAAACCCAAAATAGTTGCTCACACTCGGAAGATAATAACCTTTGATGCAATTCTAAATGGATTTGCACAAAATTGATCTTGTTAGAATCGTGACTCGAGCCCGACACACATAAATCAAGAAATCTAGAAATTGATGGATTTTTTATGATTATTTTAAGGAAAACGTGTCGGGCCGAGCTCTCTTTCTTCAATGCTTTAATGTAGTTGGGATGCATTTAATGAGGCATGGGAAGACATTTTCACTCTTATAGCAATTGGGACAACATGGGAGCCTTTTAATAAATAAAATTACACTATAAAAAAAAAGAATTAAAATTAAAATGCCAATTTGGGATTATTTGGGGGCTTTCAGGGCATAAATTGTAATCTTGGGCTCATTTGTAAAAAAGTTTTTCATTTTTTTCTACTACCCCCTCTCTCTTTTCTCTAGTGAGTGGATTTTAAATTCCTCTCTTTACCTTGGGGAATGGAATTTTCTTGCCTCTCCTAGTAATTATGTATTGTGTAATGCCTCCTTTTATTATTAAAAAAATAATAATCAAATAAATATAAAAAAATAAAATAAAAGAATTAAAATTAAAATGCCCGTGAAATCTTGGGGTGGTTAGGGAAAGAAGGTGGTTGTTTTTGTTGAGTGCAGCCTTCTCCGCCAGCACACTCACCAGGCATGGAAGAAGGTGGTTGTTTCCTTCTAGTGGTCGCAGGGATTTCTATTCTACGCAAACATTATTGAAGGGTGGGGAGGTAGTGCGTGAAACCCAAGGAGAAGGCATTTAAGTCTCCTTTGAACATCATACTCCCAGCCTGTGCTAAAACAAGAGCTTTGAAACTGGGTGCAGACATCAGCCAAAGCATTATGGAGAAGGGATTTTTATATGTTTTAGTTGCAAGTGCCCTAGCAGATACATATGCAAAATGTGGAAGCATGCGAACTATTTGAAAATGCCTAAAAGAAATGTGCTTTATGGACTGCAATGATTGTAGGATGTGCAAAAAAATGAGTTTGTTGAAAAGGCCTTGGAAACTTTCAAGCAAATGCAATTGGTACGTGTAAAGCCAGACTCCACAACCTTTTCCAACATCCTCCCAACCTCTATCAAAATGGGAGCTTTAGAGCAGGCCTCGACAACCATCAAAGCATAATGGTAGAGGATTTTAGTTGCAAGTGCGCTAGTAGACAAGTATGCAAATTGTAGAAGCATACACAAGGCAAGTCAACTATTTGACAAAATGCCTCAAAGAGATGTGGTCTTATGGAACATACCCTGACCATGTAAGCTTCATTTTTGTTTAATTAGCATTTAGCCATGTAGGTTCAGTGCATGAGGGTTGTAAATACTTCGATGGCATGAGTGCCTCTTATAGAATCATGCCTAGAATTAATCATTATGTTTGCATGATTGACATTCTTGGCCATGCCGGTTATCTTGAGGAAACCCTATATTGTATCATCAACATGCCAATCCGGCCTGTGGTGGCTGTGTGGATATGTTTGCTTGGTGTTTGATGAGCACATGAGAATGTGCAAAATGTGGAGGCATGCTTAAGGCATGTGAAGTGTTTGACAAAATGCCTTCAAAAATCATGGTCTCATGGTTGCAAGATTTGAGGCTATGCACAAAAGGAGGAAGATCTCATTCTATCCAAACAACAACAATAAGAAACCATTTGATCATGCTCAACAAGTGGTGGGTCGAATCTAGAAGGTAGGAGAAATGTGATCAGAGTAGCGGAATGGTTTCAAATCTGTAGTTATAGATTTTATGATAGACGTGTATGTAAAATGGTGGAGCTGTGGATGCTCGTGATCTGGTTGATGATGTGCCCAAGCAAGATACTGAACCGAATCCCGTAGTTTTGACCAACTTCATTCTCCAAGCATGGTTCATCTTCCCTTACCTCTCATAATTCTCATGTTTTAGTTCTCTTTTGCAAATTAATAGAATCTTAAAATATTAGGTTTTTAATACAGTTAAATGTTTACATCAACTCGTTGCAAAAACAATGAAAGGTCGTGTTGTAACTCACAAAATCAAAATAACTCTTCTGCATTAAACCATGAACTCCCACCCTCATTCTGAGGTGATGTAGAAAACTTCCTACCCAACTAGATCACTACAACATTGTCTTATCGACTAGATGAAATTGACTTTCCAGTAATAATGTTGACCTTCTCCCTATTTAAATAGTTAATTTTTGCATTTTTCAGACTCATTAAGTACCCTTCGAAACTCTAAAAATGAGATGTTAGGCTTCATTCATGTACCTTGTTATGTGAGGAATCACCTGACCATTGGATTGACCCCGAACGAACATTTGTGATCTTTTTGACGCTCTTATAGGAGCCCTGTTACACTAGTTTACAGCAGTAGAAAGCTGTCAAATCTAGAAAGTTGGCTTTCATTTTGAACCGCCATTTGAAACCTGGATAGAGAAATTATTTCCCGTCTTCGCAAACCTCTAGTGTTTATACTAGACAATTGCATGGAACATTCAGCTTAGGGAAAATCACTCTTCTGGATAGTTTGGAAAAGCCATTTTGTAGGCCTTTCGGCCACAGTTTGACGAGGTCAAACTGGACCAATTTCGACTTGTCGCTCCAGAAAACTTGTCACCGTTTGAAAATGGTTTTCTAGTTCTCAGTCCCGTCGACTTTGATGAATTCTCCTCATATAGGGAACTTGTAGGAAGTGTCTCATTGCATGCTCATCCATCAACGTCAGTTATGGACGTGGTTTTCTTGGGCCCTCGAGCTAAATTTTGTTCATTTGCAACTTGGTCAACTACGACCAGTGGCCCCGAAAACTAGCCACCAAACGTAAACCATTTTTTTTCCCATTTCCATCGATTGCTTGAAACTCTTGGTATATCTAGGGACACGTAGAAATTTGATCATGGTGTGTGTTCTCATCGGAAGATAACTTTTGGAAGTGGTTTCTTAGCCTCCGAGCCCATTTTGTAATGTTTTTGTAGCTAGTAAGAAAATGTAAAAATAGAAAGTTGCATGGACCCTCGTAGGGTTGCCAAACCACCCTATAAACTCTTAACACATACAAATAATTGTTTAAAACTCTATAGTGGAACTTGTTGTGTGCATTAGAACTTTTGAAAAAATGGTGTTTTCTCTCTCTTCCCTTCTCTTTCTCTCTCTCTGGGTTACAAAATGAAGAAAAATGAAATGTAATGAATACATGTCTCTAGACCTTTTTATTTCGATTGCAAATTGTAATTATTATCATATGTAAATGGGAAACTGAAAAATGATACTTATGTTAGGTTAGGGTGGATGCCATGCCAGTGAATTATCGCTGATATCATGCTCACGTGTTTTTGCAGGATGAAAGAATGATGACGTAAAGGCGTTGTGTAATGCATTAATTATCATTGTAATTTATATAGTTCATTTTTAAATGAATAAATGTATTTTGTAGTCTCATGTTTTAGAAGGTTATATTTGATAATTTGTTGTTATGTATGAGATGCTAGTTTCTAGGACATCTAGGAAATGTGCATTTAATCTTAGGTTCAATTTTGATTCATAGTACACCTAGTAAAAAGGTTTGATATTTATATAAAGTAAATGAATTTGAAGTAATATCTTGTAGTGCATATTTAGTGTTCAATAAATGATTAACGAGTCATCTTGTGCATTCATACTTTGTAAATGTAATAAAGAAAAAAAGATTTAATCAAAACACTCTACCCTTGTTCAATATCGAGACATAACTTGTTTTCATGTGTGTTACTTTTACCGTAGAAGACATTGAAAACCATAGAGTTGAACTTAAACCCTGCGCTCGATGGAAATATCCTAGCTTGAGTAAATCAGAGCTCAAGAATGGGCTTATCATCTTAGTCAAGATGGTTTAGTGACATTGTCATAAACCTGGTAAATAGGAGTGATACAGTCAAACTCCATTTGGAGTAAGATGAACTAACTCCTCCTTCGTATCCTAGTGGATTACCTTGTTTTTCCGAAGATAGATTTAAAAGTAAATTTTCTTCATCGAATGAAATCCCTGTTGGATCCAAACGACATAAATGGAGATCGGACATAGTTGTTCTTTTCCTTACACTCTTGTTAATGAACCCCCTTGGCTCCGCATAGCTAAATGTTTTACCTTGGTGTCTCTCAACATTACACCTTGGCCCCTTCTGAAGGTGGGTTAGCATAAACTTGTCCTCTCGCTTAAACCTCATTTATAGTTGAGGGGTAGACCCTTAGGTGAAGTTGGAATTAATCTAAAACTCAGTTGTTTTGGACGTTAACTTAGGGTTTGTGTGAAGCATCAAGTCTCTTAATCATATTTGTTCTCCAAGAGGTTAGATAAACACTTCATAACTCCTTTTACAAGACAATGCTAAAAATAAGGCCATAACGTGACGTAAAAGAAAATAAAGCATATGAGAGTAAAAAAATGAGAATTGAGGTTAGGGATACTGCCACTCTTGGAGACCTTATAACTCAATTAAATATCTTTATGTGTTTCAAATAATATGTATTGCATTGTTGTGATCAAACTACGAGAAAAAAAAAGATATATATAAATATAAAAAGGAAGTCATTAAGTCATTGATTTAGAATAACTATGGTAGGAAAATAACTTTTCCGTGATCGAAGAATGTTTTGTGGTAAAAATCTATCTTGCAATTAAATCTCTGTCAAATCCTAATATCACTATATGGACACCAAGTCTCATCCACTTGAGTTGTAAGAATAGAAAGGTAGATACTGAATATATGTTCGAGAAGAATATTCTTCACATAAGAATGAGATAATAAGTATTTTGTATGCTTTTGAACTACGCCAAATAAGTATGCAAGTTATGGAAACTTTTGTAAAGAATAAGAAACCAACTTAAAAGGGAATGAATGGTAACTTAACCATGGAATGTACTTAAGAATCTAGTAGGTGGCCAATCGAGAAAATTATCCTTGTGAAATAATGTTCTTGGAGGGTTAACCATAACTAAAATACAAATAAAGAAATGATGTGTTGTGGGTTTGCCATTCCTGAAGTCGTGTTCTTGTGGTTGGGTCATTGCTAGTAACCATTCATTGGGAAAAGTGTGGTATCGACATGCCTATGATGTTTTCATGTGTCTATGTGAGTCGATGACTTATGTGTTTGTCATATGCGAGTCGAGTTTCTATACTTGAAGCCCATGTTGTGTTGTGTGTAGTGAGCAATGTAAGTCAAAAAAAAATTATCCTAGTATTTTACTATTGTAATTGTGTGTGTAAAAAGTGGGCACTACATATGGTATCAGAGCGAGGTTCATGCTCTCAAACCTCTGGGATGATTGGAGTTGTGATGGTGTTGCATGATGGTGGTGGATATTGGAAGAGTAATGTGATATATGCGTGATGTGAACTATGTCGTAATTATGAAATTGTGAACACACATGTTGTGCATGTCACTTAGTGCATATTTGTTGTCATGTTGATGTGTTGATGATGAGAGTATTCACTCTCTATTCCATGGATCCTATGAGGAATCCGTGTGTGATGTACCACCTTGTTGTGTGTGAAAGGAATGATATTGTGAATTGCAGAGTGTTGGAAAACATTTTGACTTTATGTGATGTGAAGGTGTATTGATGTATTGCATGATAAAATTGATGTAAAGTGAATCACATTTATCGTGATGTCATCACCGTATTGTGATTTGTTGTGTGCATCATCGTGTTGTATTACAATTGACTATATGTCGTAATGTTAGACATTGTGTTCCTCATACGTATAATTCATGTAATATGTGATGGTTCATGTCATGATTTAGGGGATATGGTGAGTATGATCCCTAGTGTACAGTGATTGCACTTTGGGTGCAGGATGTGGTAATGTGATGTATCATGACCCGTGAAAGTAATGATTGTGTTATACCCTGTATATAAATACCATGCGTAAGATGCTATGGTTACATTGTGTGAATCACCATTGTGATAGTGATGTAGTATGTGTATGTTGTGAACCTTACACTAGACGACCCTAAGGGGAGGAAACTGTCAAGAGTGTATGTGTGGAGAGAGGAGGCGTGGACCAGGTTTTCATAATCTTGAGCCAAGTACGAGTGAGGAAGTGGAGTCTTATATAGACTGAAAACCCACTTCTATCTGTTTAGTATACTTCGAGCTTGCTCAGTATATTATGGGTGCGCACCACCTTAGGCTCAACTTATGCAACTAGAGTTCCCTACTCTTTCCTATTGGATTGTTCATTGAATAATCCTATGTGATTTTGACTATGTTGATCCTTGTGGGAGTATGGAGTAATGATTCAGGTAGAGATGATGACAGTTACATTATTTGACATACTCATTTCTGGTTACATGTATATTTTTACGAGCTGAGGCTCGATGTCCGAGTGCCAGCAACTCGATGAGTACCCCTTTGGTGGCGATATGAGGCCACATAGTGATTGTAATGTGTTATTCCTCTATACGTATTTTTATTCGTAAATTGATCATTATCTCTTTTAGCTAGAACCAGCCGATTTTCTTGATTGACATGTTCTTATATTTTGGGCATTTATTTGATTGTTGCATTAACAGTTGGATTTTGCACTAACCATGGCTAATTAGCCATTTGTTTTTCTTAGTTTTAAATACTTTCTTATCATATTTAAAAGTTTTGTAGCCTAGCCCAAGGCTTTTAATTTTTCCACTTGGCATTTGAATGGATTGTTATGCTGGTTCTAATGTCATAATGTGTTGGAATAGGGTCATGGGATTCACCATGGAGTGGTGGAACCTATGGACCCACTTCATTGTATGGGGGTACGCCCCAAGGAGTTACAGATAACTAGCGGGTTGTTGAACCACGAGTTATTATGTCACTTGGGTTTGGGGGTGATGGGGCTCTATGTGCCTAGGGCCATAGGGTGACCCGGCCTCATTTAAAAGGAGAAAGGAGATGGGCCTCTATGATTGAGTTACCCGATATTCCTTATGGCACTCTATGGTTGAGTGACCTGATATTCTTGATGGGGCTCTATGGTTGAGTGACCCGGCTTGGTTTAGGCACGATGATTCTTTCTCTATGAGAGGTATATGGAGGTTATTTGGTGATGCTTTGGGAAGGTATATGGAGTTTTACCTTGCACTTTTGGAGATACCTGGGGTTTGTTTCGTGATGTCTTGTTATGTGTGGGGTTGGTATAATGAGTTATGTGTACCCGTGTGAGTCTTGTTGACACCTTGTTATGGTTGAGGATTGACATTTCCATTTGTATTGACTACTGGATATTGGATTGGAACTATGTTGTTACAGTCATGGATTGTTTTGGGTCATGTGATACCCATTGTATATGCATCAGCGTGTTGACCTAGTTTGTCAGTCATATGTGTGTACTAGATCTATGTCTAGGACATAATTGTTGGAAATTATTTGCTATGTGGTCTACTTGTTGTCATTCCATGGTTTGGTGAAACCCTTGTGATGTGATATGATCATGAAAGTATGTAAAAGTATGCTTGTGAAATTTTAGTGTTGTGTATGACCCTTAAGGTGTTGTGATTGTAGTTTATGATGGGAACCCACAGAATGAAATAACTAAAATTCTACAAAAATGAAATTTTAAAGGACTTGAATTAAGAATAATGTTAATAGAAAGAGATTAATGAAATAATGAATAAGAGGGAACTACCAATCTTCACAGAACCTTGAAAGTTAAAATTTCTACCAAATGTTCCTAGGGCCACCCCGTAACCATGATTTTGTATCTGAAATCTTAACCTTAGAGCTTACCTTCCCATATTTGTTCCTTGTTGCTTACCATTTCTCTTTCTTCATTGTATGTCACATCGAGGACGATGCTTTCTTAAGGGGAGGAGAATGTAATGCCTCCCTCATTTTATTTTATTATTAAAAATAATAATAATAAAATAAATATAAAAAAAATGAAATAAAAGAATTAAAATTAAAATGCCCGTGAAATTGTTTTGGGGGGGTTTAGGGCAAGAGGGGGGGGCTTGGTTTTTTTTTTTTTTTTTGTTTTTGGTTTTTTTTGTGAGGAAGATGAAGAGTTTTCCAACCTCCACCACCATGAGGATGAGAAGGACCAAAGCATGGGGGAAGGAGGGGAGTCCAACCCACATCTAAAACTCACAAAAGATACATAGTGTGTCAAGAAGGTGGTTGTTTCAGTTTTAGTGGTCAAGAACTTGGATTTCTCATGGAGACATTTTTGAAGGGTGGGGAGGTAGTTTCCTCATGCAGTAAACCCAAACCCAAGAGAAGGCATTTCTCAAACAATAATTTACTTTCCCATTTTCCTTTGCTATACTCATACATTCCTCAACCTGTGCCAAAATAAGAGCTTTGAAACTGGGTGCAGACATCCACCAAAGCATTATGGAGAAGGGATTTTTGTATGTTTTAGTTACAAGTGCCCTGAGATACATATGCAAAATGTGGAAGCATGTGAACTGTTTGAAAATGCCTGAAAGAAATGTGCTTTATGGACTGCAATGATTGCAGGATGTGTAAAAAAATGAGTTTGTTGAAAAGGCCTTGGAAACTTTCAAGCAAATGCAATTGGTACGTGTAAAGCCAGACTCCACAACCTTTTCCAGCATCCTCCCAGCCTCTGTCAAAATGGGAGCTTTAGAGCAGGCCTCAGACAACCATCAAAGCATAATGGTAGAGGATTTTAGTTGCAAGTGCGCTAGTAGACAAGTATGCAAATTGCGGAAGCATACACAAGGCAAGTCAACTATTTGACAAAATGCCTCAAAGAGATGTGGTCTTATGGAACATACCCTGACCATGTAAGCTTCATTTTTGTTTAATTAGCATTTATCCATGCAGGTTCAGTGCATGAGGGTTGTAAATACTTTGATGGCATGAGTGCCTCTTATAGAATCATGCCTAGAATTAATCATTATGTTTGCATGATTGACATTCTTGGCATGCCGCTTATCTTGAGGAAACCCTATATTGTATATCATCAACATGCCAATCCAACAAGTGTGGTGGTGTGTGTGATATGTTTGCTTTGGTGTTTGATGAGCACATGAGAATGTGCAAAATGTGGAGGCATGCTTAAGGCATGTGAAGTGTTTGAAAAATGCCTTCAAAAATCATGGTCTCATGGTTGCAAGATTTGAGGCTATGCACAAAAGGAGGAAGATCTCATTCTATCCAAACAACAACAATAAGAAACCATTTGATCATGCTCAACAAGTGGTGGGTCAATCTAGAAGGTAGGAGAAATGTGATCAGTAGTAGTGAAATGGTTTCAAATCATGTTCAGTTAATTTTATGATAGATGTGTATGTAAAAATGGGTGGAGTTGTGTGGATGCTCGTGATCTGGTTGACGATGTGCCCAAGCAAGATACTGAACCAAATCCCATAGTTTTGACCGACTTCATTCTCCAGGCATGGTTCATCTTCCCTTACCTCTCATAATTCTCATGTTTTAGTTCTCTTTTGCAAATTAATAGAATCTTAAAATATTAGGTTTTTAATACAGTTAAATGTTTATATCAACTCATTGCAAAAAACAATGAAAGGTCGTGTTGTAACTCACAAAATCAAAATAACTCTTCTGCATTAACCACACTCCTCCCACCCTCATTCTGAGGTGATGTAGAAAACTTCCTACCCAACTGGATCACTACAACATTGTCTTATCGACCAGATGAAATTGACTTTCCAGTAATAATGTTGACCTTCTCCTTGTTTAAATAGTTAATTTTTGCATTTTTCGGAGACTCATTAAGTACCCTTCGGAACTCTGAAAATGAGATGTTAGGCTTCATTCATGTACCTTGTTATGTGAGGAATCACCTGACCATTGGATTGACCCCAAATGAACATTTGTGATCTTTTTGATGCTCTTATAGGAGCCCTGTTACACTAGTTTACAGCAGTAGAAAGTTATCAAATCTAGAAAGTTGGCTTTCATTTTGAACCGCCATTTGAAACCTGGATAGAGAAATTATTTCCCATCTTCACAAACCTCTAGTGTTTATACTAGAAAATTGCATGGAACATTCATTTAGGGAAAATCACTCTTCTAGATAGTTTGGCAAAAGCCATTTTGTAGGCCTCTGGCAGCAGTTTGACGAGGTCAAACTGGACCAATTTCGACTTGTCACTCCAGAAAACTTGTCGCCATTTGAAAATGGTTTTCTAGTTCTCAGTCCCATCGACTCTGATGAATTCTCCTCATATAGGGGAACTTGTAGGAAGTGTCTCGTTGCATGCTCATCCATCAAACATCAGTTATGGACATGGTTTTTGGGCCCTCGAGCTAAATTTTGTTCATTTGCAATTGGGTCAACTACGACCAGTGGCCCCAGAGAACTAGCCACCAAACGTAAACCGTTCACTTTTTCCCATTTCCATCAGTTGCTATGAACTCTTGGTATATCTGGGGACACGTAGAAAGTTTGATCATGGTGTGCGTTCTCATCGGAAGATAACTTTTGGAAGTGGTTTCTTAGCCTCCGAGCCCGTTTTGTACGTTTTTGTAGCTAGTAAGAAAATGTAAAAATAGAAAGTTGCAGGACCCTCGTAGGGTTGCCAAACCACCCTGTAAACTCTTAACACATACAAATAATTGTTTAAAACTCTATAGTGGAACTTGTTGTGTGCATTAGAACTTTTGACAAAATGGTGTTTTCTCTCTCTTCCCTTCTCTTTCTCTCTCCTAGGTTACAAAATGAAGAAAAATGAAATGTAATGAATACATGTCTCTAGACCTTTTTATTTCGATTGCAAATTGTAATTATTGTCATATGTAAATGGGAAACTAAAAAATGATACTTATGTTAGGTTAGGGTGGATGTCATGCCAACGAATTATCGTTGATATCATGCTCACGTGTTTTTGCAGGATGAAAGAATGATGATGTAAAGGCATTGTGTAATGCATTAATTATCATTGTAATTTATATAGTTCATTTTTAAATGAATAAATGTATTTTGTAGTCTCATGTTTCAGAAGGTTATATTTGATAATTTGTTGATATGTATGAGATGTTGGTTTCAAGGACATCTAGGAAATGTGCATTTAATCTTAGGTTCAATTTTGATTCATAGTACACATGGTAAAAGGGTTTGATATTTATATAAGGTAAATGAATTTGAAGTAATATCTTGTAGTGCATATTTAGTGTTCAATAAATGATTAACGAGTCATCTTGTGCATTCATACTTTGTAAATGTAATAAAGAGATTTAATCAAAACACTCTACCCTTGTTCAATATCGGAGCATAACTTGTTTTTCATGTGTGATACTCCTTACCGTAGAAGACATTGAAAACATAGAGATGAACTTAAACCCTGCACTCGATGGAAATCTCCTAGCTTGAGTAAACAAGAGCCCAAGAATGGGTTTATCATCTTAGTCAATATGTTTTAGTGACATTGTCATAAACCTAGTAAATAGGAGTGATGATACGTCAAACTTTTCTTGGAGTAAGATGAACTAACCCTTCCTTCGTATCCTAGTGGATTACCTTGTTTTCCGAAGATAGATTTAAAATTAAATTTCTTCATCGAATGAAATCCCTGTTGGATCCAAACGACATAAATGGAGATTGTGACTTGTTCTGTTCTTTCTTAAACTCTTGTTAATGAACCCCTTGGCTCCGCATAGCTAAATGTTTTACCTTGGTGTCTCTCAACATTACACCTTGGCCCCTTCTAAAGGTGGGTTAGCATAAACTTTTCCTCTCGCTTAAACCTCATTTATAGTTGAGGGGTAGACCCTTAGGTGAAGTTGGAATTAATCTAAAACTCAGTTGTTTTGGATGTTAACTTAGGGTTCGTGTGAAGCATCAAGTCTCTTAATCATATTTGTTCTCCAAGAGGTTAGATAAACACTTCGTAACTCCTTTTACAAGACAATGCTAAAAATAAGGCCATAACGTGACGTAAAAGAAAATAAAGCATATGAGAGTAAAAAAAAAAGAAATTGAGGTTAGGGATACTGCCGCTCTTGAGACCTTATAACTCAATTAAATATCTTTATGTGTTTCAAGAATATGTATTGCATTGTTGTGATCAAACTACGAGAAAACAAAAGATATATAAATGTAAAAAGGAAGTCATTAAGTCATTGATTTAGAATAACTATGGTAGGAAAATAACTTTTCCGTGATCGAAGAATGTTTTGTGGTAAAAATCTATCTTGCAATTAAATCTCCATCAAATCCTAATATCGCTATATGGACACCAAGTCTCATCCACTTGAGTTGTAAGAATAGAAAGGTAGATACTGAATATATGTTCGAGAAGAATATTCTTCACATAAGAACGAGATAATAAGTATTTTGTATGCTTTTGAACTACGCCAAATAAGTATGCAAGTTATGGAAACTTTTGTAAAGAATAAGAAACCAACTTAAAAGGGGTGAATGGTAACTTAACCATGGAATGTACTTAAGAATCTGTAGGTGGCCAATCGAGAAAATTATCCTTGTGAAATAATGTTCTTGGAGGGTTAACCGTAACTAAAATACAAATAAAGAAATGATGTGTTGTGGGTTCGCCATTCTTGAAGTCGTGTTCTTGTGGTTGGGTCATTGCTAGTAACCATTCATTGGGAAAAGTGTGGTATCGACATGCCTATGATGTTTTCATGTGTCTATGTGAGTCGATGACTTATGTGTTTGTCGTATGCGAGTCGAGTTTCTGTACTTGAAGCCCATGTTGTGTTGTGTGTAGTGAGCAATGTAAGTCAAAAAAATTATCCTGGTATTTTACTGTTGTAATTGTGTGTGTAAAATGTGGGCACTACATATGGTATCAGAGTGAGGTTCATGCTCTCAAACCTCTGGGGAAGATTGGAGTTGTGATGGTGTTGCATGATGGTGGTGGATATTGGAAGAGTAATGTGATATATGCGTGATGTGAACTATGTCATAATTATGAAATTGTGAACACACATGTTGTGCATGTCACTTAGTGCATATTTGTTGTCATGTTGATGTGCTGAGGATGAGAGTATTCACTCTCTATTCCATGGATCCTATGAGGAATCCATGTGTGATGTACCACCTTGTTGTGTGTGAAAGGAATGATATTGTGAATTGTAGAGTGTTGGAAAAATTTTGACTTTATGTGATGTGAAGGTGTATTGATGTATTGCATGATAAAATTGATGTAAAGTGAATCATAGTTTATCGTGATGTCATCACCATATTGTGATTTGTTGTGTGCATCGTCGTGTTGTATTATAATTGACTATATGTCGTAATGTTAGACATTGTGTTCCTCATACATATAATTCATGTAATATGTGATGGTTCATGTCGTGATTTAGGGGATATGGTGAGTATGATCCCTAGTGTACAATGATTGCACTTTGGGTGCAGATGTGGTAATGTGATGTATCATGACCCGTGAAGTAATGATTGTGTTATACCCTATATATAAATACCATGCGTAAGACATTATGGTTACATTGTGTGAATCACCATTGTGATAGTGATGTAGTATGTGTATGTTGTGAACCTTACACTAGACGACCCTAAGGGGATAAACTATCAAGAGTGTATGTGTGGAGAGAGGAGGTGTGGACCAGGTTTTCATAATCTTGAGCCGAGTACGAGTGAGGAAGTGGAGTCTTATATAGACTAAAACCCACTTCTATCTATTTAGTATACTTCGAGCTTTCTCAGTATATTGTGGGTGTGCACCACCTTAGGCTCAACTTATGCAACTAGAGTTCCCTTCTCTTTCCTATTGGATTGTTCATTGAATAATCCTATGTGATTTTGACTATGTTGATCCTTGTGGGAGTATGGAGTAATGATTCAGGCAGAGATGATGATAGTTACATTATTTGATATACTCATTTCTGGTTACATGTATATTTTTACGAGCTTGAGGCTCGATGTCCGAGTGCTAGAAACTCGATGAGTACCCCTTTGGTGGCGATATGAGGCCACATAGTGATTGTAATGTGCTATTTCTCTATACGTATTTTTATTCGTAAATTGATCATTATCTCTTTTAGCTAGAACCAGTCATTTTCTTGATTGACATGTTCTTATATTTTGGGCATTTATTTGATTTTTGCATTAACAGTTGGATTTTTCACTAACCATGGCTAATTAGCCATTTGTTTTTCTTAGTTTTAAAGACTTTCTTATCATATTTAAAAGTTTTGTAGCCTAGCCCAAGGCTTTTAATTTTTCCACTTGGCATTTGAATGGATTGTTATGTTGGTTCTAATGTCGTAATGTGTTGGAATAGGGTCATGGGATTCACCATGGAGTGGTGGAACCTATGGACCCGCTTCGTTGTATGGGGTACACCATAGGAGTTAGAGATAACTAGTGGGTTGTTGAACCACGAGTTATTATGTCACTTGGGTTTGGGGTGATGGGGCTCTATGTGCCTAGGGCCATAGGGTGACCCGACCTCATTTAAAAGGAGAAAGGAGATGGGCCTCTATGATTGAGTTACCCAATATTCCTTATGGCACTCTATGGTTGAGTGACCTGATATTCTTGATGGGGCTCTATGGTTGAGTGACCCGGCTTGGTTTAGGCACGATGATTCTTTCTCTATGAGAGGTATATGGAGGTTATTTGGTGATGCTTTGGGAAGGTATATGGAGTTTTACCTTGCACTTTTAGAGATACCTGGGTTTGTTTCGTGATGTCTTGTTATGTGTGGGGTTGGTATAATGAGTTATGTGTACCCGTGTGAGTCTTGTTGACACCTTGTTATGGTTGAGGATTGACATTTCCATTTGTATTGACTACTAGATATTGGATTGGAACTATGTTGTTACAATCATGGATTGTTTTGGGTCATGTGATACCCATTGTATATGCATCAACGTGTTGACCTAGTTTATCACTCATATGTGTGTACTAGATCTATGTCTAGGACGTAATTGTTAGAAATTATTTTTATGTGGTCTACTTGTTGTCATTCCATGGTTTGGTGAAACCCTTGTGATGTGATATGGTCGTGAAAGTATGTAAAAGTATGCTTGTGAAATTTTAGTGTTGTGTATGACCCTGGTAGGGTGTTGTGACTATAGTTTAGGATGGGAACCCACAGGAATGAAATAACTAAAATTCTACAAAAATGAAATTTTAAAGGACTTAAATTTAAGAATAATGTTAATAGAAAGAGATTAATGAAATAACGAATAAGAGGGAACTACCAATCTTCACAGAACCTTGAAAGTTAAAATTTCTACCAAATGTTCCTAGGGCCACCCCGTAACCATGATTTTGGATCTGAAATCTTAACCTTAGAGCATACCTTCGCCATATTTGTCCCTTGTTGTGTACCTTTTCTCTTTCTTCATTGTATGTCGCATCGAGGACGATGCTTTCTTAAGGGGAGGAGAATGTAATGCCTCCTTTTATTATTAAAAATAATAATAATAAAATAAATATAAAAAAATAAAATAAAAGAATTAAAATTAAAATGCCATGAAATGTTTTGGGGCGGTTAGGGGCAAAAGGGCTCGGGGGGCTCATTTTGGTTTTTGGTTTTTTTGTCTTTTGTTGAGTGCAGCCAAGTGAAGCCACCGCCCATTGAGGCATGGGAAGGGAGCTTCCTAACCCGACTGCGCACACTCACCTCACGTGTGGAAGAAGAAGTGGTTGTTTCCTTTTAGTGGTTACAGGGGGGGTTTATGTTTCGACTGCAGACACATTCTCATTGAAGGGTGGGGAGGAAAAAGTGTTTCCTCAAGAGAAACCCAAGGAGAAAGGCATTTCAACTCATCTCCTTTGAACAACATACTCCCAACTGTGCTGCAAAAAATAAGAGCTTTGAAATTAAATGCAGACATCCACAAAGCATTATGGAGAAGGGATTTTTGTATGTTTTTTAGTTGTGAAATGCCCCTGATAGATACATATGCAAAATGTGGAAGCATGTGAACTGTTCGACAATGCCTGAAAGAAATGTGCTTTATGGACTGTAATGATTGATAGGATGTGCAAAAAAATGAGTTTTTGAAAAGGCCTTGGAAACTTTCAAGCAAATGCAATTGTATGTGTAAAGCCAGACTCCACAACCTTTTCCAGCATCCTCCCAGCCTCTGTCAAAATGGGAGCTTTAGAGAAGGCCTTGACAACCGTCAAAGCATAATGGTAGAGGATTTTAGTTGCAAGTGCGCTAGTAGACAAGTATGCAAATTGTGGAAGCATACACAAGGCAAGTCAACTGTTTGACAAAATGCCTCAAAGAGATGTGGTCTTATGGAACATACCCTAACCATGTAAGCTTCATTTTTGTTTAATTAGCATTTAGCCATGCAGGTTCAGTGCATGAGGGTTGTAAATACTTTGATGGCATGAGTGCCTCTTATAGAATCATGCCTAGAATTAATCATTATGTTTGCATGATTGACATTCTTTCATGCCGTTGCCGATTATCTTGAGAAACTCTATATTGTATCATCAACATGCCAATCCAATTCAACTTGTGGTGGTGTGTGTGATATGTTTGTTTGGTGTTTAATGAGCACATGAGAATGTGCAAAATGTGGAGGCATGCTTAAGGCATGTGAAGTGTTTGATAAAATGCCTTCAAAATCATGGTCTCATGGTTGCAAGATTTGAGGCTATGCACAAAAGGAGGAAGATCTCATTCTATCAAACAACAACAATAAGAAACCATTTGATCATGTCAACAAGTGGTGGGTCAAATCTAGAAGGTAGGAGAAATGTGATCAAAGTAGCGGAATGGTTTCAAATCATGTAGTTATAGATTTTATGATAGATGTGTATGTAAAATGGTGGAGCTGTGGATGCTCGTGATCTGGTTTATGATGTGCCCAAGCAAGATACTAAACCAAAACCATAGTTTTGACCATGACTTCATTCTCCAAGCATGGTTCATCTTCCCTTACCTCTCATAATTCTCATGTTTTAGTTCTCTTTTGCAAATTAATAGAATCTTAAAATATTGGGTTTTTAATACAGTTAAATGTTTATATCAACTCGTTGCAAAAACAATGAAAGGTCGTGTTGTAACTCACAAAATCAAAATAACTCTTCTGCATTAAACCACAAACTCCCACCCTCATTCTGAGGTGATGTAGAAAACTTCCTACCCAACTGGATCACTACAACATTGTCTTATCGACCAGATGAAATTGACTTTCCAGTAATAATGTTGACCTTCTCCCTATTTAAATAGTTAATTTTTGCATTTTTCGGAGACTCATTAAGTACCCTTTGGAACTCTGAAAATGAGATGTTAGGCTTCATTCGTGTACCTTGTTATGTGAGGAATCACCTGGACCATTGGATTGACCCCAAACAAACATTTGTGATCTTTTTGATGCTCTTATAGGAGCCCTGTTACACTAGTTTACAGCAGTAGAAAGCTGTCAAATCTAGAAAGTTGGCTTTCATTTTGAACCGCCATTTGAAACTGGATAGAGAAATTATTTCCGTCTTCACAAACCTCTAGTGTTTATACTAGACAATTGCATGGAACATTCAACTTAGGAAAATCACTCTTCTGATAGTTTGGTAAAGCCATTTTGTAGGCTTCCGACCGCAGTTTGACAAGGTCAAACTTGACCAATTTTGACTTGTCACTCCAGAAAACTTGTCACCGTTTGAAAATGGTTTTCTAGTTCTCAGTCCCGTCAACTCTGATGAATTCTCCTCATATAGGGAACTTGTAGGAAGTGACTCATTGCATGCTCATCCATCAAACGTCGTTATGGATGTGTTTTTTGGGCCCTCGAGCTAAATTTTGTTCATTTGCAATCGGTCAACTACACCAGTGACCCCGAGAAACTAGCCGCCAAACAAACCATTTTTTCTTTTCCCATTTCATTCATTATTATGAACTCTTGGTATATCTGGGGACTCATAGAAAGTTTATCATGGTATGTGTTCTCATCGGAAGATAACTTTTGGAAGTGGTTTCTTAGCCTCGAAACCCATTTTTGTACGTTTTTGTAGCTAGTAAGAAAACGTAAAAATAGAAAGTTACGGACCCTCGTAGGGTTGCCAAACCACCATGTAAACTCTTAACACATACAAATAACTATTTAAAACTCTATAGTGGAACTTGTGTGCATTAGAACTTTTGACAAAATGGTGTTTTCTCTCTCTTCCCTTCTCTTTCTCTCTCTAGGTTACAAAATGAAGAAAAATGAAATGTAATGATGAATACATGTCTCTAGAACCTTTTTATTTCAATTGTAAATTGTAATTATTATCATATGTAAATGGGAAACTAAAAATGATACTTATGTTAGGTTAGGGTGGATGCCATGCCAGTGAATTATCATTGATATCATGCTCACGTGTTTTGCAGGATGAAAGAATGATGACGTAAAGGCATTGTGTAATGCATTAATTATCATTGTAATTTATATAGTTCATTTTTAAATGAATAAATGTATTTTGTAGTCTCATGTTTCGAAGGTTATATTTGATAATTTGTTGCTATGTATGAGATGCTGGTTTCTAGGACATCTAGGAAATGTGCATTTAATCTTAGGTTCAATTTTGATTCATAGTACACCTGGTAAAAAGGTTTGATATTTATATAAAGTAAATGAATTTGAAGTAATATCTTGTAGTGCATATTCAATATTCAATAAATGATCAACGAGTCATCTTGTGCATTCATACTTGGTAAATGAAAAATAAGAAAAAAAAAAGATTTAATCGAAACACTCTACCCTCATTCAATATCGGAGCATAACTTGTTTTCATGTGTGTTACTTTTACCCTAGAAGACATTGAAAACTGTAGAGTGAACTTAAACCCTACACTCGATGGAAATCTCCTAGCTTGAGTAAACAAGAGCCCAAGAATGGGTTTATCATCTTAGTCAGTATGGTTAGTGACATTGTCATAAACCTGGTAAATAGGAGCGATATAGTCAAACTCCATTTGGAGTAAGATGAACTAACCCTTCCTTCGTATCCTAGTGGATTACCTTGTTTTTCCAAAAGATAGATTTAAAAGTAAATTTTCTTCATCGAATGAAATCCCTGTTGGATCCAAACGACATAAATGGAGATTGGGACATAGTTGTTCTTTGCCTTGCACTCTTGTTAATGAACCCCCTTGGCTCCGCATAGCTAAATGTTTTACCTTGGTGTCTCTCAACATTACACCTTGGCCCCTTCTAAAGGTGGGTTAGCATAAACTTGTCCTCTCGCTTAAACCTCATTTATAGTTGAGGGGTAGACCCTTAGGTGAAGTTGGAATTAATCTAAAACTCAGTTGTTTTGGATGTTAACTTAGGGTTCATGTGAAGCATCAAGTCTCTTAATCATATTTGTTCTCCAAGAGGTTAGATAAACACTTCGTAACTCCTTTTACAAGATAATGCTAAAAATAAGGCCATAACGTGACGTAAAAGAAAATAAAGCATATGAGAGTAAAAAAAAGAAAATTGAGGTTAGGGATACTGCCGCTCTTGGAGACCTTATAACTCAATTAAATATCTTTATGTGTTTCAAGAATATGTATTGCATTGTTGTGATCAAACTACGAGAAAACAAAAGATATATAAATGTAAAAAGAAGTCATTAAGTCATTGATTTAGAATAACTATGGTAGGAAAATAACTTTTCCATGATCGAAGAATGTTTTGTGGTAAAAATATATCTTGCAATTAAATCCTCCATCAAATCCTAATATCGCTATATGGACACCAAGTCTCATCCACTTGAGTTGTAAGAATAGAAAGGTAGATACTAAATATATGTTCGAGAAGAATATTATTCACATAAGAACGAGATAATAAGTATTTCTTATGCTTTTGAACTACGCCAAATAAGTATGCAAGTTATGGAAACTTTTGTAAAGAATAAGAAACCAACTTAAAAGGGGTGAACAGTAACTTAATCGCATGCGAATGTACTTAAGAATCAGTAGGTGGCCAATCAAGAAAATTATCCTTGTGAAATAATGTTCTTGGAGGGTTAACCGTAACTAAAATACAAATAAAAAAATGATGTGTTGTGGGTTTTCATTCCTGAAGTCGTGTTCTTGTGGTTGGGTCATTGCTAGTAACCATTCATTAAGAAAAGTGTGGTATCGACATGCCTATGATGTTTTCATGTGTCTATGTGAGTCGATGACTTATGTGTTTGTCGTATGCGATTCAATTTTCTGTACTTGAAGCCCATGTTGTGTTGTGTGTAGTGAGCAATGTAAGTCAAAAAAATTATCCTGGTATTTTATTGTTGTAATTGTGTGTGTAAAATGTGGGCACTACATATTGTGTGAACTCATGGAGCAATAAAATTTGTTTTGTGATGCATTGTTTCCATCCTTTGCTTATTTTATTGTCTCTTATTGCCTCTCCCCGGTGTAGGGTAAACTATGCATATCTCGATGTCTATTACCGAGTTTTGGGATTTGTGTTTAATGGGTTTTAATTATTTAATTGTGTGAATTTCATCTTTGGTATGTGATGTATCTTGTCCATCCTCTCCTTTTCTCACCTATCTCCACTTCAGAAATTGTGATTATGATCAACAAATTCCTTTTCTGGTGTATCACCGCTTTAGTGTAGGATTTATTTTCAATTCTCTCTCTCCCTGGTCCCTTGGAAGTTAGATTAGGATTAGATAGTCTTTCCCGCACTAAGAGTTGCTTGTGTGGTAGGAGGATTAGGTAGAGGAACCAACCTTCTCTAGAGGTCCATATCAAGTAGCAAGTCCCAAAACTTGAGAGATGGTCCAATGTTACCCAAAACATTGGTTGCTCATTCAAACTGGCATGAAAAATTGGACTGGTGTTTTTTTGTGATAATAATTTCGCATGCCCAATGGGACAGGTTGGAAGCACCTTACTCGCTTCATTTTGTCAAGTTTTTTGTGTTCTTGATGAAATTTTAGCCTTTGGAGGCACATTCTAAGCAAAATTGGCAACTCCACTGATCCAAACAACCCATTTCTAAGTTGTAGATCTTTCTTTTCATCCATCTTCATCCCTTCTTCTTCCATTTTGTGAAGTTATGCAATCATGACTTCATTTCCATGATGGAATGCATACTTGGAGTAATAGTGTTATTCGAGTCATCTCCGGTTACTTGACACACCTCCGGATAGGTTTCACAATGAAAATCAACATTATGCATATCCAGTGAGCCATATTCAAATCAATTTGGTCATTTTCCACACTATACAGTTGTTCAAGAACATGGATATACATATTTTGGAGGTAATTCCACATCTAAAGAAGTTAATTTATACAAGACAACTCAGAGAATGGAAGAAAACATGGTGCAGGTCTAGGGTTACAAACTTAGATGAAAGAATTCAGGATTGGTTTCAGGGCACCTTGTCCATGGGTTGACCCTTTTCCAAGACATTATAGCCCTCAAGAGAAGCTTGACTTCATGTTTGAAATGTTACCTCAACATATTTATGCTTATGATTTGATACAAGTCAACCTTGTCTATGGGTAAGTCCACTACCTCATAGCTTTTCTTTTCCTCTTTCTCAATCAATATCATTACAGCAGTGTCATGAGTCTAGTTTCTCACTTGCTTCCCCTAGTGTTGAATTCCCTTCTCCATCTTCTAGTCTCCCATCTCATCTCAATTCATCTACCCTTTTCCCTTCCAAATCCAAGTCCCCTCCATAAGAGCCAAAAGAAATACCTTCCCCTCCACCAAAAATAAAGCAACAACTAGTGGAGATCCCATCCACCACTACTACTTTCTCGCGCTCGTGTCGGAAGAGACTCAAAAATCCAGTCAAGGAGAGAAGCAAGAAGAAGATCCAAGAAAAGAAGAAATGATTAGAAGCTTGGTGATCTTGGCTCTTAGATTTGGGATTGATAAAATCCCCTTGATGGAGAAACCCTGGAGGAGGCTGAGGTCAAGCCATAAGTGATGGGATCTTTGGCTACGATACAAGCAAGGGAAGAATCAGCTACTCCAAATCAAAAATAGGAGTGCATTCCAACTATGGAGGAGAACCATATAGTTTCAGAGGCTTTGAACATAAAGAAGGCTACAGAATAACCTTCAGTTCTTCCTCCCACTTCATCCCCTTCAAGCTCTAATGTCGAAGAATATTTTGAGCTTTCAAACTTCATGTTCGAGGATGAGGGGAACCATGGTGAGCAAGTTGTAGATTAGGAGGACACTATGGAGGATGTCGAGCACATGCAACAAGACAACAAGGAGGTAGATTATTTGTCTAACTTGGAGGATTGCCTTGATAGAGAGGATCCCATGAAGATCACATCATTTAATCCTCCATCGTCCACCTTCCAAGCACAAGGGCCCGCTACCATGGGGAGAGAATTCAATTACAACAGCCTGCACTTCAAAACAGCCCTCTGGAACCAATTTTGGAGTATCCAAATCTTCCATGTTCTTCTCAAGAGGAGGAAGGGAACAATGATGACACACATTACATATTAGTCATCATGGCAGAATGTCGGTTGTTTGTAGGTGAGAAACGAATAGAAAGTCAGCCCATGGACAACCATTTCTTCTAGGAAGGTCCACAGGAAGACTCCATTTTTGGAGTTGAATTTCAGAGCAATGGGAAAAATTCATGGATCAAACCATGCCCAATCAAATACTTGGCTTCATTGGAGCCAAAAGAGGAGTTGCCACCAATCATGCTTGCTCCTGAGCATGAGGATGAGTTTCAGAGTACCAAGGATCAGCTGCAATGCCTCTTCAATCCAAATATAGAGCAACTAAAAGAGGTATTTGTCGTTTTGATACCTTGATGATTTGGGTGGAGGATCGGCCTCTTGTCAGTTTTTCACTCATAATAACATCCATGTTCAGTGCCAAATCATATACATGGCTGCCTATTTTGAGAAAGGGAAGCTACTTCTCCCTACCAATTGCAAGATTTGTTTGAGTTCCCTTTGCTTCCGGTTAGCGTAGAGTAGGTAGGTTTTATTTCAGCAAAAGAAGTGCTTGTGCACACTCTACATGCCTCTATTTGGAGCATATATGTTTTTTCTCCTTCTACATATTTTATGTGGTGGTGTTTCATTTCTCATGCACATTCCATTAGAGGTAACATTTGGTGAGATCATCTCCAGTTCTAGTAGTGTTTCAAGTGGCTCAGGGACAAGATTTCAGAGTTTCATATCAGATTTGTGTTTATTGGGATGAATCCATGCACAATGGATGATTCAAGGCCATCGATCGATCATCTAGCAGGTAGATCTCTCTGTGAGTCACCAAATTGTTATCCATTTTTACCCCTTGGTAAAAATGGTCGACTGGAGAAAAATAAACTTAGGTAATTGATAGAGCTTCATGGTTGAGTCTAAGGTTTTCAAGTAAATTTTTATAATTCTCGGAGCACATGTAATGATTTTGGTAACTTGGGGGATCATTTCGTGCATTTCCCTTCTTATAGAGGCAAAGGAGTTCAATTCTTAACCAAATTTGAGCAAAAATGAGTAAATTTGAGAAAATTTGGCTTTGGGACACTTTCTTTCATTTTTTCTAAATCAAGGGAAATCCAAAAAATTAGAGAAAAACGCAAAAATTGGATAAAGCTATAGAAAATTCTACGAACAAAGTCTCGTAAAAAAAGCTACAAAAAGTGTCGCAGAGACAAAGTGCCATAGAGAAAAGTCCGAGAAAAGTACCACATAATCCATGGAATGCCACGAGAAAAGTATGCGAACAAATTCCATAGAAAAGTCCACGAGAAAAGATGCGAGGAAAAAGTCTCAGAACAAAGTCTGCAGAAAAGCCCGCAAAAAAAGACGCAGAACAAAGTCCACAAAAAGTCACAAAAAAAGCCGCAAAAAGTCCGTAGAAAAAGTCAATGAGAAAAATCCGTGGAAAGTTGCAAAAACCAAATCCACGGAATGTTACGAAAAACTAGAAAATCCTAGAATCGAGAGGAAAATGACAGCTTTTCACGCGAAAACTTTGAATGGGCATAACTTTTGATCCAGTTGCTCAAAATTTTACAAACGTTATATCATTAGAAAGGTCTCAGCGTCCTCTATGCAATGCAAATTGTATTTCTCAATTTTATTGAGGTTAGATGTGCAAAACATTGGAAAATATTTCCAGCTCTAATAAATTAAATTTCCAGTCCGTAAAAGGCAAGAAATCTTTGGCAAACCCAAAATAGTTGCTCACACTCAGAAGACCATAAATTTTGCAATTCTCAACCGATTTTCACAAACTTGGTCTCTTTAAAACTATGATTCCAAGTCTGACACATAGAAATCAAGAAATGTGTAAATTAATGAATTTTTTATGACTATTTTAAGGAAAATGTGTCAGGATGAGAACAAGTGCTTTGATTGGGATGTCCATTTGATCAACAAGTTCATCTCTAATCCACTTGATAGTAGCACGTAATTTTCTTCCATTCAGAGTCGCATTTAGATAATCCACATAAAAATACATTAAAGAGATTCAACAAGATTGGTACTTCACTCCACGCATCATCCATCTGATCGGAGGTCACAAGGAAATGCATAGGAAGATTTGATTTGCATTATTTTCTTTTTTTATTTTGTTTACTAGTTTTTCTTTGCTTACAATTACAAAAGCACAAACAATATGGTGTTTATGGAGATGGTACAAAATTTGGGATTGGATCTCGAAAGGTATGTACAATTCCTTATAATGGAAATTATTAGGAAATCACAAACTATGCAAAGAATGAATATGCATAAATGTGAATAACGAAACAAAAATTTACAGAGATAGAGATAAATGAAATATACAAAATACCAAACATGCAAGAGACTAACACTAGATTTATGTGGTAAACCCCAGCTTGAGTGCCTAGGGAAATATCCATGATGTAATATATCAAGATTTATTATCTCAATATGAACAGATTACATGTGAATTCGTTATGAGAAACTTTAGATCTCTAGAAAAATATATACAACAAATTGGTGATTTATGGTTAGGATTCCTCCTAAAAATAGAGGTGAAAAATGCATTAGGATTTTACTTTCTAAAAATAGAATTCAGTTGAATTTTTCTTTCTAGAATCAAGGGATTGACTCTTTAATTTTTTTCTTCGAGGGCTCCATAACATTTCACCGCCCCCTGACCCCCTACAACAAGAGTGGGGGCAATCCCCCACACACCCCCTTTAATAAGTGAGGTACAAACCACGCCGCAAAGGGATCCAAAATTTAACTTTGTTGGCACATATCTGACAATATCCACCTTAACAAAAAATCCATTTGATATCTTACAAGACCAAATCATCACCTTTTCTGTAAGCCAAGAGAAGTCAAACACCATTTTAGCTTCTCTAAAAGTACTAGATTTGTGAACATATCAAAATGATTTTTTGTGGTGTGGACCTTTTCCAGTGCTAATGTCCCTTCATTAGTAACATGTCTAAAAAAATGATACTTAACTACAATACGCTTTGTCTTATTGTGATAATACAGATTCTTGGTTGAATAAATAGCACTTTGATTATCACACAATACCTTCATCTTGTATTGATCTCTTCAAAACTCATCCAATAAACCTTTTAGCCAAATTGCCTCTTGACAAGCATGATAGGAAACTACATATTTTTCCTCAGTTGTTGACATAGTAGTAATCATTTGAAGCTTTGACATCCAACTGATAGGTCCACCGCAAGTGTAAAAACATAACCAGAAGTTGATCTTCTTTTATCCAAATCACCTACAAAATCTAAATCAACATATCCACAAATAGAATCACCAGTATTATTATAGGTGATGCAATAATCACTTGTGCCTTGCAAGTAGTAAAACACCCACTTCACTGCTGACCAATGTTCTCTACCTAGATTTTCCATAAATCTACTAACAACTCCAACTACATGTGAAATTTCAGGCCTTATACATACCATAACATACATTAAACTTCCTACTACACCAGCATATGGTACATGAGACATATATTCTTTTTGTTCTTCTTCTCTAGGACATAAACTTGAATAAATTTTGAAATGGGAAGAAAAATGGATTCTAACTAGTTTCACATCTTTCATACCAAATCTAGTTAGTATCTTTTCCAGATACCTATGTTGTGATAACCAAATCTTACCATTTATCTTGTCTCTATGTATCTCCATGCCTAATATTTCATATCAAATGTCCTAGCCAAATGAGCCTTTAAATTTTTTATTTCTACCATGATTTTTCTTGCAACAAGCATATCATCAACATACAATACTAATATAATGAATAAGCCATTGTCCAAAAACTTGAAATAAACACAATGGTCATACTCACTCCTTAGAAAATTTTGGCTCATCATGAAAGCATCAAACTTCTTGTACCATTTCCTGGGTGACTATTTTAGGCCATACAATGATTTCCTAAGCTTGCAAACAAATCCTTTTTTGCTATTTTGTACAAATCCTTCAGTTGTTCCATATATATATCCTCTTCCAAATCTCCATGTAAGAATGTTGTTTTAACATCTAATTGCTCCAACTCCAAATCAAGTAAAGAAACTAGTGTTAAGACTACCCGAATTGAAACAAGTTTAACAACTGGTGAAAATATTTCATGAAAATCAATACCTTCTTTCTTGTAAAAATCCTTTTGCTACCAGTCTAGCCCTGAACCTTTCAACTTTGTCATCAACACCTATCTTCTATTTGTAAACCCATTTGTAGCCAACCAGTTTTCTACCTTTTGGAAGTTCTACTAGGTCCCATGACCTGTTATTTTCTAAGGCATCCATATCCTCCTACATTTCCCTTTTCCATTTGGAACTATCCACATCTTCCAATGCTTCTTTATAACAATTAGGTTCCCCATCATTAGAAATCAAAACAATTGAAATATTGGGACTATACTTACTAGGAGGATTCCTAACATGTGTAGATCTCCAAACTGGTATGGAGGTGTTTCCTCATGTTGTTGTGACCTCCATACCGAATTCTCAAGTGTTTCCTCAAGCTGTTGTGAATATTCAACATCTTCAACATCTGCAAATGATTATTTTTCTTCCTTTTCAGTATCTGAAGATGGTTGAATTTCAACCTTCACATTTTCATGTTTAGGTTCTTGTTCTTCTTTGATTTCATCATCTGATTTTAGGATAGGAGTCTCCTCAAACTCTACATCTCTATTAATGATGATTTTTTGGGTAGTAGGATCCCACACTTTGTATCCCTTAACACCATCTACTTCACCATACCCAACAAAGATGTAGTTCTTGGATCTTGGGTCTAACTTTGAATGTTGATTTTATTAGTAAGAGCATAAGCATTACAACAAAAAAATCAAGTTTGAATAATCACATGGATGACCTGTCCATACCTCTTCAGAATCTTGCAATCTATTGCAACTGATGGTGAGTGATTTATTAGATAACAAGTTGTACAAACTACTTCTACCCATAAACACTGATCCAAATTTGCATTGTTGAGCATGCTCCTTACTCTCTCTAAAAGATTCATATTCATGTGTTCAACAACCCCATTTTTTTGTGGAGTATAGTTGGTGGTTTTATGCCTTTCAATCCCAACTTCCTTGCAATAGTTCTGAAACTCCAAAGATGTGAACTCACCTCCATTATCTATTCTTAAACATTTGATAAACCTGCCAGTGCACTTTTCAACCAAAGCTCTAAATTGCTTAAATGTACTAAAAACATCATATTTTCTCTTAAGAAAGTAGACCCATACTTTCCTGGAGTAATCATCTATAAATGTAACAAAATACAACATTCCACCATATGAAATTAAAGGTGTTGGACCCCAAAGATCATAATGAATATAATCAAGAATACCTTTACTTACATGACTTCCATCTTTAAACTTTTGTCTACATTGTTTCCCAAAAACACAGTGCTTGCAAAAATTTAAGTCTAGAAACTTTAAATCGGGAGTAACTTACAATCTTTCAAAACCTTTAATCCTTTCTCGCTCATATGCCCCAAATGTAGATGCCATAAAATGTAGAATCTTATGATGTTTTACATACCACAGTTTCTTGACTAATATTTGTACTCCTTGCAATATGTAAAGGTTCCCAACCTTTAGAGCCTTCATTACAACTAAGGCACCCTTAGACACCTTTAGAGCTCCACCTTAACCTTTGTGAACTTATAACCACTAGAGTCTAATTCACTCAAGGAAATCAGATTTCTTTGTAGTTTTGGTACATGTCTTACTTTTGTTAGAATCCTTACTATACCATCAAATTTTTTTATCTTGATGTTACCAATCCCTTCAGTTTTACAAGAAACATTATTTCCCAAAAGAAAAAACTACCGTCAAGGGGCTAGTAAGAAGAAAACCAACCTCTATGCGGACACATGTGATGTGTAGCACCAAAATCCAACAACCATTCATGATGATAAGAGGAAACATTACAAACAGATAAAACTTCATCAGTCATACCTTCACTTGTTTCTACTTGATTTGCTTCCTTGGTGACTTCTTCCTTCTTTTCTAATTCTTTCCTTTTCCAGCAATCCTTCTTAAGATGCCATACTTTTCTGCAGTGTCAACACCTTTCCTTACTCTTCCCGCCTTATGACTTAGATCTAGATGTACCTCTTGAGTTTTGACCTCTTTCTTTAGATCTACCTCTAGCAAACATGGATTCAAGTGTAGAGGTCTCTCCAAAGATATTTTCTTCTCATTTCCTTAGCCAACAATGCTCCCACAATAGAATCATAGTCAAGGTCATCATCGAACTAAAACTAATAGAAGTTACTATATGATCCCAAGAATCTAGTAAAGTACATAACAAGGTGACTGCCTTGTCTTCATCCTCCACTTTCACACCAATACTAGTCAACTGGCATAACAAAGTATTGAAAATATTTAAATGATCAACAATTTTCATACCTTCTTTCATCCACAATGTATATAACTACCTTTTTAGGTAAATATGATTTATTTATGATTTCATCATGTAAAGACTTTCTAATCTAGTCCATAAACCTGTTGTTGTCTTTTCTCCAACTATATTGAAGAGAACCTCATCTGCTAAACATAATCGTATTGCACTAAGAGATTTCATATCTAGCTTTTCCCAATCATCGGCATTCATTCCTATAGGTTTCTTTGCCTTTCCATCTAGGGCTTTGTGCAGCCCTCTGTTGCACCAGTACATCATGTGCTTTGAGTTTCCACAACTCAAAGTTTTTCTTGCCATTAAACTTCTCCACCTCACACTTTTTCCATTTGATGTAATAAAAAAACCAAACACGTAACAATTATTGCAAATCTTAAAAAGAATGCTTTGATACCACTTGTTAGGAAATCATAGACTATGCAACAATGAATACATAGAAATGTGAATAACAAAATAACAATTTACAAAGATAGAGATAAATAAAATATACAAAATACCAAACATGCAAGAGACGAACACTATATTTACATGGTAAAACCCCAACTGAGTACTTAGGAAACATCCACGGTGTAAGATATCAAGCTTTATTAACTCAAGATGAACAAATTACATGTGAACTCGTTATGAGAAACTTTAGATCTCCACAAAAATATATACACCTAATTGGCGAAGTACAGTTAGGATTCCTCCTCCTAAAAATAGAGTGGAAAAACGCCATTAGGATTTTCCTTTCTAAAAATAGAATTCAGTTGAATTCATCTTTCTAGAAACAAGGGATTGATTCCTTAATTTTTGCTTCAAGAGCTCCATAACATGTCGCTGCCCCTGGACCCTCGTCAGTGACAAGAGTGGGGGGAAAGCCCCCACACCCCACCTTTAATAAGTGAGGTACAAACTATGCCGCAAAGGGATCCAAAATTTAACTTTGTTGGCACATATCTAACAGAAATTAGCTAGTAAAAGAACAAGAAAGCATTGTGCAAGACTAATGTGAGGTGGAGATGAAGATTTGTTGATTTGAGGATAAAGTTTAATGTGACATTATATTGATTGATGCATCATGTATTTTTGGGAAGACATTGGAAAGTTGATGAGACAACTATTGTATGAATGGAGAGAAAAATCAATTATAGCTGCAAATCTTGGAATGCCGAATGTCATTTATTGGGTCGTCTAGTCTATATTAGGTCCTTTGGACCATGATTTCAAATTAGTTGGGAGTCTAGGTTATGACCTTGAATGGCTACATTAACAATTAACCTCATTACCCTAACTGTCACATATGTTTGCAAGCAGTCAATAAAGTCAAAATCGGACAAAATTTGAACAAAACTAATGCACAGCCTAGTGGTAGGGCACGTGGATGTCACAGCAGAGGTCGTGGGTTCGAATTTTGCCACCCCTCACTGCTAACATGCGTGAGGGATAGGCCCAGCCTAATTAACCAATTTCCTAAGGAAGTCAGCTTTCATTTTTGAGTTGTTTTTCGTGAAAGCTCAAGTGGAAGTGTGGATGCAAGCCTTAGGCTTATAGTAGAATGCCTTGGAAGTGCAGGTTTTTTTCCAATGGAGAGATTTGTGTACAAGTTTAGGGATGGCACTCAATTGTTGAATGGTTGATATCCCACAGACATGGTCATGGTTGTAACTTGTAAGACTGTATCGTTGGTAATCGGTCTCCATGTTTGTGAATCTCTTTAATCTAATATATGTTGTTGACATTGTGGTGAGTTGCTGAATCGTAATTTACTGCGTGTATTGTTCCGTTGTGTAATTCTATAACAAACATGATTTAGCTACTCCCCGAAAGGGTGAATACCGTAGACCTGTTTGCATCAAAAACCTATGTTTATTCCATATTACTTAATTTTAAAAATATCAAATATACAAAATTAATATTATGTGTTTTTATGTTATCCTTATTTGAAAATAATTCGGTTAATGGTGATGCATTTAGATGTAATAATATAATGTGATTAATCGAGTTAACAATTACAATTTGAACGTGTAACAAATGCCACGAATATGGTCAGTTTGATAAAGACTTCAAATTTTTTTGCCAAACTATGCTTAAAAGAAATCTCGAGAAAATGTTTTCAGCAAGAATAAGAAGATGGACTCTGAATAATCAACAACCTTGGAGGGAAGATAAAAATAACTTGGACTTGTATTCAGAAACCATCGGTTCACATTGGGAGAAGGGAAAATAATAGTTGAAACTGCTTTGAGTGATTTACAAGAACTTGGAGGGAAGATAAAAATAGCTTTTAAAATTATTAATATTTAATTTATAGATTTATTGTTTGAATACGGATTAGTTGATGGAAAGTGAAAAACTATAATTATCCTGTTGCACTGAAAATTTAAAAACTAGGTAGATGAATATGAATTGATGAATGGATACATGTTTATCTTTTTGGAATTGGAGATAATAATTTGTTTTCACAAAATAAAAAATCACATGGGATATGATGCCATTAAAATACTGTAAAAAGAAACTAATGTAAGGCATTTACAGTTCCGTTTAAATTGTGCTGCTGTGAATTAAATTCAGTATTTATTACCAAGACTATCTATTGCTCTATCTTATAATAAATGAATGTTAAATGTAAACCCTATTCTTCATTGAGATGAGATGATTTTGGAATAATGATCTGTATTTTCAATTAGTATTAACAGAAATCAGGTATACAGTGTGTTAAACAATCACCCTGAATAATTTATGTCATTTGGTCGAGTCTCCCCCAAAAATAAGTTTACAGGTATAACTTTATACATTTTGTTTAATAGAAGTTCTATTGGGAAACTAGATTATTAACCATACATGTTAAACTCAGTTTCAGCTATTTTTTATTCTCTTTTCTAAGAAACAGTGAAAAACATGTCAGGGTTAAAAGAAAACTGAAACCATTAATTCTTGGAGATGTTGTTATGGAAGGCCATATCTAGTCAGTACGTTCGAGATTTAAAGGCTTTTGATAGCAGTTAATATATATACAGTCGGGACATATATTTAACATTTACGCGTGCAATGGTGAATCGGTAAGACTAAACGCTTGTAAATGAGAAATTAATGGTTTAAATCTTTTGCGGTCAAGTGCACAAAACTTGTCGGCGACTTACTGTCATTCTGTTGTATAGGTTATGGAATATACATAATTAGCTTACATTGTTAGCACTAATATTTTCCAAATAACTTATTAAGATATATTGTATGAAATTATCTAAAACATCGTATATCTGTGCAACTTAAAATATTGGCCCACAAATGTGAAATGGCACCCAAACATGCACCACATTAGCATACAGTGAAGCACTTTTTTGTTAAAGATGTCATGCACCAGAAAGATAGATTATTGGTTTACATCATTTTCTTAAGCTATATTGCACCAGGAGAAAGATCAATGAAAATACTGCAAGCTTCCTCCAATCTGAAATAAATATTACATTTGAAGAAATGATTGGATTTGCATATAGATGACCCAAAATGCATGGATTCAATCAGGTGAAAGCAAGACATCTCTAAATCCTTAATCAGACACAGCAACTACATTAAAACAAAAAAATGCACCAGGAGGAATTAACTGAATTGTTCAGATTTACCCAATGCTTGATGGGGAACATTATTATTACTACTCCAGATATTTGACAGTGTCTGCAACAGATGCACCTGCATTTTCAAAGAGAGGATATACTCAGCAGTCTCCTGGAACAGCACATCCACATCCATTTCCTTCCCACCAGGAATCAGCCTCTGCAGCTTCTTCAACCTTCTGTATATATTCATTGACTGGTTATGGTTGTGGTTTTGATTACCCTTCGCTGATCTATGACTGGGAAAATATCTTGATCTTCTTCCTCCTCTCTTTCTCAATCCAATGACATTTCTCCCTCTTTTCCTCTCCATAACTTCATTTTTTCGAGAACCCATTTTTCTGAACTTGTTCACCTGCCAGAGGGCCTGCAAGAAATGGGTAAACTCCACACCCATGAGCCTCCTTGGCTTCTGGTTACCAATATTGTCGTCACAGCTCTCCATGTCTGATATGAAACCGTTTCTGAATGTGAAAGACAAAGGAAATGATAAGAAAATATATGTAATTTGGCCTCAACCAAGATTCAGCACGGAAATCACTGTGAATGTAACCAATGAGAAAGCGAGAATACAACCTAAGATGTGCACACACGAGTATATATAAAATAGTTTCTGCTGCAGTGCTTTGTCTCTTGGTGTGTGTATATCATTCTCAAGGTATATTCCTTTTGTGCTAATGTGTGGGAGGGTTGATGAGGGATATATACACTGTAGTGAGTTTTTATTGTTATAAAAGTCTGACAAAATGCCGTGGGAGAGCATGTGGGCAATGAATATATCAATGCACGCACACGGACGGACTCTGCTTTTGCTTTGTCATACACCAAAAGCCAAGCGGTGAAGCACGTGAAAAAGATAAACCTTCCCAATTAAATTTTGCACAATCAATTTCCATGCATTACAATCAAACTATACTTATGTTATTTACATGCATTCACGTTCCTTAGTATAAAAGTTATTACTAGGACTATAACAATTGAGCATGTTTGTCACTTGTGGACCCCAATTAAAAACCACACTGGTTTTGCATTTGGTGGACCCCCTTACATATGGCGGTAACCCATATTTAGTGGGATGTGTCTAATGCAAGTTGTGGTAGAGGGTGCTATGCACAAATGTCTTTGTTTCTCACAAAAACAATAAATTATAGGTTTTGAACACACATCCAAAATATGCGGTTTAATGTGAACGAATTTCGTCCATGGATTTGTTGTAAAAGATTTTTGGTTGAGTTTTGAGTATATCTGGTTTAATCATGTATTGTCTTCTTACATATGTATCAAATCTAAAGAAATAAATGAAACATATGATAAAGTGTAAGATGAGCTTTAGTAGAGATAAAGATTGTATGTGTGTAAATTTGGATTAAATGTCGCTCGACATCATGTGTAGTTGCATCTCAACTTGACCCTCTTTGTCTCCCTATGCAAGCTACATGGTAGCTATGTACACCAAGAAATTGACGGATCATAGATAATTTTTGTAATTTTTTTAATGGGTAAAAATTTGAGGAAAGCATAAACAAGTACACCTTGAAAAAATAGTACACAATATTTTTTAATATTCCCTAATAGATATGCAAGTATAATTTGAGAAACTTTAAAGCTTGCTAGTATTTATGTGAAGAAAGAAATTAACAATTGTCAATTACTTGAAGGAACTAGCAACACACAAATTTTAAATTGATAAAAATTATGAAGTTGAAATTCTAGACTTAGTGATTAGTAGTTCTAGCTCCATTCGGAAGAACTAGTCAAATATAATATAACTGAAGTTTTAAGACTCAAGTCACATTTTCAAATCAAATGAACATCCACTTTAATATCAAAATAAAAATTTAATAATCTCTATACTTACCACCACCAAATCTATATTATTATAAAAGACATCTTCTCAATATAATAAATTAATATTTAAATGTTATTTCAACATAAGGAAACAAATATTAAGACAAATCTACTCCCACTAAAACTCCTCCAAAAAAATCGTTTGGAAATTGAAACCTTAAAACTTAGTACCTTTAAACTTGCTTTGGAAGTTCGACTTCAAAAAAATCGGCTTATTTGTAAAATCAAAGACAGGATTTTCTAGAACTCCTCATTGCTTCGAATATTGGAGCATATCCTTTTCAAACATGGCATCATTATTCACTCACGGATCACATGAGATTTATGCATGAGTGCCCTAACATAGTTTTGATAAGAATTGGCTTAAATGAGTTTCATTATTACAGAATATTGTACTCGGTTTTCTACAATAGATATTGGGTTTCATGATTACACAATATTGTATTCATTTATCTACTGCCTACGGATAAGTTCGCACTTATATTATGCGAAAAAGGATTTTACATTCAATACTGAAATAAACATCCATATTATGTATATCAACTAATTACATTTGATTGAAATATAGGGATAACAATTATCTTCTTCAAGAGTTTTATTGTAAGACATTTCATATATTCTAGCAACATATATCACGGGTTTGTTTTGGCAGAAATAAAGAACCTATAAATTTCAATGTTAAGCGAGACATTTTGTCTACAAATGCAAGTGTCTTTTCGTGAAATGGCATTCTAGACAAAGTATTTTCATTCTTGTTTTTTTTTTTTTTTTTCTCGATGAATGGATTATCCTATCTACACCTTGTGAAAATCTCATACAATTTTCTCAAACATTGCTTCAATTCTTAGGAAATCACTCTTCTTCCTCCAAACACTAAGTCTATCATCGAACCTAAAATTACAAGGAAAAAATATGTTTTAGTATTTGCATTACACTATGAGATAGCTTAGTTATCTTGATATTTATCACATAGCTCAATGTTGTACACCATAAAAATAATACAACAATAAAAACAAAAATTTGTTAGCTAACAATTATTACCGCAATAAAATACGTCTCTATGTTGAAATTAAGTGCTACGATAAATGCATTATGATTTATAGATTCCTAGAATACTTGCTAAATTCATGCCACAATATTTAATTCCTTTAAATTGTTATATAACCGAGTCGTCTTTGGTGGATTCTAAATGCTTAACATAATTAGGATGCTTTTGTATTTATAGATAATTTAAATTCAAGTTAGGCCTCTATGCTAGTGTGGAATCCAACACAAATAGTAATCAAAATAAAAGAAGTAAGGGCCATGACCAGTGTGCACATATATCCAATGAAAAACCTTGTACATAGAATGTACAATTCACATTCTTGGCGTGTTGGGAATATGAACTACATAGTGGTTAGACTATTTCTTAAACCAATGCAATCAAGATCGGAAATAAAACTAATGATAGGTTAGTGGAGGAGAGAAAATAAATGTGAAAGAGATGATGAATTACCAAAGCGATGCACCAATAATGCCTAAATTGGACCAATAATCGTCAAGGACAAAAACACTTCATAAATAAGTAAGTTAATAACTATTTGATGAATGGGGACCATTTTTAGTTTTATACATATCTTCCCACTTTGGCGTGCATGCATGAATGCATATTAAAGTAAAGGAAAACATGTTGAATTGACATAGGGTGGTTGCCCACGATGATATGAGTAAGGGAGGGGTCACTAAATACAACTTTCTACTTGCATTACTCTTGTTGTCGTTTGGATTTAAAAACTTCTCACAATTTATAGTGCATTGTTCCAACCTCCACTACATACAACCTCTCTACAACATCATCCTTCTACATTTATTCTTGAAGTGGAGATATCAAGCCATCTTACACCATGCCAAAATTCATTTCTTTATAATATCCTTATGGAGATGTCACACAAGCTTGCAAAAATGCCACAACTCATCGCTTTTACATAGCCACTTTGTGCATATATCTTACCACATTACACTATAATGTAAATAATAAATCTTGCTTTGGGACTCCTTATTGAGATATTGCAACAATACATTGTCCCTTATTACACAACATCCATGCTTTGAGCATCAACTCGTTTTCCCCAAAGCATGAAATATATTCAAATATCAAATTTGCAATATTGTGCTAGCGGTATATTATCCCAAAATTGAGTATTCATATGTTGTAATTTTATTTGTACATGAATATCGAAGCCTTTATGAAAATTTCATAGTTATGTTGTGAGGTGTGAAAAATTATTTCATGTTCGTATTCTAGTGGCACATTTTAAGCCATCAAAGAAAATGGCCCAAGTCATTGTATCAATATTATATGTGGTGAATCCATCACAAAAAAATTCATTAATATGGAAAGAATCAAATACAAGGGCTCCTACTAATGAATCCACAATAATATGTCCTTTTCCATATTTTTATAGTAATAAAATTTAGGTCAAATTTGAGAAGAAACATAACCCCTTTGACAATGTGTTCAAATAATTTAGTGCGAGATATTAAATGTCATAAACGATCCATTTTGGTGATCACTTGTGTCTCATTATTATGCATATAAGTTGTCCTTATATATCCAGTCTACTCTACTACATTGTATATCCACATATTTCTCAACACATGGATAATAAAAATTCCTTAGCTTGCCCACCCACACTAATTCTAACCCATGGGATTTAATGAACTATTGCTCCCAATCATAGAGTGCTAACACACCATCCCCACATGTTTCCTCCCATTTTCCATAAAAATTTAACAAACTATATTGTTTTGTTTCTCATTTATTATTTCCATGACATGCTATTAACCCATGGAGTGTCGTGAAATATTTCTTGAATCTATAAATGTTTTCTTAGAAGCACACTATTCTAACCAAGTTTCAGAACATTTATGGAAGTCATAGGACACTATCTTCTTTGTGATACTTCTTTTCATGTCATATTAAATTAGGTTTTCCCTTGATGATTCTTCTAGAAAACCCCATTAATTGTGATGCCATACTCAATTGTTTTGGTCACGCTTTATGTGTGACAATCCTTCTTCTACCTTATTCTACCAATTTAATGACCCGCATAAATCTTCTTTACCTCACAATGCCTTCTATATTATTGCATTATTTTGGAGTCCTTCTTTCACATATATATCAGCAAATCACCACCCCGATCATTGTTATATCACATTGATATCCTAAGCTACTCCCGTGCCAGAGAAATGCTAAAATGGTCATTGATCCCATCACCCTACCCTAACTAGTTACAACACTCAATACATAACCTAATGCAATGAAATTGTGGTGATAATAGAAATTTTAGGGTGTAGGACATTTCTAGATGATAGTTTCTTAAGATAGTTGTTTGTCCCCTTCAAATGCACTATTCATTTCTCGGGCATCATATTATCACTCAAGATTAAATTTTGATGTCACTTTTAAGGTCCAATTTTCTATAGTAATGGAAGATCCGCCATTCTTCATTCATGACTTCTTTAACCTATTCCTCAATTCATTTTCCCTACATATTTCTTCTATAAGAGAAGATTGTGATCTATTATAAGGATATTTTTCCTTTTGTATCTTTTGTTGGCTCTTCCTCTTCTATATGGAATTGGTTTGGATTCTCATCTTCTATGTATGGTGTTTTAGCCTCTATATTGATAAATGTAATGCATCTATGGTTTGTTTTGTAGTATAATACAATTGTGTATACTCGAGTGAGGATTGAGTATTTTTGGTTTATATTTTGGCTGCTCTTTTCTCTTGTCTCCTTGATCTCTAGAAAAACATTCTTACTTATTATTATGTTGTGATATGCGTTTTGTGGGCCATACTTAAATGTATCCAATATACATTGTGTCATCCTCGAACATAGAGATGGAAACAAGGATTCTATTTCTCTTTTTACATATCACTAACCTCTTTTTTACTTTATTTTATCCCATTTCCCTCACATTTGTTATATCAAGAAATTTGCAATAATAGTAAGAGTAGATGTATTTGAGAACGATATTTGTCTTTGACAATTTGCTTTCAAAAACAAGTCCAACACTTGAGAAGAAATTTGATGTTATGTTGTTAGTGAAGAAATCTTCAAGGGTGGACAATTTCAACCTCTAATAGTTTCTTGGAGAGAAAAGAAAAATTCATGGGGTTATTTTTCATAAGTAACTCAATATTGGGCGAAAAGTGTCAAATAAAACCCCTTATTTTATTGAGAGGTTGTTCTCTATATCACAAAAAAATGTGTTTGAAATTTATAGTTTCGTAGATCAGATTTGCAACACAAACATTCTCATTCCCTTCTATATAGTTTAGGTTTTATCATGTAGCCTTCAATCAAATATTGCATTATCTTTCTTTGTTACCTTTTTTATCGAACAACCGATCTTCTCACTCTTTTCCTTTTCTCGAAACCCTACCAACTAAGAAAGAAATCATTACGGTTATGGTTTGAGTCTATTGTGGAAACATGCTCACTCCTCCATCCCTTTTCATTGCTTTAGAGGCTATAGATTCATAAGACCAATATTCCTAGATAAATTAATTTCATTAACAAACTTAAACACCATTTTGACATCATTGGATAAACATATTTCACAACAATTTCACTCATGAGAAGGGTTTACTTCATTTACACATTTAATATTTTTTTGAACGAGATGTAACAACTCTTGATCATGCATTACAATTGATGATGTCCAAAGTTGAAGTAAGATTGTGATTTTGTTTGCGATTGATTTTTAATTAAAAAAAAAATCTTTTCCCATTTTCTCAAACAAATTCACATTATCTTTTTCCCCATTCAAATATAAACATGTAGCCTTCATGTCATACGCGACAACATGTTTTGCTATTGTTGCTATTGCTATCATTTTTACACTAGTTGTATTCTACTCTTAACACTTTTGTTATCGCACGTCTCTTCTTAGTCTCATACATGATCCGATGCCCTATTATTGGAACACCATGTCTTATTCTTTGTAATCATCCTCTCGACATGTCAACATGTCTTTATCCTAGCCTTTTTTATGATGCCAACAATCTTAGCTTGTGATTCCATCGTCTATCCTAAACCTCTTTTCAATGTCATCACGGTCTTCTCTTACCCATCATCATTGTTGTTCGTATCATTAAGAAACAATTTTCCAAAAATATCAAATTACATTGCCCACTTTTTATGATAATAAAAATATATTCATTTAAATGATAATAACTCTCTACTTCTAGAGAAAAAACACATGTTTCGCCATGGAAATATGAATAGTAACTTATGAAAGGTATCTATTGTGAAAAAATTACACCAAAAATTGCAATCAATTTGAGAAGTTTACTTGTCACTAACAAATAGAAATCAGTGCGGCCAACACAAGTTCTCCACTTATAAACAGCCTTGCATCACATGCATAGCACTAGAAATACATAAATGAATTCGCACATGCAAAGGAATAGTGAAAACCCAGGTGGTTTTGCAAAACAAGCCCACCAGTTAACCTCTCTGCCGAGCTGTACACCAACCCCCATTTGAAAGAAAATGATTAGGTTTAAGTTAGTTAACACTAACACCCACCTTCTTCTCCATTTTCCATTACGCCAGCTCAGGCCCTACTGTTGGGAAAAAGCAGTCCGTTCCTTGTCCTCTTTAATGAAGAGTGTGTGGGTCCTTCCCATGCCAACCACAAAGCAATGTGTGATCCACTTTTGCTGCCGAGCTGTGCCCTGCTGTTGAAAGCACATGGTTCCACATGATTATTGCACCCCATGTGACTTCTCTTTCCTTTTATGTCTCCCCACTCACACACTCTGCATGCATTTTGTCTGCTACAACTGCCAATGCCAAAGCCAAAGCCAAATGCCAAGGAAAATACCTCAACTCTAAAGCATTAAAAAGCTGCAGTCAGGGAGCAACTTGTCTTTTCTTCGATTATCAACATCTTATACATAATCTAGGCCTTATCATCATAACCTCAAATTCCATTGTTTCAAACCTACATAATCCCATCTCCTAATTTAAAATCACCCATCTTACAAACTTTAAACCTTTGCATAAACAATATAAAATCTTGTTCCTCAATAAATTATATATAAGTCATATAGTTATTGATTAAATTATATAGATTTATTTCGTGATTGAATAACCTCTCCAAATATAAGCCATTTAAAAATAATAATTAGATATAACTATATCAAAGTGCTCTTGGTCTATTGGTGAATAAACCCATCAGTATTAAGTCTTGTTGAGTGCAAGGCCTGGAGATACCCAACATGAAAAGTTGAAACAATTGAGGCTAGGATCGTGTCTTGGGTGACTTTGATGGCATAGATGCCCCTTTTTCGTAGTTGCTTAAGCTAAAGGTGATCACTAGTTTAGTTGTATATTTATTTTGATGGCGTGGATACCCCATACTCATAGTTGTTTAAGTCGAAGATGATCACTAGTTTAATTATATACATACATTGACGGCGTGGATGCCCCTTGCTTGTAGATGCTTAAACCGAAAGTGATTACTAGTTTAGTTGTATGTTTACTCATAATCAGTAAATCTACTATATACATTAAATTAAAAATCTACGTGATTATTATCCGAGAATAAATTAAACCCATACATTTAACCATCTCTCAAAATCAACATTAAATTTCTCATCTACTTACCTCATCTTACAAAATGCATTAAATAAACCCCATACATTTGACCATAATTAGAATTTTTCATACATTCAGAAATCAAGTAAAAATCCCCTTATCTTAACTATACAATAGAACTTTGAGCCTTTTTTTCCTTTTGTTTAAATTGATAATATTTATTTTCCCCCAAAAATAATAAGATATCCGAGGCTAAAATTGATATCTAAATTACATATAAATATTTTAACATATTAACCCATTTTCAAGTTACGTTTATACTATTCATACTTATCCACAACACACATGGGCAATAAATCTACACCGTTGGTATACCAGTCATTTGAGCCGATTTAGGCAATTGTTATATTATCCACTGCTACTGTTATCCGCAATATTTGTTCTTTTTTAATCGTTAGTTGACCACCAGCACAACATGGGTCCTCCATTACAGCTGTTAATCAAATGCAACACATAAAAAGTACCTAAAAAGAAAGATGATATTTTCTCTATGATACCTATCATACCATAAAAAATACAAGAGACAAATCAAACAAAGATTTACATGCAACTAATTTATAGCAAGGAACTTTAGCCCATGTGACTTTTTTACAGTTTGATTTGGAGATTTTAATGAAAATATTTAATGACTTGATTGTGCTTCTTTCTCCGTGTATTTTTGTTGTGCAGAGAGCTTTCAATGATGTCAGAAATGTCAGAGACAATGGCATTTATATGAGACCATAAGACATGGATTAACATTGTTCTCAACATTTAGTGGAATGCTTAGACATAAATGGTATGCAATTAAAGATTATTTCAGCTTTGTTTAGGACAAAAAGGGAGTTATAATTGGTCAGATGTTTGAAAGCCTTTCCACACATTTTGGACGATGAGATATGATCCCACAAAAATGCTGAAAAGGGCATCTTAGTTTTTACATAAGTTTGGAAGTCAGACTAACAAGAAATGTCTCGAAAAACCATTTTTTTAATTATTGGTTGACTTTATTACTACCATGTAAAATATATTTTTAATTTTAACGTATCTTTTGGTGGCTGGTGGGATGTTCTTGTTGTACGTGCATAGAAACATTGGTTTATGAAGAAATAATAAGTCAATCACTTAGGTATATACTTGGATTATATTAAATGATATCATATTTTCTAACTTTTCTACTAGAAAAACATCGTGTTTACTTGAAAACCAACATGGCTCGGGAAATTAAACATTTCGCCATGGATTGTTGGCGGATTGGTTGGCGAGGCTTTGGCTTTGAATGTGAAAGTAAATCTTCATGTTGGAAAGGATTTTCGGTGGATTTTGTATGGTGGGACAAGAATGTGTTTCAATGGCTTGCACTCCTAAGTCTTCCATTCTACAAGGGTATTGAGGCAACGAATAGGAGACACACATGAACCAGCACATAATGGATAGATTTAAAGGGGCTACAAAGAATGTGAAGGTCACATTTCCAGAGAGGCGGTAATCCATATACTAGGTTAACACAGGGTTTCCAAGGCCCACAATCAAGATAGAGGAGAGTACCCTTCTAAGATATCGGTAAATGGGTGTGAAGAGGTAAGGATCGATAATAGATAAATCAAGCATGCACAATATACTAACCGAAATGTAAATAAAGGAAAGCTAAGGAGCTAATCAAATAAGAGCACTATGCTAACTAGCATCAATGTACATGTAATACTAAGCTAACATAGAGCAATGGGGAAGGGAAATGAACTAATCTATGCAAAATGACAAAGATAGTTAGAGAACTTACTTGTGGGGTGGTTGTTGATGCATCTATCTCTCTAGAGAAGCAACACACCGAGAGAGAATCACTATTGGGTGGAGAAGGGGAACATTATTCTTATCCTAGACTCACTATAGATGACCTAGTAGTGCAAGCAATCCAACAAAGAAGAAGAGTGTCCAATCCAATCCAATCCAAGTCAAGTGCAAGATGAACCAAGGGTTGAGCGAGCATATGCAAAGTTAATGCAAAAGAGTAGAATAGGTGATAGTTCCTATGATTATAGATTTTTTTCTTCATAAATGTCAATATATGGTGTGTGTATATATACGACGCCATCACCCATGGGAGATGGCATCACCACTGAAAACCTAACACCGACACCATCGCCCACGGGCGATGGCATCATCTAGGATAACTAAATGTCATGCAAGAGTGAAAATAGGTGTCATGGATCAAGCAAATGGATGAACAAGGTGCCAAGTGGTGAAATGCAAGCAAGGTGTCGGGAGTGCAATGTGTATGAGACATAAAGGGACAAGGATAACTAATGCAATGACAACTAAGGTTGGGACCACATAGTAATGTTCTCTTTATATAATGTTTCTAACCCATAATGATTACATGAATAATCATACCCCATTCTTGTAGGCCCCTTAAGGCACCCGCTCAAGAAATAGATGCATCAGTGACCCTTATCTGCACAAAGGAAATTGTTAGTAACATGTATGAAAGATGAAAAGTGAAAAATTAGGTGTATACATATGTCCTAACCGTTAATCACCGCATGTCATGCAATAGCAAAACATGGGGTGGTTAATGGAAAGAAACAGTCTCTAACACCAATATTGAAAGGAGATACTGAAAATAAGAACATAAAGGACTAATTGAAATGAAATACACCTCTTGATGCGTACATGATAGTGTCGCTCGTCACCGCCATGTGTGGGTGCAATCCGTGATACAAAAACCTTGAAGAGGCACAACTGAAAGGAAACACTAGAGGATCATCAGCAAAATAAGACATAAATCACGTAGCTAGGGGCCCATGGGATAGATGTCGTGTCATAACGTCGAGGTGTCATAATTGTATGGTGTCAAAAATATGTCAAAATCAAAGATCGTTGAAAGTATGTGTGTAATAGGTCAAAATGATCGGTTTGAGATTATGGCCATAACACAACAAATGATGTCTTTTGTGGATTTCGGAGAAAAATGACAGGTTGTTGGAAGGTATAGGTTTATCGTGACCAAATTTTGAATAGAAAATTTTAGTTTTATATAAAGATTTGGTTTGTTATTTGCTTATTTCTATTTTTGGAATTGAGAGAACTGAGCTCTAGAATTATAAATTTGAGTGTATTTTGATGACATGGCATGAGTATGAGGTGGCGATAGGGGATGACGAGGTGGTGCATGTAGCGGGGCATGACCACAGTACGCGTCATTGCATGTATTTTGGTTGAGTAGATTAGGTGTTATTTGGTCTTTTTGCTTTATCGAGTCATTAATGCGTCATTCTTGTCCAAAATTGTGTCATCAGGTAGGTTAGGACAAAATACAAGTGGGTTTGGGAGGGATTTATATTTCATTTTATCATTTTGTAGCTTTTGTAAGTCAAATTTTGGAAATTTGTAGTCACATTTTGGCGGATGCCATCGATCCGTTTGCAACAAGAGAGCCAATGATGTTGGAGTGGGGGTAAAATGTTTCGAGGGCCGATGGTGTTAGTCACAGGGCCAATAACATATGAAATGAGAGAGAAATTTTTCCATGGGCTGATGGCATAGGAATATTTGTAGACGCGGGTTGTAAATTTTAAATTTTCACTTTAAATTATCTTTTCACAGATTCTAATACTTGTTTGTTGTCATTTTGTGCATGGAGGGAGATCGCGAGGATCCACCTGGAGGAGTGTAGATGTATCGTGGCTCAATGGACTAAATTTTGGATTAACCAGAAGAGGTGACCCATTTACGGGGTTAGGGATTCGGGGCATCATGCAAATGCCCATGATACCACCGCATTTGGACTTCTTTACTACAAATATTTTTGGCTACCTTGGAGGTTGTTCATGGTATTTTGGATTACCCATTAGAGGGACCTTTATGTATTTTGAGGTGAGTTCATATATTGTAGAGTAGAGAGCCTTACCCATATGGGCTACTTTGAGTGGGACATATGAAGAGAGTATCTTATGTGTTTGAGTTAGCACGATTGCATGTTACGAGAATTTCGTTTATCCGGAAGGTAGTTAAGGGGATTGTTGTGGAAGGGATAATGTGCCACAAAGTAGATGTTGCCATCCCATTGTTCTTGATAAAAATATTCAAATATGTTGTAGATCATGAGGTGTTGTTGTTGCAATGGGACACCACCATATGGGTATAGTTGGTGCATAATTTGTGCAGGGTTAGGCATAGAGGTCGGAGGGTTGCGAGACATGTCATATTATTGGCATATTGGATTTATGAGTGTTTCACCAAATTGTTGTAAGGTAAGGAGGAATACTTGTTATTATGTACATGGTAGGTTGAGTGCGCGCATTTCGATTTCGATCCAAGTTAATTATGTGAGCTTCCCTTTGGTTAGGAGGAACTACCCAGTGTCTACAAAGTAAGACCACAAGATAAAATTAATAAAAAAATTAGTGGATTGCCTAGTGTGAGCTAGATTTAGGAAGTGTGATACTTCCTCGATGGTTTTCAATCCACTGATATATAAATCAATATAAAATAACTAAACATGCAAATAAAAGAATTTAATGCTAGTGTTCTGATTTAGGTGTCTCGATACACTATCTCTGTGTCAATCCAATTAAATTCTTGATAACTACATTGGTGAAGGTCCTGGGTCGGGTTACGAGTTTGGTAGGTGGTCCGAGGTCATGAGGGGGTATGGGTAAGATTTGGTGAATTTTGGGTTGATTTTGGGTGATTAGGAAGCTTGTTGTTCTAAGGCATTTTTATCGATCACAGAGAGGCCGATCGCTAGTTAGGGTAATTGATGTCAGTATAGGTATGACCGATGGCGGTTTAGGATGACCAATATCGGTTACAGTGGGAAATGGAAGAATGTGAAAAGTGGGTGTCCAGGCTCTCTCTGTATCTCCACAAAGAGTTAGGAAGGTCATTTGTGAGATTGTAGGTGGGGTATCAAGTTTAGGTGAGGTTTTTGAAGTTTTGGGAGGTTACGGTGAGATATAGGGTAAGTTTGGGTAGACTAAGGGTTGATTAGGAAGGGATATTAACAAACACTATGACCGATATCGACTTAGGGGGAAATCGACAACAATTTAGGTAACCGGCGTCGTAGGGGAAATTTGGTGGTAATTAAATAAATATTATTTTTGAACTTCTTTGTGATTACACAGAGAATAAAGGGAGGATGGTAGGGTTCGTAATAATACCAAGGAGACTTGAGAATGCATAGAGGTTAGGTACGGATAGCCATAAGGTCGTGGTTGGTTGGATGGGTAGATTGGTAAGAAGGTGGGAATGGAGGAATGCAGGAAGGAATAAGATGTAATAATAAAAGATAATGAACCTACACTTTAAGCAAGTATATAATGATGAAAATCAAATACACTTGCATTTTCAAGTCTGGTAGGTGAAGGATGGCAGTGGTTGATCTGTGAAGAACTTTGTGGTCAGTGCCGTGGAAATCCTTCCTAAACTGTTCTCGTGAATATTTTAATGGCTTGGGACAAGCATCCAGTGCTTGCTTGGGCTTGTGGTTGAGTATATCTCATCATCTAGATGCTAAGAAATCTATGATTCGTGCTTGAATGTAATAGAACTCTGTGAACTCAAAATGACCCATCGGGTAAAGAGTTCCAAAAGGTATATAAGGTAACCGATGACAATGATTAAGGTAACCAACGTCGGTTGAGGGTTAACTGACGTCGGTTAAGGTGGGAAATCCTAGGTTTACCAAAAATAAGTAGATCTTTACTATTTTTGGCCTGCTCTTCATTGTCAATCTGGGTCTCAAATGAGGGTTGACACTTAGATACGTGGGAGTGTTGTTAGAGAAGGAATAGGACTTTAATTTTATGGTTAGACTAAGTCCCAGTTGGTTTTGATAAGTAAGGACCTAGTCTTAATTAATTAATATGCTAGGAATAAGTCCATGGTGAGGTGTCTAGGTGATGTGTAAATTGAATTAATTAAAGTAATTAAATTAATTAATAATGTGTATATGAACATTAATTCAATTGTAAGTAATTAAATTAATATGAATGCAGGGTAAGGGGTCATGGTTAGGTGAATACGTTACGTTAATTAATTAAAGGGGACCAAGGATTTGTGACCCAAATTTGGTTTCTACATTTTCAACTTTTTGTCGCGTAACTTGTATTGATAAACTATGCCGAAAAAACAGGAAGTCGATGCTCCAAGTATGAGTGAAGGTTAGGTTGCCCCAAGTGTGGGTGGAGGTGATCCCCCTTAAACCAGGAACTTGTGAGATGTTAAACAGAGTTGGTGAGTGGTTTGATAAATGGGTAAGTGATGAAAATGAGGGTATTTGGGTTGTAGGTAAGGGTATGGTCATTTTGGGTAACGGTACTAACAATTGAATGCACGCACACGTATAGATTAGGATCTGAAACTAGGAGGAAGAGATTGCAAACTCTATGTTTTCTAAAGGGCAAGAGGTTTATCCAAATGAGGTTGAAGTGATTCGTATCCAAGGTATAGGATATGGTCATGAAGCACAACGAGATCCGATCTAGGAATAGGTAATAGGTTTTGTTCCATTGCACCAAAGGTATAGTCGGGATAAAACATCACGTCATTAGGCAAGGTAATGTCATTGAAGCTAAAAACATGGGTAACAACATTGCAGGTATAACAAATACACAAATTCAAATGTCACCAAAAAGGTGATTCAGTCGAGGGTATATTGGGTAGCACGAGGTAAGGCCGAGGTATAGGTAAATAACATGTCCCTAAATGCAGTTAAGGAAATGTACAGGTAATGTAGGATTTTGGGTAAGGTGTAATAGGTGTTGGTAAGTTCAAAGGTTATGGGAGCAACATTGTTTGTAGGACGAAATGGTCATGGGGTGGGTAAAATGGTTATTTTGGGTGAGCTCATGCCGCTTAAATAATAACCAACGTTAAATCTGCTTGGGCATGACATAACCGACTTAGTCATGTCAATTTGGGGCTAAAAATAAAAATCCATGTTTTACAAATTCATTTTGGCTTTGCGATTTTAGAAAATGTCGGAGGAGAAGTTGAGGAGTGGAAACCAATAGTACAAGACAACGAGTTGAGTTGGCAAGCCACGTAGTAGCTGATTGGCATTCGATTGGTGGGTCCATGAGATTTATTTGATTGGTTTGGAGGTGAGGAGTTTATTTTTGCATGACAGAGGTGGGAGAGAGGTATGGCGAACCACCGATGTAGTGGCTAAATGTGCCACCATGGAGATGACATCGAGCTGAGGTAGGAGTTAATTTGAATCTGTCATTTGATTGAAAATAGTATTTTTGAAATTGTTTTTGGTTAAAAATTTGGGTGGGATTTGATGTTTAAAATTGTGGGTAAAAATGAAGGAAATGGGGGTGGAAAGGTCAATTGTAGGTTAAATAGGGTTAGGAATGAAGCTAGGATAGGTTTGGGTGGGTTAGAGAAGGTTTGTAGGTCATTTTTGTGAATTTTTTGAGAATGGGGATGTATTTTTCAGTTTTGATGTCGTGACAAAGACCGATGATAGTCGAGGGTTGGCGACGCGTCGGTGCGTCTTTGCCGTATTGGTTAATGTCTAGGTGACCGACACCACCAAAAAGGTACTAATGATGTTCAAGAAGACTTGTAACGATCAAGGAAACCGACGATGGTTAAGGTTAAGAGTAAATAGGTGAAGGAAGGGCTAGGTAGGAAAGTAAAATAGGTGAGGGATAGGTAGGTGAAGATTTACGTAGAGGGAAGAGGGTAAAATCCTATTTTGGTGAGGTGGGATAGGTAAGTCGGTGAAATGAAATAAGATAGTGGGGAAATAATGATAAGGGACAATAGGTGTGTGGATGAATTAGGTAAAGGGGTAGGTGTGATTGAGGTGGTTGGGCATTGGGTGGTGGGTAATAGGTGATTTGGGGTGGTTAATTCTTGACAAGGATGGGTTGGATAATGTAGGTGAGAGATTTTCTAAGGATGCGGGATAGAGTACCACCCCTACTAGTACAGATGTTGCCTAGCATGATGGTGGAGGAGTGGGAGCACATGATTGAGGTTGGACTTAGTGCAATATGATACTATAGGTGTATAGCCCGGGATCATAGTTTGATGGTCGTTCTCATGGATATATGGGATTCCAAACCAATACCTTTCACTTACTACCGATGGCGAGAAGATCGTCACCTTGGAGGACGTATATAGGATCTTACGGCTTCCTATTGTTTGGGAGCCAATAAATTCCATTTCATCGAGAGGCATTAGTGGAGTGATAGTTGTTGTATTTGGTGAGGCGATGGTTGAGATAAGGTATCACAACATGAGTTTAAGCTATGGGGACATGTATGCGGCATACCCACAGGAGACTAGGTTGTTGGTTTTGATGATGGTGACAATAGGCTATTTTACATTGCCAAATTCTAAGGGTGGTAGGTTTCTGAGAGCTAATGGGATTGCTACAGGATATGATCGAGTAGCGAGATACTGATTCGCTTGGGCACTAACATTCCTAGTTTAGCTGTATAGGGAGCTATGGGCCTATGGGAAATTGAGGATATTTGTTGTGTGTTGTACCTTTTTATTACACTTTGTTGGGCATACGAGAACGTTGTGTGTGCACCTCATTGGTTTACCATGACATGATTTTTTCGGGGTGGCGTGTTCGAAGTTGGTTTTGAGCAATGATGGTACTAGTCACTTTGACAACCGAGGGTGGCGAGGGACACATATGATGTGTCATACTACATGAAGTGATTGGAGGGGATTTTTACAGTTGATATCATGTGGATGACATATGTTGACTATCCTTCCCGTAGAGGTATGGCCGAGGAGTTAGAGGAGCTTCACTCTTGAGGTGATACGAGGGTGGCAAGTTGGGGAGCATGAGATGATACCTATGGAGAGGGTTAGATGGCGGTTTGGATTACCGCGGGAGGTGCCCACTCATTTCCCATAGTACCATAGAGATGATGTGGAGAGACCCATGTCTCCACCACATTTGAGTGTTCCGACAAGGTAGGAGGAGCCGATGGTAGATACACGATTGACAATGCGAGTCTCATTTGATGGATATAAACAATGGTGGGTGGCATAGCTATGGGAGGCACCACCAAGGCCAGGAAACTTGATTTAGCTACTATCATAGTGCGAGAGGATATATTATAAGGTCATGTGGCTACCCTTGAGTAAAAATTATAGGGTTACAGGGACAACTCACATGGTGGAGGAAAAGGTATCCAATTGACATGCTCAGTGGCGGCCTTATAGGCCCGGGTAGCATAGGGACGAGTTCCTACATAGGGTGGAAATGGGGATGGAGGACATGTAGCCACCCTACCGACATAGGTGGCTGGTTTACATGGTCGATTAGCCATGACATAGGCTCAAGTTGTGGCCTTACAGGCCCAGGTTGCAACACATGTACAAGTACCTCTACTTGTCAGGGCAGGTCTATATTACAAGCACTGCACTAGGACGAGTTACGTATCACAGAGCGGGAGGGAAGGCCATAAGACAGGGGGCGAGTCCATTATTAGCAAGGTAGATTTCATAGGTTGTAGTGAGACCCATGGCACCACCGTAGAGTGTGTTGATGGCAAGATTTAGGTATGCCCTAAACGAGGCTCACTACTTATCAGGATCACTGAAAACTTCCGATATAGATGTTCCCTCATATCTTTGAGTAAAGAGACCAATAGGAAGCTAGTAAGTGGACGAGATCCAAGAATTGTAGTTGTGGCATTATAAGAGGCCATCGAGGTCATGGACATGGTCGGGGAGAGGTTACGAGTTCTTGGAGGCCGAGATCCAGTGAGGGTCGGGAGGATATTAGGCCGAGACCCATGGAGGGTGAAGATATCTTGGTAGGGCGGGTGATGGGTAGGGGCGGAGGAGATAGGTGAGACTAGATAGGAGGATATTAGGTGGATTGAGTATTAGTCACTATATGTGACACTATATGATCATTGTGATTTTTGATATATATACCGACATACATGCAAAGCAAAGACGTAATATTATATATGAGAGTTTTGAGATACTGGTATTTATTTATATCTGTGTATATATGTATTGATACACAAACTCTCCCATTTATATAGTGTATGATGTTTATTGGATGGATGATGTACTCATTTTAATTTCCATTTTTATTGTGTGTTGATGGAAACTAGGTGAATTAGGAATGATTTGAGTCGAGGTCATGTAGGCATGATTGAGTTTAGGTCATTTAGGCATGATGGAGTCAAGGTTATTTAGGCATGATGGAGTCAGGTATAGGTATGGTGGAGTCAAGGTGATTTAGGAAGTTGAGGTCATGTAGGCATGATGGAGTTAAGGTTATATAGGCATGGTGGAGTTTAGGTGATTTAGGCATGATTTGGTCATGGTTTTGCATTTGATTTAATTTCCAAGTTATTGTTATTATGGAAAATAAATGATGATGTATATGTATTTTGTGGTGTAAATGTCCAAATATTTAATATCATGGAAATGTGAAATGATTGATGTATGATATGGTTCATATCATAAAATGGTAAGTATGTATGTGTGTATGTTTGTTTGATTTCCAAGTGTTGTGTAAAATGGAAACTAACTAAGGTAGCATGTGAATAGAAAATTGGGGAAAATTGGTTAAGGGAAAGAGTGGCGAGATAACCTCCAGGGCCCCATGCCCTTAGAGTTACGCCTACATAGCCCGGTGAAAAGGGGCCTCAGGCCAATGTAGTTCTCCCATAAGCTAGGGAATAATATGATGAGGTAGAGGGATGGGTTGGTAGGTTTTAGGCAAGATTGAGTCTAGGTCAGTTAGGCATGGTTGAGTCTAGGTCATTTAGGCATGGTTGAGTCTAGATGATTTAGGCATGGGTGATATTGAGGTTGAATGGGTATGGGTGATTTTAGGTGAAAGAGGAATTCCTAAAATGTAGGTGTCGATGGTCTAGTCTTGTATAGGAGAATCAATAAGTAAGAAAAAGGTGAATGGTAAGAGGAGACAAAAGTGTCACCTAATTGATAAGAACCCTAACGATTCTAGCATACCCAAGATTGGTCTTATGAACATAAAACCCTTAAATGTGCTACATAATTGACTGTTCTATGGTTGAAGAAGGTCACATGATCAAAAATGTCACATTTGTGGCATGTCCCTTGAGTAGGTGGAGGGTTAAAAAGGAAAGGCATTGAGGTGAAAGAAGGTTTGTTTAGTGTGACCTGGTGTGTGACAACATGCCTTTTTGGCAAGAGACCAAAGATCAAAAAAGGCAAGTCCACAATGAAAAAGTCATCTTTTTATTTTTGCTTTTGCTTTTTGTTTTTTAATAGACTGATTGATGCGGGAAGTCTACGTGGGATGAGTAGAGTATTTCCTTGAGGTATTCATGAAGTTGATCGATGCGGGAAGCTTCAAAATATTTTTATTTTATTTTTTCAAGAATAGTCTTCTTTTGGTGATAGACTATGTAAAGTATGGTTAGATTGTATAGTTTTCCTTTTAGGAAGCAATCTATTTATAGCGAGAAAAAATATAAAGCGTAGATGTCCTTTTTTAGGGAGTCATCTTTTTGTGAGAAGTTTAACTCGAGGAGTTTGAATTTGAAAATACCGTATATTTCTTTTTAATTTTAGGTCATGGACAAGACTATAGAGAAGGAGGGGCTTCTAGTATGAAGACAAAACCATAGCACACAAGGGTTAGCTATGAAAGAGGGGTTTTAAGTGATGAACCATGGGATTCCATCTGGAAGCAGATGAAAATTATATATGAGAATCATGCTTATGAGTAGGACCATGGTGCTCATATTTAAGATAAGGTTGAAATGTGACGGGTAATCACATGATTCTTTTTATTCGTTGATCATTAAAATAGGTGAATGGTGCTCAATGGACAAGCATTTAATAAACATAAAATGATTTAGGACTTGATTCAATAATAGAATGGTCAAAGATGCAAGACATTGAGGGGCTTAGGTTCGAGTTTACATTCTATTGAAGACAAATGATAAGCACGATACATAGGTATGAGTAATGATATAGGGTCCAAGCTAATTAGGAGAAAATTTTCCCGTTTACTTTTCTCCTCTTTTGTTACATGTTGATTTTCCTTCAGGATGAGGTCACCGACCTGGAAGGTTTTGGTAGAAGGAAAGGTAGGATGTAAAAAGTTTGGTTTTAGTGAAACATTCAATAAAGAAGGGGAAGTGACAAGTCCCCCATGGGTATAGGGAAGAATGAGATGGTGATAGGTGAGGTTGGGTAAGATTGGGCAAGGGTGAGTAAAGTTGGGTAAGGTAGATGGGGCAAGGTTGGGCAAGGTAAGATAAGGTAAATGAAGAAGGTCTGGTTTGGAAGGGAGGTATAATAGAAGAAAAGGGAGTGTCGAGTCCCCCATAGGATAAGGAAGAATAAGGTGATGATAGATATCATTGTGCAAGATTGGGAAAGGTTGAGTGTGATGAGGCAGGTGGTGGGTAGATTAGGTAAGGTAGATTGGTTGAGATAGATTGGGAAAAATTGGGTAAGGTTGATTAGGCAAGGTTAAGCAAGGTTTAGGCAAGGTTGAGGTAGGTGGTGGGTAGATTGGTTGAGACATATTGGGAAAAAATGGGAAAGGTTAAGAAAGGTTTAGGCAATGTTAAGGTGGGTGGTGGGTAGATTAGGTAAGGTAGATGACAAAGTTTTGGTTTGGACGAGAGGTGTGAATAAAATAAGAAGGAATTTGAGTCCCCATACATTAATTTAGTGCGAAGGTGGGGAGGACCATAGGGGAAAACATCACCTATGTGGTGATCATAATGGGGATGTTGGTGAAGGTTACTATACTCTTGAGGTGTAAGAAATGTGTCAATGTTATAAAGGAAGTACTCCCCAGGCGAGGCATTGAAAAACACCTTCTAAGGGATCGATAATGGGTATGTGGGTAGCGAGGAATGGATGAATCATTCGTCGATTGGGAAGAAGTATTAGTTGTTTGAGAAGTAGATGGGTTGGTGATGGATCAACCGCAAAAGTTGTGTGAGAGAAGAGAGAATAGAGGAGCTAGGTGTGGAAGAGGTAGCAACAACATTGGTGGATGGGGCTATAGGTGAAGGGGAAGTGGTAGCGATGGTAGATGCCTTAACTGGTATAAGGACATCATTGGGTCGATACAGCATGTTACAAGCCTTGAATGGTGAAGGGTTGACATGAATGGTATAATTGTGTCCTTCATGTTCAAATTTTAGATAGTGGTGTAAGGTTGAAGGAAGACAACCCATGGCATGGATCCAAGGTTGTCTAAAACATGTTACTTTGAAATTCCCCCTCTAAGACATAGAATAATTCCAAAATGGTATGGGGCCCACATGAATGTGGAGAATGATGGTCCCAAGAGTGGATGTCATGGCATCATTGAAGGAATGCAACATAACTAGTTTATTATGCATGTAATTGGCAGGATGTGCATTTGGTTATACACATGGGAAGAAATTATGTTGATATTAACACGCCATTGATCATAACACATCAAACATGTGTATTATCAATGTAGATGGAAATGAATAGGGCGGGATCAAGATAATCTAATTGGAGAGGTACAATCTTGCCATCATAGAAACCCAGAGTGATACTTGACTAGTGGTAGTGAGTACAAAGGAAGGGGATGAAGTGGTTAGAGAGGCCATATGGTGAGGAGTGATAATGGATGCCACAAGACTAGGGTCATTAGGTAAAACCTCAATAGATTACATAACCTCAATGAGGCTCACGATGAGACTCGAGAGGTTTAGACCATGTTGTACAAATACATTTTAAGAGGAGATTGGTGTGATTATTTAATCATTGTACGATGGGTGACCCCATCAAAAATAGGGTATGTGGGTCCATGGATGGTTATTTTTGGTGTAGGTGCAGATGAGATATTGGGTAAAAGAGTGGTGGATGGGCTGGTTATTTTCTCCTTTCCTTTGTCTTTTTGGGTGTGAGTGGCAATGTTAACCATATTAATATGTGGTAAAGGAGCAAGTGAGTCATGATAGGTGTAGTGATAGGATGGGCAAAAATATGGTGAGGGCATATATTGGTTTTGTGAAAATAATGCAACACATTGGCATTTTGGCGAGAGGTTTGGATAGCTCTCTTATGTGGACCATATTGATCTCAAATGTTGGAGGAGGATAGAAGGGTTGTGGAGGGGGAGATGAAGGTCACTGGAGAGGTAAGGGATGAGGGTGTGTGATGATAGGTGAAGGTGAAATAGGGTCCTCATCTAAAAGATCATCATCATCAAAATTTTCTTCGGAGGACATAGTTGGAGAAGAATAGTCTTAAGAGCCTTATAGTTTTCCACATCATGCCCTAGAACATGATGGTAAGTACAAATTTTTGTATTTTCAAACCCTTCTAGTTTAGGTTTGAGTGGGTTGTAAGGTCTATAGGGACCTAGAATATTAGCTAAGTATAAGAAGGTGTGTGGAGTGTACGCGGGTTGAAGGCACGCAAGGTAGGGTTCTAGAAGTGTTTAGCAGAACACACGCGTGAGCATGTAAGACAAGATAGGTTTTGGGACTTAGCTATATTTAGAGTTCCATGCGGCACATGAGGAAAGCATGACTGGTCTAACATGCAGCAGATGGATAAGGTGTCAACTTGACAGTTGTAGGATCAAGAATGGAATATTCCATACATGCGATGGAAGGGTCTAGAAATACATCATTGAAAAGAGTGGAGAGATCATATCAAAGGATATATGCTCCATTAGAGGACCACTTGGACACTTGGTAGCTGATTTTTACCTTAGAAGGAATGTTAGTGAAGGCAAAAACTATATATAAAGATGCTCGGGTAGTAGAAAGAGAGAGTGGTAGTGGTGGTGGAAGAGAGGTGAAGCTCTGCAGAAATATTATGGAGGATTCTATGGGTTAGGATTAGAGGAAATATAGGAGTGATGGCATATTTAGAGGGATGGGTTTGTGTTTATCCTTGTAATATGAAGGATGTAGTTTAGTTTCTGATGCATGACCTTGCTCTGCATTATTATATTGGTTTGTTATGGCCTCAATGAATGTAATGTGGTTATTGAACTCATTAATATGAATATAAGGTCCCGTTCTAATATATATATGTTGTTCTTAGGCATCAACCCTAGTACATTTCCTTGGTATTATGGATCAGATCTATATTTTGTTTAATGTTTCCCTTTTATCTTCTAAATGAATGCATGGTTCTTTTCTATTCTTTTGCACTTAAGTATCTATCATAGATGATGTATTCTTACACAACTCACATAAAGGAGGGGCTCGGTGCTGTGCGTGCCTCGGTGAGCACCTAGCACCCATTAGGGTGATAGGGTGACACACATGGATTAGGCTTTGTTCTTAGCGTATAAAAATGAATACATCTTAGACATGTGTATGGGTTAGTAAAAGACCATTGTGAAAATTTGAGGATGATGTTTGAGAGATATTAACAATTGAGGATATCCATCAACATTAAGAAATGTGTCTTTTCTACCCCATTTAGAACCTTGTTAGGACATATTATATGTAAGGAAGGCTTACTAGTGGATCTTGCCAAAGTTGCAATTATTGTGAGATTGGGGAGCCTACTAGTCAAAGCACGATCTGCAATTTCTTGACATACGAGGTACTACATGAAATTCATCAAGGGATATGCCAAGATCGCCGCACCCTTGGAGGAGTTGCTAAATTACAAGAGTAAATTTCATTCTTGAGAGGCATAGTAGAAGGCATTTGACACTTTGAAGGATAGGCTTCTCACTATGCCCATACTACGCTTTCATTCTTGGGATAAGCATTTCCATGTGCATGTTGATGCCTCAAAAACAACCATGGGAGCATTACTAGCACATCTTGGTGAGGGGATTTTTGATCACCCCTTGTTTTTTTCAAGTAGGAAGTTGACACGGTGGAACAAAATTACACAACTAATGAGCGTGAGGCACTTTGTCGATGATCTACGTGCTACACAAGTTCGAGATGTTACTTGTTAGAAACACCCTTTATATTCTATATAGATCATGTGAAATTGAAATACTTGGTTAATAATCCCATTTTACAAGGGTGCATATGTTGTTGGTCCTATTATTCCAAGAGTTTGAGTTCACGGTGGTCGTAAAACTAGGAAAAATTAATTGAACACGATCACTTATCGAGGATTAACTCGAGGGGATGACGTGTAAAGCATTGAGGATACCATTCCTTATTTGCAACTGTTTAGGTTATGGTGCACACCATCAAAATTAGAAGATGTCACAATATTATTGAAAACTAGTGTGTCACTAGACAGGATGAAGGCTCTAGAGAGGAAGCGATTAGCAATATGCACTGCGCACCCTACATGTTGATTAGTGGAGATATATATAAGTTAGGTCGTGATGAGGTTCTATGATGATCTATATTGGAACATGAGTACATGGAAATTATGGAGGAATTGCATGGTTGGATTGCAGGAGGGCACTATGAAGGAAATTCTATCGCACAGAAGATTCTACTAGTAGGGCTTTGGTGGAAGACCATCTACTAGGATTGTATTGAGTTTTGCAAGGCCTGTGACCATTTCCGAGTGCCTTGGAAAACACAGTAAAGAGGATGAAATGACCTTGCAACCAATAACCAACGCCGACCCATTTGAAAAATGGTTAATCACCTTTGTAGGGACAATTTTGCCAACCGTGTGAAGGACTAGTTCATGGTATATCATTACTTGCACTTATTACCTAACAAGACAGGAAGAGGCAATGCCTATGAAGGATTACACTATAGTGACAACTACTAGATTTTTATGGGAGAACATAATCGGTAGTACTGATTGTCCTTTGATCTTGACTAGTGATAGGGGTACACATTTTCTCAATGAAACAGTCAGGATTATATTAGCAGAATTTATGGTGGCCCATCACAAAAATACCCCCTATCATCCACAGGAAAATAGAACTGCTGAGGCATTTAACAAAATACTAAGTCACATGTTGACCAAGATATGTGACGTCGAAAGACAAGATTGGGATGAAAAAGTATCAACCGTTATATGGGCATACATAACAATGTACAAGAGGTTGAATAAGGCCACACCATTTCATTGGCATTTGGCGCGGAGGATGTTTTTCTAGTTGAATTCATGTTACCATCACTGTGTATAGCATGCAAGATGGTTAGCTATGAACAAGTGGTGGAAGAGAGGATTGATAAGTTGATGTAGTTAGATGAAAGGTAATCACTTTTTAAATGGAGACAGAAGACATAAAAGGAAAGAAAAAGGCATGACATGATCGTCATATAAAAAACAAGCAATTTGAGGTTGGGTAGATGGTCTTGTTGTATGATTCTAAGTATTTATGCCATCCCAGGAAGTTGAAAGTCCATTGGTTGGGACCTTACATCATCTCATACATTCTTTATTCGGGCGCTTTCCGATTCTGAAGTGCTAGATGGGATAGGATCACCGAGTCATTTCAATGGGAGTAAGTGAAGCCCTACTATAAATAAGTCTTCTTAGTTTTTGTAATAAGGAAGTATTTCCAGTTAGCTTAGAATTCCCTTTATTGCTTTTTCTTTTCTTGTCTTTCCCTTTCTCATTGTTGTTCCTTTATTTTTGTTCCATTTTGCACCTTGTGCACAAGTAACCACATTATTTTATAAAATTTGTGTATGCACAGAGGACCATGCATCTGTTTTAGTGTGGGGTGGAGTAATGTAAATTAAAGTATATGCCAATAATTAAAGTTGATTGGCCTAGTAGAAGGAAGCCTGTAAGATTGAGAAAGTGCATGGGGAAATGGTGGATAATGGATTATTATGTCAAGGAGGCTGTAATAAAGACCACCCATGAAGAATGAAGAGTGCGGGGAAAACCATGAGGTAGGCGAGGGAAAAATCGAGGTCAAGGAAAGAATAAGTGCCTTTGACGTTGTAGATGCATGCGTAAGAGTCTTCTATCAGATTGGATTTTTGTGTTCCGGAAAGGTTGTAGAAGGTTTTCACGTAGGATTTGGTGCATGGGTAAGGCGCTTAATATCATCCTAGAGGAAAACTCTGCATTTAACGATAATTACATTGGTAGGTGGTATAGCATTTATTTCTAGACAGGAGCAAAAATATAAATATGAGGTCGGGAAAGTCATTATTTTACCTTATTATTACAAAGTTAAAGCACTCTTTTGAACCAGGGCATCCAAAGATATTTGTACGAAGGAAGAAGAATCATAGAAATCTAAGTGTGCGACTAGGGTGGATCTGCAGCCTAGAGTGGAAGGAGTACATGGGCATGGGGATAATTAGTTTGTAGTGTGCCATCTTGTGGAAGGTTTTCCTAGTCAGGGTTTGGCAAATAGGGCACAATGATAGAAGGAATTCTTCCAGAAATTGAGTTTTGAGATTGAGAAGAGTAGTATAGCAGAGAAAGGAGTTTTAAATTTTAACCTGATAAGAAGAATGACACCAAAGAAGGTAACCATTTCACCAAATAAATAGAAGGGAAAGGGAAAAGGAAAACAAACCACTACTGTTGCTAGCTCCAATGAGGAATGGTATGTAGAAATGTAGTACCCAGATGGAGTGTTGCTAGGAAACGAGTGGGTGTCACACTTTAGACAAATGGTCGTGAGTGACTACAACCATCGCATGAACATCACAGAGAAATAAATGACGTTGTAGCTGGTTCATCCAACTAACAAAAGGAAACCGGATGAAATGCCAATACATAATGATGAGGTGAAAGTAAAGTTAGAAAAGGTTGTTGGAAAGATTGTCATTGATGTCAAAAGAGGTGTTGAAAGCTGGTAAATGGAAATCATTAGAAAGTAATGGAATTATTGTGAGAAATGGAAGAAAGTAACTGTGAAATAACCAGCAATATAGAAGGGTAGAAAATGAAAGTTTAAATACATGAAAATAAGTTTTTTGTATGAGGATTATCATTATATAAGCGAGATATACACATCTATACATAAGAGAGAGATATCTGCATTTTAAGGTGTTCATATGCAATGTTTTATGGTGAAAAAGAAGATTTAATGATGGCTGGCATTGATTTAATGATAATGATGATTTTTATAAGGAGGGTAAGTGCTCTATCAGTGGTTAATTACATTGGTTAATGTGCATTTAATAATTATGGGCTGTATTAATTATTTTTGGTTTTAGGTGACTAATGCACTTAATTAAGTTGTGTTAATGGAAAGGTTGTGTCGAGTTGGAATGATGTGTCTTTTTGAAAAGGTATGAAAGGCTATATAAGAAGATTCATATGAGACTTATTAAGTATGGATTCAAGTTGAATATCTTAAGGAAAAAAAAGAAGAAGAAGAGGAAGCGTAAGGGCAGAAATTTAGAACAGCAAATCTAAAAGTAAGAAGAAGAATTTTCCATTATTCATTGAGGAAGCAACAAGTTCAAAAGTGGAAAGTAAATTTTGTAAGGAAGGTTGGTGCCTTCATATTCGAAGAGATCTGTGTCTCTTGTTGAGTTGGTGCTTGGCAAAAGGGTGGGTGCTCCTATAGGTTGGTGCCTACAATCTGTAATTTGGGGATTGGTGTCTCTAGTAGGTTGGTGCCTACAAATTTACGAGAAATATATATAAAGAAAGAAGTTTCTCCATGGTTTTCTCCCAAAGGGTTTCCACGTATATCTATCTACTTGCATTAAGTTTTGTGTTCTTTGATTGATTTGATATATTCACATTTCTCATGATTATAGATTTAAGTTTAAGAATTGAAGTTTGAAATAGTATCATATCTTGATTCACCCCCTCTCAATATTATCTTGTGCTCAACAATTGGTATCAGAGAAGGTTCCTTTAGGAACAATCTAATAGTTGGAAGGTAGATCTCGGGAGCACATATGGCTAGTCAAGTACAAGAAGGTTTTTCCTCGAACAAGGCTCCATTGTTTGATGAAACAAACTATGCATTTTAGAGTGTAAGAATGAGAACCTATCGATGGCACTAGGGTTTGACATTTGGCAATCAATAGCACTCGAGATATATCATTCCATTAACTCCACCAATAGACCAAGTAGTAAGAAGGCTTTTGAAAATAATGCCAAGGTGATGAATGCAATCTTGTGTGAGTGCATCGGAGTTTGAATTTGTCAAGGTAATGTAATGTGACACGTCAAAGGAAATATGGGTTAAAATTCAAACAATATATGAAGGTGATGATAAGATCGGAAAAGCTAAGCTTGAAACCGATAGGAGAAAATTTGAGAGCCTAAAAAAAAGAAGGATGAGGAAGATGTTGCGACTTATCTTACCGTAGGTGGATGAAGTTGTCAATGCTATAAGAGGGCTTGGAGAAAAGATTGAGGAACCTGTGATCATCCAGAAGGTCTTAAGATCTTTACCATTAAGATTTGATGTTAAGGTGTATGCGCCATCAAAGAAATGAAGGATCTTGACAATCTAAGCATGGATGAACTACATGGAATACTGACGGCTTATGAAATGAGGACTGAGTCTAATAAACCAGCAAAGAAGGAAGCCGCATTCAAAGTCTCAAAGAAAAAGGCAATCAAGGAATCTAAAGCGAATGATGAATCAAATAGCGAAGAAGATGAAAAGGAAGCTTTATTCATTTGAAAGCTAAAGAAAGGATCCGGGAGATACAAAGGTAAGTTACCATTTAAATGTTTTAACTGTGGTAAAATTGGTCATTTGTAGCTAAATGCTCGGAGAAGGAAGATAGCGAAGATGAAGAAAGCAAGCCTAAGTTCAAAAGAGAATTCAAGAAAAGCATAGGCAAGAAAAGATTTTAAAAGCAAAAGAAGAGTCTATATTCAAAAAGAGGTAGCAACTCATGTGAAGAAAGTGGAATAAGTGATTCAGATAGTGATGATGAAGAAACATTGTTTATGGCTATAGAAGAAGGTTCATCAACTAGCAAAGTTGATTTGGAAGGAATCGAGGACATAGAAGAAGGTGAGGTAAACCTCGAAGAAGAACTCATTTGTGTGTTGGGTGAAATAAAAGCACTCAAAAAGAGGAATCAGAAGCAAAGACTTCAGCTCCAGAAATATGAAGAACAAAATCAATCTTTCGAAGCTAAGTTAGCACAGAGTCTTGAAGAATCAAAGAATCTAATCATTGACCTGAAGACCTAGATTGAAGAAGCAAAGAGAATTGAGGAAGGGTTGAGAAGTCAGCTCAAGGTGAAACAAGAAGAATGTGAAAAGCGTGAGTCAGAGATTGTTGCGATGAGAAAAGACTTAGAAAAGGTAAATACCAAACTAATGAACAACTTGAAATTTGAAAAGAGTACTAATATTCTAGATGAGATTCTAGAAAATCAAAGATAACCATCCAAAAATCGGGACTCGAATATGAAGAAAAACTAGAAAAGCTTCAAAATCCATTGAGATTCTAGAGAAGAAAGGCTTAGAAAAGGTAAAAAGTTATGCAGAAATTCTAAATGCACCTATGAAGAATAAAAGCGAAAGGAAGAGGAAACTACGAAAGACCAGTTCCATCCTGAGGAAGGTGTTAAAGAGAATGACATCAAAATATCATTTACTCCACGACATAGGAATATGAACAGTTGAAAGTTTCTTTCATGGTTATTGTTTTTTGCAATATATATGGGCATAAAAAGATAGAGTGTAGAAAGCGAATGAGAGATAATGAAGCACAGGAACAAACCAAAATCTTCTCATAGAGTGTTGAATATGCACTATAATTCATTTACTCCACTATCCTATTATAATGAGGAAACCATTATCTGCTACTGAAGTGCAATAATTGTGGACATATAGCATGCTTTTGTAGAAGTGTGTTTGACTCAAGTCAAGATCAAAAGACAAAGCCTTTAGATACAAAAGAAAAGGGAGGCTACGAAATCCTAGATAAGGAAGCGGGGAGAAAGATGGGCTAGACAAAGAAAAATCCATGCTCGTTCAAATAGCTTTTCATGCTTGAGATGAAGGATAGTAGTGGTACATTGATAGTGGATGTTCAAGACATATGACTGGTGATAAAATTAAGTTTAGCTCCTTAAAGAAAATAAATGAAGGTACAGTAAAATTTGGTGATAATTGTACAATGAAGATCGTTGGCAAAGGTACGCTGAGTCTGGATAATGGAAAAAAAAAAAAAGAGAATGTTTTGTATGTTGAAGGATTAAAACATAACCTCTTGAGTGTGAGTCAAATGTGTGATCAGGGACACACTCTTAAGTTCTATGCCGAAGGATGTGAAATAAGGAAAGCAGATACAGGAGAACTAATTGCAGATTGCCACCAAACTGCAAATAATCTATATATGCTCGGAGAAATAAAAGAAGAAAAATGTTGCCTAAGTCAAGTTGAGGAGAGTTGGCTATGGCATAGAAGGATGGGACATATAAATTTTGATAATCTTGTGAAGATAAGCAATAAGCAGGCCATACGGGACATGCCTAAAATAACAAAGCCTTCAAGTACTCTATGCAAGCAGTGCCAGCTTGGGAAGCAGACCAGAACAAGATTCAAAACAAAGGAGTATTCATCCACCAAACCATTGGAGCTAATTCACATGGATTTGTGTGGACCTACCAGAATGAAAAGTATTCAAGGTGAGAGTTATTTTATGTTACTCATTGATGACTACACTAGAATGACATGGGTAGCATTTTTGAAAGAAAAATCTGAAGCATTTGGAAAGTTCAAAGATTTCAAGGCATTAGTAGAAAATGAAATAGGGATGATGATAAAATGTCTAAGGTCAGATCGTGGAGGTGAATTCATGTCAAATGAATTTATTGAATATTGTGAAGACCATGGAATTAAAACTCAATGCAAGAACTCCACAACAAAATGGAGTAGTAGAAAGGAAGAACATAACCATTCAAGAGATGGCTCGAACAATGCTTTGAATGAATCTAAGCTATCAGATAGATTCTGGAAAGAAGCGGTAAGTACTTCCATTTATATTTTGGATAGAGTGAAAATTAGAGTTAACCATGACAAAACTCCATATGAATTATGGAAAGGAAGACCAGCCTCGGTCAAATATTTTAAGGTATTTGGGAGCAGATGTTTCATTAAAATAACCGAAGAAGACTTAGGAAAATTTGATTCAAGATCCGATGAAGGGATTTTCTTGGTACTCCACTAAAAGTAAAGCCTTCAGATGTTATAACAAGAGGTTGCGGACTATCATAGAAAGTGCAAGTGTCAGAGTGGATGAGGGTCTGGATCTAAAGACAAAAGAAAATTCAGAAGAGTCTTTAGAAATACCAAGTCTTGTGAAAGAAGAACAAGAGGAAGAAGATATTGAAGAGTGGAGTAAATCAGAAAGGCGGGATGCTAAGACGCCATCTCACTTCATTTAGAAAAATCATGATGAAAGTTAGATTATTGGAGAACTTGATCACTGGGGTTCAAACAAGAAGAAGAATTACAAATTCTTACGAGCAAGGGTATTTTTTTTTGCTATCTAAGGTAGAACACGAGAACTTTTTAGAAGCAAGACATGATAAACATTGGTTGAAGGTGATGGAAGAAGAATTATATCAAATTGAGAAAAATGAAACTTGGGAACTGGTTCCCAGACCAAAGAGTCAAAATGTGATTGACACTACATGGGTATTTCGGAACAAACTAAATAAAGATGGTCAAGTCACTCGAAATAAGGCAAGATTGGTATCTGAAAGGTATGCTCAAGTGGAAGGTGTTGATTTTGAAGAGACTTTTTCTCCGGTTGCCAAACTAGAAGCAATCGAATGTTCCTTTCTTTCATGAGTGTTTAAAAATTTCAAAGTCTACCAAATGGATGTCAAATCTACCTTTTTAAATGGGAATTTAGAAGAGGAGGTTTACATAGAACAGCCTTCTGAAGGGTTCTATTATCAAAAAATGAAGATTATGTGTGAAGGTTGAAAAAGGCATTGTATAGATTAAAACAAGCCCCCATAGCATGGTACTCAAGGCTTGATCAACATCTACAGGACCAAGGATTCAAGAGAGGACATGCTTGTGATTATCTTTACATCAAAACTGAAGATGAACACCAGTTAATTGTCGTTATATATGTGGATGACATAATCTTTGGAGGAGACAATGAAGAAATGTCTAGAAATTTATAGAAGACATGCAAAAGGAATTTGAAATGTCTATGTTGGGTGAGTTATCCTTTTTCCTTGGATTGCAAATTTCTCAATCTAATAAAGGAATATTCATATCCCAAACCAAGTATGTGAAGGAAATGTTGAAAAAATTTGGTATGGAGGAGTGTGCACCTATCAGCACACCGATGATCACCGGAACCAAGTTAAGCAAAGATGACGAATCTCCAGATGCTGATCAATCTCTCTATAGATCAATGATTGGGAGTTTATTATATGTGACAACATCCAGACCAAATATCATGCAAGCAGTGGGTATGGTGGCACATTTTCAAGCAGGGCCGAAAGAAACACATGTGCAAGTTGTAAAACGCATATTCAGATATCTAAAGGGAACTATGGAATATGGGTTGTGGTATCCAAAAGGAAAAGATTTCACATTGATAGCTTATACAGATTCAGATTGGGCAAGATGTGTAGATGACAAAAAAAGTACAAGTGGAGGAGCATTTTTTCTTGGAAACATCCTAGTATCTTGGCTAAGAAGCAAAATTATTTATCCCTATCCACAACAGAAGCGAGTATATAAGCTGCATAAGACTATGTTGCATGTAAATTTTATGGATGAAGTAGACCTTAAAGGATATCAAAGTAGAGTATGATCATCCCATCTCCATATTATGTGATAATACCGGTCTGCAATAATTATTTCAAAGAATCCGGCTATGCATTCCGAGAATAAAGCACATTCCCATAAGATATCACTTCTTAAGAGAGCGGTGGCGGAGCAGGTAAAGTTGGAGTATGTCGCTACATCCGAATGAGATAGTAGATATTTTCACTAAGCCACTTCCAAAGGAGACATTTGAATATCTACAGAATAATTTCTTTTACATCTTTACATTGAAGAGTCAAGGGTAGCTTGGTTAAGGGGAGCTAAAACTTTGCAAATTTTTCAGCTCCTAGGATGACCCTTGCCATTAATGTCAAAGGGGAGAATGGTAGTAAGGGGAGCTACGTTAAGAGGAAGTTGCGAAGAGGAGATTATTTTTAGGATTTCCATCAATGACAAAGGGGGAGATTGTTGGAAATATTTTCATTGATGTCAAAAGAGGTGCTGAATTGAAATGGTAAATCAAATCGTAAAGTAAATGAAATTATTGTGCTTAAATGGTAGAAAAGTAATGGAAATAACCAAGAGTAGTATAGAAGGGTAGAAAATGAAATTTTAAATACATGAAAAGAAGTGTTTTTGCATGATTATTATCATGGTATAAGTGAGATATACACAACTATACATAAGAGAGAGATATCTGCATTTTAAGGTGTTCATATGCAATGTTTTATGGTGAAAAAGAAGATTTAATGATGGTGGCAAAGTGATTTAATGATAGCAGTGATTTTCTAAGGAGGAAGTGCTCTATCAAGTGGTTAATTGCATTGATTAATGTGCATTTAATAATTATGGGCTGTATTAATTATTTTTTGGTTTTAGCCGACTAATGCACTTAATTAAGTTGTGTTAATGGAAAGGTTGTGTCGGGTGGAACGATGTGTCTTTTCAAAAAGGTACAAAAGGCTATATAAGAAGATTCATATGAGACTTATTAAGTATAGATTCAAGTTGAATATCTTAAGGAAAAAAAGAAGAAGAAGAGGAAGCATAAGGGTAGAATTATAGAACAACAAATCTAAAAGTAAGAAGAAGAATTTTTCATTATTCGTTGAGGATGCAACAAGTTCAAAAGTGGAAAGAAAATTTTGTAAGGAAGGTTGCTTCCTTCATATTCAAGGAGATCGATGTCTCTTGCTGAGTTGGTGCTTAGCAAAGGGGTGGGTGCTCCGTAGGTTGGTGCCTACAAAGCCGTAATTTGGGGATTGGTGTCTCTAGTAGGTTGGTGCCTACAAATTTATGAGAAATATATATAAAGAAAGAATTTTCTCCATGGTTTTCTCCAAAGGGTTTCCACTTATATCTCGTGTCTACTTGCATTAAGTTTTGTGTTCTTTGATGTATTTTATATATTCACATTGCTCGTGATTATAGATCTAAGTTTAAGAATTGAAGTTTGAAATAATATCATAATCTTGATTCACCCCCTCTCGGTATTATCTTGTACTCAACAAAGGAAGGGCTATTATAACTGTATGAGTTGCCTTACTTTGGCAAGCTCGAGTGGCTATATCAATGGTTGATGTCATGCGTGCATGAAGACCATTTCTACTTTGTAGGCCGCAAGATGTGCATAACACCTCAGTTGATATCCAAATTCACTGGCCTGAATTGTGAAGGGGAATCCATAGATGATGATTTGAGTGATAAGGAGGCCATTAAGGAAACTTTGGAGGATTATGATTACAAAAAGGGTTCGTGGTACTTTAACATCACAAAAATTCCAGACCCTATTATGAGGATGGCCACGTGCTTGGTCACGAAGCTTAATGATAAAGAAAGATGGACACAAGTAAACAAGGCATGGTTAAATATGTTCGGAAGATCTTAGAAGGGACAATCTATAACATTTTCACCTTCATTGTGGATGAGATCATAAGCGGTGTGCAAGAAGGAGAAAAGATACCATTCAGAAATATTCTCCTCACCATCATCTTCTCAAAATTGGAGTACCCGATGGGCTAGAGAAGTTCATTTGGGAGTATCCAGAAGACAACCCCTCACCCACAAAAAGGTTCAAGAATTATACTTGTGAAAACATGACGGTCACTCCAAGGGGTGCCGAGAAAAATGGTACAAGAGAATGCGCGACACATTTAGAGTTGAATGGAGGATCCCTAAGTAGTTTCCCACACTCGTGGATTGAGAGGTAGAGTTTGTATTTATAAATTTTTTTGTATTGGTAGGTTTACGTTGACAAATGGGATGAAGAGCCCATGGTGTAAGCTACCCTTCTCCTTCACCGCATAATACTTCTAAGCGAGGGTCAACTTGTTTAAGGCGGCCAAAGGCTAAGGTTCCACCTTATTGAGGTAGAACAAGACCAGCGCAAGCTGCATTGAAAGCTCATATGCCCTAAGAAGCATGCATATGTGGAGAATTATGTCTCCCACGAAGTATAAATGATGAAGCCGATAATGCTGCTGATCATCATAATGGCTGCAACAAGGGTATATCTACGTGTAAGTCCTAAGTTTGAGAAAGGTGCCTATCTTGAGAGTGATTTCTCCTTTCTAGAAGACCCCATATGGGGGAAATAGGTTGCACCAAAGAAGAGGGAAAGATAATAGGTGCAGGAGAAGAAGACACCAAGTGTGCAGCCCACATAATCGGTAGGCGCACGAGTAGTCACGAAGCCCAAAGACTTACATGTGCATGAAGAAGTCCCTAGTCAAGGAGAAGACCCTAGAAAAGAGGGGACAGAGTATGATTTAACTATTACACATGAATAATCACCAAGGAAGATGTTTCATATTAAGGAGAAAGAAAACGAAGAATCTCCTATACTGGAATCACCAGTTAGGAAGAAGTAGAAGGTGGCAAAAAAGGTAGACTCAAAGGAAACAAAGAGCCTAGAGGCCTACATTGGCAACAGGATGATGAAAAACTATAAGGAGGTCAAGACCATCCAGTATATGATATACATGACTCTAAGGAGGAGGAAGATGAAGAGAATAATGATGAGGAAGATGAAGAGGAGAAGAATGACGAGGAGGAAGCAGAGGATCAAGGAAAGGAGTGAGTGAAGAGGTAAGCACCAACAATCGGGAACCCCAATCCTCACCAAGCATCAAGTGGAAAAGTCGGTGGAGAGAGAAGTTGTAGTCATCATTAAGGATTTTGTGGAACATGAGTTGGAGTAGAGCATGGATGAAATTTTGAAGGAAATAGAAGAAGAGAGCGTTGGGAGAGAATATGGTAGCATGGGTGGGATTCCCAATTTGGCGCTAAGCTTCCCAAAAGCTACATGAATAGTGAGAAGGGCTTAGTGGTAGCACAAGGGAAATGAATGGGATACATCAATGATCTAAGCAAGGTATTATGCGTGCACTTATAAAGTACCATACCAATGGAATAACTCCGGCTATATCTTCATTTGATGAGGAAGGATCATATCTATGAACTAGAAAGATGTTGTCTTAGGCATTCTAGGGAGCACTACGATGAAGGTGCCGAGATAAAAGTAGTTAATCCCTTGGTGAATTCTCAAAAATATTAGATGAGTAGGTATGTAACGTGCTCAACAAAGTTTCAATTGAGATTGAGGCCAAACTATTCAGAAGGAATGATAGAGTGAGATTCTTGGAGGAGGAATTGGAGAAGGAAAAGAAGGAGCTCACTGAGAAGAGAAAGGACTTGAAGCAAGAAGATCTTATCAGCGCATAGTTAAGGTGTGAACTGAAAGAGGAGAAGGCAAGGGTGCATGAGATACACAAGAAAATTGAAATGATTATGAGTGCTATTGTTTTAAAGCATCCTGACCTAGCACCACTCGAGAAAAAATATGAATCAACCTTGTAGTGTCTGGAGGATTTGACCCGCATCCTCACGATGGAAAGGAGACCACTTGCCTTAGAGTCTATAGAAAATTGCTAGCGTGCGAAGAGAAAGAAGAGAAGCTAAAGGTTTTTGAGATCATTGCTTGATATACCAAACTCCTTACAGAGGTAAATGCTGCCACACAAGTCATAGAAGTTGCATGTGAAAATTGCGCTGATAGAGATAGAGTGGAAAGCATCCTGGTTTCCACACATGAAATGGAACTCAAGGAGTTTCAAGAAAAGAATAAGGGGAATAGGGAAGAAAGAGATGAAATCCTAGCCAAGGTAGAAAATAAGTAAGAGGCTATCAAGACCTTGTGAGGCTCGATCAAAATTTAGCTAAAATAATTATACCCCGAGATCACCTGCCAAGAGCATGGATGCGCTTGATGAATTGGGAAAAAATTGGAGAGTATTGTTGAGATAATGAGTGCTAAAGGGGAGGAATTAAGTTTTTAGGAGTTGAGCACCTTAGTTGAATACCTCTATCAACAAGCGTAGAGAGGTTGATGCCTGGGAAAAGCTAGAGGTAGAAATAGGGAAGGATTTCCCTCTCCTAAAAAAGCATTATTCTCTCTCATTTCTCCCATTCTTTCATTCTTTCTCCCAATTCTTCATTCTTTCATTCTTTTCCCCTATTCGGAACCTACCATTCTTCATTCTTTGAGAAGAAGTATTTCGAGGACCGAGAACATGTGTAGTGTGGGGTGATGTTGGGCCTCGTAATATTGGCTAAGTCTGAAGGCGCGTGGGCACTTAGGACCTATTTGAAGAAGGGCACGTAGGTTGAAGGGATGTAGGGTAGGGTTCTAGCAGGGTTTAAAAGAACAAACAAAGTGCACATATGTAAGAAAAGATGGGTTTTAGGACTTAGCTATATTCGGAGTTCCAGTTTGCACACGAGGAAAGCATGACCTGTCTAGCATGTGGAGTGGATAAGGTACCAACTTGGCAGCTTGTAGGATCAAGAATGGAATATTCCATACATGTGATGGAAGGTTCTAGAAATACATCATTGCAAAGAGTGGAGAGATCATATCAAAGGAGGTATGCTCCATTGGAGGACCACTTGGACACTTGGTAGCCGATCTATTACCTTAGAAGGCATGTCGGTGAAGGCAAAAAGCTATATAAAAGATGATCAGTAGTAGAAGAGAGAGTGGCGTGGTGGTGGAAGAGAGGTGAAGCTCTGCAAAAATATTATGGAGGATTCTATGGGTTAGGATTAGAGGAAATATATGAGTGATGGCATATTTAGAGGGATGGGTTTATGTTTATCCTTGTAATATGGAGGACGCAGATTTAGTTTTGATGCATGATTTTGTTCTCGCATTATTATATTGGTCTCATTTATGGCCTCAATGAATGTAATGTGGTTATTGAAATCATGAATATGAATATATGTTCCAGTTATAATATATATGTTGTTCTTAGGCATCAACCCTAGTACATTTCCTTGGTATTATGGATCGATCTATATTTTGTTTAATTTTTCCTTTTATCTTTTGAATTAATGCATGGTTCTTTTCCATTCTTTTACACTTAAGTATTTTTCATAGATGATGTATTATTACACAGATCACATAAAGGAGGGGCTCACATGCGAGCATACCTTGGGTGAGTGCCCAACGCCAACCCGGTGATAGGCTGATGTGCATGGGATTAGACTGTTGTTTTAAGGGTATAAAAAATAACTACAAGGTCTAAGTGGTGGCAATGTGATGACACAAGTTTTCAAAAGGTTAGCTAATATGTTGGAATAAGACCTTGCCAATGGATCACAATGCGAAGTAAGTGTGGATCTAGATGGAGATGTGGGTGACTTTTATGGGAGAGACATCATGGGAGGTGGAATCAGAGGTTGAGTCATTATGACCACCTGTTTAGTAGGTAGTACGGTTTTAGGTTTGGATTTCTCCTTCTTGGGTAAATATGTGTAGATGAACTAGCGGTTGAAGGTGTTGTAGGTTTAACCACCTTTTTGGAGGGAAGTGAATTTTTGGACTTTGGTTGCATATTATTGTGTAAAGATGTAGTAGATGAACTAGCAGTTGAAGGTGGTGTAGATTTAACTAATTCTTTGGAGGGAAGTGGATTTTTGGACTTTGGTTTCACCTTTTTGGGTAAAGGCAAAGGAGAAGTGTGTGATGTAGAAGGGAAGGTAGATGGCAGAAGGGGATGGGTTAGCCAAGGTGATAATGGATTTTTGTTGAATTTTGTGGGAATAGTCAAGGTGGAAGGTACTAGTTTAAGAGAAGGGAATATCACGAGGTAATGATGAGGATGTTGGAAGTGATGTAGTTAGAGGTAGTATACAATATGTTGGTGGCGGTGAACGCGTAAGCTATGTAGGTAATTTGGGTCTAAGTGAAGATCATGACAATGAGGTGGGTTCTTGGGATTTTAGTTTACCTTGGGTAGGAGGCTACTTGGCCAAGGTTAATGGGTGGGGCCCTAAGATAGATAGAAGTAGTGAAGGTGATAAAAGAGTAGTAGGCAATGCTGGTGTATAGGCTCTCGAGGTTCCTTGTAGGTGGCGGAGTGGTTTTAGAAATGGCTTGTGAGGACGTGGCTAAATCCAGGTTTGATAGGAGGCTGAACTAGGTTTGATGTTGGAATGAATCCCAAAGTACGGGTATCTTTGGATACAGGTGAAGGAGTAAGTGGTTTAGGTGTAGGTGGTTGTGGAGGTAATGGTAGAGGTGTAGGTGTGGGTGAAGGTGATGTGGAAGATGTTGTCACAACTACCTTAGGTGTGACGGATTTTGTTGCTCCAAACACTTTGGGGTAAATGGTATAAGTATCGATGGATGACATCTACATTTGAGTTAAAACATGCATTTGAAGGTTTTCCAAATCATGGAATGATAAACGTAGTCTAAGTGGTCTGCTAAACATGAGAATAAGGTGGCAGTAGAAGGAACCAATGTTGATTTCTTGGTGACTCCTATAAATAAATTTGTGTTTGTGAAATAGGGAAGTGATTAGCTTCTGACTCTATGGGTAAAAGAGATGAGAGAAAATCAAGTGGATCCTTGAAAGCCGGTGGAGAATTATCTTCGACCGAAAGGGACACGCCAATGGGTCACCCACATGTTGGGGAGGAGGCAAGGTGGATGAGATAAGGTCTTCTTTTGATGAAGGAGAAAGCAAAACAAAGTCTTCTACGGTATATGAGAATAATTCTTTGTGGGTTTCTCATCAGGTCAGGGAGTAGATGGGACAATTATATTGGTATGTATAGTAGACTCCTCCTTGGGTAGAGGAGAAAATGATGGGGAATCCTCCATTAATGGAAGAGTTCATACACAATTTCCTTTATAGATGAAGTAGGAGGAAACTTTGTAGAAGGAGAAAGTAAGATGTCAAAAATAGCATGAACCTTATGGATATTACCGTCATTAGCCAAGGAATCACCGGTTTGGTTAGATGAGGGGGTGTGATTAGGGAATGGATTCTTAAATGTGTGAAGGTTTTAGTTAGCCGGTGCAGTCAGATTTTCCTAGATGAGATCCCCTTTATCTAACATTTCTTGGACAATGTTTTTGAAAGTGATATAGTTACCATCATTGTGACCTCAAATGTGATGGTAATTGTAGTAATTTTTTCATTTTGCTATGCATGCACATGGCAAGAAGGATCAAAACCAGTATGTGGTTTGATGGGTGGAAGGGTAATGGCTCCAAATTTTAAGATTTTTCCAAAATGATAGAGTAAGGCTCTCCTATGGGGGCATACTTTCATTGCTCTCTTCTAAACTGAAAGGTTTGGATAGGGGAGAGGTTAGACGAAGGTTTTGATTGGTTGGATGGATGAGATGGGATGGATTTTAAAATGACTGCATTGGTAGACCCCTTGGTTTTAGAATAGGTATTTTGGGGTTTGGAAGAACAAGTATCATTTGACTTGAACACAACATTTTTGTTATGCAATTGTAGCTTATTTTCTTCAAGGGCACAAATTTCTAACTTTCGAGCCATGGTAAATTCCTCGTCAAAGGTGTAGAAGGTTCGGACCTAAAGAGTTGGTGATATATGTTTAGCCCAAGACCCGGTAAACAATTATATTAAATCTCGTTAAGGTAACTGGAATGTAAGTTGTTTAATTAGGCTGCACCATCGAGTGAAAAAAATTGTAATAGATTCGTCTTCATAATAGCGTGTGGCATATAAATCAGGCATGGTGACTTTCTTGACAATATTGATAGAAAAATGGTCAAGAAAATCCTGATTAACTTGGTTAAATGAGAGGATAGAATTTCTAGGTAAAGAACTATACCAATCCAAAGATGGTCCCGTCAGTGACATTGGAAATGTACATAGGAGAAATGCATCATCGTGAGTGATCAGGTAGTAGACATGTTTAAAAGACCACAAGTGTTGTTGCGGATCGTTTTTGCTATTGAATTGGATGAATTTTGGAATTTCCCAATGCATAGGGTATGGGTGAATAGGAATGGATGGGTGAATGGGCTCATTACAAATCTCGTCATATGTTAGAGAGTTATACAAGCCTAAGATAGATGCTTCCAATGTCTACATCTTGTCCATCATCATTTTGATTAGGTCATTGGTGGATTATGATGATGGGTTACCTCCTGAGGTATGACAGGGGTAAATAATATTGGTATGATGTAGATGACATCCCAATGTGTGGTGGTGTTGCATACAAAAATTGTGATGGAGGGATATGAGAAGGAATGGAGGTGGAGGGAAGTACCCAGAGTAAGTAGTAGAGGAAATAGGTGGTTGTTGGTAATATGTATATGTAGGTGGGTTGGATGTAAAGACCCTAGTAGTGATTGGTGGAAGAGACTAGGGGATAGAGAGGATGAGGTTTTGGAAGGGAGTGTGGGTTACGACACCAAAGGTGGTTAGGATACGATAGGTATATGGGTAGTGGAAGACATAAGCACACCCGTGTCAAGGTAGTTAATTTCAACATGGTGGATGCCATAGGTCGATTGCCATTTTGTGGGTGCAATAAATGTTGTAGGTAAAGAAAATATTGATGAGGTAGGGTTAAGCTGGGAAATGACAGTGGTAAGGTGGAGGAATCTGGGAAATGCTTTGGTAGTGGTGGAGGTAGATGTGGGTGCAAGTGTATGTGGGATGGATACCTTGGCATGTCTTAGATAAGTTTCCAAAATGAGTCATGAGTGGATGAATGTGATAAGTAATACTTAAAGTGGTAGGGTTCGATCAAGGATTTTGTGAACTCCTTGTCACCAATGTTGATGGTGATAGGTTGACTAGGAGCCATAGGTGATAGAATGAAAGTCAACGATGGGATAGATGGGAGTGGTTGAAGGCTAGTGTGGAATACGAGGGCATTGGCTCGATTACAGTCAAAACCATGTGAATTAGCATAGACTGATAATCTGATCTCTGTAGATGACACTGTAGATGACACAAAAGAATGGAAGGAATGGAGAAAATAACTCAAAAGGTGAAATCTTGTCAACTTTTAATTGCAAAATCAAAACATAGAACCGATGGTGATTTGGTGACCAATGTCATCGACAAAGGGTAACCGATGTCTATTAGGGTGATCGATACCGCATTCGTGGGAAAATCAAAATATTTTCAAATGTGGCAATAAATGGTGAAAATGAAGTAAATATGGACTTTAATAGTGATTTTAAAGACCTAGATATATGGTGAAGTATTTGAGGAACCCCAGAAAGAATAGAAATGTGATGAAATTATACTTTGGTTAAAATGACGTAAAACAACACAAAACTGACAACAGCTTAGGTAAACCGATGATGGTCAGATGAATAAACTAATGATGGTCGCTGGACTGATGCTAGTCACTGTGAAATTTTTGAAAAGATGGAACAAATTGAATTTAGTGACTTAGATAAAATAAAAGACCAACCCAACAATGTGAGTATGTAAATGATGGACCCTAACACACTCAAAAAGATTCAGAATACCCCAACTATGATTTTGGAGTGTGAAAGGAAGAAATAATGGAGAATACAGTATCACACCTCAAAACACAAAGTAAGCAACAACTAGTAAACAAGAAACCCTATGTGGTGTATTTTATGTTCTAGCTTATGCCATTTAGGATTGACTTGTGAATAGAGTAGAGTTTTTATTTTGATAGAAGGTTCCCTATGAAAATCCAAGAACTAAGGATAGTTTCAGGTAAATTTTTGGTGAGGGGGTCTTTTCTTTGAGATAATGACTGGATAGAGAAACTAGTCTAGTTTCCACTTTAAATCCTCTGATCTTGTGATCATTGAAAGCTTCTCTCGGGTAGGATGTTGTTTAAGAAAATGAGTACTTTATTTTTGTGATTTGGTGTAGAGAAGAGAGTGTGTACTATGATTCAATTAGTCAACCATCAGTTAGGCATGACTTCTAGCATATAGGTTTCCCACAATATTTAAATGAGCTAAAGATGCAACACACATAAATGATATGAAAATATTTTAAACCCAAATCCACAATGGCATTCGATGAAAGCAATAATGAATAGGAAAGAGTATGTCTTTCACTAATGCAATACAAAAATGAAAATAATGGTTCTTTTTAGTCCAAAATATGAGTGTCAATGAGACAAGTAGAAGAGAGAGAATGTTCTAGAGGAATAAATTTAATGTGAACTTATTTCAAAAGGAAATAGACACAATAATTTCACCTAGGAATGAACAATGAAAAAGAACCCTGCTTAGGTCCCACCAAAGTGCCAAAATGTTTCATTGAATTGTTGTATGATAAAACATATAAGGTAAATAGTTAAGGAGGAATACCTGTTATTATGTAGATGGTAGGTTGAGTGTGTACATTTCTGATTTCCAATCCAAGATGATTGTGTGAGCTTCCCTTTGGCTAGGAGGAACTACCTGTAATACAAAGCAAGACCACAAGATACAATTAATAACAAAATTTAGTGGAATTCCTAACATGAGCTAGATCTAGGAAGTGTGATACTTCCTTGACGGTTGTCAATCCATTGATATATAACTCAATATAAAATAACTAAACATGCAAATAAAAGAATCTAATGCTAGTGTTCTAATTTAGGTGTCTCAGACTACTATCCATGTCAATCCAATTAAATTCTTGATAACTACACTGGTGAAGGTCCTAGGTTAGGTTGCATGTTGGCAGGTGGTCTAAGGGTCACAGATGGGGTCTGGGTAAGATTTGGTGAATTTTGGGTGATTAGGAAGCTTGCTGGTCTAAGGTAGTTTTACCAGAATGATACCAACGCTTGCACAAGATGACCGATGGCGCTTTAGGATGACCAATATTGGCTATTATGGGAAATGGAAGAGTGTCAAAGTGGGTGTCTAGGCTCTCTATGTGTGCACAAAGAGTTGGGAAGGTATGTTGTGAGGTTGTAGGTGGGGTATCGTAGTTTAGGTGGGGTTTTGTGAGGTTTTGGGGAGGTTACGTGAGATATGCGTTAATTTTGGATATACTAAGGGTCAATTGGGAAGGGAATCTTAACAAGTACTATGACTAATGTCAACTAAGGGAGGAGACCGACGATGGTTAAGGTAACTCGATGTCGGTTGGAGAAATTTGGTGGTAATTAAAAAAAAATGAGTTTTGGAATTCTCTATGATTGCACAAAGAATGAAGGGAAGATGGTTGGGTTCATAATAATACCAAGGAGACTCGGGAATCCATAGAGGTCAAGTACGAAAAGCCGAAGGCCATGGGTGGTTGGATGGATAGATTGATAAAAGGTTGGAATAGAGGAATACGGGAAGGAATAAGATGTAATAACAAAAGATAATGAACCTACGCTTCAAGCAAGTATAAAACGATGAAAATAAAATACACTTACTTGCATTTACAGTGTATGGTAGGTGAAGGAATGCGATGGTTAATCCATGAAGAAATTTGTGGTCGGTTCTATGGTAATCCTTCCTAGAGTTTTCTCATGAATATTCTAATGGCTTGGGACAAGCATCCGGTGCTTGCTTGGGCTTGTGGTTGAGTATACCTTGTTTTCTGGATGCCGAGAAGTCTTTGATTTGTGCTTGAATGTAAAGGAGAACTCTATAAACTCAAAATGACCAACCCAGGTAAAGAGTTTTCAAAGGGTATATAAGGTAACCGATAACGGTTAAGGTGACCAATGTCAGTTGAGGGTTAACCGACGTTGGTTAAGGAGGGAAATCCTAGGTTTACCAAAAATAAGTAGATCTTTACTATTTTTGGCATGCTCTTGATTGTCAATCTAGGTCTCAAGTGAGGGTTGGCACTTAGATAAGTGAGAGTGTTGTTAGAGAAGGAATATGACTTTAATTTTAGGTTAGACTAAGTCCTAGTTGGTTAGGATAAGTAAGGACCTAGTTTTAATTAAATAATAGGCTAGGAATAAGTCCATGGTGAAGTTTCTAGGAGATGTGTAAAACATGATAATTCTTTTAGTTTGGTTATTTACTAATGATGTAAATCTAGAAACACAAACAAACATAACACAAGAATACCATAGACTATGATAAGAAGGAATGATGATAAATCTGAAATATAAGTGTAAATTATAATATCAACATGAAATTGTTACAATCTCACCCATGAGGTACTTCAAGTGTTACCGACTTCACTTGCCTTCCAACCATAACTATGGGAGAAACTTCACAATTACACCTCTTAATGGCTTCTTTAACACACCTTCAAAATGATGGCTTCCTTTACACACTTACTCATACAATATTTCTCACTACTTCCTTCTATGCTAAATGAGGGGGTGGCCTCTCTCTATTTATAGAACTTCCAGGCTTATCCATCTTATCTCTAAGATAGGATAAGAAATCTACTCGATGAATCATATTCCATACCTTAACTCTTATCTTGTACATGTAAGCTTATCTTTTAAGATAAGATAAACCTTATCATTTCACATGGGTTCCACATTTTTAGACTTTTTACAAATAAAATACACAAAATATTTATGACCTCACTCCTTGTCCTTATTACCAATATAATATTTCTAATTCCTAATCATGTAGACCCTACTTCTCTACTTACCCTAACTTTGACATTTTAACATTACCGAACCACTTATGACAAATATTTACTTTTTACCACAACATTCCTATTGTACTTTGACTATTACCGTACTATACATTATTGGCGGTGTCATACCGGCAATGCCGTTATCTTCTATCGACGCTACTACTAATTATACTTAACAACATCCTATTCCTAATACATACATTAATGAAATAGAAATTACGGAGGAAAATTTTAGTGTCGACATCTTCCCCCTTCCTAGCTTCTACTCCGTCCTCGAGTAGACTATTCTGGTGCTTGGAAAATCTTTAACTTGTCATGGTTGACCCATTTCATAATGGGAGTGCCATCCAATTCCTCCAGTCGGTATGTACCATTTTCATGCACAACTGCTATTTTGTAGGGCCCCATCCATTTTGGAAGAAATTTTCTTTGTCTTCTTTTTTTTGTATCTAGAATCATATACTAGAACCAAGTCATTCACATGAAATGGAGACCAACGGATCTTTTGATCAAAGTATTCCTTCTGCTTCATTTTCTTCTTATAGCTTGTATCCTTCGCTATTTCCCTCATTTCCTCTAGCAAATGAAGATGTACCAACCTTTCTTTTACTGAATCACTTTCATCCATCCTTTCATTTTTCATAACTCTCACAAAGGGGAATATCAAACTCAATAGAAGAATTGATCAATGCCATAAGCCAACTGAAATGGGGAGTATCCTGTTGCTAACTTTGATGTTGCCCTATATGCCCACAATGTTGCATGAATCCTTTTATCCCACTTATGTACCTACAAGGCTGCATCTTTTGCTAGAATTTGACACAACACAAAATTTGTTCGTTCCACCTGTCCATTTGTGCTTGGCTTGTATGTTGTTGCCTTCCTGTGCTTAATAGAAAACTTATTGACTAGGGCTTCTACCACCTCATTAATGAAGTGGCTTCCTTGATCTGTTACAATTTCTAATGGACAACCAAATCTGGTGACAATGCGTTCATATATGAACCTTGCCACTTCATCCATGGAAGTTGTTTTCAATGGCCTAGCTTCAACCCACTTGGTTAAATAATCTATGGAAACTACAATATACTTATTTTGGCATGGGGTAGTTAAAAGAAGTGACTCTACAATGTCTATTCCCCACTTTTCAAAGGGACCAAGTGGAAGAATAGGGCATAATGGAGCTGATGAAGTCTTACGGTTACCATGTGTTTGACAAATATCACATGTCTTACAATAATTATAACAATCTCTAAAAAGAGTGGGCCAGTGATAACCTGCATCCAAGATCCTTCTTGTTGTAAGTTGTCCAGAGAAGTGTCCTCCACATGTACCATTGTGGAATTCTTCTATCAGCTCCTTCCCTTGATCACGTCCAACTTCCCTCTTATACTGTCCATCAGGTCCTATTCAAAATAATACTCCATGCAGTAATAGAATATGGACGACGGCTTGAGTAATCTTCCTCTTAGTCTTTACATTGGCACCATCAGAAACTTGAATTCATTCAGATAATTCCAAATATCTATGTATTCACTAGGGATTGTGTCAAGGGATAACAATGCTACATCTGGGAAATCATCATCATCACAAGATGAACCTAAACCATCATAGGCTCGAGAGAGTGCATCTGCATTGACATGCTTCTTTCCCGCCTATCTATAATATCAAATTCAAATTCTTGTAGAAAATTATCCATCTTCTATCCTCCCCAATGGGTTAGGCTTATTTACAATATATTTTAGAGCCTGATGATCTATTACAACTATAAATTTCTGCCCTAGCAAGTAATTTCTAAACTTCTTTACAACAAAAATGATAGCTAGAGCCTCTTTTTCAGTTACAATATAATTTACCTCAAAGACGCTCATTTGTCTTACTCCCAAAGTAAACTAGATGATCATTCCCATTTTCATCCTTTTGGCTCAGAGTACTTCCTAGTGTTGCATCTGAGGCATCAATATACACAATGAATGGCTTGCTCCAATCTGATTCTTTAAAATAGGTGAAGACACCAGGGCTTCCTTCAGTTGTTCAAAAGCTTCATGCACCTTATTTCCTGGTTCATAAGTAACATCCTTCTTCAAGAACTGGGTTAGTGGCTATGTAATCTTTGAGAAATTCTTGATGAACCTTCTATAGTAACCCACATGGCCTAAAAATGATCTCAACTTACTTCTATTCATAGAAATGGTAACTCTTTGATTTTTGAAACTTTATCGATCAAGCACTAATACCATCTCTAGATACAACATGCCCTAACAAAACACCTTTAGAACATCCAAAGACACACTTTGTAGGGTTTAGTGAGGCTTGTGCTTCATCTAACCTTTGAAATGTTGTCTCCATCTAGTGCAGGTGGTCCATCTTGCTCCCATAGATGTAAAAATCATCCAAAATACTCTGATGAAGTTCCCAATGTAGGGTTCAAACACCCTATTCATCAAACGCTGGAACGTTTCCGAGCATTACACAACCCAAAAGGCATAACTCTATAAGCAAACATTCCCAAGGAGTGGTGAACGTGGTCTTCAGCTGATCTTTCTCTCGCTATACGAACTTGGTCAGTATCCGCTATATCCATCAAAAAACTATAAAGACACTCTCGCCAACTACTTCATCCAAGATCTGATCTCGAGAATGGAAGAGGGTAATGATCCTTCTTTTGCCTTATTGAGCTTCCTATAATCAACACAAATGTGTAGCTTCCCATTCTTTTTTATTGAGATCACAATGGGAGAAACCCATTCTCAATTCTCCACAACAAATATGAATCCCGCATCAAGAACTTATCTATTTCTTCTTTTACAGTCTTGGAAAAATTAGGATTCATTCTATATGGCATTTGCTTTATGGGCTTAAACCATCTACCACTCAATAGAATGTTCTACCCAACTTACTTGATGGAGTTCCTTGTAATCAAAAGTGAATAGGTGTATGTACTTTCAAAGAGCTGGAGGTAGGATTCCTTCTCACTCTCCATCACAACATCACCAATCTTTATTTGTTGGAGACGATCATCAATTTCTTCTTCAGATAATTTTATGGGTTCATGAGTCAGTGTGACTGGAAGGATATCCATGACCGAAACATCAACCTCACTTTCTTCATCTTCTGTGTCCACTTCACTAGTACTAGAGTAATCAGAGGATGTCCAATCATCAGTTTCATCACTTGAATCCACAGGTTCTGTCTTATGATGCCGAGGGATCACGTTTATCTTCACCCTCTCTCTACCACGTCCAAGTGTCATGAAGCCTTCATTCCAATAGTTTCTTGCATGAACTCTCCTTAGCCATGGTCTTCCCAACAACATTGGGTACGCAACAATACCATTTTTCATCACCTGAAAGTCTACCACACATACAACACCCATAATAGATATTGCCACATTTGAAACTACACCTTCTAGTTTAGTTTTTCCCTTATTTAATGACCTTAACATAAGTGTTGAGGGGCGATCAATTTTTAAACCCAACATATTCATTACAAACTCGGTCATTACATTAATTGCAAACACCTCCATCAACTAAGACATCATGAATTGAAATACCATTACATAATACCTCATCTTGTGGAGCATAGGGATCCACCTCTACCTCCAAAATAGGGACCTCAACCTCCTTCCTTCATCGAGCATTGAGTCCACTTCGCAGCTCCCGCCTCTTCTCAGAAGACATAGCCAAGAGTTGACCATATGTAATATTTGCAGTGCTTTTGGATAGATCTTCTAAGATGGAGTATGGTCCTTGTCCCTGTGAAATCAGAAAATCCTGCACACCCAACTTTCTTCTCCTATGTTTCTTACTAGTTTCTCCTTTCATCTTCTTAGGATCATTTCCATCTTGGTTATCTTTTTCTTTCTTTCTTTTTTTTGTTACAAACACATCTACTTCATTATTTATGCTCTTATCTACTACATCAAAAGAATTCACAGTGTGCTTTCCTTTATCATTATCTCTCGTACTAGATGTAGAAGCTCTATCTGACAATTATACTTATAATGACCCTTTTTATGACAACCATAACATACAACTTCAGAAATATTTCTTTTTAGACCTCTATCTCCTCCCTGAGAACTAAATTCTTTTCCTCAAGAAGATTAATAGTTAACTCGCCCATCTTCCTAAGAAGAGATCTTCATACTCGTGAGATGTACTAGGAGAAAGATTTGTGCTCACCGAGAGTGGTTGGATTCTAGACCAAAGGTTCTGGTGTAGGCTCTACTTTAGTAACAATTTCTTTGGGCTCTTCTTCCATGCTTTCTTCTTTCCTTCTTACAATCTCCTTTGCTTGTTCAATGGTAGCTAGGTGGTCATACTTCACTCGTTGTCTGATCTCTGGCTTCATCCCAAGAATGAAGTGCTTACAGAGGAGATTATCCATGCCATTCATCAACCCATCCGCTAATCCTTCCTTCCGGATCTGGGCATCGAGCTTCCTCCTTAGCTCTAGAACACGAGCATGATAATCCTTATCTTCTCCTTCTCTCCTTGGGATAGCTTTTTGATATCGATCATGAGATCTCGTATATTTCTTTGTTCACCAAATTCTTCAAGAAAACTTTCAGTTAATAAATCCCATGAGTTTTTCACATTATCACCTAGTGTTTCAAACCACCTAAGGGTTGAACCATCCAAAAAGGTAGGAAAAAATTCAGTCCATTGTTCCCTTCTTATAAGGCCATTACAAATACAAGATCATTTAAACTCTTGAATGAAAGAGGAAGCATCTTCATTAGATTGGGCTGAAAAAATAGAATCTTCCCCATTTTCAAAAGTAACCACAATGAAATACCAACCCACAAGTACAATCAACAAGACTTATGTGCACAAATAATTGGAATCACTATAATAGAAAATAGAAATGACCACGGTAAACTATGGTAAAACTTGACTTACTATGGTAAAAACTAACTTTACTATGGTAAACACTATTCACAATAAAAAGTGAAGTTATTATGGTAAATACTATTCACTGGTAAAAAGTGACTTTACTATGGTAAATACTATTCACGGCAAAAAGTGACTTTACCATGGTAACTACTATGCACAGTAAAAACAAGGTTACCCTCCAAATGTTTTCTGACTAAGTGGGAATATCTCTCCAGAAAATCCACCAACGAGGAATGGTCCTGAAACAGAACCAAAATGTCATCACCAATCCGGCACTATGATAATTCTTCACCGAACTCCTCGTGCTATGATTATTTACTAATGCACAACTTTTAGTTTGGTGGATGTAATTTGGAAACACAACAACAAACATAACACAAGAATACCATAGACTATGATAAGAAGGAATGATGATAAATCTGAAATATAAGTGTAAATTATAATATCAACATGAAATTGTTACAATCTCACCCATGAGGTACTTCAAGTGTTACTGACTTCACTTGCCTTCCAACCATAACTATGGGAGAAACTTCACAATTACACCTCTTAATGGCTTCTTTAACACACCTTCAAAATGATGGCTTCCTTTACACACTTACTCATACAATATTTCTCACTACTTCCTTCTATGCTAAATGAGGGGGGTGGCCTCTCTATTTATAGAACTTCCAGGCTTATCCATCTTATCTCTAAGATAGGATAAGAAATCTACTCTGACGAATCATATTCCATACCTTAACTCTTATCTGTACATGTAAGCTTATCTTTTAAGATAAGATAAACCTTATCATTTCACATGGGTTCCACATTTTTAGACTTTTTACAAATAAAATACACAAAATATTTATGACCTCACTCCTTGTCCTTATTACCAATATAATATTTCTAATTCCTAATCATGTAGACCCTACTTCTCTACTTACCCCAACTTTGACATTTTAACATTACTGACCACTTACAACAAATATTTACTTTTACCACAACGACATATGGTTAGAGTATGTAGAAGCCATACCTATCATGATGATGTGAATTTAGAGGTAATAGATCAAGCACTTGAGGTAAAGATGGGATATATTAGTTCCATTTATGGTTAGAATCTGTAAGCATGCATCATGATATGTATTTAGAGGTATGATAAAGATGGTGATGATTTTGGAGAATCTCATGCATCTAGGTATGATTTGATATGTAGATGATTGAGAAGTGATTTTTTCATGTTGATTATAAGTAACATTTGTTGTTTATGTGGTTTTTTAGAGTAGACTATAGAGGAATGTAACTCCTGATAGAGAGTTCCCACCATGAGATCCTTGGATTTAGTGCTAGATGTCCATGATACTAAAGTGACGGTGGATCCATCACTCCATCGGCAAGTGATTCAGATGAGTTTTTTTTGTCTTGTTGGAGAGGAATCTAGGACACCGTTGGTCGTCAATTAGGACTTCACGAAGAGCAACAAATCGGGGGACAAGAAGTCCCTCCTCTTTAATGGAAGAGGTTCCCTTATTCGAAACGAACCTATTTACACATATACAAAACATTATTTTCTTGTGGAACTTGGATATTTATGAAAGAGTTTTCTATAAGGATCATCAATTACAAAAGGATTGAGGAATGAGAAAACAAGAACGAGCAGAAAGGAACCATTTAGAATTATAGATCACAGAGTAATTCTTTATGCATGCGAAGGTACAAAGAATTGAAACAAGATCATTTGTATCATACTAATAAAATGAAATTTGAAAGACACAAAGTTCTATCAATAACATCTCGCAAGAATACAAAGCTTCTTAATATAATATAGACAAATGATCTTAACAAGATTAAATGGAAAGCTTAGGGATAAAAGAGATCAGATAGACGAAGAATGAAAAGCCCTTCTGTATTGATTTCTTTATGATTTATTTACACTTTCAGAAAATAAGCCAAGTTCTTCCTTCTCAAAATGGCGAGGAGAGGCCATTATATAGTTTACAATTCAGTTACTCTTGGTAACTACTTCTTTTAACTAAAGATTAGTTAAGGATTGCCAATCACAATACCTCAACTTATTACAATAAATCCGAGAAAAATAATTGGAAGAGAAGAGAGGAATAAGGAGAAGAAGACAGGTGCTTATGACTGGGAGGGACCCACTGACTTCAAAATCCACTGCCTGAATCTCTTCAATGCCTCGGCTATGTCTCTGCCACGTGTATATTGGTCAATTCACTCGAATCAGGGTTGAAATGAGCTCCGCATGAAAGCACTGTATCTGCACATTGCACAGAGATTGGGAAACCACTAGCGAAATCCAAACCACTGTCATGAATCATCTGTGCCATTGGCATAGGGTTTGCGTCTGTCATCCTCAACCAAAAATCACTAAAGTCAAGATGGCAAACTTCACTGTCCCCGATATTGGGAACGACAGACTCTAGTGGTGAGATTTGTTCTTGCCCCTGAAATTTGATCTTCATGTTGGTAGTAATTCGGAGGGTGAAGCTACAAGCTAGACTTGGGAAGGAATTACAGAGAAAAATGGATACACGCGCATGAATTTAGATTGCAAAAGTTCGAGCAAAAGATAGCAGGAAATCAGTGTGCAAAACATAGGGGGTTCACTCGTTATATAGCCATTTAGGAGAGAGAAAGGTAATGAATGTGCATTTAATACATACCTACTAATTTGAAAAGCAAGGTATTCGGGTAGAGTGGGAAAAATTAGCACGAATGGCACTTGGTTCATTTGGGACATGTGGGACGCGAAAGCGCGAAGTACGCAGCTCGGCCGATTTGGGCGAAGCAGGGAAAAGACGCATAAATGCTCTTAGAACACGCGGGACAAAAATATGTGAAGTATGCGGCTCGGCCAAATCAGACGAAAATGGAATAATTGGTCCAGGTGAACTTGGGACATTTGGGACATGTGGGACGTGAAAGCGTGAAGTATGCGGCTCGGCCGAATCGGATGAAAATGGAACAATTGGTCCAGAGTGAACTTGGGACATTTGGGACAAAAATGTCCAAAGTGCCCGAAAAACACACAAAATGACCCAAAAACGTAGATTTCTCAATTTATTTGGCATTTCACATTATCAGTACAACAGAAAAACACTTAAACTCAAAATTTTAAATTTTCACTTTCTTAAGAGCAGGGGAATTTTGAGTGGACAACAAATGCTGCTTCCTTGCAGGGATGACTTGGCATAAATTCAAGGAATGAGACAAGGCAAGAACTTAGACAAAACTCGGGAAGCAGACCAGTACCTTATCCATTGGGCCATGGAGTCATCGAATCAAACCAATACAGAGGACAACACACACTAAAACAAAGGGAAAGAAAAACAAAACGCTGCATTAATATACAAAGGACTCCTAATCACCTATGACTTGAACAATTTCAGTACTACCCACTATAAGGAAGTGGGAGAGAAGAACCATCCATATAATCAAGGTAAAAATAATTCTTACCAAAGCAAAGTGCCCGATCTTGAAAGGTCCGAGCCAAAGGGAATCAAACTTGCCATGGTCGCCACGAGGTTCATGCCTTTTATCCCACAACAAAACAAAGTGTCTCCAACTTGGAAATCTCTCGAACTCGGATTTCTTATCAAATAGGACCTTAACTTTTTGTTGATGAGTAGATATCTTATCAACAACTTCCAATCTATCCTCATTCAATTTGTGAAGGTACATTATTCTCTTATCCAAAGCATCATTGAACCGGTATCTTCAATGGCCTTCATTAGATGCAAAGGCCGGGTGCACTCCACTCATTCGCAATTGAGCTTCTACTCCATATACCACTTGAAAAGGAAACATTCCAATGGCTCTCTTAGGTGTGATCCTGTCTCCCAAAGAGCATCATAGAGTTTCTTGTGCCAGCCATTGAGACTCATTGACTAATTTCCTTATTATGGTCACCGATTTTTATTAGTGGATTTTGCTTGTCCATTTCCCTGAGGATAGTAATCTGAAGAGTGAGCCAAAGAGATGCCATATCCATAGCAAAAATCCATCATCTCAGTTGAAGAAAAATTTGAAGCATTATCTGTCACAATCTTGTTTGGTACACCATACCTTACCAAGATGTTTTCTTTGATGAAACTGCACACCACTTCAGAAGTAGTACTCTTTACTGGAATGGCTTCTACCCATTTTGTGAAATAATCTGTAGCAGTTAATACATGAGTATGACCAGCACTAGAAGAGGGATTAAGTGTTCCAATGAAGTCCAAACCCCACTGTTGAAAAGGTTCTTCAATTACAACTGGCTTAAGAGGCAAAGAGGCCAATTTGGGTCTACCCACGAAAGTTTGACAAGCCTCACATTTATCAACCCACTTGGATGCATCTTTGAATAAGGTAGGCTAGTAATATCCTCCACGAAGTATCTTATGAGCAGTGATGGTTGATGAGTAGTGCCCTCTGCATGCTTGATCATGAAAAGCTGAGAGTAGCTTTTTCTGCTGTTCCTTGTCCACACATTTCAAAAACCTTCCATCTAACCCATGTTTAAACAAGGAGTTTTCCCACAACACATATTGCACTAACCTTAGTTTAATAGTCCTCTTTTCTTTGGCATCAAATGAGAGGGGCATTCTCCATAGGTGAGAAAATGGCTGATATCAAGCATACCATTCGTCAACCGAGCTAAGAAACAGAATTAGGAAGGCCAACTTTATCCTCCAAGAACTCATGTTTAGCTCCTTCAAATGATGAGTTCACAAAGGCCTTTTCCACGGACGAGCTTGGTCGGTTTGATGTCAATATCATATTCTGAACCTTAGCCACCCAGTTCCTCTCTTGGATCTAAATTCTGCTATGTAAGAATTGACTTAACAATTGTATCTCGTACCAACACCATGGAGTGAGAGTTAAGAATGTAAAACGAAACCGCTAATGCAGCTTTAACCACCGCAAAAGCATGTTTTTCCATCATGGTATATTTTAACTCATGATCTTTCGTAATATAGCTCATAAATGCAATTGGGAGTTCGTGCCCATTAGGATCTTCTTGAGTCAAAACCATAGCCAAGTTGTTATCTGTGGCGTAGCAATAGATAATAAAATCTTTACTAAAATCTGGACATGCTAAAATAGGAGTTTTAGCAATGGCTCTTTTAATATCTTCAAAGGCTTCTTTACCTTCAAAAGACCAACCAAACATTTGTTTACCTTTCATGATTTGGGAGATATTCAGAGTTAGTTCTGCAAAATCAGGGATGAATCTTCTCAAAAAATTGATCTTACCAAAGAAAGAGTGCATGCCCTTTTTGCTGGTTGGGAGAGGAATTTGCTGAATAACTTGAACTCACTCAGATCAATTTTAATACCATCTTTGGAGACGATGTGCCCTAATAATTTCCCTCTCGTGACACAAAAGACGGATTTTTAGGATTCAAAGAGATCCCATGTTCTCTACATCTTAGCAGAACTATCTCCAGTGCTAAAAATGATCTCGCCCTTGTTTTAGAATACATAGTCAAGTCATCAAGGTATACAACAATACACTTCCCTTTTAAACTTCTAAAGGCTAGATCCATAGCTCTCTCGAAAAGTGGCACCAAAATTAATGAGCCCAAAAGGTATTCTTTTTGTAAAAAGGTACCCTAAGGGGTAGTGAAAGTTGTTTTGTGTTGATCTCAGATTAACTTCTACCTGATTATATCTTGAGAATCCATCAAGCATAGACAACATTTCAGATCCTGTTCCTGCTTGTAAGACCTGATCCATCATAGGTAAAGGATAATTATCTTTCAAGGAAGCCCGATTGATTCCCAAGTCAACACAGATACGAATCTTGCCATTTTCTTTCTAACAGTACAATATTGGAAATCCATGTTGAATGATGGATAGGAAAAATGATTTTGGCTTTCAACAACTTCTGTATTTCTTGAAAAATGGTGTCAGCTATTTTAGGATTGTATTGCCTCTTCTTTTGTTTAAAAGGCTTAATTCCAGGTTTGAGAGGAATAAAATGCTACATCTCTTTTGGTTGGAAAGCTTTTAAATCTTCATAAGAGTAGGCAAGAACATCCTTATACCTCTTTAACAAATCAATTTCTTTCTTCCTCTCATCTACTGTGCAACATTTTCCAATGTTCACAAGCTTAGGATCAGTAGAACTCCCAATATTAATTTTGTCATATTCAGCTGATTGTTGAGGTCCAGTAGAAGCTCTAGACTTTACATACCTGTCGTGTTTATCAAATAGTTCCTCTAAACTTACAAATCCTTTAGGGATCTTGTTTCCCTTGAGTTTGATACATCCATCCTGATCCGTTTCTTCTCCTTGAGTGGCTGCTTTGTCAAAGGGCACACTTTCATGAGGCGATTATCACTTCCTTCAAAGTATAGCTATTTAAAATTATCTTTGAGTTCTAAGAAAGAAAGCAAATGTTGATCATTATTGAAAACTTTCCAGTTATTTGTATTATCAGGTACACTAGGTCGATGGATCATCTCAATGGTGAACTTATCTTGGGAAAAGTCAGGATGAGGTATAAGCAGTGACCTAGAGACTGCTAATGAATCAGCCCTAGTATTCTTCTCCCTAGGTATTGCTTCAATGGAGAAAGCATCAAGAAATTCAATGGAATCCCACACCTGATTCCTGTAATGTTTCAACCTTCCATTTTTCACCTGGAAGAGGTTTCTAACTTGCTTTACAATCAATTCCGCATCCCCACGAGCTAGAAGATTCTTCACACCTTGTTCTTTTGCTACCTGTAGTCCAAGAATGAGAGCCTCATACTCTGCTGTATTATTGGTATTTTCAAATTGCAACTTGAATGAGAAAGGATGAAGGCTTCCTTCAGGTGACACCAATATGACACCAGCCCCAAAACCAGCTGAGGAACAACTTCCATCAAACTCTAAAATCCAAACACCATTAGAATCTTTAGGTGATACTTTGGGGAGTTGATTTCTTCAGAGATGTATAATCATGTAGTTTCCATGCCCCATATCCTCATAGAGTGTTTGTGCTTTGGGATCATCTGATTTTTGTACAATATACTCAGATTGCTTCTCAGGCAGCAACTTCTTCATTTGTCCATTAACAGGTATGAGGGCATGTGACCAATCCATTTGAATTTCTCCACCCACATCCTTACGTGAAGTTTCGCTAGCAACATCCCATATGAAGGAGGAATATCTCGCTACTAAGATGGTAGCCAAAACTTTCTTCTCGTGCAAAGCAAAGAAAATCCACTTGTGCATCTTTAATTCTTCCGACCAAGGGCACTTCCTTACTTTCCATAGAGTAACAAGATCCATAAGTGCGTGTGAGAGTCAAGCCTAAGGCATGAGCTACTTTAGCAGGCATCACATTATCTGATGCTCCTGAGTCTATGACGCAATTACTGAGCCTATGGCCAGCTATAAGAAGTGTCACATAGAATGGTTTGATTTTGTCATTGGGTGAGGTGACAGTGGCTACCAGATTAGGTTGTGGTGCAGAAGAAGGAGTGGGTAAAAGGCCTTTAGAGGTAGTTTTAGAATGGGAATTGACAAAGAGAATCATTTTAGCAAAGGCCTTAGGATGGGTTTGATAATATTCAGCTTCTGAGATTTGAACCTTAGTCTTTTTTAGGTGATCAATAATATTGAAAGACCTAGAAGTGGACGGGCTATCATCATTTGAAATCCTAGGTTTATCAACTTTAGGAGAAAAACGGAAATAACTTTAGTAGCAGAATGTGACAGACTCACCTTTGGTGTGTAGATGAAATGGGGATAGAGATCCTCTTTTTGCAATTACGGGGATAGTTGTCATTTATGCTCATTAGATTTCTTGGTGGGCCGCATCACTTTTCCCTCCGATTTATCTCGCTCTCGAGTCATGACAACATATGATTCACTATTCATGTCTCGCTACTATTTCATCATAATCATCCTCATTATCAATGCCCTCGGTGGTGAAGAAATTAACTCGAGATCCCTCAAGTTCATCTTCTTCATCATCAACCTCTTCAACAAATTCCTCATAATCTTCATTAAACTCTTCATCTTCGTTTCCTCAACTTCACAAGTTGCATTGACGGGAACTTTAATAGGAGGTCCTTCAAGCGCTAGCCTTGTTTGAGCAGCAGGCAAATGATTTCTGGGCTGAAAATTCCTCCTTGGAATGTCTGCATAGGGAGCATGCTAAGCCAATTGTTTCTTAATGGCAATGAGATCATTTGCAAGTTTTTGTACCAATGGATCAGTATTAGGTCTAGGGGTGGAAGAGGAGGAAGAAGCAGATTTAGATTTAGAAGGGTCTCTCCTCAACTTCCCTGACATGATTAAATCATCTTCGACACTAACAACAAGAGTTTGATCTTCAGCCAATGTTGCGAGATTAGCCCTTCTTAGTGCATAGCTAACTTCAGGTGATTGAGCATTTAGGAAAAAACATTTTTGAATTTGATCTATAGGTCGAGTATTTGGCGGAATTTTGTTAATCAACCTGTTGAATCGGGCCACAAATTCTCTCATGGGCTCTGATGAATCCTTCTTTATTTGAGAGATTTGGGCTAGCAAGGCATGCACATCTTCTGCTGGTTTGAACCGGTTTTCAAACCTAGTTCTCGGTGTATCCTAAATGGTGATAAGACTGGCCGGAAGGTGATAGAACCAATTAGCAACATTATCTTGTAAAGTCTCAATGAAATTTTTACGGAGACATCTTCATGTTCAACTCGCGAACTCCGCATGCAACTATGAAGGCTGCGATGTGTTCATCAGATGCACTTTACCATCGCCTTTGAATTTAGGGAAGTTCTTCCTGCTTACCTCTCTGTAACTCATGCAAAGGCCGAGGGAGGGCAAGGGGCCCGACACGATGACCCTGTATAGGTGGTACCACCATTCTTGGAAAAATGGCTTGAAGAGGAACCGTAACACCAAGAAGAATCAAAGCTTGAAGATTAGGACTGATTGACTCTGAAGGAATACCACCCATAGGGATTCTATCTTAGACAGGTGGAGTACTTGTTGAACGAGTCTTTCTATTTCTTGTTGAAGGGAAAGGAAAACCCTACTACTCCAAAAGCTGAAATTGAGAATCTTCAATACCAAGGGCCCTTCTCCCTCGAGTAAAACGCGGAGTCGCTAGATCAAAGGATGATCAATAATTATAGAACTGGAATATGTTTTCCCCAGCGGAGTCGCCAAAAACTGTTGGTCGTCAAATAGGACTTCACGAAGAGCAACAGTCAGGGGACAAGAAGTCCCTCCTCTTTAATGGGAGAGGTTCCCTTATTCAGAAACGAACCTATTTACACATATACAAAACATGATTTTCTTGTGGAACTTGGATATTTACGAAAGTGTTTTCTATAAGGATCATCAATTACAAAAGGACTGAGGAATGAGAAAACAAGAACAAGCAGAAAGGCACTATTTAGAATTATAGATGATAGAGTAATTCTTTATGCATGTGAAGGTACAATGAATTGAAACAAGATCATTTGTATCATACTAATAAGATGAAATTTGAAAGACACAAAGTTCTATCAATAACATCTGCAAGAATACAAAGCTTCTTAATATAATATAGAAAAATGATCTTAACAAGATTAAATGGAAAGCTTAGGGATAAAAGAGATCAGATAGACGAAGAATGAAAAGCCCTTCTGTATTGATTTCTTTATGATTTATTTACACTTTCAGAAAATAAGCCAAGTTCTTCCTTCTCAAAATGGCGAGGAGAGGCCATTATATAGTTTACAATTCAGTTACTCTCGGTAACTACTTCTTTTAACTAAATATTAGTTAAGGATTGCCAATCGTAATACCTCAACTTATTACAATAAATCCGAGAAAAAGAATTGGAAGAGAAGAGAGGAATAAGGAGAAGAAGATAGGTGCTTATGACTGGGAGGGACCCACTGACTTCAAAATCCGCTGCCTGAATCTCTTCAATGCCTCGGCTATGTCTCTGCCACGTGTATATTGGTCAATTCACTCGAATCAGGGTTGAAATGAGCTCCGCATGAAAGCAATGTATCTAAACATTGCACTGATGATTGGGAAACCACCAAAAAAGCCAAACCGCTGTCATGAATCATCTGTGCCATTGGCGTAGGGTTTGCGTCTGTCATCCTCGACCAAAAATCACTAAAGTCAAGATGGTGAACTTCACTGTCCCCGATATCGGGAACGGCAGACTCTAGTGGTGAGATTTGTTCTTGCCCCTTGAAATTTGATCTTCATGTTGGTAGTAATTCGGAGGGCGAAGCTGCACGATAGACTTGAAGGAATTGCAGAGGAAAAAATGGATACGCGCGTAGGAATTTAGATTGCAAAGGTTCGAGCAAAAGATAGCAGGAAAGCAGTGTGCAAAACGCATAGGGGGTTCGCTCGTTATATAGCCGTTTAGGAGAGAGAAAGGCAATGAATGCACATTTAATACATACCTACTAATTTGAAAAGCAAGGTATTCGGGTAGAGCGGGAAAAATTAGCATGAATGGCACTTGGTTCATTTGGGACATGTGGGACGCGAAAGCACGAAGTACGCGGCTCGGCCGATTCGGGTGAAGCGGGGAAAAGACGCACAAATGCTCTTGGAACACGTGGGACAAAAGTACGTGAAGTACGCGGCTTGGCCGAATCGGATGAAAATGGAACAATTGGTCCGGGGAATTTGGGACATTTGGGACATGTGGGATGTGAAAGCGCGAAGTATGTGGCTCGGCTGAATCGGACGAAAATGGAACAATTGGTCCAGGTGAACTTGGGACATTTGGGACAAAAATGTCCGACAGGCCCGAAAAACACACAAAATGACCCAAAAACGCAGATTTCTCAATTTCTTTGGCATTTCACATTATCAGTACAACAGAGAAAACACTTAAACTCAAAATTTTAAATTTTCACTTTCTTAAGAGCAGGGGAATTTTGAGTGGACAACGCAGACACTATAGAGATATAGGGATGTAACGACATTGGTGGCTACCTTTGCGAGCATAGATGTGATGCCATAGAGTCTATCAGTAGGTGCAAGTGGCGCTACTTTAGGAGCAGGAAACTAACTTATTAGATGCACTAAGGTAACATATATGATCACTACATTGAATACATAGTTGTGAAATCGTAGGAGAGGCTTCCAGCCCGATTTGGGGAATAATATCTATCTCGCACATCCCGAGACACTAGCATGGACCCATTGGCCAAAAACATTTAGAGAACCCCTATATGGGGTGAGGGTGTTGATCCATTTTGTAGATGGGCCAAAGTTATGTATCAATTTTGTTATATTTTGTCAATGTATAAAAATTGATTTAAGGTAGATATAGGTGATGATATGGGTGATATCTTATGTTAGATGTTTCTTATGTATATGTTTCTTTTCATTTTCATATTTTCCACATGTATGTATGTAATGATACCATGATACTTAGGAATAATGATAATGTGATTAGATAGGTAAAACCGGTGGGAAGAGGCTCAATACGATAGCCCAACCCATGCAATATGTTGAAACCAAGTGGAAACTAAAGGATGAGACATCCAATGGTAGGGTGTGAGGGTGAGAGTAGTTAAATAAATTTGAGCAAGGCCATAAGCCTAAGAAAGGATGTGAAAAATACCATGATGATCCAATAGGAAAAACATTGTGAATCAAAGCCAAAATATCTAAAATCGGGAGCAAGACACTCTAAGAGTGGTAGAAACTAGGGCATACGTGGTGACAAGTATAAGTAGAGAAATCAACCCAAGAAAGGATGTAACAATATATAAGGAAGTGTGCAACATCCTCAAGTGGGGACCGAGAGCCCAAGCGAAGGTGCATGTTGAGGCCAAAAAAGGAAAATAAAATATAATCAAGGAACTATAAATAACTAGCCATGAGGGGGAAAATATCACAAGATAACATTAATGATGTCATCAACTTGATTTAAGATGTTATGTCTATCATGTGTAATCGTGTCCTTTATCACATGTTGTGTAATAGTGACTTGTTGATGAAATTTAGATCTCATGGAAAATAAGGTGTCATTGATCTAATCCTCTATCCAAGTTAGAATGTCATGCTAGCCAACATCCATGGTCGAGGAGAATCGGGGAGAGGTGTTGATCTATAAGTAGGTTTTGGTCTAGTTGGTCATTGCAAAAGATGGTTGGTTTTGAGAGGAATTGACCTTGTAGACACTAAGTTATGTACTTTGGGTATCTATCTAGTCTTGATCATATAATACTATTCATCTGATTCATAAGCAAGAAAAATATTGATTAGCCCATGTATTTGTCCATATTTTCTTGCTTTCTTTTATCCTTCTTGGTATTGCACACCTTCTTTCCTAGTCTGACCTTCGACCCTTTAGTTTCTTTGAGTCTAGACACTAACACCCAGATCAGCCTAGGATGTTAGCACTAGGTGCCCTCATCCCCTCTGGGTGCCCCCAACCTCTTTATACTTTTCTCACATATTTTGGGTCCTTTCTAGCCGTTTGAGAATCTTATCTTTTTGGTAGTCATCCTTTTCGTGGTTTATTACGGGATTCAAGAAAAGACATCATATAAATATAAATTTATGTGACTATAATAAAGGACCAAGAACTAAGCATTAGTTATCACCACCTAAGGTTGCATTCAAACATCCATATAGTTCCTCACAAGGGATAAGGGACTACCATTTCCACATACACTTCATAGGATGGGAAGTTCATTCTTTCATGTACACATATATTTACATTTCTTACATCTAGATACTTGTTCACTATCAAGTGTGACACACACAAGAGCCACCTAGGGCACAATTCTACACACACACACGTAAAAAAATACTACATTAGGTCTAAGATGTAGTGTAGCACTCAGTCATAAGATCACTTATTTGAAAATTTATGACAAAATGACCCCTCATTTACATTATTTTATTTTTACTATTTGATGCACTTTGGGTTTTACAGGTCATTTCTTCATTACAAGTTACAGACGATATATATCTCAAACATGGTATGACATACTAATGACAAGAAGCAATGGAAAGTGAACATCTTGCAACACTCATGAGTAGGAATTCTAAGGTCTGGAGTAGTCACAAGCACCTAGATGAGGTATGTGGTGCCCTGTACCCCTACCTTGGCCTAGAACCCTAGTCCTTGCTATCCCGACACCTTTGCAACTTTCTCGAGCTTTGGTATGACACTTTCCCTCTTTATTTGTCAGCTTGGCACCGTCTATATTTAATTGTGAATAAGATAAGTGTTCTCTCCCTTCATTCACAACTAGGGTTTCATATTTCCTTGCTTATCTTGTGTGGGTCACTTTTGTACTTAATTTTTATATTCAATAATGCTACATAGCATAGATTTAGGAATTTATTTATTTCAATATTTACTTAATCATTTGGTTAACTTGTCACTCAAACCCACCTTTGCTTCTAGGGATTTTTATCATGTTTGCATTATGGCTCAATCTTGTGGTGACTTCATTGAATCCCATCTCCAAGGTCTTAATGATCATCTCACTAAGCATCATCGGGATCTATACTTGCTTTTATTTGCTGCTCATGAGGATGCCACCAACCTTATAGAGATAAATATTTCTTCCACCATCCCTATTTCCATTGTTATGCAATCACCTTCTTCCACTCTTCTCGCTTACTTCTATTGTTCCCATTTTTGTTCCTACTCACACTAATAACTTCACTCCGACTCTTGTGTCTCATACATGGAACGCTCTTCCATTGGCACTCAAGATTTATCCTCTCTTTATTAGGACCTTCAAGTTAAAATTTGTCAATTGCAACATGCTACTTCTCATGTGTCTCCATCTCTGGACTCCACCTTACTACTTCATACTCCTTGTAGGCCTACCATCTTCACTTATGCACTTATACCTAATTTCATTGCTCCTAAGTTTCCCATTTTCAATAGTCATGGTGACACCCAAGAGAATCTCCAAGATTTTCATGTTTCATGTCAATATTTTTCTCGATGATCACTTTCTCTTAGTTAATCTCTTTCCTAGAAGTCTTCACGATTACACAATACATTGGTTCTATGATCTCCCTCCGCACTCATTTAACATATTTCACGTATTTAGCTGATTATTTTCTCACATATTTCTCTATCAATATCAGCTCTAAGATATCCTATTCTCAACTTGCAACTTAAACAAGGATCTAACAGACATCTATCGATTATGTCTTATGATATAAAAACAACTTAGCTAAGCGTAGACACCTAAAATTAGCAATGCTTGATTGCCCTACCCAGGTGCACTAACCCCTAAACAATATTAAATTAAAATAATTAACTTAAATACTTACCACACATATTATTCAATCTATTAAACCCTTATCCTAAGTTATATTCTCCCCCATGGTATTTACTCCATGTAAATATTATCCTACACCCGTAAAATACAATTCTATAGCTGTAAAATCCTATTCTACCCATCCTAAACCACCTAATCACTTTAAATATACCATAAAAATCTTAAAAACCACCTAAAACTATTTTATTAACACATCTCAACCTCCACACATTGTGTCATACCCCACAAAAATTAGTTCATGATTGAAAAGGGTAAGTTATAATTGATGATCATAGTTCTTGCCTGCATATGTGAAACTGATGATCATGGAATTATTTTGTTTATATTTTGGAATATTATATATATATATATATATATATATATTAGTATCAGATTATGAATGATTATTGTGGGATCTAACTGTAAATATGTTATATTGCTAAGGTTTCTATACATCGAGTTAATGGGTCCAACATTGACCTCATGGTATATCATTACATGATATAGATTAAGACTTACGATCTTGATCTAGAAACATTTCTCTGATGATGCTAATGACCTTATAATACAACTAAAGTTATGAACTTGGTTTATGATTATCAAGTAGTAGCATACAACATTATAGTGTTGTACTATGTCATTTCTTTGGTAATTCAGGGTTTCAAATGGAACTAAAAAGGAAAAGTTGCAATATGTTGATTCAACTAATAATTGTGTGGCTATTTTCTAAGGTAATGGTTTAGATGGAATAGGTTCCATCATTCACTATTGGCCTATAGACCTTACCTAGGTAAAGGTGTTCTATGATATTATTAACTAATTGGAATCATCATATTTGTGGATTGATTGAGTTACTAAACATGTTGATGGCTTGTGATATCTAAGGGACATGAACATTAAGGGATGAATACTAAGGGTTGAAACTGTTTTCTAACTATAAGGAGATCATGTTATGCAAAACTAGGCCTTGAATTGTTGTGGACTATTCAAGTAGGAAAGATCAAATAAATCGATCATGCAAAGGTTATAATTGCTTATTCACTAACAAGGAATTATTATTGTTTAATTATTCCTATGAATCTTAAAGGTAAAAATTGACCCATGCGTATAAGACATAATTGTCTTGGTCAAATAGCCCTACATCTGGATAAAGTGGAATTAGTGTAAAAACCACCAAATATGGCGAGGAAATTAGAAGGCGGTGTTGATAGGTTCAAAGCCACCTATGTGGCACCTTGGCATTTATTATTCTTTAATTGTATAGAATTTGGTGAAGCTTCATGGAGAAGCTACCACCATGCAAGGAGAAGTCCCATTTTGGTTTGGCATTGTTTTGTGAAGCCCGAATATGGGGGTTCTGCATGAAGAGTTTTGTTTTTCTATTTTTGATCTGTAACTGTAACTATGGGAAGGGAAAATACATACCATGATTTTTTGGCCACTATTATCTGCTTTGAAGGACTTTAAATTGAAAGATCTCTGTAAGGTTTCAATTTGAGCCATACATTTACATGTTATTGAGAGTTCTCGTAGGGTTCAATCATTGTCTTTTGGCGAGATATTTTGGGTGGAGGTTGTTTGAAGAATTGTGCAAAAAAATAATAATCTCTCTCTCTCTCTCATGATAATCTCTCTCTCTCTCTCATGATAGGTTTACCCCATTTACTATTTTCATAAATCAAATCTCTACACTTGTATTTTAATTTATAAAAATGGGGTTTTTTTGAAGTAGTAAAGACTTGGGGTTATTGTGTTGTTCATTTACCTATTATGGCTTACTTGAAACCCAAGAATGAGATAATGTTTTTGGACTATTGTTTGCGTTAATTTTCTTTATTGTTATGACTCAAGTTACTTCTGAGGATTTTGGTAGTGGAAAGGAGGACTCCATGAGTTTTCCGATCCTCTATAAATTATTTCCTTTCCCCTTTTTAACCTTATGATACATAGATGAAGTAAAATTTGAGGCGTGATCATTATTCTTGTAATACGCAGACTCGGGTGGTAAAGGATAAACTATACATACATATGTCAGTTGTACCATTAGTGGGTTATGTGTGCCTCGGTTGTATTTTTGTAGATGTCTAGACCTAGAAAGTTAAGGTATCATTGTTATATATTCACACTTATATCAAATCTTCTAATTCGACTCTGCAATCTCATATTTTGGATCTCAAATCTCTCTCACAATGTTCGAGATTGTAACTTTGTCCACTACTAGTACCTAGATATGGTCATAACTATCAAATGGGTTTTTCATTTACAATGAGTCCTTTGTATCATTTTTCTTAGGATTGGTTTCCATTCTATGGGAACAAGCCTCGACACTGAGCTTTGAATTGTTTATCTAAGTAAATATTAACTTAGCTTATTTGATTTGTTTGAACTCTCCTGGGAATATTTGAATGGTCAAAGCTTCTCTATGGTTCCCTGGTGTATGTTAAATCCTATGTTGGATTCTAGTTGCTTGTAACCCTCCACTGTGCTAGGTGACTCTGTATTGTGAGTTGTCATCTCTAATATGTGAAATTAAAAGTTAAAGGGATTCCTTATAATGGTTTATTTAATTACATTTGGTGAGCTTACTATTACTATGAATAGTTGTAGTTAATTCAACAACTAAGAGATACCAGTTACTTGTACTCCATTGTGTGAATAAATGTAATTGATACTTAATTATCAGTGAGTGGTAAATCACCATCCAATACTTGTATCTAATTCGAGAATGAGCACTATTTTGTACATATAAATATTCGAGAGATAAAACATTACTTGATGCTTGTATAAGTATGAATGGACCTTACGTTATCGATATAACTACTATACTTATGATAGTAAGTTAGAATTAATGTCGATGGTAGTTGAGATGTAATTTGACATTTGCAATTCCATTTTGACCATGTAGATTTGGAATCGAGGACAATATTATTGACTGAATCCTTACTTGGATGTTGGACTATTATTATATGAAATATAAAAATATATGGAACTAAGACAATCATAAGGGTATCCTTATTATATATATAATTACTTGCTTCAGGTGAAATTTATGTTAAACCAAAAAATTGGGTTAATGTTGAGATACAAGTGTTAATAGAAACTTGCCTTCCTTATGAGAGGTGAAAATGTTTGAAGTTGGTATTTAGTGTGTGAATCAATACTGTTAGACATTGTATTTAGTCCAGAAAATTATTATTATTTGGTACATGTAAATAGAGGGAACACACACATGCTACAGTAATTTTATGTTTGACTGCTTGAAAAATATGTATATTCAATCACATTTTATTAATTCTTGTGTAGAAGATTTTATGAAGAAGACAATATGAGTATGAAAAGTGCTTCTTGGATAAGATCCGTGTTGAGTTGAGACATCTAGGTTCTTATATTAATTTAGGCGAATGCAACATTTCATTTATGTAAATATTAAATGGTGTAAACCATTAAGGGAGAAATAGAGTTTATCATGCTTAGTTTGTATGAACTGATAGTTACTAACATGTTTTGCAGATGGAGCTCGTAAGTTGGAAAGATGAATAAAGTTGAAAGAGTTTATTGTTCCATGTGATTGATAAAGGATGCTTTTACTATAGCTTGAATTGTAAATTATTGAAGTACCACTATTTTGTCATATGATTGAAAGGGGAAAAATTAGACATTATGTTGTAATTGTTCAGAAAATAAATAATGAAAGAGGAATTTTATTGTACTCTATTAATTCTTGTTGTATCAGTATTTCTATGAAGGGGAAAGAACTAGAAACTTTGTTTTAGTGTTTATATTATTATAATGTTATGAATTAAGAGCCCAGTAATGTGTGAAATCAGTAATTCTATTTGAGGTGCAATTATGGGAATACATATTATGGATTAAATAAACATTAAGTTTGTATCCTGAATACATATATATGCATATATGCACATTTACAATCTATCCAACTTAAATGCAATGATTATGGGGTTGTATCTAGAGGAAAGATTACATAGTAGCATGATGGTTTGATATGCCATAATAGGCCAAGTTATTGAAGGATTACTCTGTTTTGTGAATGCAATATTATGTAACCAAGGTTGTGCTAATAAGGTATAATACTGAGATATAAGATGTACTCATTATGTATATAAGTATTGAGTTGCTTCGTAAAATTAACTTGTTGGTTCATTTCCTTATTCAATTATATGACTGGAAACTTATAAGGACTAAGAATGTCAATATTAAGTGAGAAACATTGATGTATTCTAAACTATAAGCATTGTTAAGGGAATTAGTGGATTATAAGTAGACTATTGTTTTAATAACTGATTATAATACTTATGTATGAGTAACTAAAATACATAAGTTTGCCTAAGTGTACTATGTATTGTTGTTTCACAGATGGAATTAATCCCAAAAGTGTTATACTAAACTAGATACTTATCTATGATTAATTATGGGAACTATGGATTATTATAAAGTAATCTAAACATGTAAACCATACTTATTAAGATTATGTCAAAATGAATTTGGACATGTAATAATTACTCTTGAGTACCTCTTATAGACCTTAGGTACATTTTCTGCAAGTAAGACTAATGATGGCTATTAGTTATCGTCACATTGTAATTTAACTAAGTAACATTAAGATATGTCATTCCCATTTAGTAAAACTCGGTGATCAACTCGCCATAGCCACTTGCCATGGTGTAACCGCTTAATGATTAAGTTCATTAATTGGTTACAACAGGGTAGAAATGCTATGTCGATTTATCTAGTCTAGCTCTTTTAAATGAGAAGTTCATATTAAAATATAAGTTTCATCCTAGATATTTGTAATGGATTGAACCACATCGCGAAGTACCCATTGTCATGTTATGATGACTAAAAGATAGGAATCAACCCATAATTATGCCAATCATTGCGGATATGCTCACTTTCCTTTGGTCATTCTAAGTTGAAATTGTGGCACTTACCCATGCAGGTTGGTCTAAATTGGTGCCTTGAACACAAATTATAAATAAATAATATCTAACTGTATGATCTTAATCTAGATAAAAATAATTAAGTGATTGGTTAAATTCAAGTTCCATCTCACGAATGTGTCTTCATGGAATTGAGCATGGCAGACATGTCTCTGAAACTTTGATCAAAGTAGTGCAAGGTTGCTGATTGCATTGTCCTGATTTCACCTAGATCTAAGTTGTAGGATGTCGGATGATATATCATGGTGGAAAGTGAGGTAGACACTTAGAATATGAATACTTGATTATCATTTATTGAAAATGAAACCATTGGTATATAGGGTATACTTTCTCGTAAAGAGTGATATGAGGGATCAGTGAATCCACCTCATACAATTGCACATGGTTAACTGTTATAGGATGGATTGATCTAGATGGGTGCTAGTTCTAATTTAAGTTAATTTAGAACAAGGAAGCATGGGATATGAACTTAAGACTTATGTTGGATTTAAATATATGGGTATTTAAATCAAGGAAGAATAAAGTTTAAGAAAAAAAATTCCCGTGTATTGAAGTCTAAATTGAGGTCATTACACATCGTCCATAACCTCTCCTTAACCATTTACCCTCATCAATTCCCAAAAACCATTTTTGGAAGTGGTTTCAACCACTTCCCAAATGTTTCCTTGAAAAATAGGATTGGCGAAAATTCTAAACCAATCCCTAACACTTATAAATAGGAGTTTTTCCTCCTCTCTCAAGGATCTTCGTAAAACTCTTGCTTGTGCCCACAATTCATTTTTACTTCTCGATAATTTAGGTCATTTTGGATATCATCTAGAGCCTGTGTAAATGTAAAGCTACTATCAACATATCATTTTGATAGTCTTTTCATCAATCAACTCTCAGGAAGCTCAACAGCAGGACATCAATTTCAATCAACTCCATTTGACGATTTGAGGCATCTTTTAGCTCATTTTCACATCCAAAGGTATTCCTTTGTTTTGTTTTATCATTTATAGTTCATACACAAAAACAATCAAAATTATAACTTTAAGATATTTTTTATCATTTTGAGCAAAATTATATTTTTAGTAGTAATTGTCAATGATTACTTGAATCGCCAGTTGACCAACTTGAATCGCTAGAGATCCTGTCAAAATTAAATCTTTGTCAATTTATATTTTGATCATTATTTGTGTCAATCTCTTTGCATTTAAACTATTCTTTGTAAGCATGGATTACTTTTAGCTTGTAGTTCTGGACATTCTCATCCCATTACAAGAATCTATGACCTTCTTATAGTTCAAAAACCCTTCTTCGGGAACAATAAATATCCTTCATGAGTTAACATTGTGCACGATATGATTTTTCAATGAAGAATAAGAAATTAAATATCCATTTTAATTTCTCCACGAGATCGAGAAAGAGACCAAATATTGTTGGTATGATTGCTTTAAGTCCATCCGATCACATCCACCCTTGTTTGGGTCACCCTTGAAGTAGTAGACAGGTCTCCTTTAAACCTTGAATTCTAAATCAACTATTATTGTTATCATTATATCCATTTCCTTTATATTTATTAATATACTTGATTTTCTAAATGTGAGATGACATCCTCCAAGAAAGTCCCTTTGGATTTTTAGATTCACCTTTTATGAGAAGCTCATTTATCCATCTATCTAATATTTTCTATTTAGTGTCTTTGATTTGCGAGTTTCTTTGTCGGAAAAAGGAGGAAGGAGATTTATCCAAAATAATTATCTAGCGACATCAACATCAAACATCGTGGGTATCGGTAAACAACACCATCTTCTCGAGGTCATTTTTTTAAATTTGATTTTGTTAAGTTAAAGGTGGAAATTAAAATCTCTCCGATACATTTTGGCACACTTAGTAGGACCTTAGTTCCTTTTTTTTCATTTAAATTAAATTTTCATTCATTTTAGGCCTTCTTCTCTGTAATCACCAAAGAATCCATTCAAATGGCCACTAATTGGGGTGAATCATTAGCGATACTGTCGATCACCAACAATCTTTGTGACTACTTCTAATTAATTTTTTAGTCATCATCTAACATAATTTTCTCTTTAAGTTTTTTATTTCCTACTAACCCTTGCAGTTTCTACTCTCGGAGATTATTTGTTACACTATATCTATGCTAAAATTAAGTATATCAAAAAATTAAAAATTAAAAGGAAGATTTTTACAAGTGTGTCATTTCCCTTTTATTTTTATTTCAAAGGATTGTAATTTCGTTTGTTGTTTTCATCAAAATTAATCTTTATTTTGGGCTTAAAATGAACATTTCACCCCACTTGATCATATAGTTTAATTAGGAAATTAATAGATTGCATTCACTTAATCTCCCTACACACAACCAAATCACTTAAAACAAAACTTACATTAAAACATTCCTATCCAAGTGGACCTACTTGGATTTCATCAGTAAGAGGAGAAGCTGACTTGGTTTTCTGGCTAAGTATAAATAATTGGTTTTTGATATATTGGCTAAGCACTTGACTCCCTTATTGTTGTAGGACCATGAGGTTAGGGGTAGGCCAAAATACCAGCCCGTACTAGCACCAACATAGATTCGGGCCTCACGTACCTTTGGGTATATCAAGGACTCCAGCCTTAATGCACTGAAACCATCCTTAGATGACCATTTCCTAGACCCCATGAACCAATTTTCACATTTCATTTTTTCTTTTAATTAATCAAGATAATAAAAAAACCTTTTGCATTATTTTTTTTTTTTATAATCAAATATTTAGATTCATTTTAAATTTGTAGGTGATTTTTACTTTCATGGTTACTACAAGACAACAATATCTTATTCAAACCTTTGAAAATATGACAAAAAAATTCTAATGATCTATTGAAAATATTCAAACACGCATTGAGGACACCTCACATTTACTAGAAAATGAGGAGCTAATCCATCACCTTGACCATAATATAAAGAAAAATCACATTCTCCTAGTTTTCAATCTACCTCATCCAAAATACCTGATCCCTTCAGTCCCCATTTCTTTGATAGTGGGGATCCCATATTTTCTAAAACATTAGATTCAAACCTCATTGCTCTTAATGCATACCTTACTTATCAAGGTGTTCACCTTCAACCATCTACACCTAAACCACAACCTTATGTACCATACCCCTCATGTGCTTACTCCCATCTTATCAATATGAATCATGAACTGGTCATTCAACATATGCATCCTTATTCTTCTAGAAAACCAATTAGAAACATCCAATGTTGTGTCTTCATCCCCTATTATTTCTTTTGATCTTAATGTAATCTACTCATAAGACAAAAATAATAAAAACCTACATCTTCACCAGACCTTTTGACTGGCTCCACATCATCTCAAAACAATACCAATGATTCTTCATCCATAAAAACTCCTCTAGTTACCTCTACTATCCAAACACCTCCTATAATTTCTGCCACTATCCCTACCAGTGTGTCTCAGCCATTACCCTCACAACAAACTACACCACCCATCCAAAACATTACCATGTCTATCCCTGCATCCATACCTCTCATCAACACTAGTTCTATTTCTAGTACTCATCCTATTTCACAACAATCATCAACCCCACCTATTTCACAAATTCCTCACAACACATACCTCAACAATCACAACCACTTATTTCCTCTCAATACATGTTTCAACAATCAAAACCTCTTGTCCACACTTCCATCCCCTTTCAATAAGAATCTCAATACTCTCAACCCCTCTTTCACACATCCACACCTCTTTAGTACACACCTCAACAATCAAAACCTCTTCTAAACACATCCATGCCCATCCAAAGATCAATATATTCTACCTTCATATCCATTAATTTCATAGCCCACTTATAATATCCCTATAAATATTCCTTAGCAAAAAAATTCCTTTTAGAAAAATATCTCTCAACCATATCAATAACTAAATCAATTTAAATATAATCAACATGTCTCATCCTCATCCAAGACACAAAAACATAAGCAAATGCTCTTTGGGATTTAATGAAAAGAATATATTTCCTCAAAGCATTCTTTATGGGTCCCAAAAACACGTTATTTAACAAAAACATATGTAACAAACCCATCCATTTGTCAATTCCTTACAAATTTTATCTGCCTCATTGGGAACTAATCAAGCTCCACAAATTCTATAGTAAAGAAGACCCTCAACAACATATATAGGCCTTCCAACATGAATGTTATCTTATCGGTCACAATCATGAATTGGTGGTTAATACATTTCCCATGTCTCTAGTTGGCCATGCCCTAGACTTGTATAACAACATACCTCGGTATTCATTATTTTCTTTCATGCAACTTTCTCAGATATTCCTCAAGCATTTCACAATCAACATTGCATGAAAAATCACTATCACCGATCTGTACACTATTAAAAATTTGAAGATGAATCTATTACTGACTTTGTTTCCCGTTGGAGAGGTATTATCAACCAGCTATCATTTTCTCTCCCACAGACTGAGCTTATATAATTATTCTCCCGCTCATGCACTAAACACATATCATCAAATTTAAAACTCCAATAATTCCTTTAGCATGCAAAATCGAGCTATGTGCTCTTGAAGATGGTAGGGTTAATCTTAGATCAAAAAATCTAAAACCTTAATTTTCATCCAAACTATCCTCTAGTAATGACAAATCTAAATCATCATCCAACGTGATCATTGTCAAAACTACTCCCAAGGAATGTTCTACCACTGAAATCTCTTGATCTTAATGTAGCTACACACCCATAGGAGAATAATATAACACAATATTTGATAAAATCCTTGATGTGAACTTGATCACTCTTCCCATTATTTGTCCTATTGACATGTCCATATCAAAACCATCTTGGTATCAAGACAATGATTATTGTAAATACCATAGGGTCAAAGGTCATGACATTGAAAGGTGTTTTTCATTTAGAGATTTTCTTCATGATCTCATAGATAAAGGTGAGTTACAATTAGATAACCTTAATACAACTCCAAATCAAAATTTGGATGTTTTAAAACAACCTTTTCCAAACCATTCCCCATATACTAGTCAATCATAATGAAACTTCATTCATCATATTGACAATATCATTAAAGATCAAACATCCATACCTCCAAAGATTCGAGGTTTATGTTGGAGTTCAAAATTGCACCCATCCTAGATCAGGATGAACTGGGATGTTGAGACAACATCGAACTATCTCCAAGTTATGGGACCTTACGTGCTTGACACAAACCTTCGAACAAGGCCAATTACTCTACCTATTTCTACTTTGCTAGAACTAATCCTAGGAAGTAAAATGCAGCTACCTATCACTACTCTAAGAATCCAAGGGGTTAGTGTTAGAAGGAGATGCATAAGGTAAATCCTAATCTAAAAGGGGTGATGATAGCACCAGCAAGAGGGTAAATCACTCTCCACAAGTAGAAGGAAAGAGGGAAAACATGGGAGAGAGGTTAGACAGATGCGCCATAAAAAAGAACCATGTAGACCCAACTTTCCCACACATTGACAACACATGAAAATTAAAACTGTAAGGAAGAGAACACACGGGATGCCAAGATACATAAATAGAGAGATAAGGTACAATAGGAATGAGAAAAGGGTAGAAAAAAGTGCCACAAAACCTTATTTTATTACATAAGGGATGCACAGTCATCTAGATTCATGGAAGAAGGCTAGAATACATTGTAGAGACCAAGTTTAAGGTATGAAACTCATAGGAAAGTGGCCACCATTTTGGCATGGTGCTATTAAAACAAAGAGGGATCCATTTTAATGAGAAGAGATCTACAATTTATAAAAGAAGAATGAGAGAAGAGGAGGAGAAATAAGAGGGAAATTTGGATTCAAAATCTAAACTAGCGACAAAAAGTAATAAATACCTACAAAGTTGTCTAAAATGTTGATAGATGTGCCTCCCCATGTATGTTTTGCTTGTGGAAGAAGGAAAGAGGAAAGATCTGAAAAAAATATGGTGGTTGAGTTGATTAGATTTCTGTACTAATGATCTGAGTGATGTTTCCATATTTTATGCCTACCAAATCCCATAAAAATCTACTTTTGAATTATCTAGAGTGTAGCACATGTAAACAACTTTCCAACAAGCCCAGGCACACATGTGTTAGAGCCTTGTAGAAAAATTTATGGTGATCAGAAGGTCTGTAGTGAAAATTGAACACACAATGACATGTGGCACACACTGATTTGTTGAAGGATCAACCAACTATTCATTTATTTTATCTTTTCTGCCATGTTTCACGTACTAGTATGTTTCTATAATTTTGTTCCCATTTGTCATGTTTTGATTGGTTGTATGTGACACACTTAAGTCTAACAATGATTACCACGTGGCATAGTCACGGGTGTGTAAAAGAGTTATGCTAAGAGCACAAGAAAGAAAAAGAGGGATGAGAATGTCGAAGTCGGGTGCAAAGAGGGTGTACATGGAAGGGAAGAAAGGTGTATATCTATAAAAGATACAATTATACAATTGAGCATGGGCATCATATGAATGAGCGTGCGAGGACTAGGGAAAGGAAATGTGCGAGTGCAAATGTGAAGGAAATATGGGAAAGGGAAGAATACGAACAAGGAAAGTGAGTGCGAGGAAATGTGTAGAGCTCAAGAGGAAGGGAATTTTGGGGGACTTAGCTGAATTGGAAGGTAAGTCAAGGGTGCGTACACTAAAGGTGCACGTACTATGGGAAATAAAGTGGGAGCACAAGAGCAAGGCACAAAGGGGAAATGGAAAGAGATAAAGAATAAGGGATAATTAGGAAGCACACAAAGAATTTTTAGGAGGGAGAAATAGGATAAGGAAGCACAAAAAATAAATAGGAAGGGCATGCAAGGGCACGCGGAAAAACTCAGTAACCAAGTAAACTATGTTAAGGAACCTCCAAAGTGCACGTAACCTATGAACTTAAACCTCGAGAGTTAGAATGAAGATTTAAGTTGTTGAGAAGATAATATATTGCTCTAAGGTTAAGGCACATAAAGGATGCACACGTTGGAGAAAGGTGCATTTGAGGGCATAGAAGAATAACAGAATGAGTGCACGCCAAAATACTTGAATTCAAGACTTAGCCATTTTTGGATAAGGGATATTTTTGGAGATAGCATGCAGAGCACACAAAGATATGAAGACTTGCGGTTCACGTACTAATATTTTTGGAACAAATGAAAAGCGAGCGCCACGCATAGTTAAGGCTAATAATAGGATTTCTACTTAGAGTTAACTATAGGAAGTCTATTGTTAAGATCACTTGCATGTTGTGTATCCTATTGTAAGGGCACGTGACTATTATTTAACATGTGACCTATTTTGAGAAGTGCATTAGATGTGAAGGAAATTCCCCACCCCTTTATGTATGTATTGATTTTCACAAGTTAGACTATGGAAAACTATTGTAGAGTTATGTTGTTGGTTTTGTCGCGTGCATGACTCATGAAGATACTTATGTAATGTAAGAAGCTTTTGTGTTTTACAATATTCAATACAATGGTTCATATTGGCTGGATAATGGTGTTGAACATGACTAAATCTGGTTCTTGCATGGTAAATCTTGTTATAGTCATTATTTAGTTCATTCTAGATCTATTCTAAGAGCTAGATCTAGTTTATGCATTGTGTGTTGTTTACTATTGTTAATGAATTTGGATATCTATATGCACCATCATGCTAACATTCTATCCAAGAAACTCTAAAGAGGGACCTGGTGCCTTTGCATGCTTTGGGTGAGTGCTCAGCCCTAGATGAGTGATGTGTCAGCATGCCTGGGTTATTATCAATACATTCTCGGTTGCATCATTAGTTTTTTTTTCGGGACCTCTTTTCATTGTTTTCAAGATGCTATGTGATGAAGAAATATTGGTTGACCTTGAAAAGTGTTAAGGAGTGGATATTAGATCTAGAAGAAGATTACGCTCAGAGATTCAACATTGGATATGGTTTTAAAGCACACACGTGGGTGGAGCAGAATCTGTATGAATGTTTATATGATAGCTTCTTTGTTATCTTCCTAATAGAGTTATACGAGTGACTGGTTGCTTACAAATCTAAGAGGAATTCGAGGTTTCACACATTTTTCTAGGTGCAATAATAATTTCAGGCCCTCTATGATGCTGATCCGATTTAGATGTACGGTTTGGACACTTGGTTCCATGGTGTTCTGGATAGCTATATTTTGGAGTACTCAATTTCCACTTATTCTTTCCTATGGTAGTGGAGTTTCAATTTCTATGTTATCCCAGGGGAACCTATCTGCAAGGAATTCCACTAGTGATCAAAATCTTATTGGTAACCCTAAATTTGGAAGAAAAGCTGATGGCTAGCTAAACCCCACCATGTGCGGGGGCAAGAGTAGGTGTGGTGAAGGATAGTGGACCTAGCAGCAGAGAGGAAAAGAGAAGAAATGTGGCTTAAGTACAATGAGGTGCATGAGAGGGATTTAGGGAAGCAACATGAGATTGCATAATGAATGGCATTGAGGAGAGATATGGCTTATGAAGGATTTTTGCTCACATAGAGGATGTGAAGCAAAAGCATCTAGAAATCCCCATTTGAGAAAGCATTCCAGTGGAATCCTCATCATCCTCTTATGAGAGTACACCAGCAGAGACAATTTTGGCCACAGGCGCGCATCTGAATCTACCTAACAACCTAACCCTTGTGCTTGGTTTTCCAGTTTCTAGTACATGCAGTAGTCAAGCTAGTTTGGGTAGTAGAGTAGCAAGAGGTAGAGTTGAATTATCAGCAAGTTCAGGGGTGAATCATATATCAAGTGAATTTATGGCTAGGTAGACATCTTCCTGTTACTTGGAGGACTAGTTGGAGGAATCTTTTTGACACATCATCATCCACAGAACACAGTGCACAAATATTTGGACTCGAGATCGGGGAGTGACATAAATTCATAGACTATATGAGTTCAGCTTTAACACAACTATTGGGACACATGGCGGTCATCCTCTGCGGTTCAATTCCTACCACAAGTGAAGTATCAAGAGGAACACATGGCTATGGATCTAGTGGATTTGGTGGATCTAGGAGCAGAGGAAACACAGGAGGTTTTAGATCCGGTGGGCATGGTTGTCACTATCTCTCGAGAATATTTACATGGAGATGTCACTTCATCTCCTAGAGTATAGGGAATAGAAGATGTTGTTGAGCATGTGCATATGTGTGAGATACTATGGTGCACAAAAGGAATTACAACTTCAGAGCGCAAGGCCATTCAATTTATAATTACGTTGCGGGGACATGCACATAGTTTGTACAAATTTTTAACCCTAATTAGACTTATGTGGATTATACAGCATTATGGGATGCTTTCATTAAGGAATTTTATATACCTAAGTTTGAGCAGAAAAGTATAAGCACACTCAAGGACATCAAGCAGGGCACTATTGAGTGTTTGGGAATATGATGCTCATTTAAAAACACTCTTGTCTAAACTATCATATGATATCCATGCAAGTCAACATGCACAATGGTTTTTCGGAGGCTTGATTACGCCTTTTAGGAGGGTGCTCTCACATAAGACTTATACATACCCATGTGAGGCACTTGAAGTAGCTCTACACACTGCGAGGTAGTCAAGAGCATAGAAACTGGAGTGAGCCCATTCTTGGAAGCTCAGATTGTAGTAATGGAAAAGTAGTTGGAGAAACTATCAGCCAATACAACACATGAGACACGCAATGGAATTTTGTGCATAGATTATGAAGTAGAGGGGCATAATAAGGATAATTTTCCTTGTAGATCGGTGCACTCCTTGTTACTAGAATGTGAGATATGTCATTTGGACCATGATACAAGCCGATGTCCATTATTACAATGCATGGTAAGAAAGAACGTGTCTTGCTACTATAAATTTTTCTGGTCCACAACTCACAATACTGAAGATTACAGGTTGATTGATCATATCCATGATGCCATTGATATTGGTGTACAACGAAAGGTATTTATAATAACTCAAAGGATAAAGGTGAGTGAAATGATCATGATCAAAATGATGGGAACTTTGAGGGAGGTTATGGTAGATGTCGAGGATACCATGGTGGATTTAAAGGCCGAGGCCATGGTGGTTGAAAATGAGTTCCCTTGTGGAACATGATATACATGCAGATCCCTTGACCATTACAGTGTAAATTTATTTAGAACAATTACTTGTTCTTTTCACGAAAAGAATCATAACTATGAAAAGTTCTCGAATTATATGAACACTTGAGAAAGAAGCATAAATAGAGAACATGGGCATAGGGATGGTTAGGATACAACATGCCATGGAAAACCTTTGGATGTGGAAGTTAGTATCGGATCTTGAGGTAGTACCTATGAAGATTACTACATGCATTGAGGCTATGCGCACCAGAGAAACGCTGCAACAAAATCCTACCATCACTAAGGAGGAGGTTTTACATGTAAAATATCCAAACCCTACACATCAAAAGGAGGTTTATCAGGAAACCATGGAGGTACTCAAAAATATGTAGGGTGAAATATAATGTTTAAAGGAGTAGTCATGGAAGTTGGAACAAAAAGAAGGAAGATAAGAATTTCCAATCGGATATTGATTATCTAAAGGAAGTCTCGTAAGATGACACGTCAGAGAACATTATTCCATTACTAGGGAGCTGGTTAAAAGGAAACACTCTACACCCTATTATTGAGATCACTTTAAATGTTGTTATAGATAGATGGATTTTGAGAAATATTTTAATTGACACGGGGCAAAAGTTAATGTTCTTACTTTAGATGCATGGGTTTAGATGGATAGACCTCCATTACATCCATCTTCCAATGTATAGTATATGGAAACTCAGATTAAGGCCATCGCTATTGGAGTATTGAAGGATGCATCTATTAATATACAAGGGGCCAAGTTCACTAGGGAATTCGAGGTATTAGCACTTGCAGAGGTAGAAATATTCCCAACTCTACTTGGATGTCCTTGGTGCTATGCAAATAATGTTGATCTATAGTTAAATAAGGGATTTGTCAGTTTTGAGAACAAGGAATAATGGGTTATTATCCCTTTGACAGATGGGAAATCTACACCTTATATTGAGCCCTTAAGTGAAGAAGTCTTGAACATAATTTATGTGCACACCATTCAAGATATGGAAGCACTTGAGCCATATAAGGAAGGAATCCTCCAGTGGGATGATGCACAATCCATCAGTGATACTACAAGTATATCCTATGAAAATTGGGGACATGGAAATTATGAGATGGTTGGGTGCAAAGTAAGAAGCTCAACCGCTGCGCATGTAAGTAGGTCGTGCTTGTGTTAAGAGGTTAGAAACAACCCTATACCCCGATACATGGGCGAACAAAACCATGAGGTATTCTTGCGAGCCATGGAAGGACAATGGAAGGATCAAGTAGATATAAGGAATATGTTATTATATACCCTACACGGGATAGCGATTGCAACTGGTGGATGGTCCATAGGGATAATCTCATAGAATGGAGAAAATTAAGAATTTCTCTATCATCTTGGTTATTCAAAAGTAATCCACCTACTCAAATCTATAAAAATCATGGTAATAATCTTGTTCAAACCACATTCAATAGTGTGAGAGACTGCGGATAGAGGGCGGAAGATTTCCCACCTTTGTTTTGGGTACACAAACTTTATTTCACCTTACGAGGTTACGCATGCACTTGGTATGTTTATGTAGAGATGCATAAGGATATTGGAAATTGGAAACAATTGACTGTAGGGATGATCCAAAATTTTGAATACTTCTCCACTAAACCTTTGGTGAAAGAGGCATTATAGGTTATGAAGTGATTGACTATGGGAGATAGTGAAAAGGATGAAGAACTCATTCAAGAGTTATTTGGTGAGTTAGACCTAGAAGCATGTTTTGATGAAGTAGATGAGACAAATGCATAATCACGTGTGCATGCTTACCTAGAGAAGGAGAAAGGAAATATGGTCTATATGGTGGATGATGAAGAAGTGGAATAGTTGGATAGAGATCATTCAGAGGGTACACGGGAGGTCTTAGACAGTCAAGGCAGATGACAAACTTAAGGAGGCCATAATTGGGGATTATTTGTCCAACTCAAGTGGCTAAGATAATTGAGCTAATACGTGATTTCTAGGACTTATTTTCTAGGGGCTACCATGAGTTACAGGAGTGCATGAATATTTAAGCGAGATGAAAATTAAGTTAAAGGAAGGTGTGCACCCGGTTAGGAAGAGACCTTATAGGATTAAAAATAAATAGACAAGATGTTAAGAACTCGACATTATTGAGCCCATAGAGGAATTAAAGTGGGTCGGCCCTATGGTGATTAGTATAAAGAAAGATGGAAGAATCAAGATTTGTGTGGACTATAGGGAGCTGAATGTTACATGTGTGATTGATCCTTTCCCTAAACCATTCACTAAGGAAATATTGGAAGGCGTTAAGTGAAATTTACTCTTTTACGAGATGGATTCTTTGGATACCATCAATTAAGAATTTCTAAGGAGGATCAAGAGAAAATGAATTTCACCAATGAATTGGGAAATTTCTCTTACACAGATGATTCCCTTTGGATTGAAGAACACACCTGCAATATTTTTGTGCATTTTGGTTCAAGAATTCCAAGATTTTATTCACAAATAATTTTAGGTTTACTTGGATGATTGGACTGTGTATGGGCTTATCAAGGATCATTGTGACAATTTGTGGTTAATGTTTGAGAGGTGTAGATAGTTAAGTATCTATTTAAATATCAAGAAGTGTGTATTCACTACACCTTTTAGAACTCTGCTAGGGCATATCATTTGCAAGGAGGGTTTTTAGTAGATCTAACTAAGGTTGCAGTCATTTTAGGCGTGGAGGAACCCACCAGTCAGTGAGGTGCATATATTCTTGGGCCACATAGGGTATTACAGAAAATTTATCAAAGGATATGCTAATATTTCCACGCCCTTGGAGGAGTTATTAAAAGGTAAAGGGAATTTCTATTGGGGAGAATTACAGCAACGCACATTCAAAGTGTTGTAGGAGAGGCTTACTACGGAACCTATTTTACATTTCCCTTCATGGAATCTACACTTTCATGTACATGTGGACACCTCTTGCATGGCAATTGGCGTAGTTCTAGCTTAGCCTAGAGAAGGTATTGTAGATCATCTTATCTATTTTTCTAGTAGAAATTTTACTCTGTAGAACAAAATTATACAACTACGGAGTGCAAAGCTTTGTCAATGATCTACACACTTTGCGTAAGTTCGACATTACTTGTTATCAATTTTTGTTCTATACAGATCACATGGCATTTAAATCCTTGGTAAATAAGCCCATTTTATAGGGGCATATGCCATTTGGTTATATTATTCCAAGAGTTTGAATTTACGATTATGGTAAAGCCAAGTAAAAGTAATTCTAGCTCAAACCACTTATCAAGGATTCAATCAGGAGAGGACATTCATAGTATTGAAGATCTGATGTCGTATACATAGTTATACAAAGTTAAACCATGTACCCTAGGAATTAGAGGACATTGTTTTATTTTTACGCACAGTGTATGACACTAGAAGGGATGGAAGCCTTATAAAAGAAACAACTTACAATCCATGCCACACCTTTTATGTTGATCAACGGTGACTTATAAAAAATAGGCCAAGTTCAAGTATTGCACCAATTTGTAATCGAGCATGAGTGCAACACAATCATAGAGGAGGATCATGGGGGTATTGTAGAGGACACTATATAGGTGATACCACCGTGTGCAATATTTCACTCATTGGTTTATGGTGGGAAACCTTATATAAGGATTGCAAGGAGTATTGTAAGGCATGTGATAACTATCAGTGCCTTGGGAAACCTAGGTAGAGAGATGAAATGCCTTTGAGGCCTATTATTAGTGCAAAGCATTTTGAAAAATGGGAAATAGACTTTGTGGGTCCTATTTCCCTAGCCACGTGTAAAATTGGATCACACTACATCATCACTTGTATATATTATCTTACAAGGTGGGTGGAAGCAGCACCTACAAAGGATTGTACATCAGCTACAATAACAAGGTTCTTATGGGAAAATATTCTTACCAGGTATGGATGTCCTTTGAGTTTGACAAGTGATAGGGACACTCATTTCTTGAATGTAACAATCAAGATATTATTGGATGAACTCATGGTCACACATTGCAATAAAATACCATATCACCCTCAAGAGAATGGGAATGTTGAGGCTTTCAACAAGATATTGAACTAGACTTTGACAAATATTTGTGATTTTGGAAGGACATACTAGGATGATAAATTTTATGTCGTACTTGTGGCATATAGAACAACCTATAAATGGTTGAATAAGGAAACACCCTTTCGGTTGGTGTATGGCACGAAAGAAATTCTTACTATGGAATTCATCTTACCTTCTTTGGGTATCACACGCGCAGAGGTCTAGATAATGAGTAATCACTAGAATAAATAATTAACAAGTTGATACAATTGGATTTAGGTGCACTATAGCACATTGAAGTTAGAAGCAAGAAAATCTAGACATAAGGCATGTCACAAAAGGTGCATCAAGTACAATAAGCTTGAGGTTAGAAAAATGGTACTTCGTATGATTCAAAGTTTTTGTGCCACCCATACAAGCTTAAGGTGCATTAGTTGGGACCGTATGTTGTCACTCACATACTTGAATCAAGCACTTGCCGCTTAGAGTTGCTTGATGGAACACAGCTTACTTGGTTACTTTGACGGGAGTATGCTAAATTCCTACTATAAATAAGTCTTCTTGGTGTTTGTAATAAGGAAGTATTACCATTTAGATTAGATTTCCCTTATTGTATTTCCTTTAATTTTTTCCTTCCTCATCACTATGCTTTGTCAATTTAGTTTAGTATTTTGTGTAATAAGCATGCTTGCATGCCGAAAGATGATTGCAATATGAAGTGCTTGTTATCACCGAATCACAACACCCTATGGTTTACACAAGTGTGTGCGCTTGAGCTCACAGTGTGATCGATAACATGGGTACTATCTCCAAGTTGTGGGACTTGCTACTTGAGATAGACCTCCAGAGAAAGCTAGTTTTTACTCCTAAACTACCTGCCACAATCTACTCTAATGTAGGAAAAACTATCTATCCTAATCTAAATTTCCAAGGGATTAGGGAGAGAGAGTGCATGAAAAAAATCCTACACTAAAGTGGTGATACACCAGAAAATAAGGAAATGAGGGTAGCCTTCCAATGTGTGAAAAGTGGAAGCAAAATGCATGCCAGAAGAGGTGATCACAGTTCTCCACAGTCTAGCAAAAATGCATTCACAACAACATTTCATACACACAAAATGATAATGGATCCCTGTAAGAGCATAAGATAGAAACAATATATATGCAATGAGATTGAAGGGGCAAGAGGAATGCAACAAACACAATAGGGGAAGATACATCCACAAACTTGCATCTATTGCTTCATGAGTATGCACAATCCAATATATTACAAGATAAGGGCCTGATCACCATGCAAGGAGTCCACTACAAGGTCCTACAGAAAATTGGCTTCACAGAGCAATTTTTATAGAGTTTTTCTACTTAAAACTAATCCCCCTTACAGTTAGCGTAGCACTCCAATTTATAGAAATTTGAGAAGAGAGAGAGAGAGGAAAAATGGAAATCCTGAAATTTGTCTTCTCACCACTTGTAAGAGGTCATAAATGGATTGATATGATGTTATGTTTCTTGTAAAAGGTTTTCCATACTATCCCATGACTTGTAGCAGTGAAATATGTGAGCCTATGCTTCATTGAATGAATCCTAACCACCACTAAAATCACTATTATGAACTCGCCACATTTTCATAAAAATAACCATCAAAACTTCATAAATTTCTTAATATCTTGATTACTATGTGTCGAGATTGGAACCATGATTCCTTTGGTACCATTTTATTTTATTTATGAGAATTGCAAAATTTATGGCCTTTTGAGCGTGTGCGGTATTTTGAGTTTGCTGCGGAGATTTCTTGCCTTTTATAGGATGGATATTTAAATTTTTGGAGATGGATATATTTCCTTTATTTTCACCCACCTACCCTCACCAAAATTAATATTTTAGGTTTTCATGGCACAGAGGATGTTGAGAGCTTTCCAATGATATAAAATTTATTAAATTTTGAGCACTGGTCAAAAGTTATGCCCATTTGAAAATTTGCATTAATCCACACAAGAAATGGCAAAATACAAATTTGCAAAATGGACCCTAGGGCCTGAAATTGAAAATTGCACCATTTGCAAAATTTGCAAAATTCTCAAAAAAACTCCAGGACCCGAAAGCCCAAAATTGGAAAAATTCTCAAAAATTCCCCCAAGCCCGAAAGCCCAAAATTGGCAAAATTCTCAAAATTCCCCTAGGCCCGAAAGCCCGAAATTGGAAAAATTCTCAAAAATTCCCCTAGGCCCAAAATCCCAAAATTGGAAAATTTCTCAAAAATTCCCCCAGGCCCAAAAGCTCAAAATTGGCAAATTTTAAAAAATTCCGAGGCTTGAAAGTCCGAAATTGGCAAATTTTGCAAAAAATCCCCAGGCTTGTAACTTGCAAAATATGAAGAGTTAGAAGGACTTCTTTATATTTTCGGAAAGGGGAAGAAATTTCCTATTTGATGAAGATAATTTTGGGAATCCATAAGTCTTTAATATGTAAAAATTAGATTGAATCACTAAAAGGGGGAAAACGGAAATAGTTGACCAAAATAAGCATGAGCTTATTTTGGACAACAATGCTTTTATGCACAGAGGACTGCACATACCCTTAGTGTGGGGTGGTTTTCATTCAAATATGGGTATGCATAAGGAAAAAATTACTGGTGTAGGTGATTTCTCTTGATAGAAAGTGCAGATGGTATGGAAAGGTGCTACTAGAAAGAAAATTTCTCCTAAAAGAAGATCATAGTTGAAAAAATGCCTAGTATAATGCGAGGTAAGCTGCAGCCATGGAAACTACTTAAGGGAAGGCACAATGGTGAGGTACTTTGGTGCATGGAAGTGCATGAAAGGAGGTCTATGGCCAAAAGGTAGAAAGGCACGCTGGAAGGTTATGGTTGGGGCGCATAGGTGTATCGCGTGAAAATGTGGTAAAATGTTCAATTAATGAGAGGATTGATGGTAGGTGGAGGAGAAATAAATGTGATTACTTTTTCAAAATCTATATAAGGACATGATGTAGGTTCATTTTTACCTTTGCGATTATGATTTTTAAGAGTAATTTTTTTGTGATTGAGATTTACGAGACATGTCGAGGTCCAAAGAGCTTTAAAACTAGGTGAGGAGAGTGGATTTGTGCATGAAATTGGCTTGCGTTCCCATTGGAGAAGGGTTTGAGTGAAGGAGAAGTTTACAAAAAGGATAAATAGGGTGTTAGGGTTTGAGAAGAAGCTAGGGCATGTGATTTCAAGTTAGGGCACATGATTTCAAGCTAGGTGTCTTTGGAGTTTGCTTGACAAGGGTAAAAGATGTAACCTTGTGTTGCCATGGCACCAAGGAAAGCACCTAGAGCAGGAACAAAGGGGAAGAAGAAGGTAGAACCGAGGTGGAGATCAAGGATGCCCCCAAAAGTAGGTTTTCATAAATGCAGTACCCATAGGATGTAATCATGGGACGTGACTGGGATTCTCATGTTTACATGAGCAAGGTAAGTGACTACAATCATCGTATGAATGACAACAAATAAGAGTTGGAATCACTTTTAAGCAGAAAGAAAAACAAGTTCACAATTGATGACATGTCTATTTATGATGATGCTGGAGAGAAATTGTTGAAGAAGGTAGGGGTCCTATAGCTCTATGAACTCCCTTACTTTGGAAAACCAAAGAAACTATACCAATGGCTTATGAGAAGAGTCCACGAGGACTTCTTTTATTTTGTTGGCGGCAGATGAGGATCCACGCACCCTTAATTACAATCCCGACAAGTTTAAATAGAACAAGGAAAAATATTACTAGTGAATTATCTCGACAAAGAAGCTATTTTGTCCATGCGCGAGGAGTGGCTTACTCAACGGGTCCACATGGAAAGGATATTTACAAGTTAAGAAAGTACCATGTGGTACAGGTGGTCGCGCACTTACTCACCAAGTTGAATGATCGGAGAGATGGTCACAAGTGAACACCATGTGGCTACATATTGCTAAGAAGATATCAAAGGGGAAGTTTATAATTTGGCATGATACATAGCATATACCATCATTGAAGAAGCACACAAAGGTGAGAAGATAAGCTTTGGTGTCATTTTGCTATCTCTTATTTTTGTTGAAATTAGAGTGCCCGATGGGACAAAGAACAAGATTTGGGAGTATCCTATAGAGAATAATTCTCTAGTGAAGAGGTTTGAGAATTATTTATATGATGGATCTATGAGTGGCCCATTTAGGAAAAGGGTAGAGTTGTGGTATGAAAGACTTTGCATGGATTTTGAAGAGGAGTGGAGATTTCCTAAGGAGCTGCCATCAATAGTTGGGAAGATGGTGTAATTTACTTGTGTGTACCAAAAATTTTCATTGCACACTTTACAATGAAGGATGGGGTATGGAGTCCCAGTGTAAAATAACTTATGCCTTTACAACGCAGCTTCTTCTATGTGGCAATTCATAGGTTTTCTCGATGCGTGTAGCTTAATATACAATGCAAATAAGGTAGACTGTGACTACCATACCTTGAGGAAGACTTACACATACTTATTTAAGTCTTTTTATATTGAGAGGTTCATTTAAAATGATATAACCATGAGGCTTGTCAGTTTGAACATTGGCGATAGTGGGGCCACACTAATCTATATCCAACTTAAGCCTAGGTTGGAAAATGGTAAGTATGTCGAAAATGAATGTATGCTACTAGGCCCTCTAAAGGGGAAACATAATGTAGCATGAAAGATAAAAATCCCACTTAGCCATTATAAGAAGAAGAAGATGAACATGAGGACAAGTGGTGGTTTAGTGTGTAGGGGATGGAGGCAACCCTCAAACACTAAGGAAAGTAAGCATGAGGTTACTCCTCCTAGGAAACAACAAGAGGAGGAGGACTTAGAAACAAACGTGCCAACCTTAGATGTAGACCCAATAATTGAGGAACACCAATTTAAAAGGATGTTCAGAAGGACAAGGACTCAGAGCATGGGGCCATCAAAACCTCCACACAGATCACCTTGGATCTTCCCTCGAAATAAGTACCTAAGAAGAAGAGGAACAAAAATTTAAAGCTCGGAAATGATGAAGAGGATGAGTTTGGTGAAAGCACGCCAAGAACCCAGTGTAACCTGAAAATAAAGATGATCCTCATGACGAGGAAATGAAAGATGATGAAGAAGGGGTCAAGGAGATAGAAGAGGAAATGGGTGAGCCATCTGGTGTGCCTCACTCCACACAGAAGGTGAAGGACCCACTATAGATTCTAGTGCCCAGTTCCCAAGGGAAAGAAGGCAAGGACAGAAAAGAAGGTGAGGAATACATGACTATGGCTATGGGGTACATAGAGGACACCAAAGCAAGATCATTTGTGCCAAGTTACATAACACGATAGGGCCAAAGGATTTAGATGGTTTGGATTTAATGGACCCGAGAAAGGAAAATGCGCGGACTAGGAAATAGTTGTCCTGGTCTATGCAGACACACATGGATGAACCATATTTTGATGTGTGCGAGCAACATGTGTCTCACATCGGTAGAGGAGAAACCAAAAATTAGGCACATGAATTTTAATCCTACGGAATGTCCGATAAGCAAGTAAGAAATTCCTAGGTCAAGGTATTTGCTAAAGTGGCGCAAAGGACCATTGATAAGGCTGCCACCATTTGGGAACTACTTGAAGATAACAAGGATAAGAATACAAAAATAAAGCTCTTACAAGCATAGAAGGAATGAGAAGAGGAAAATAATGAGGCTTTTGTTAACATGGATGAGGAAATTAGTGATCATATTCTTAAGGTAAGGCCTCATTTAGAGCCTAAATTTCCTCACAAGTTTCCTTCTGCAATGTATTATTTGTGCACTTTGGTGGGTCTTGTTTTTAATGAAGAGGCCATTATTATGGCCGTACGTACAAAATATCTCGTGGAAGAAATAGAAAAAGTAAGGGCTGCCATTTTTAGGAAAATTTCAATTTTTGAGGCCTTTTCTAAACATTGAATGATGAGATGAAGAAAGCGGATCAAGATTTGAACATGTGTGTAGCGCCGAGATGCCATAATAAGAATCAGGACTATAACAGAGGATAATGAAGTGTTGAAGGCAATGAAGGAAGAAACACTTGGGTGCACATAAATGTTATCCCTGGTAAAACAAATGTTTGAGGCCCTTACAATAGTCCAAGATCCACACAAAGATAGGATCAATGAACTTGGGAAAATTATAGCACAAAAATGGACTCCATGGAGGGAATGGTCTCAAGTATGGCGCATGTTGTCCAAGTACTAAAAATGAGAAGGAAAAGATCACTTAGGATGAAATGGACACCATAGTGACATAAGTTATGGAAAGGACAAGAGATGGACTAAGTGATTGGAAGACCTTGCAGTTGAACTTAAAAATGAATATCTAGATTTATTCTTTCCTAAGGAAGAGGGTACTACAAAGTAAACTTCATTCTTTTTTACAATGTTTCATTCATTATTATTTATTTTTTAAGGCATAAGAGGGAATTCCCATTACCAAGGTGGAAATGTACTTTAGTGTGGGGTAATGTTGAGCAGATAATATATTATTGTAAGGTGAAAGCACATAAAGGATGTGTGCATGGAGCAAGGCACATTTGATGGTGCGTAAGAATAGAAAAATGAGTGCGTGCCCAAACACTTTGAATTTAGGAATTAACCATTTTTGGATAAGGGATATTTTTGGATTTAACATATTGAGTACACAAAGACATGAATACTTGTGGTTCACGCAGTGATATTTTTGGAAAAAGCAACAACCGAGCGCCATGCATAGTTTAGGCTAATAATAGGATTTCTACTTAGAGTTAACTATAGGAAGTATATTGTTAAGAGTAATTGCGTGTTGTGCATCCAATTGTAAAGGCACATCAATATTATTTAGCATGTGAACTATTTTGAGAAGTGCATAGGTGGTGAAGGGAAAGTCCCCCACCCCCTCCCCTATATACATGTATTGATTTGCATGAGTTAGAGTGTGGAAAACTATGGTAGAGTTATGTTGCTATTTTTGTCACATGCATGACTCATGAAGATACTCATGTAATGTAAGAATATTTTTTGTTTTATAATATTAAATACAATGGTTCATATCGGCTAGATAATGGTGTTGAACATGACTGAATTTGGTTCTTGCATGGTAAATCTTGATATAGTTATTATTTAGTTCATTTTAGATCTATTCTAAGAGCTATATCTGGTTTATGCATTGTGTGTTGTTTACTATTGTTAATGAATTTGGATATCTATATGCACCATCATGCTAGCATTATGTCCATGCAAATCTAAAGAGGGACCTAGTTCCTTTGCGTGCTTTGGGTGAGTGCTCAGCCTTGGCTGAGTGATATGCCAACATGCCTGGGTTATTAACAATACATTCTAGGCTGAATTATAAGTTGTCAAAATAACCAGGGGTTATTTTAGACAAACATTTAACGACTTTCGGGGCCATCTACCTACTAGATGAAGAGAATAGTAGCCTTAGAAGCATACATTGGGCATGGAGTCTACATGGAAACATGAAGTTCTATTCTTTAACTTAAAGAACACCCTTGAAGTCATTTGAAGCATTGCTTGAACTTTGAAAAAACTATTAATCTTATGTGAAGATGTTCTGATTTGAAAATATGAGAGTGGAAAAAAGTTCATGAGCTATTTGAAACTAGACTTCCATCCCAAGAGGTAACAAAAGGGGCACACAAGAGCATGTGGAAGAAAATAACACAACTCCAAAATGAGTGCACCGAAAAATAAGAAGCATGATTATATACAAAATTTTAAAATCATACATGTTCCAAAGGGAAACATGTAGAGTGTGCACAAGAATTTTTTTTACCGAAAGCAAACCTATACTACCCTTTACTAACCATAGGAAAAAGAAGCTCAAACAAAACCTAAAACATATAGGGATATGTAGCTACCTTTCCTTAAACACTCGAGACCATGTAACTAATTTGGCACTGAACATGGTTTGTGATAAGAGTGACAAACTGACTCGAAGTTGACTCTCCACAATTTTCAAATTATCACCAACAAACAAAACAAATACCTCCTTTATTTTTTTTGTATTTGGATCTAGGAGGCATTGTTGTTGACCTTTGACACACTAAAGTTCTACCTGATGCTCAAAATGAGAAACACCGATGGAAACTTTATTTTTGGCTCTAGACTAGCCAAATATCTGATTGGGCATGGTATTATCCTTATATTTTTCCCATTTATTTGAAGTCGGATCTAGTAGACAGGATCAACATGTATATTTTCCTCCTAAGGAATATTTTTTGCAAGTTTGGTTGCACATTGTTCCACCTCTACAAACAATTCCTTCTCCTAGATATCAATCTTCAAAACTGCACCCTCTGGATCTAATTGAATTTCTTTTGAAACAGATGCCCTCTTTTTCTCACTATGTATCATCTCATATTCCCAATCAGAGTCACACCATTCTTCAACAATTCTATAGTCATCGAACATGATGATATTAGTTAGGGATGATACATAGGTAAGGGGTTGTTCATTTACAACATAGTTAGATAAAGGGGACTTAGAAGAATATGGAAGGACGAGTATGAAGGGAACACACATGGAAGGAATGGAAGTACATGTGGAAAAAATGATGGTAGAGAAATGAAGTTGAGATGGAAGGGAAGGATATGGGGAATGGGAATCCTCAAGAGGATCGGGGAGAAAGCTAGGAACTCGAGACATTGGGATTTGTTAGTGTAAGTTGGTAAGGATAAATGGAGGCATTTTGTGATATTAGTGAGGGGTTTCCCCATTGACAAGGTTCCTCACAACCAGATTGATAAGCCTATGATTTCTCATACAATTTCAATTTAAGGGAAAAAATAAGCTATAAAAGATAGATTTTATCGAGGGCTAAACTAGTTTGGCATAGGGCCAACCCATGGATAGGGTTTCCTAAAACCAATTTTACATGCCTTTATCACACATGTAGCCCTGAATTGTACCATGTTCTCCTCTATTGCTTGAATATTCGTCTAAAAATCAGTATCTTCCATGGATTTCTGCTATCACCTACATAACCCTATTCTTGGAAAAAATATGGTTAGAAGGATAACCATATAGATCAGTGGGGTTTGGGTTATACATATATTCATGATGACGGGATCATAAAATTGATCTAGAGGGAGGATTGTGAAATTACGGGGATGGAGGGAACTGATTTTTCTCTTGAAAGTGGGGATTCTAGTGAGGGAATGAATCCATGATTGCACAACTTCATAAAAGAGGAAAATGAAATGATGGAAAGGAAGGAAATGAATGAAAGAATGAAAGGAAAGGTCTGTGAATGATATAATGGGTTGATTGAATCAATGGAGTTTCCTGATGTGCTTAGAATATCCTCCAAAGCCTGGATATCTACCAAGAACACACTAACTTGGAAAATGAAATAACATGGGGCAATCTCCCACATGTGTTACAAAGTTTCATGCTAACTATTGTTCAACTTTGCACTTTTGATGCACGTGTGCATTAATATCTTCCTTTTATATTATTTGATGATGAGAGCATGTAGAATGCTGAAACTAGTGGATATGGTTGCTTTGGGAGTTGATAAATGTGTTGAAATATGCCTCCAAAGGATAGACCTTAACAAGAACACATAAACCTTGTTGATATGAATATGTATATCTTTCAAATTGTCCCACCAGTGTGCAAAAAACTATTGGAGCTCAAAATTACACCCATACTAGATCGGGATAAACCGGGATTTTGAGGAAACATGGTACTATCTCCAAGTTATGGAAGCTTACGCAGTTGAGACAAACCTCTAGAGAATTATGGTTCCTCTACCTATTTCTATTGTTAGAACTACTCCTAGGAAGGGAAATGCAACTACCTACCACTACTATAAGAATCCAAGGGACCATAGCTAAAAGGAGATCCACAAGGGAAATATTAAGCTAAAAGGGCTTGTGATGGCACCGAAAAGGGCTTCGTCACTCTCCACAAGTGGAAGGAAATAGGGGAAAACATGAGAGATAGGGTGGAAAGTCTTGCCACAAACAAGAACCACACATAGCCAACTTTCCCACGTATTAAAAACATATTAAAATGAAAATTTTAGGAAGACAAACACACAACAAGCCAAGAAAAATAAAAAAATAGGTGAGATACAATATAACCGAGAAAAGGGTAGACAAAAGTGCAAAAAAACCTTATTTCATTGCATAAGGGATACACATTTATCTACATTCATGGAATAAGCTGAGAATACATTGCAGAGACGAAGTTCAAGGTTTAAAACTCATGGGAAGCCTAACATCATTTTTGCATGGCTTTGTTATAACAAAGAGGGGTATATTTCAATGAGAAGAGCTCTAAAATTTATAGAATAAGAAGGAGAGAAGAGGAGGAGAAAGAAGATGGAAACTCATATTCAAAATATCAACCACCAATAAGAGCAATAATTGTCTCAGTAAAGTTTTCTCGCAATGCTATCGATGTGCCTCCCATGTATAATTTTCTTGTGGAAGAAGGAAAGAGGAAAGATCTAAAGAAAATATGGTGGTTGAGTCGATTAAATGTATGCATTAATGATATAAGTGATGTTTCACTATTTTACACCTGCCAAATCCCAAAAAAATTGCTTTTGAATGATTTTGAGTGTATCCCACATCAACAAATTTCTAACAAGCCCAAGTGCATGTGTGTCACAGCCTTGTGGTAAAATGTATGGTGATCTCGAAGGTCTCAGTAATGCAAACTGAGCACACAATGACACATGGTGCATGCTGATTGGCTGAAGGATAAGTCAAATGTTCTTTTATTTTGTCTTTTCTACCATGTTTCGTGCATTGGTATTTTTGAGGATTCGACACCCAATTGTTGTGATTTGATAGGATTTTTTTGACACACTCAAGTATAATAGATTTCCATGTGGCATAATGACAAGCACGAGAAGAGTTATGCTAGGAGCACATGTGAGAGAATTATGTAAGAGAATGTAGAAGACAAGTGCACAAAGAGGGTGGTTACAAAAGGGAAGAAAGGTGAATATCTCGCGACATGATACAAGTATGCAAGAAAGTGTGGGCATAAAAATGAATGAGCATGCAAGGACTAGGGGAAAATAAATGTTGAGCGTGCAAATGTGAAGGCAAGATGTGTAAGGGATGAATGGGACAAGGAAAGCGAGCGTGAGGAAATGCATGGAGCTCAAGAGGATGGGAATGTTAGGGGACTTGGCCAAATTGGAAGGAAAGTCAAGGGTACATGCACAAAAGGTGCATGAACTATAGGAAATAAAGTAGGAGTGCAAGAGGAAGGTGGGAAGGGGAAATGGAAAGAGATAAAACAATAAGGGAGAATGGGGAATTGCGTGGAGAATGCTCAGAGGGAGTGATGGGAGGAGGAAGAAAAAAAAAAGAATTAGGAATGGAGTGCGAGGGCATGTGGAAAAATTTCAGCCAAGTAAATTGTGCAAGGGAACTACCAAAGTGCACACAACCTATGAACCCGAACCTAAGAGCCAAAATGAATATATAAGTTTTCAAAATAACTAGAGGTTATTTTATACAATAACTCCTATACTTAATTCATCATCTGAAACACACACAAATAATTGTGTTAAGGCCACAATGAATGAACCCTTTACTACATGTATTGCTTCTACATCATAAATACTAATGGAGCCATGCATATCTATGAGGTTTTTCATTGATAACATCACAAAACCCTTTATATTTACCGCATCATCTCTCGAAACCACCCATAAAATCTTCCCAAGTTTATAAGAACAAATCCCCTACTTCCACCTCTAAACCATACAAACCTATAAAATGATCCACATCCACCCCATCCTCTTTGAGATCTCCCGATAAAAACTTATTTTATAATACAAGAGATCTTATGAGGATGTGGTAACTCAACACTACATATGTAGTCTTAAAAATCCCACTACATAACCACAAGTTCCTCCATCTAAAAAGGTAATGATCATATCACATAATCATCCAACTCCTCAACATCCAATTTGAAAACCAAGCCATCTTTATTAGTACCAAACCATTCATCCAAACTATCGCTTAGTATCACAGAATAAAAATGATTCCACAATCCAAACCTAAAAATTTCATGCCAAATACCATCCCTTTGATTCTCCCACCTTCCGAAGAACATATTCCGCCTTTGACATCTACTTCAAAAATATATTATGCATAACACCTAGAGAAGTGATTAACTTAAAATGGACTAATTAGTATATAAATAGTTAATCTAACCTATAAACAATTGTAATAGAAATAGATAAATATAGTAAGCATGTAAGTAAGGTAAAAACTATGAAAAAGGATAAGCTAACCCTAATATACAAAAGAGAGTGAGGAAATAACTCGGATGATAAGAAATGCATATAAGAAAGTGTCGTAGAAGTAATTAGAAAAATCAAGATCAGGAATGACTACGTCGGAATCTCGAAAAGGATGGATCTCAAGGATCTAGCTAGACTACGGTTCCTGAAGGAGGATAGGGGTGCCTACGGTCACTCTAGTCTATAAATTAGGTGCCCAGTCTATGCAAAAGCTCAAATGTTTTTTCAAGGGTCGAAAAGTGGTCCAAAACCCTCTCTATGTGTCACACCAACTCCCCTATCCTTCCCTGAATGTCACCAATACTCCAAGATGAAAGAAATACCTACAAGACCCCCAAAAAAGAATCAAACCCTAAAAAATAATAATGCATAATAATGGGTCGATTGACCTTAAGCAGCCACAATGGAGGACTTACGAATTAAGTGTCGCACTACATATCAAACCTGATGTAGCTCTATGTGCTAGTGTGTGGGAGAATTCCCTAGGTTTCTTTTTTGTGCCGTCACACTTTGTGAAGCAAAGTGAGCAATAACTATGTGTATAAAATGTGTGCATGGAATACGATAGAATCCCTCCCCATATGTAGTGTGATGTAGATGTTCTATCCTTAATTATGGAGCTATGTGGATGTGAGTGATCTCCAATGCAATAGATGGATGTAAATCTAGATGGAGAGCTAGTAGTAAGTGATTTTAGGTCCCTCATTATGGTCTCATAAGTTTATAATTATAGGGTTCTATTGATCTAATTTCATAATTAACTTCAAAACTCCAACAACTGAGAAAGATATAAAGATTTCAGACGGCTAGAAAGAACCCAAACAGTGGCAAGAAAGTGTGAAAAGGACTATGAAACCCCTGGTAGGACCATGGCATGCATAAGTGCCTTAACCGAGGCTAAAATGATAGAAAAATGGCTGAAACATGTTGGGCATGTGGCTGAAAAGGGGCGGTAATGACAAAATAAAATAAAACAAGATGACCAAAAGAAAAGGGTTAATTAGTACTTTCTTCACTCAAGAACCTTCTAAATAGTAGTATGAAATTGGGATAAATAAATGTCTAAAGTGCATGATTTTGTGACTAGATTGTTACTCAAGTTTATGTTGGTGAGATGAAATCTTAGTAATATTGTAGTGTCCACTTCCCTTTGAAACCTGTTAGATACTCGATCTTGATACTATTGATCTCATTTTGGACATTATTATGTTTTGATTTAGTATGATGTGTATATGTTAGATCATGGATTATTATGGACCATGATTCAATTAGTATGCATGATGATTATTAGAGACATTATTATATATGGATGATGATATAGTTACAAATTAAATTTAAATGATGATTTAGAAGTCTTGATGTTGTTGTGATTTGGATTTGATATTTATATGTTGTTTATATCATTTTGGATGTTCGATATGGCCACGAGGCCGAAGGAGATATTGTTATTTTGTAGGTTAAAATATCACAACAATGTTGGGGGACCGGAGACTAACCATATTAAAATTCGGATGAATTCAACGAGGTCACCATGGCAACTGTAATTGTTTGTATGTTGTGTTTGTTAGGGATTTCCATGGGGGAATAACCTTTAAACTATGACCAAGGGATTTAATGTATTACTTTAATGCGTTTTTTTTTTAATGTTTGCATGAATTTTATTTGTAATATGTTACCCCTTTCATTAGTTGTTAATTAATTTGGGTTTATGTTATGTATAACCATATGTTAAATAAATAAATCATTATGTCAAAAGAATGTAATAAATGAAGTCATAGATATTAATGCATGTTGTAAGAATGTGTAAGAGGATGTAAGAGATGTGTAAGTTGTGTAAGTCAGATTTTGGAGTGTAGAACACTCCATCCTCAAAGGAATTCGAAATTGTCCTTGAGGGCTGCATTTTGAGGCTTGTGGGACAAGTTAAACTTGTCCCACACCTCTTAAAACTACCCACCAACCATACCTATGGTTTGGGAGTCAAAATTAGCCCTTTTAATTGTATTTTGAAATGACTATGTGTAAGTTTTTATTGCACTTTCCTTACAAGCTTTTAATTCAGTCCTTGTTATAGTATGGGTTAATTTTGAGTGTGTAAGTTGATTGTCATCTCCATTTAATGTGATTAGTTGTGAAGTTGACTTTCTAATTTTGGGGTTGAGTAAGAATGATGTGGCATCCCACTTGGAATCCACATCATCCTCTCCTCTCCTCTCCTTTAAAATTTGAATTCTTCCTTGTTTATGGTTGTTGAAACTTTGCTCTTTCTTCTTTGGGTCGAATTTTATTGTTGTGGGAGTCTTACTTGTGGAGAGAGTTTGAAAATTCATTTGCATGTTTGGTGTTGCTATTTTGGACTGTATTTTGAGCATTGAAGAGCTTGCTTGTGTTGGACTGTATTTTTGAGCATTGAAGAGCTTACTTGTGTTGGATTGTATTTCTGAGCATTAAAGGAGCTTTTTGTTTTGGAAACAAACTCCATAATGGAGAGGTAGGATCTTGCCCATTTTAAATGTTGTTTTCTCTTTCCTTGCATGAGAAAAATGGTGAATGTGTTGTGTATTGTTGGCTGGTTGGGTAGAATGCTTAGGAAAGGTGTAGGAGAAGGCTATGGGGATTTCATATGGGCAACATAAGGGATTGCCAATGGCACTTGTTCTATTTTGGAGGGAGTTTTGGATTGGGATCCACCTAGGAAAAGAAACTGCTTGCATTTCTTACTATTGGGGGCATAAGGGAGAAACTTTGGGGCGCATAAGGAGGGGTTGGCAGATATAAGGTTTATGGGATTTGATATGTTTATTGGCGGTATGATTTAAGTGGATGTCCAATTCCAAATAGGAGGCATAAGTAGTTTCCCCATAGTTCTTTTTCTTGATGGCTTGCTTGATCAAGCCCATGTGTTGTGTGTATGATTCTTATTGCAGTTGTGAACTACTGTCTTTGTTTGGACTGTGTATTTTGTTGTATTATGCATGTGAAAAGAATGTTGTTTGTTGTGATAGAAGCCTTGTTGCCATGTGTTGATGTTCATACTCTATTTCAATATGGTTGTGGCTCGGGGCCAATGGGAAAGGATGGCTTCTCCTTTCCCATTAGATGTCTTGTTTGGGTGGAGAGCATTGCCTTTCCCCCTTCCTTGTTCGATCAAATGAAAAGATGAAGAAATTAGTATGCTTCTATTTTGGAGCTTGAAGATAATACACTTTGACAAATTCCCTTCCTTGGGTGATTTCATTGTTATCTTCCCACTTCAAGAATATGAAATGTATTATTATTGTAATGTGAAGGCACCTTGTATTGCAAAGGAAAGATTGAGATTCCTTGGAAAATGTAAAGAGTTGTTATTCCATTCTCTCGCTTTTGGAAAATAATTTCATACAATTTTGTAAATTGCATATTGAAATTCAAAGAAAGAAATAAGTTGTTAAGTTATTGTTGGAAATCGATAATGAATTACATCGCTTTCTCAACTTGCATTGTTGTATTGCAATTTAATTGCTGTTGTGTTTTTAATCTCTATTTTGGGAAGAAAAACACGTAGGAAAGAAATGGAAGACCTTTGTTCCTTTGAAGTGATTTTTAAAAATTGAAATTAACTTTACATAGTGAACGTAATGTTGTTGTTGAAATCAATAAAGGAACTACATTCCTTTCTCAAATTTTTATTGTTGTATTGAATTGGAGTTACTATTTTGAAATGATATCTCTATGTGAAAGGAAAATGCGTATGGGAGGAAAAGACAACATTATGTTCCTTTTATTTATTTAAAATTTGAGATATCAAATTGTTCCTTGTTACTCTTGAATGATAAGATGGATCAATTGAATGTCTTAGATCAGATTTGAGAATGCTTTCCCACATTTGGAAGTTGCAAATTGATTATAAATTTGTTAGTAAATGATCTCTGTTTCATTCCAAATCTGGCATTTAAAGTTATCTAATAAATGTACAGTTCAGATTTACAACTTAAATTAAGAAATGAAACAATGCAATTTAGATGTAATAAGTCCTAATGAACTTAATTGGAACTCTACATCTATGAAAGACATTTTAGAACTTCGTGAAATCAAATTCCAAACTTGCATAATCATTTTCCCGTCAAAAGTTGTAAAATTATAAAATTGCACTCAATCAACAAATTGAACCTTGAAAAAACTCCTAAACTTACCCAAGATCAATTCTCCATGTTCAATTGACATGTTGAGAAGAAGAAAATAAAAATTTGATAAAAAACTTACAAGTTGGAAAATTACCAGCTTTATATATTGTAAATCCTGCATATTCTTTTCTTAAAATTGACCCTCAAAACTTCATCAAAATCCAAAATTGATGATTGTTGTGTAAAGAGGACTCCGAGATATTTCTAGAAAGTCCTTGTTTTCCCAAAATTGACTTTTCTATCAAAAGTTATGGCCATTTGAAGTTTTACTTCAAAATGGCCACCCAAAAACTAATTTAACTATATAAAAATAAAAATTTAACTTTTGGAAAAATTTCCCAAAATTTCCGTGGCCCCGCAACCCTCACAACCAATCATATGTTGCCACATGGCACTTTGGAGGGGTGGACCTTTTTAAAAACTTAACTTTTTTGAAAATTTGACCTTGGGAAACTTTTCCCATTTTTCCCCATGGCCCCGCAGCCAATCACATGTTGACACTTGGCTTGGTGGGTGCGAAGTTAGAGTTTTCACTCTTTTGGAAAAATTTCACTTTTTCCTCTATGGCCCGCACCCCCCACAGCCAATATGTGGCAATTTGGACCTCTCAGCAGAGCGCAGAGTTTCTTTCGCCATTTGGATTTTAACTTCTTAAATCTTAATTTTCCTTTTTGCTCCATCGGTCCATCACCCCCGCGATGAATATGAGCTTGAAAAATGGCATGGGTTTTATCCTTGATGGAGGCACACGATGGATTTCTCCCTTGGGCTTTTGGCCTAAAAATTCTAATTTTCTAATTTGCTCAGCCGCTTTACTTTTCCATGTGCCAATCGGGAGGTGCCACGTGTCTTCCCCATTAGACCCATGGGTGCATGAAGGAGTTTTGTACTCTTGCACTAAAGGAAGGAAAATTCTCAATTTTCCTCCCGCTCCGCCGACTCGCTCAAGGGAAAAAATTTCTCCCTAAGCCCGCGACTCTCCCTAGGGAAAATTTCTCCCCTAAACTCCGACATGACCCATAACTTGAGATTTATAGGGAGTTAGGAGGACTTATTTATATGGTTGGAAAGGTGAGAAAATTTCCTATCCAATGGGAATGATTTAGGAAAGTTTTTATGACTCTAAGTGTGTGAAAAATCAAGTTGAACCCTATAATCCTATTAGGGCAGAGATGAGTGAGAAATTACTCTCCTAACCTAAGTGATGAATTTAACCTCTTGTTTTGATCTTGGGCCTTGTTGTTAATGGTTTTTAGAAGTACTTGTTGCAAGTCAATCTTGATTGTTAATCTAAATCTGGTTTGTGTTAACTGTGATCTTGTAACCCTATTTGCAAACACTCTTAATAAAAAACATTATTCCATAATTTTTCCTAGCCAATCCTAGTTTGTTTCTTGGTCTCAAGTGGTAGTTTGAAGTGGGAATTAAACTTGGTATGAGAGCACTGGTTCAAAATATTGGACCATTGGGCACACTAGAAAACTTGAGACATGAAAACTTAAACCTAGCACACTGTAAATCAAGAAAACAACTTAGCAATAATTTGTGTGTTTCAGTAAACATGGAAGTTGTATAACTTAACAAATGAACTGAATATCACTTTGGGCTATGTAGGAGGCTCAGACGGAGTGAAAGGAACCTTCACAAAGACTCAGAATCACCACCACCACCAACACCACCACCACCACTTGATCAGGGTGTAGTAGTCATTCTACCTTAGATTATACTGACCCTTCAGGATGTTAATGCTGCTCTACACGGAGGATTAGGTGGAGGGCAGACAACTAGTCATGATAGAGCTCCTTCTATCAAGGGTTAGGTACCCGCTCGACTTAGCGAGGAGCATAGAGGAGAGAACTCCCATGTGGATTTAGTCAGAGCACATTCACCACCTATGAGATAGGGTGACGAGTTCGGATCATGAGAGAGGTCTCGAGCCCTACGCTTAGGGATGAGCTTACAGAGAGGCCTAGAGGCCATAGACCATAGCCGTGGATCACATTAGGGAGATCTTGTAGCTTAGGCCCTCACATTACTCGGAGTGATATAGATAAACTTTAGGTAGAGCCACAGGCTAGTGAGCTTGATCGGTTTCTTCAAGCTTTGTCCTTGTTCTAGTAACACAAAAGCTCGTGTTATGATCCATCTACTAAGGGATGGAGTAGGAGTATGGTGGAGGACAGAGGAGTAGAAGATCCATGTAGATTCAGAGATAGTCACCTAGGATCTATTTGAGGATGGATTCAGGAGTAGATACTTGTCATAGAGATTCATACAGCAGAGGATTGATGAGTTCCACGATCTTCGACATACATCCCTTACTGTGGCAGAGTATGAGAGTAGGGTTTTGGACCTACTTCAGAATGTTGAGTACATGCAAGATGAGTAGGTGTAGATCCAAATGTTCATCTGGGGCCTTAATCTAGACATCAAAGGTACGGTTCGAATCCACTACCCACAGACTTTAGAAAAGGCTATAGAGAAGGCCTACATTATAGAGGATACTTGGGGGAAGGCCCAGTAGGCTAGAGACTGAGTCAGGAGCTGCATACAACAGATGCATGATAGTAGATCAAGGGGGTTAGCTCCTCATCCTTGTGGTGGCCAAGTATTCTTCTCGGTCATCCTTTAGACCCCAGCAGCAAATAAGCAGTCTCACCCACCATATAGACCTCCATAGAGAGCTGATGCATAGAGAGGTCAGAGTATGGGGCCTCCTCCTAGGGGTCCCATCAGGGACACGAGGTGGACTTAGAGCTTATTCAACAGGATCTAGACTACGAGGCCACAATAGACTATACTGGATCATCGGATCCACATCACCTACTTCCAGGACACCTTCTGGCGGTGCTACTCCTTAGAGAGGATCAGGTGGGTGTTTTGGATGTGGAGTAGCGGGACACTTTTGGAGAGACTACCCTCATAACGCTAACAAGGGTAAGGCACTAATCTCAGAGCCCATAGTTGGTGATATGGGATGCATTCACAGGATCTATGTAGTAGTTGAGAACTGTCAGGCCAAACACCAGAGCACGGTCATTGAGACTACATGTAATATTGGAGGTGTTCCTACCTCCATATTATTTGACTCTGGTTCTTCTGATTCTTTTATTGCACCATCCTTAGTAGAGAAATGCAGGTTGGTGGCTGTTAGAAAGGTTCATTATTGGGACATGGAGATGGATTCGGGAGCTAAGGTCTCTATTGACTCCTTAGTCAAGAAGTGTGTTGTAGACTTGGAACCTTTCACCACCACTTCATATCTCCGCATTCTTCCTTTGGGCTCGTATGGAGTCATACTAGGCATGGATTGGTTATCTGCGCACATGGCTAGGATGGATTGCTATCACTAGACTATATCTTGTACGAGATGATCTTGGAGTTGAGACGATGATTTCGGGGGTCAGGAGACCCGTTTCTATTCGCACCATATCCGATATGCAGCTCAAGTGGTGTGTGTGATGGGGTTGTCAGATGTACGATGTTACAATCAGTGATAGGTCAGAGGATGGGTCTAGTGAGCCATCACTAGATGATCATCCCATTTTGAGGGAGTATGCAGATGTCTTTCTGGGGAGCTATCGGGGATGTCACCCCATGTGAGATTGATTTTTATATTCATCTAGTTCCGAGAGCAAGGCCTATCTCACAAGCACCTTATCGGATGACCACCCCGGAGCTCTATGAGCTCAAGTTACAGCTGGAGGGCCTTCTGGAGAAAGGCCTTATCCATCCTAGTGTATCCCCTTGGGGTGCACCAGTGATTTTCATGAAGGAGAAGGATGGATCATTTTGGTTATGTATTGATTACCGTCATTTGAACAAAGTGACGATCAAGAATTGTTATCCTCTTCCTTGTATTGATGACTTGTTTGATCAGATGAAGGGATCCACGGTGTTCTCTAAGATTGATCTCAAGTAGAGCTACCATCGATTGAGGATTTTGGAGGTGTACATTCATAAGACCACCTTTCACATGAGATATAGGCACTATGAGTTCAAATTGGTGCCTTTTGGTTTGACAAATGCCCCTATAGTGTTTATGAGTTTGATGAATGGGGTGTTTAGAACCTGTTTAGATCACCTCATGCTCATCTTCCTTGATGACATCTTGATATACTCACGTACACATGAGGAGAATGAGGGGCATGTTCAACAGGTTCTCTAGTGTCTTCGTGAGCAGTAACTTTACAAAAACTTGGAGAAGTGTGCTTTCTTCTAGATAGAGGTGTAATATTTGGGTCATATTATTTCTAGGGAAGGTATCACAGTCAATCCTTCCAAGATTATATCCATTATGGATTGGCCAGTACCCACTACAGTGATCAAGGTGCGTAGCTTCATGGGTTTAGTAGGATACTACGAAGATTTGTTCAAGACTTCTCTCGGATAGCGCACCCCATCACCTCCCTTCAAAGGAAAGGGAAAAAGTTTGTTTAGTCGAAAAATGTGAGCATGCCTTCAGGAACCGAAGGAGTGCCTCACTACATTACCCATTCTTGCGGTGCCAAATCCATAGGGTGAATGTTTTTACAAATGCTTCCTTAGTAGGGCTTGGAGGTGTGTTGATGTAGGATGGTAAGGTTGTATTTTTTGAGTCTCGCAAACTCAAGGATTGGGAGCTTAATTATCCTACCCATGATCTTGAACTTGTGGAAGTTGTGCAAGCTTTGGTTAGATGGATACATTTTCTTATTGGACGAGAGATTCACACTCGGGATAGATCATTTGAGTCTTCGTTACCTCTTCATGCAGCCCAATCTAAACGCTCGTCAATGGCATTGGCTAGAGTTACTTTGTGAGTATGACATGGAGATAGAGCATGTGAAGGGGAAGAAGAATGTGGTATCGAGACACTCTCGTGACAGACATGTGGCTATGGCTACCTTAGTAATTATAGATGTGTGGAGCGGATTCTTTAGCAACTTCCTCTTGATAGCTTCTACATGACAAAGTACAAGTAGAGATTAAGTCACAGAGACCCCTTGAGGGAAGTTTGATGGATTTTACTTAGAGGCAGAAGGTATTCTTAGGAAAAGAGGTAGGATATATGTTCCCAGGGGTGGAGGCTTGAGGTAGGACATCTTGGTAGAGGCACATTGTGCACCCTATTCAACCTATCCCGGGGTGAAGAAGATGCATGCTACGTTGAGGTAGTGGTACCACCGGAGAGAACTTTGTCAAGACATGGCTCAATTTGTGTCATGTTGTTTAGAGTGCTAGAGAGTTAAGGCCAAACATCAGCATCCAACAGGTCTTCTTTACCCTCATGCCATACCAAAATGGAAGTGGGACACCATTTCCATGCATTTCATTGTTGGGCTACCTATGTCAAGATATCACCATGATGCCATTATGGTCACGGTTGATAAATTGAAAAAAGTGGCTCACTATTCTCCAAGATTAAGACCAATTATACAATTAGAGTAGTGGCACGAGTATATTTGGATGATATTTTCAGGTTACAAGGGATTCCACGGAAGATCATTTGTGATCACGATCCTTTATACACTTCACACATCGGACTACCATATAGTATGTCCTCGGGATGAGGATTAATTTCAGCATAGCATATCATCCCGAGACGGATGGACGGATCGAGTGAGTGAATCAAATTTTAGAGGATATGCTCGGGATGTATGTGATGGATCAGCAGTCTAAGTGGGAGGAGTACATGTACTTAGTGGAGTTTGCCTACAATAATAGTTTTGAGTTCTATAGGCATGGCTCCTTTTCGGGCATTATATGGTAGAGAGCGCAGAAACCCCTTAGGGGATAGGTTAGAGGACGAGTATCCCTTAGACCAGCTCTTTTGAAGGACATGGAGCAAGAGGTAGTGTTGATCGGGCAGAGATCACAGGAGGCACATGACAAGCGAGAAGAAGTATACGAGATCAGCATAGGATTGATCATAGCTTCGATGTGGGCATGAAGGTGTTCCTTTATAATAGGACACACAGAGCCCTATCCACTATGGAAAAGGTTCTAAGTTAGGTCCTCGATCCATTGGTCCTTTTGAGATCTTGGAGCGTATCGGCCCGTTTTCTTATCGTCTAGCATTGCCACCCAACTTGTCTCATGTACATGATGTGTTTCATGTTTATGTCCTTAGAAGGTACATTACCTATCCTTCTCATGTGTTGGACTAGACATCATTGCAAGTGTAGGATTAGGGGCATTTGATGGTGGAGCCCATCCATATCATAGGTCGCATGACCCTAGGCCTTCGAGGTAGAGATTGATCGTGCGAGTATAGTGGGATAGATATGATGAGACTGCAGCCACTTGGGAGGATGTTACTATGTTACGAGTGTAGTTTCCACAATTGTTCCAGTGACTTCCGGGACAAGTCGAGTCTAAGGGGAGAGGGATGTAGTGCCTACTTCCCTTTGAAACTATTTAGAGACTAATCTTGATACCGTTGATCTCATTTTGGACATTATTATGTTTTGATTTAGTATGATGTGTAGATGCTAGATCATGGATTATTATGGACCATGATTCATTAGCATGCATGATGATTATTAGAGACATAATTATATATGGATAATGATATAGGTGTAAATTGAATTTAAATGATGATGTTGAATTCTTGATGTTGTTGTGATTTGGATTTAATCTTTATATATTGTTTATATCATTTTGGATGTTCGATATGGCCATCGAGGCCGAAGGAGTTATTGTTATTTTGCGAGTTAAAATATCACAAAAATGTCGTAGGACCTGGAGACTAACCATATTAGAATTATTATTATTGTAATGTGAAGGAACCTTGTATTGGAAAGGAAAGATTGAGATTCCTTGGAAAATGTAAAGAGTTGTTATTCCATTCTCTATTTTATAAAATAATGTCATACAGTTTGTAAATTGCGTGTATTGAAATTCAAGGAAAGAAATAAGTTGTTAAGTTATTTTGGAAATCAATAATGAATTACATCCCTTTCTCAACTTGCATTGTTGTATTGCAATTTAATTTCTTTTGTGTTTCTAATCTATATTTTGGGAAGAAAAACATGTAGGAAAGAAATGGCAGTCCTTTGTTCCTTTGAAGTGAGTTTTAAAAATTAAAATTAACTTTACATATTGAAGGTAATGTTGTTGTGTGAAATCAATAAAAGAAATACATTCCTTTCTCAAATTTGTATTGTTGTATTGAATTGGAGTTACTGTTTTGAAATGATATCTCTGTGTGAAAAGAAAATGTGTATGGGAGGAAAAGACAACATTTTGTTCCTTGTATTTATTTAAAATTTGAGATATCAAATTGTGCCTTGTTGCTCTTGAATGATAAGATAGATCAATTGAATGTCTTAGATCAGATTTGAGAATGCTTTCCCACATTTGGAAGTTGCAAATTGATTATAAATTTGTTAGTAAATGATCTTTGTTTCATTCCAAATCTAGCATTTAAAGTTATCTAATAAATGTACAGTTTAGATTTGTAACTTAAATTAAGAAATGAAACAATGCAATTTAGATGTAATAAGTCCTAATGAACTTAATTGGAACTCTACATCTATGAAAGACATTTTAGAACTTCGTGAAATCAAATTCCAAACTTGCATAATCATTTTCCCATCAAAAGTTGTAAAATTATAAAATTGCACTCAATCAACAAATTGAACCTTGAAAAAACTCCTAAACTTACCCAAGATCAAGTCTCCATGTTCAATTGACATGTTGAGAAGAAGAAAATCAAAATTTGATCAAAAACTTACAAGTTGGAAAATTACCAGTTTTATATTGTAAACCCTGCAGATTGTTTTCTTAAAATTGACCCTCAAAACCTCATCAAAATCCAAAATTGATGATTTTTGTGTAAAGAGGACTCCGAGATATTTCTAGAAAGTCCTTGTTTTCCCAAAACTGACTTTTCTATCAAAAGTTATGGCCATTTGAAGTTTTACTTCAAAATGGCCATCCAAAAATTAATCTAACTATATAAAAATCAAAATTTAACTTTTGGAAAAAAATTCCCAAAGATTCCGTGGCCCCGCAACTCTCACAACCAATCATATGTTACCACATGGAACTTTGGAGGGGTGGACCTTTTTGAAAACTTAACTTTTTGAAAATTTAACTTTGGGAAAATTTTCCCATTTTTCCCCATGACCCCACAACCAATCATGTGCTGACACGTGGCTTGGTGGGCTTGCGAATAAATTTGAAAACTTAGACTTTTGACTCTTTTGGAAAAAATTCACTTTTTCCTCCACGGCCCCACACCCCCATAGCCAATCACGTGCTGACATGTGGCAATTTGGACCTCGGCGGGAGCGCAGAGTTTCTTTTGCCATTTGGATTTTAACTTCTTAAATCTTAATTTTCCTTTTTGCTCCATCGGTCTGTGACCCCCGTGACTAATAGGAGCTTGACATGTGGCATGGGTTTTCTCCTTGGTGGAGGCACACAATGGATTTTTCCCTTGGGCTTTTGGCCTAAAAACTCTAATTTTCTAACTTGCTCCGCCGCTCCGCTTTTCCACGCACCAATCGGGAGGTGCCACGTGTCTTCCCCGTCAGACCCATGGGCGCACGGAGGAGTTTTTTTCTCTTGCACTCAAGGAAGGAAAATTCTCAATTTTCCTCCCTACTCCGCCGACCCGCTCAAGGGAAAAATTTTCTCCCTAGGGAAAATTTCTCCCCTAAACTCCGCCGGCCCATAACTTGAGATTTATAGGAGTTAGGAGGACTTACTTATATGGTTGAAAAGGTGAGAAAATTTCCTATCTAATGGGTATGATTTAGGAAAGTTTTTATATCTATAAGTGCGTGAAAAATCAAGTTAAACCCTATAATCCTATTAGGCAAGTGAGAGATGAGTGAGAAATTACTTTCCTAACCCTAGTGATGAATTTAACCTCTTGTTTTGATCTTGGGTCTTGTTTTTAATGGTTGTTATAAGTAATTGTTGCAAGTGAGTCTTGATTTTTAATATAGATATGGTTTGTGCTAACTGTGATCTTGTAACCCTCTTTGCAAACACTCTTAATCAAAAAAAATTATTCCATAATTTTTCCTAGCCAATCCTAGTTTGTTTCTTGGTCTCAAGTGGTAGTTTGAAGTGGGAATTACAAATATAAAGTAGATGTAGATGCATACCGATATCCATGAAGAGTGTAATAGAAACATGTTTGAAGGAGTAGAAAAATAATGGAATGACAAAATATGATGAAGCATGGAAAATAAAGAAGAAAAATGCATTAAGAAAAAGTGATGAGAGTGAACCTAGGGTGAAATTCATGTGTAGTCACCAAATTGCTGCTTGTGTAATGTACCTTCATGGTTAGTAAAGCGTGTGTTGTCCTTAAGTTTTTTTATTGATGATGTTGTTTTTGTTTCCCCAAATTTGACCGCTTATTTCTCATATCGTCATGACACAAGAGGATAAAAAAATCAAGTAGTCAACTATGTATGTATATAAGTGTAAAAAAGTAATGTAAAAGACACATGTATATTTCAAATATGCAAATGGAAAATGTAAATGGAACATGTGCACCTGATCCATGTCGAGAGAAAGAGAGTGTAGAAGGATATCCTGTGTGCGAGTTTTTGGGTGATCTTAAACCACCTTTAACAAATAAGTGTGGGGAGGAAATGCTTGGTGTCCTCCAAGCTCTAACAGCTTCCCTGAATGTGTGTGAAGAGATATTTGTATCATCCTATTTTCTTGGGTGATCCAAAGCCACCGGCAAAGTAGTGTGTAGAGAGACATATCCATTGTAACTTCCAAGCCCTGTAACTACTTCCCATAATGTTAAGGACACCACATCTTGTAAAATTTGATGTGTACGGAATTTGACTGGTCATGAAACCACTCGATGTATATAAATAAATTAAATTAGTGTATAATATCTTTGTTAGTATGTACAAAACCTAACGATGCCCCCTTCTTTGGGGCGCATGTGACATCATCAATATAGGAGAATTTGGCCCCAAAAGGACAAAATTGCATGTATTATGTAACTCTTCTTTATAGGGGGAACAAAATGTGCTTGGTAGAAACCAAGGCATGCATAAACAAGGATGGCTAGCCAAAACAAGTGTTAGTATGAAAACACATGCATGTAAGAAGAAAATTTGTAATCTACATAGACAATGTAAAACTACTAAGCACAATAGTGTAAACACGCAAGAAGACAAGTAAGCTGCAAAAATAGGGTCACAAACATGGGACATCAATCATGATGTCAAAAGACACGCAAGGCCATCATGGATGCAAAAAAGAAACAAGTTTTCACACCAAACATAGAGCAAGGCCCATATACAAGAAGCAAACAATAATAGAAAATTACAAACAACCAAAAGTAGTCATGGAAACATGTAATCTTATAAAAAAAAGTGTTACACATGGAACATCCATTAGCATATTATAGAGATATGTAGTATGTCAAAAATGAATGACCAAGTAATGTAAAGTGTTAAGTAAAAAATTAAACAATAGGACTATGAGAGAAGAATGTGGATGCTCCCATGGCTAGTGTAGGAAGGGTAGAAGGTGAGCATCCATATTACATGTGAAAGATTTGTATATGCGATCAGAACTAGAAAAATAAATGAAATTTCATGTGTGGATTGTATAAATAATGAAATATAAGAAATCAATCTAACATGTGTATTAAAGTGATCATGTAAAACACTAGTAAACAAGAGTAAATGCCCCTAGACAATACAATATGTTATGGATGGATGGAATGGAATGAAAGATGGAATGATAGGATCCATGTGCCCCCAAGTGAATGGAAGTGTATGTAATGAGGATCATTTTTATTTCCACCTCAGTAGTCAAGAATGAATCATAAACGAGAGTGCATCATTGGGAAATGGTCAAGTAGGATGTTGTGTCTAACACACTATGATGAATGTGTAGGTGTAGTGGTGAGATGTGACCTAGAAATGATGTGTGTGTGAACCCTATAGCTGAAGCATATATCATGACTAGATGAACATATAAGTGATGATTTAGCCTAAGTGTATATCACTATAAGATGAATGGATGAGTGATGATTTATCCCTAAGTGTATATCACTACAAAATGATAGAATAGGTGATGATTTAGCCTAAAGGGTATGTCACTAGGTTGGAAAATGTCACATGATGAAAGGTCAAATAATAAATGTGTGATGAGTGTAAGGTCCATTTGATTTGTAAACCCTCGGTAGTTGAGTATGGACCGAGGAACTAAAGTGCATCATAGGGTGGTGAGTCCAAATGTAGAAAAATGTAGTATACGTAATGAGAAAAGAAGACCATGTGATGAGTAGAATGTGTAAATATGTTATGCATAGAATGCAAATGCAAGATGTGTGGAATGTGTAAATTTTAATGTATAATGTGCTATGTACGATATTTAAATAGATTAGTAAATGTGGTGTGTAAGATGGAATAAGGCTAGACTTGAGTGTAATGAAGACTAGTATAGTATGTAGAAAATTTATGATATAGAAACATGCAAAGATGCATGATGTATGGTATATTCTGTGTATATAATATGAGGAAATATGTGTAAATATCCTAATATTGTATGATTTAAAGCGTGTAAGATGAGGACTAGTATAATGTGCAATGTATGAATACGAAATGACACAATGTTGTAGACAAAAATGTAAAATATATGGTGTATTGTGTATGACATTGGATGTGTGATGAAATGTAATTTGTAATACCTATAGTGTATTATGTAGGGTTCAATGTAAAAGTAATTCCTCAACATTCAAGTGTAAACCGAAGCACAAGAGTGTGTCATCGGGTAATGGGGCTACTAGAATGTGTGACAAAAGTGAGTATATGAAAATGTGAAGATGATAGATGTTATGATGAAATGAGGGGTGGAATTAGGTGCCATTCCCCCGAGTGTATAGAAATGAGTGAGATAACCAATGATAATGCATTATGCAGATCCTCCACCGATGTCCATGCGAGGATGAAAGTGTAGGACCATGATCTAATAGTGGTGGTATGGTAGACAAACATTGTGCTAGTGAATGAAGTCTATGCACATGTGATGAATGAATATAGGATGAAGATCATGGTGTAGTAAAATGTGTTGGTGATGGTGATCTATGTGATGCTAAACATGAAGGTGATGAGAAACTACGTGGAATAAACCGAGGTAGTTATCAAGGTAGAGATGTAGTGAATGTGTTGGTGCTCAATGTTGCACATGCCATGCTTTGCTAAGGAGAAAAATGGCTTTAGATCTTCGCATCCTTTGAATTTTATGAAAAACAACACGTATCTATGTTTAAATGCTTTGAGTTGTTTTTTTTTCTCCATTCTTGCACCATTTTGAGGAATCTCTAAGTTTTCCCTACATTTTGCCCTAATTTTTCCCGTTCAAATGCCTTTGCCATTTTTTCCATTTTCCCGGCCTTTGAGCTTGAAATTGTTTGATTTATACTTATTTTCCTCTAAAATCCCTTTCCATGGTCATAAATTGCTTTGAATCACTTTCCATTTGTCCTTTGATCAAAAATTTCTTCACCCACGAAGGAAAAATTGATTTTGGGCATTCACTGGCAATTTCTGCATTTTTTTACGGTCATACGGGCATCCTTTGCCCATCAAATTTTAGCTCAAAAATATTCTCCTACGTGGCCATTTGTGATTGGACAAGGTTTGATGGTCTGCTCGAGTAACTTAGCATTTTTGTGTTTTTGAAAAAGGTCTAAATTGTCCCCGCAAGTCCGCAGGCCCTCAACCAATCAGAGGGTGACACATGGCAGTTAGAAAAGTCAAAATAGTGGAGGGGTGGAGCTACAGAGGCACGGTGGAAAAATTTCCTTTGGTGAAAAGGAGTTAAAGTATGAAATGAGAGTGCAGGGCCCTCAAATGATCAGAGAGTGACACGTGGCAATTAGAAAATTCAAAACAGAGAGGGGCAGAGCTGTGGAGGCACGGTGGAAAAATTTCCTTTGGTGAAAAGGAGTTAAAGTATGAAATGAGAGTACAGAAAATGAGAGCACAGTGCTCTGGGAAAAGGTGACACGTGGTAGGGAAAGGCGAAATATAAATGGCACGGTGAAAAAATTTCCTTTCGTGAAAAGGATTTAAAGTATGAAATGAGAGTGCACACATCGGCCAATTAGGTGAGGAGACACGTGTCCTATGGGAGGCGAGCTACAAAGAAAAATGGAAAATTTTCCTTTTTCCAAAAAGAGGAAAATGTTTAAAATTGAGTCGAGTGAACTCTCCGCGTATCTAATCATATATGGTGCCACGTGTCAGGCCCAAATCTCAATGGCGGAGCGGCGGAGGAAATCGAGAAATTTTGCAAATTTTCAAAAAGGTTGGAAAAAGGTAGAAAGGCACCCCCAGGCCCGTTTTGGCTTATTTGTGCCACGTGGAGGGCTCAGATTAAAGGGAGAAAGGAAAATCGATGGCAACTGTACATTTTGTCATTTTTACCACCATTTTGGCTCTAGGAAGTTTGGAGATGCATTTTTTGCATCAATTTTCATCAAATTTTTGACAAATTCATGTCATTTGTGCCTGCAAGGACCAATGCAATCGGTTTTGAGGATCAATTTGAAGATCAGAGATGTTTTTGAAATGAATTTTTGCCCTAACTTGTCCAAAAATGTGAAATATCAGATCCAAAAGTTGCAGAGTCAAATTTTGGAGGGATAAGGATGAAATAATGAAAGGAAGGGGGTTTGCATGCTTTGAAGATGAAAAACATGCCTCCACAATGGATAATGATGTGAATTTTGCAATGATTCATCTCTTTTTGAGACAACTGGCAACTTTTTGGACGTGTTCTATTAAACTTTTCTCATGAATCATGAGAAATTTTTGTAACAAATTTGATCCTTTGGCATATTCTTTTCTTGGGAAAGAAGGCTCAAAGGAGATTGAAAGCTATATATTGCATGAATTTTTCATGCAAAGGGTTGGAAGAGTTTAAAAAATCTTGAAAACTAAAAATTTCATGGGAAAATCTGGGAAGAAGCCCATTCTCTGAGTGACCACTTGAGAAACTCATGTAACTCTCTCTATATCAGATTTCAAATCATGTTAAGTTGGTTACACATGTATAGCCATTAACAAGCTCTAGATTGTTTTTCAAAACATTCCCTATTGATAAATTTGATCATTTTTGAGTTATTCTGTGTTGTCTTTGGGAAAAATCTATGAATGCTTACATTTTAGAATGCATTTCAAATTTGTGTTTCTTGTTTCCTGTTGCAGTCTTGTGTTTAAAATCTCTCTTGATCATACATGGTCTCATTTCTTGTGATAGTTTAGTGGCATTTGCAATCTCACATTCAAAAGAGCTTTCATCTGATAAAGAGATAAACAAATTTAAAATCACTTTACCTTCCTTGACTTCAGAGATTGTTTGTAAACCTTTGGGTGCACCTTAGGTCATGATTAAATAGTGATTGCTAAATGCTTCATTGGTTCATTCTAACTCAAGATTTTGTGATAGATGATCAAATATTGTGTGGAAAAGTGTAGATCTAGGCCTCCATTTGATGCACATATCCTAGTTGAAGGGATGATTAACCATTTTGATACTTTCTATGTTAAGTTTCTCCATATTTTGCTGAAATCCTCAAAGAGTCTGGCAGGACCTTGGTTTGTCTTATCTAAACTCCCACCCAAAAATCATTCAAAACAACTAATCCTACCCTGTTTTACCCCTATTTTGACCTGTATACCCACAGAAGATCAAAATCCATTTGCTAAAGTATGTAGAAAACAGATCAAGATTTCAAAATGTCTTCAGTAACCCTTTCCTTGCATTGAAAGTATCTCCATAATCTAGAAGTGACAACTTGTGAAAGTTAGATTTGGAGTGTTGATCATATTTTCCCAAGGCCCTTTTCATACTATTTGTACAAATTGAGGGATATCTTCATCTCCTTCACCATTTGAGGGTTACAAAATAGGTTCTCTTACCTTGGTTGAAAGGCACAACCTAAAATAGTTAGGACAAGATCAAGTCCTATTTGAGTGCTATCCATCTCTCCACAAATTTGAGTGCCAGTTAGATCATATCCCCAGCTACAAAATGACACACACCATGATCCATCTATCTTCAAGCTTCATGTCATATCTTTGATGCTTCTCAGATTGAAAAGGAGAACAAATTTGGGTACCAAAATACTAGACTAATTTGTGGCACCATTTTGGGGACATTCTTAGTTCAATCTAATCCATGTGCATACATATTTGAAATATTTGAATGCATATCAAACCCTGGTAATGTCTCTTACAATTTTTGTCTGCAAATATATTGTTAAAGCATCATTCTATACTCAGATTTGTAAGGTGTATGTAAAGGTTTCAAACTCTATCTGTAATTTTATCAGTTTCTAGCAGTAGTTGCACTTCATTTGCATTTGTGGTTGATAGATTCAAGAAAAGGAAGATCTGATCTATAAAGTTTGGCAAGATTTTCAGTGTTGATAGGTATTTGATAGAGTATTTTAGTGAATTTGCACAACTAGGGTGAAAGTTCCTTAGTGGCGACTCCATGCTATTTTGATCTTGATAAATACCAGTGTCTTAGCTTTTTGTCATTTGTTTTTTGGTGTTGCTAATCTCTGCAAAACTGGAAGGAAGAAGATCTCTCTTCATTAGAGACTCTACTAAGAAGTTGTTTTCAGATTCAAGGAACTCGAGTTAGAAGGGAGAAGAGTTTGGAAGGTGGTTGGAGAGAAGAGCTCAAGGAAAGGAGGTTAGCTTTGTTGAACTTGAGATTAATCACCTTTGTCATTGAGAGGATTAGCTCAGTTCTTCTTCTAGGTAAATCTAAATTAGATATTCCTCTTGAAAATTTGTATTCTCCATCTAGAGAGGGACCTTCATTTGTCTTTGAAAATCTTGCTCCTCATTCTCCCTATTTTTTCCAAATCTGCTAGAGTTTATCAAGAAGTTGATCCTATAGGGATATCCATTTTGAAGATTACATTTCTATTCCCCAAAGACCTCTCACTCCTCATCATTCTGTTTCTCCTCCAAGATCACCACCTCAAAATAATATGGCTCAGCCTCCCCTAGACCTCCATTTGTTGTTAACACATTTGGTCCTATAAATTTTAGAGGAATGAATGGTTATCCAAATGTTGTCCCTCAAGATGTCAGAAATAGATTGCCAAAATTCCAAGGTAACAATGCAATAACTGGTGATCAACATCTCAAACTTTTTGTTAACATGATGGAGGATTTTGAAATAGAATTTGAAGATGTGTATGTCAAATTGTTCATTCATACACTAGAAGAGGATGCAAGGGATTGGTACAAGGCTCTACCTGATAATTCTATTGATTCTTGGACTGAAATGAAGAATGCATTTAGGTTGCAATATGGTGACAAGACTGATCCTAGGTTTCTCTTGTCTAAATTTGAAAATATCAAGAAGAACCCAAATGAATCGGTTCATGACTTCAACACAAGATTCAATAAGACCTTAAGGAGATTGCTAGTGAATTTAAGACCATGTGATGAATCTTGTTTGATAAAATATTATGATGCATTTGACAAGAAGGATGCATATTACTTGAGAGACAAAACCCTACCAATTTAAGGCAGGCCTTTCACCATGGCACTTTTCAAATGAAAACAATATCAAGGCATTTGGGAAACCTCTAAGAGAGATGGTATAAAGTTGATAAACCCTGAAAAAACCTCAAGCTAGCAAGAGTGTTGATTTTAGAGGAAGTGGTGAAAACTTTGGCGGGGGGCTATCAAATAAATTTCATACAAGTTAGCAAGAGGTGAGAAAGGAATTGGGCAGTCTTCACAAGGACAACCTAGGTAGCAAAAACCATGATAGATTTACCAATCATCCTAGGGGTGATCAGATATTGATGATAGAGGTAAAGGACCTATGGGATTTGGAAATAGGAAATCCTCAAGCCAAGGAAAAAAGGTGTTACCTGATCCCCTAAATGCTTGAGTGGTTTCTATTGATGATGCAAATCAGATATGACTAGTGTGATAAGTGTTTTTACCCCATCCTCCATGTGGAATGGATCAGAAAATTGAAGAGGAAGTTGATGATGAAATTGATGATGATGATGCCTGCATGATGGAGATCCCTGCAAGTTCACCAAGGGGAGAAACTTCAACGGATGTCATAAGTGCTAGGAATGTTGCTATTTTTTGGGATTGTATCCAATGGGTACATCTTCTTCCTCCTTCTCATGTTTTAGAAATTGATAATGTACAAGCCTTTGAGCTGCCCAATAATGATTTTGAATACTTGAGGGCATTGATGATTGAGAAGTATGATGGAGGGGTTCCTTTAGAGGAGGATAGGCAACTACTTATGAATGTTGTAGTTGCCCAAGAGAAGGAGCACAATACCAGAAGTAAAGCTGCCAAGGGGCAACAAGCCAAGTCAAAATTTCCATTGCTTACTAAAGAAACTCCAAAGAAAAATACATCTGGTAAAGGCCCTATTCCCCCAAGAAAAACTTGTGATCCTCCCCATGCCCAAACTAAAAGACTTCCATACCATCTGATGAATTTTCCAATCTTTCCCCTAGTGCTACTTTACCCAAGAATGCTCCATATGATATTGCCCAAGTCTTGAGTCAGATCAAGATTCTTGTCCCAATTGTTGAGTTGCTTAGGATTCTTGAGCACAAGAAGAGGGATTTTGAATATTTAGGATTCAGAGAGGAAGAGAGTACCCAAGGAAGAGTTGGAAACAAGGTTGGGATTCCTATTGCCATTATAGAATTGGAATAGCCACAAGTGTTGGAAGAGTTGGGGGAACCACCTGAGGTTTACTTAGGAACTTCTTTGGTTAAATCTCAACTGAATGTGGATCCATTTTTCACTACCTTGGTTATCAAAGACAAGCTATTACATAACTGTATGTTTGACTCCGGGCATCATGCAATGTCATGCCTTTGGAGGTCATGAATGAATTGGGAATCAAAGTGATATAATGTATGGAAAGTGTACTTCTATGGATTCCAGGAAGTGCTAGTTGTTGGGTGTGTCAAAGATCTGGTGGTGTAACTTGCATCTTATCCTAGGAGGAATTTAAAATTGGATGTTGTGATTGTTGATTTCCCTACCAAATGGGGTATGTTATTATCAAGGAAATGGGCTGCAAGTGTTGGTGGGAGTGTCCAAATGGACATGTCTTATGCCACTATCCCCATTGAAGGAAACTTAGTAAAGTTATATGGAGAGAAAAAGATGTTGTACCTTATTGAAGACCCAAACAATGCATCTTATGAAGTTTTCAAGTAGATGCTAGTACTGATCACTTTGTGAGTTTTGTGGATTTCAGGGAGTATGAAGTTGTTGAAAACATATCTCCTAAGTATGTTGTTTTTTCTAGAAATTTGGTCCTTGATTCAGCCTTGAAAAATGTTAAAAGGTTTGACCTAAACACAATGGAGGAGCTTCAAAGAAACTGATGGTTTACAAATTAAACAAAGAAGAAAAAGAGGTATATTTCTAGTTGCTAAAAACATATCAAAACCTCTTGGCATGGTCATATCCAACATGGAGAACATTTGGGGTTTCCCCTTGATTTTTTTTCTTTGAATCAAGGTTTGCTTACCAACTTGTACAGTGTATAATGTTTGGCTTTTTCTCTGTTTTTGGTGTTTTTTCGGTTCATGGTTTGCCTTGGTGTGTGGCAAAAAAATCATTTTTGTCGATTTGTCAGCTAGTTTTTGGTGGCTTTGGCTCATGAATCCATTTTCCCAATGGATTATTTTGGCACTTGGTCTACTTTTGTTCTTGTGGCACTCACTGGGAGTGCCCATCCCCGAGCTGGAGCCAATGTTGGTGCCCAATGTTGCACATGCCATGCTTTGCTAAGGAGAAATGTGTTTTTTCCCATTTCTGAGGCTTTGGATCTTCCCATCCTTCAATTTGATGAAAAACAACTCGTATATATGTTTAAATGCTTTGAGTTGTTCATTTTTTCTCCATTCTTGCACCATTTTGAGGAATCTCTAAGTTTGTCCCTTTTTTCCCTAATTTTTCCCATTCAAATGCCTTTGCCATTTTTTCCATTTTTCCCGGCCTTTGGAGCTTGAAATTGTTTGATTTATACTTATTTTCCCTCAAAAATCCCTTGCCATGGTCATAAATTTCTTTGAATCACTTTCCATTTGTCCTTTGATCAAAATTTTCTTCACCCACAAAGAAAAATTGATTTTGGGCATCACTAGCAATTTTTGCATTTTTGACGATCATACGGGCATCCTTTTCCCATCAAATTTTAGCTCAAAAATCTTCTCCTACGTGGCTATTTGTGATTGGACAAGGTTCGATGGGTCTACTCGAGAAACTTAGAATTTTTTGTTTTTTGGCAAAAGGTCTAAATTGTCCCCAAGTCCGTAGGCCCTCAACCAATCAAGAGGGTGACACGTGGTAGTTAGAAAAGTCAAAATAGTGGAGGGGCGGAGCTACGAGGCACGGTGGAAAAATTTCCTTTGGTGAAAAGGAGTTAAAGTATGAAATGAGAGTGCAGGCCCTCGGCCAATTAGAGGTGACACATGGTAGTTAGAAAAGTCAAAACAAAGTGGAGGGGGAGAGTGCAGGGGAACGATGGAAAAATTTCCTTTAGTTAAAAGGAGTTAAAGTATGAAATGAGAGCACAGACCTCGGCCAATTAGAAGGTGACATGTGGCAGGGAAGGCGGGTGTGGGAAGTGTGGAGGCAAATGGTGAAAATTTCCTTTGTGAAAAGGAGTTAAAATATAAATGAGAGCACATGCCCTCAAGCCATATCAAGTGAGGACACGTGTCCTACGGGAGGGTGGAGCCATGCAGAGGAAAATAGAAAATTTTCCTTTTTCCAAAAAGAGGAAAAATGTTTAAAATTGAGCCGCGACTCCATATCTAGTCATATTGCACCACGTGTTAGGCCCAAATCTCAACGTGGGAGAGGAAATCGATAAATTTTACAAATTTTCAAAAAGGTTGGAAAAAGGTAGAAAGGCACCCTGGGCCCATTTTGGCTTATTTGTGCCACATGGAGGGCTCAGATTAAAGGGAGAAAGGAAAATCGATGGTAACTATACATTTTTTCATTTTTACCACCATTTTGGCTCCAAGAAGTTTGGAGATGCATTTTTGCATCAATTTTCATCAAATTTTTGACAAATTCATGTCATTTTGTGCCTACAAGGACCAATGTAATCAGTTTTGAGGATCAATTTGAAGATCAGAGATGTTTTTGAAATGAATTTTTTCCCTAACCCATCCAAAACATGAAATATCAGATCCAAAAGTTGCAGAGTCAAATTTTGGAGGGATAAGGATGAAATAATGAAAGGAAGGGGGTCTGACATGCTTTGAAGATGAAAAATGTGCCTCCATAATGGATAATGATGTGAATTTTGCAATGATTCATCTCTTTTTGAGACAATGGCAAACTTTTTGGATGTGTTTTGTTAAACGTCCCTATCTATGAATCATGAGAAATTTTTGTAACAAATTTGATCCTTTGGCATATTATTTTCTTGGGAAAGAAGGTTCAAGGAGATTGAAAAGCTATATATTGCATGAATTTTTCATGAAAAGGGTTGGAAGAGTTTTAAAAATCTTGGAAAACTAAAAATTTCATGGGAAAATTTGGGAAGAAGCCCATTCTCTGAGTGACCACTTGAGAAACTCATGTAACTCTCTCTGTATCAGATTTCAAATCATGTTAAGTTGGTTGCACATGTATAGCCATTAACAAGCTCTGAGATTGTTTTTCAAAACATTCCCCTACTGATAAATCTGATCATTTTTGAGTTATTCTATGTTGTCTTTGGGAAAAATCTATGAATGCTTACATTTTAGAATGCATTTCAAATTTTTGTTTCTTGTTTCCTATTGTAGTCTTGTGTTTAAAATCTCTCTTGATCATACATGGTCTCATTTCTTGTGATAGTTTAGTGGCATTTGCAATCTCACATTCAGAAGAGCTTTCATTTGATAAAGAGATAAACAAATTTAAAATCACTTTACCTTCCTTGACTTCAAAGATTGTTTGTAAACCTTTGGGTGCACCTTAGGTCATGATTAAATAGTGATTGCTAAATGCTTCATTGGTTCATTCTAACTCAAGATTTTGTGATAGATGATCAAAGATTGTGTGGAAAAGTGTAGATCTGGGCCTCCATTTGATGCACATATCCTAGTTGAAGGGATGATTAACCATTTTGATACTTTCTACTTGTTAAGTTTCTCCATATTTTGCTGAAATCCTCAAAGAGTCTGGTGGACCTTGGTTTGTCTTATCTAAACTCCCACCCAAAAATCATTCAAAACAACTAATCCTACCTTTTTTTACCCCTATGTTTTGACTTATATACCCACAGAAGATCAAAATCCATTTGCTAAAGTATGCATAACATATCAGGATTTCAAAATGTCTTTAGTAACCCTTGCCTTACATTGAAAGTATCTCCATAATCTGGAAGTGACAACTTGTGAAAGTTAGATTTGGAGTGTTGATCATATTTTCCCAAGGCCCTTTTCATACTATTTGTACAAAAATTGAGGGATATATTCATCTCCTTCACCATTTGAGGGTTACAAAATAGGTTCTCTTACCTTGGTTGAAAGGCACAACCTAAAACAGTTAGGACAAGATCAAGTCCTATTTGAGTGCTATCCATCTCTCCACAAATCTGAGTGCCAATTAGATCATATCCTCGACTACAAAACAACACACACCATGATCCATCTATCTTCAAGCTTCATGCCATATAGGCCTATACAATGTGTAAAAATAGTGCAATGATGCGATCGTGTGGAAAATACTTGAGTAGGTAAACTAGGAGTATATTGTGCTTTGAGAAACATATGATGCTACATGTTAGAAGTTTTAGGAGACATAGGAGTGACTATATAAGGAGATAACAACAATGGAGGAGATGAAGGGACACCCTCGATAGAAATGAATTGTGTATTTTAAATTAACTTAAGTCATAAATTATTCATAGAAATGATATATTGAGAGTGAAGAATCTAATTAATACCAAGAAGCACGTCACATCCCTCAATGCTATTTCCAATGAGGAAAGGGACAAGCATAGTAAGATGGCTAAATGAAGCGTGCAACTAAAAAAAACCAAAGGGCTTATGGAAGGGATTCTTAATTTGTGATGTAGGATAACCAATGGACTTAAGGAGGGACATAGAACATGCACTAATAGTCCATGAGGGTTCAATCTTAGTATTTTTATGGTGCTCCAGCCAATAGATGCATGGATTTGTAAATGATTAGATGTAAAATTAGCATGATAATCATTGTTGAAAAAAAAATGATTGGCGCCCGAAGCTTCAGATGTTAAGAACTAAGAAATACCAAGCTCCTAATCTAGAAGGTGATACCACATGATACAAATGATTAGAGGAAGAGTATGTTATCTTATTCTCACATTGTTGAGATTCACAGTTAAAAGTATTGAGTTTACCCTTGTCATTGGTTGGGGAAGAGCTAGAAGACTCTGGGAACTCTAGTTTTCATTATCAATTAAGTCTTGGATCATTTTTGGAGTTCTAAGCATCAATTTTTATAATGTCCTATGCATCAATGATAATCATAGTGAAAGTTATCATTGTAGTTCCTACCTTTTTGTCATGATGGGTCTAACTCGAGTGGAGGGGGAAGTGTAATAAGATTTCTTTCAAGAAGTTATTTCAATATAATATGCAAAGCCATGGGAAGGGTGTTAAATGTGTGCCGAGGTTGTTGTGTTTGAACCTCCTTAGTAGGAGCGATGGTGTTGACATTAACTTTAGCATCGGTTGGTTTAGTTGTAAAAGGTTTAAATGGCATCTTGCCAGGAAAATGAGTTGAAGATGAAATCTTTTCTTGATACTTAAGTTTTCCAATGGATAGGAGTTTAGTCTCATGAAGCTTGAGAGTATGAAAATTTTGATCAAACAAAGGAGAGGATTTAAATAGAACACTCTCCTGTAGAGGTGGTAATAGACTCTGAATAAATAAATCCTGAAGCTCAGATTCAGAAAGCATGTTTGTCATCTTAGCTAGATTGTTCTTATACCTTAAAACATAGTTAGCAAGGTGTTCATTTGAGCCTTGTTTAAGTTGTGCTAGTTGGGCATAAGAAATATTAGAGCCAATATTGATAGAAAAATGAGTAAGAAATGCATCAGCTAGATGTGTAAAGGAGGTTACTGAGTGAATAAGTAAATTATAACACAAACACATCACATAATCGTGATACTTTGTGAGGAAATAGTTTCGTTAAAAGGATATGATCATTGGAAAAGTCAAGAAAAACAACATGAAATGCTCTAAGATGTTCTTATGGGTCACCATGCCCATTGAAAATGGGAAGCTTAGGGGTGAAAAAGTTAGGAGGAAGCAGATAAGTAGAGATGGCAGGTGAAAATGGAGTATGAAATAACAAAGTAGAATCTAAATATGGTGATGCATGTGAGGTGGCCTATTGTAAATTATGAATTTGAGCTTGAAGGTCATGATAAAGAGAAGTTAGGTATTGATTTCCAACAAATGATACTTTCCATACATGAGAAACTAAGGGTGGTGTAAAGTGATTAGTAGAAGTAGGAATAGAAATGAGAATAGTAGAAATGGGAGGAAGAGTAGAAGCAGGCGGTAGATTGGTAACAAAAGTGGGTACGACGAAAGAAGCTGTGAGTTCCACCAAGTTAGTAGCTTCCTTGTGAGAAACATACAAAATCAAATCTAGATCTTGAGGATGCTCAACAAGGTGATTGTTGATGGCCTTAAGATGAGCTTTAGTAAATTCTTCATGAGAATGAGCCATGGCAAAGGAAACCCTAGATTGGTAAGGTAAGAAAGAAGAACCTAGAAACATTAGGTTCACCAAAATGATTACCTAAAAATGGACTAAGTAGTATATAAATAGTTAATCTAAGCTATGACCAGCTGTAATAAAATAGATAAATGTAGTAAGGAAGTATGCAAGCAAGATAAATAACTATGCAAAAGGAAATGCTAACCTTCATATGTAAAAGAGAGTTAGGAAAGAACTCAGTTGATAACAGTGCCTTTCAAAGAGTGTCTCAAAGGTAATGGAAAAATTAGGAACAAGAATGACTATGTTGGAGTCCCTGAAAAGGATGGAACTAGAGGATCTAGCTAGACTAGGGTTCCCGTAGGCACTCTGGTCTACAACCAAGGCACCTTGGTCCATGCAAAAGTTTTGAAATTGGTTTTTACAAGGTTGTAAGGTGGTTCAAACCCTAATTGTGTGTCACATCAACTCCATTGTCCTATGCTAAATGTCACCAATACTCCAAGATGAAAGAAAGACCCATAAGACCCCAAAAATTACATCAAACCATAACAATAATAATTCATATGAAGGGGTTGAAATGACCTCGGTGGCCACAATGGTGAACTTGTTAATCGAGTGCTTTACTACATCTCGGACTGATGTAGTTATATGTGCAAGTGTGTGTGCACATGCCCTAGGCTGCTTCTTGTGCCGACCACACTTTGTTAAGTAGTGAAAAATAAATATGAGTAGAAAATGTAATAGAATGTGTGTATAGAATAGAATAGAATCCCTCCCCCTACGAAGTATGATGCATATGTCCTAGCCTTGATGATGGAGCTATGTGGATGCAACTGATATCCAATGCAATAGATGGATGCAACTCTAAATAGAGTGATAGTATAAAGTGATGCTAGGTCCCTCATTATGGTCTCAAAACTTTATATTTATAGGGTTCTCTTGATCTAATTTTGTATAGTAATTAATCTCTAAAAGGTTGATAAATACTTTCTTCACTCAAGAACTTCTAAATAGTAGTATAAATCCAGGATAAATAAATTTCTAAAGTGCATGATTTTGTGAATACAAGAATCCTATTCAACAATCCCTAATCACATTACCCCCTATCAAACCATCTAGTTCTTGAGAATGTAATCCATCCCCGTAAAAATTTAAATGCTTTAGTGATTACCATCACACACTAAGAAATTTTACTGAGAATATTTCAAGGCCCTCCACGCAGCTATCAAAATCCTTGATAACAAATGCCTCCTTCGCATAGACTTAAAATTGTCAAAGACAACTCACCAAACTACCTCTTCTAAACCATTATTTACATCCACATTCATAAAAAAGTGAGGATTATTCTAAGAAAAATTCCCTTCATCGATAGATGTAGTACTAATTACCACTAGAGCATATACCCATGAATTAAACACCTAAGAACAAAACAAATCCAATATTTCAATCACCCTTGCACTTAATCCACTAATTTACAATCTATAGACAAGTCCAAAGTATCCATTTCTCTCACTCTCGAGTCATCCAATCCTACACTTACCAATGCCAAGGTTTCCATTCTTTCCTCCCCACCTACACAATATAATACTCTCATATAAAGCATCATTATCAAACAAATCCAACGAGGTTCCCATAAAATATCCCTTTATGAGCTCATACAAACTTCACTCATACATAAAAGAACCATGATCAAAACCTTACAATCCATATCAATACCTTTAGATAACCCATAGCCTCTCACAAATCTAGTTGGTTCTCTCAAAACGTCCACATGAATCTCTTTCGACAATACAAAAATCCCCTCATTACAACTAGAAGAGCACAATCTCTCTTTATTCATCACCACACGATCAACAACAACCTAGTGAAATGAGTGATGATCAATAATGACACCAAATTTAATATTATATCTTCTCACGCTTTCGACCATCTTCATCTACCTAATGCTATCCTCGCTCAATAACCATCCATACTATGAGATTTTAATGACATAGTTGCTCCCACCATAGGTATGGTCATCCTTCCAATCAAAGTAAGCATCAAAATCTTCATGAACTCTTCTACTTAGTAAAATTTATATTTCAATATAACATACTATTAGGCTAACCCTTGATATGCACTATGAGTTTCATCCCATCCATGCTTCATCGATATATAAAGTATGAACATGAAGGTAATACATTCACAATACCTACATATGCAAACTCATTCGAGCATGTAATATGACATATAGACCCAATGACATGCTTGTTCCAAAAACCAACATGGGATCCTCTAATGAAGCCTCCTCCATCTCATCAGTCTCCTCATATAAATTACCGAGACAACACTTCCTTTAGCAATCTCATTAAACACCTTTCACCGGGGGAGTATTGCCTCCTCACACTTAACACAATTCCTACGCCGATACATATGAAAGACTGAAAACAACGATGTATGAACCTAATGTCGGTATGTCACCTCCTTTGGTCCACCATGTCTCAAAAAAATCTTATTTACAGAGGTATTGATCATCCCTCTCCACCACCTACATTCCAATGTCAACCCAAACCATTCATATCATATTTCAAGTTCTTATATAATAAATTTGTAGTCTTTTATTTGCACATCAAAGCTATGAACATTGGCACCTCATTTAACAGATCGATACTTACTCAAAATGCATGCATCCACTAATTCCCACCTTTTTTATGTCTACCAAAGTGTTAATAAGCATAACCATCATGATATTTAACAAGTAATCAATCAAGTATATTCAATCATTGCATTCTCATTATCTTGAAACACATGTAATAAGGAAACATAAAATCTTAAACAATGACTAAGATTAATTACAATAACACATCTCCATACTTAGTTACATCAATGACTATAATTCAACCACATTTATTCATTAATCATAAAAAATGATGACATAACAAGAAGTTGATGTACAATCCATGAATAAAAAGCCATGCGCACAACTATAACAGAGTAGCATAACCATAACACATAACACAATGAACTTCAAAACTATCATCATGCCCCTAATAAGGACATACATTAGATATATATAGGGTTGGGAACTTTCTCTTCACCTCCCATGCACTTCCTAAGAATATATGTCCTCAAAATAGCCACGTGTACTTACATGCACGTTTTACAAAACTTTTGCTAATAATAGCATGTCTAATAATATTCTATTGTATTCCTATTGATAGCTAAATCCATGCATGTGCTTTCTCTAAAAATAACCACACCTTTCTTTCCAATGTATCCTTCGCTCATCCTTTACGTTATGAAAACTCCAAGTCTATTTTTATCTTGTCCCTAAAAATGGATAAGTCCTCAATCTTCCTCGTATGCGTAGTCCCACGCAAAACCATATTTTTGTCTATACACCCCTCTTGTGCACAATCCAAAATCTTCTTGCAAGTGCATGTTAGTCTTCAATATTCTAGGTACTTAATCAATTTATCATCCCAACATTACCCCACACTAGGTATGTTTCCCATCCCGAGAAAAATAAAATTATTTTGCAAAATACTAGTGGAATGCCCTTGTTTCACCAAAGAATGAAGAATACGAATTCCGCCAAAGAATTAAAAACCAATTTTCCTTAGAGGGAAGGAGTAAAAGAAATTCCTTAATCAATATTTTCTCCAATTTCTTCCTCCCCTTCAATTCCTTACTTTCCTAACCGGTGCATTATCAACAAAGTGTCAAGGACCTCTGCAGGAGTTAATTCATTAATCTTCCCCTTCATTTGTTCAATCAAAACTTCCAGCTTCTTGGTCACTTGATCTAACACATCCATCCTATGTGTAATATATTGGAAGAGTTCCTTCAGCCTACCCTTGAGCGAGGTCTTCAACATGTTTATTATTTCTTGCTTCTACTCCACCTCAGCCAATACCTTTTCCCATTCCACCCTATTATTTTTTTTCTTGGCCTTGAAATTATTCAATTCTACTTCATCTCTAACAATACAATAAATCACCCCGTGATAAAATTCTAGATAATTATCATAAACAAACTCTACCATTGAAGCATATCCCTTATCTTTCACCGCCAACACATCATACTCCATGAAGTGATTTTGTATTTGTTCCCTATCACTCTTCTTTTTCGTGCCAACACTTCTTCTACATATTATATTGTAAGAATTTTCTTTTCTTGTGTGATCATGCATTCCAAATCCTCTAGAAAGTGTAATTCCAATTCATATGAAGGTTGGAATTGATCAACTAGGTTCGGGAACATGATTGTAATTGCATCTCGTGATGCATTCCAACTTTATACACCGCACACATCCATCCATTCTCTTTAGGTACCTCCTACTTTAGTTTCACGATGATCTTATATTTCTCCTTGATCTCTTTATCCCTATCTCTTATTTCCTTATCCTTCTCTTCTATATCCTTGTGCATATTCCTTATGTGACAATCCTTCTAAAAATTATAACCCCTTACATTCATTGATAGTTTGTTAAGTGCATTACACACTTGTTCATCCATTAGCATCTATGCATCAACTATCAAATAAGCCTCTCCTAGTGTCAACTTAAGTTGGGTCTCGATTATAGATTACGAGATAATATTAAAATCTAGATCTTCCATATGCAACTAAAACACCTAGGAAATCTTTCTCGTACATGACAAGGCTTCTTCCTTCATAAAGAATGACCAATGATGAGATATTCTATGGCCATTATGCTTTGATATATTATGTGCAACACTTTGTTAGGATCATCATCATATTGCATCATAGGGCACTAGAGTGTTTTCTTGGCTTCTTATTATTTCCATGGGTCCCTTTCGGAAAACTAAGTGCAAGGGTGTTATCTACGCCACCTACTTCTTCTTTATCAACACTCTTTTCTTATTCTCCCTTCACTCTATCTCATGCTCAACAATGCACTCTACTATTTGCTTTACCTCTTACTCAATATTGTGTTCAATTTCATGCTTATTTTCCTTATTAACTATGTGATTTTAGTAGGCTCTTGTTTCTCCTCCAAAATTTGAGTGATAGGAACCTCAAGACCTTCCACCTCTAGCTCCATGAATGGGATATCTTCTTGATACATGTCACACTCTTCTATATCTCGACTAATCAACATCATGAAGCAAGGGGTCCTTTTGCACACTTCCTCTTCCTCATACCTTATGGAATTTTCTTCATCACTCTCAATCTCCTTTGTTTCTTTTTCACCGTAGACTTCTTCTTTGGTGGTTTATTTGTTCTCATACTTTGTTTAAAATCCTTGCGCACTAGTTTCTTCTTTGTATTTACATTTCAAATAAGAGGTGTATCCTCACTTCCTCCTTTCTCCCTACTTTGGAAGGTGGAGTATCCTCGTGCATTCTCTTTTATCCCATGGTATTCTTCAAGGAAGGATCTTCTAGGATTTTTAACTCTTCCTCCAAATATTTTCTATCAAATCTTCTTAGCTTCATATAGATATAAATATTTGCATGCCTCTAAATTAGCAATTTCTAAAGTAATATAATTGGACATATTTATATCATCTCGATATAATTATCTCCTCATACATGATTTTATTGGGATATACATATGTCTTGTATAATGTATGATACTCATCATCAACATTATTTGCATTAAACCTTAGTTTATGAGCCTTAGAAAATATGTTCACCATAGCTTTAAAGTACCGCAAAAAGATAAAAGAAATTATTTTTTTACACAAAGGAATGTTCAACCCATCCTTCAAATAAAATGGCCAATACGAAGTCTATATAGATATCAAATTCTTCATTTCCTTCCAATTGCATGAACAACTCACTTAGAATGTGCCATTCTACCCTAAATGTCTCACACTTTATTTTGTACCATCTATCCTCCCTAGAATTTAATACATTAGTGATGGTATCACAAGTGTAGTTAGAAAATATTTTTTTAGGGTTTGTTTTTTCCTTGGGGAATGTTATCACCGAATCACAGCACCCCTGTGCATATACCTGAACTCACAGTGTGATTGGATAACATGGGTACTATCTCCAAGTTGTGGGACTTGCTACTTGAGATAGACCTCCAGAGAAAGTTGGTTCTTGCTCCTAAACTACCTGCCACAATCTACTCTAATGCAGGATAAGCTAACTGTTCTAATCTAAATTTCCAAGGGACCAGGGAAAGAGAATACATAAAATGAAAGCCTACACTAAAGCGGTGATACACCAGAAAAGGAGGATGTGAGAGTAGTCTCCAAATGTGTGAAATACAAAGGCAAAGTGCACACTAGAAGAGGTGATGACAGTTCTCCATAATCTAGCAAAATGCATTCACAGCAGTATTCCAAGCACACACAATGATAATGAATTCCTGCAAGAACATAATAATAGACACAATATTCTTGTGGAAAGATAAAAGGGCAAGAAGAATGCAAGAAAACACAGCAGGGGAAGATACATCCACATATTTTATTGCTTCCCGGTATGCATAGATTCAGCCTATTACAAGATAAGGGCCTGGATCACCATGCAAGGAGTCCACTACAAGGGCCTGCAACACACCAAGCTTCACAAAGCAATTTTGGTAGAGCTTTTCTACCCAAAACTCTCCCTTTACAATGAGCCCAACACTCCAATTTATAGAAAAAATGAGAAGGGGAAGAGAAGGAAAAAGGGAAATCCCGAAATATGTCCTTCAACCACCTGTAAGAGGCATTAAATTGAGTGAAATGATTGTATATTACTTGAAAAAGGCTCCCCATACTATCCCATGTGCTGCAACAGAGAAAGAAGGATGACCATGCCTCTTAATTGCACTCCCAGCTACCAAATAAAACACTGTTCTGAATCCAGCCACGTTTTCTTAAAAATATCAATCAATTTCTGATCAAATCTAGAATTTCTTGATTGCTGTGCATCAGGCTTAGAACCACGATTCCAACGGTACCAATTTTGTGTGATTTCGTTGAGAAATGCAAAAGTTATGGCCTTCTGAGTGCGCAGCTATTTTGGGTCCGGGCGTTTTCTCGTCATTTGACGGAATGAGCATTAACCGATCTGAGCTGAATATGTTTATTTTATTTAAATATATCTACCCTCATTAAAAATAATAAATCCAGTTTTTGTGGCGTAGAGGACGTCGTGCTCGTTCCAGAAAGTCCAATTTTATGAAAATCGGAGCTCGGAGTCAAAAGTTATGGCCGTTTGAAGTTCCACAGCCAAACGTTGACTTTTCTTCTCTCGCTTCACCTGCTTCGGATTTTCGCATCCCGCACGTCCTTTGTCCCATTCATCCCAAAAGGCTGAAGTTCCTATTTCGCGAACCAGCCTGGTTCACGTACTTTTGTCCCGTGTCCCAGTGACTGTCAAGCTTTGGGCCGCTTGACTCATTTTGCCTGCCTTAGCTGGCCGCGTACTTTTTGTCCCACGCGTCCCGTGATGCTTTTGGGCTGCCTTGACTCATTTCACCCGGTTCGGCCGGTTCGCGTACTTTTGTCCCGCGCGTCCCAGAGACCGCCTGGACTAGGACTTAGCCATTTTTCATGATTTTTTCTGGCCCGAGCTTGTTTTTTATGCAATTTTTTACATTTCCTCAGAACTTGCTCTCTTCTACTTGGACAGGGGAGTTAGAAAAAATCTGAGGGGACCCTAGAAACATGACTTTTTGCCTTGAATCAATATAATTGCTTGGGACTTAAGAATTTGATGCATGTTATCAAAATTACCTTGAGGGGTGAATTTTGGATAACAGGGAACTCCCATATTTTATCGTTCAACCCATCTTGCACCCAAAGTTCATAACACACAATCAATAGTAGGATTTTTACAAACATGATCTTGTCCCAAGTGCATTTTTACTCAATGATCTCCTTTGTGATGAATAAAAAGGTTATAGATGGTGCCTTCGTATATCTTATTAATGACATGAATCCATCGCTTGTTCACTGTAACCCACCTTTCATGTCCATTCAAATTTTTAAAGAAAATGTGTGGCCATTCTTATAACAAGATCATCGAGCTTAACAATATCAATTGCGATCCCTCCTCTTTGATAATTCATCATGGCAGAAATCTTCTTGACTTCATCTTCATCTTCCAAGTCGAGTGGAAGTTCATTCCTCAGTCTACTTAAGACCACTAAATTTTCCAATTAGTGGCACGATAAGGCACATACTTATTTCAAATGAAATAGAATAAGTCTTCATGGATGCGAACATCAACCATTGATATAACCACTGTGTTTTCCAAAGTAGGGTAGTTCTTATAGTTGAAGAACTCACACGTTATTCAAGATTTGATACCCATTGTCCTCATATATTGGCTTATCATCTACAATACTCTCTTATGTCCTATGAATCAACTCCATTTCTATTTCTTACGTATTCTCACCTAAGCGATGGTTATAATCATTGACCATCATCTTTTGCATATGTGATACCTAATCCTTTCCAAAGAGTACTCCATTTGGGTACTACATCTCAGATTTCCATTCCTCTTGCACGCCTTTAACCATGAGATTCTCCTTTCCCTTGCCTTTTCCTTTTTTTTATATAACAACCTCTTTTTAATACTTTAATACAAGAGGAATTGTTTTTAAACTTCATGCTTCATTGATTTAAATACCCATATATTTAAATCCATCTTAATATTATTTTCATATCTCACCTTTCCTTGTTCTAAATTAAATTAATTTAGAACCAACATCATCTTAGTCAATACTTCCTATAATAATAAACCTTATTTAACCGTATGAGTTGACTAGAACTGATCCCCTCATATTCATTTCATTAAATACGTATACTAAGTATACTATGGTTTATTTATTCCTTCAAGGACATTCAAGTGTTACAATCTAAAGTGCCTATCTAGGAATCTATTATAGAATACCCATCTAAAATCCTACAACTTATATCTAGGTGAAATCTTGACAACACAATTAGCATCTTGTGTTACCTTGGCCAAGGTTTTAAGTCATGTTTTCCATGCTTAATTCCATGACAACATAATCGTCATTTGGAATTTGTCTTTCACCCTAACTCCTAAAAATATTTATCTATATTAGGACTAGATCGTGAAGTGTTAATCATTTACAAGTTACATACAAGGTACTTATTTGGATCAACCTACATAGGTAAGTCCCACAATATCAATTTAGGATGACTAAGGGAGAGTGAGTGTTTCTATTATGATTTTCATCATTAAGGGTCTCCCTCTTTCCCGTAGTCATCATAATATTAAATTGGGTACTTAACCATGTGGTACTATCCACATTTGTGCCTAGGAAAATACTTGCATCTTAGTGCATTATGACCTTCTCATTTAGAGGAGCTTGATGAGATAACTCGACATAAAGAATCGCCTAATGTAACCAAATAATGACCTTAGTCATTAAGTAGGTAAATGTGGCAGCGAACATGCCAAGTAGGTTCGCTGAGTTCCGTTAAATAGGAACGCCATATCTTATGGTTATTAAGGTTATTTGAATAAGTTACAACATATCAATTCCCAGGTTTTAGCAAAACTCTAACTATTATGGAATTCAAACCTACAGATCTAAGAAAAGGTTTCATGTATTCCAATGGCATGCTTAGAGACATTCCATCATGATCATTACACTTGCTAGTTATAGATTTAATTCAACATTCCACATTAAATCCCTTGTTCATATTTTACTTATTAACACTAGCAATGCATCATGTCAAGAGTAGTACTTATATCGTAATTTAATCCTTTTTCTCAAATAAAGTGTTAAGTATAATATTATACTTAATAGGATTAATTCCAAACATTTTCAGCAATCCATAATTTAATTACATACTTTATTCTTTTAAAAGCACAACCATGTAATTCACTCTATTCATAATGATTGCAATACAATATGTAATCTCAAAGATAATGCTTTATTAATGACCGAAAAACTGCCTTTTGTCGTTAATATCTTAGTGAAGTATAACTTTCACTTCTTAGTAAAATACAATACAATTAATTATATTTCTCAATTCAGTACAACATCATCAACAAATAATACTAATACATGTCCACAACTGATTATCAAAATAATCATATCTTGTTTCAAGCATCATGAATTTCTAAAATATAATTCTTTCCATCTTTTCACAGCAAGAACAACTTTATATATTTCATCGAAAGACATAGTAGTGAGAAAAGGTGTAATTCATGTCTTTCTTTATAATCAACTCCGAAATGTTAATAACCTACATGGCAAAGATTCCATTGTACATGGTTAGTTCCTACCAAACTGGCATAATAAGATCTCGTATCTCCCTTAATATTTTATGCCATTTTTTATTTACATAAATAGAATGTTGCATCAATTTAATTCACATAAAGGGCCTATTAGGATACCAAAACCTAATGAAGCAGATCCGAAAGAGCATGTTGCATACACACTACTAATCACTTCTAACAATATATTTACTTGAAATAGATAGAATACATAATAGTTTATCAACAATAATCATTTATGTCATGCATTAGTAGTTATATCACTATCTCATAACTCACGTTTATGACTTACAATTTAAAGAACAATAAATAATTTGATTCTATTTAATCACAATGTCTCACATTCGTGTCAAGGAGTATGTAAATTATTTCATATCTATTTAATCCCTTCAATGTCAATTAACTAGATTAAATATATTTTCGAATAATATTTAACCACACAAAGTTACAGAGCATCAAACAATACCTCATCTTTGAAAGTATTGATAATATTTAATCACACAAAGTTACAGCAAGCGTTAACCAATACACCATATTTGTAGAGTGTTGATAGAATAACTCTCAAGGGTAATTATCGTTATATAAGGAAAGAGTAATAATTTCACTTATATTATCATATCTTATTATATCTTAAAAAAATTTACTAGTACTATATTTAGGAATAGATTAATTGTAATAATACTACCCGTTGTCATGCAAATGTGTGACAAGGAAATTGAAGTTTCGAAGCACGAAAACTATACCCATGTGCTGAAATTTTCATGTTTTATCATTCCTAGGCACCCCAAGTCAAATCCACTAGTCTGGTCACCCCTATTTGATGTAAAATTGACTCATACGTGATTTAGAAAGTCAATTTAATCCCCTGTGATTTTAGGAAGTTTTGAAAAGATGCTATCTTCTCGCAATATTGGGAAGGGCACATTAGCCTTCCCAACACCGAATCAACCCCTTTGGAGTGGAATGTAAGGGAAAAATTCAACATGGAGGTGAATTGAATACCTTATAAAAACATGGAAATGATTTTTTAATGTTTGGGGAAGTTTTGAAAAACTTGGAGCAATCAATAAAAATAGGGTTCACAAGCCTAGCAAGCGACACATGCCTAAAATAGTTGTTGAGCTTGAACAAGATTCTGATAGCTTTGGATGGAGTTATGAGTAAACCAAATCATCTCCAAAAATATAATTCCAATACCTACAAGATGATGAAATCATATTTTTCACAAAACCTTGGCGCATAGGGTTTCAGAGCGTGCTTTCTTAGGTATAGGTGGAGTACCAAATAAAAAATACATTTTTTCAGGGACCAGATGGAAAAATAAATACATGATACCCCCACCATTGGATATAAAATGGAATTTCCAGTCAAGATCATATAAAATTTCACCAAGCAATTCCATTGGGAGCTCAAGTTATCATCGTTCCAAGTTACCCTCTTGGAGATAGTTTGAGAGTTAGTCAATTTTCGGGAGGAAACATGTCAAAGACTAAGAGCTCCGGTGGGATTTTATTTCCCTGACATCCCTAACATAAAGGACATAAACTTGGAAAAATTTACCCATCCCCCATGTGACCTCTGGGACCCTCATGTGACCTTCATATTTGACAGTTTAGCCCCCAAGTGCATTTTTGGAGCTCAAATTCCCTACCATCGGATCGAGGACAGTGTCATCCTCTTGCTCACCGTGGTATTTGATATCCCTCAAATCCCTAAGGTTAGGGACAAAAGACATGGAAAATGTTCCCAGCCCCTATGGGAGTCCTTTGTCATCCACATGATCGGATATCAGCCCCTAGTGCTTTACACCATTTGTTTCACCTCCATTCCATGTCATCCAATCGCCGCCACGTGTCAGCTCTAGGACCACCATGGAATTTGGTGTCCCTCAAGTCCATGAGGTCAGGGAAATCAAGACATAAAAAATTCACCCAAGCCCTACCCATGCACATTTTTTGGATTTAAAAAAAAAACTCCAATCGCTGCTTTTTCCTGCTTTCTAACTTCTAACATTTTTGTGCATAGTTTTTTCCTCCATGATCCTCTCAGTAATTTTCTCACCATCATTCCACCATTGTTGAAACTCAAAAAAAACCTTCCACAAATGTGCTTACCTTCAATCCATTAAATCATGCAAGTCACAAAAGGAAATTTGAGCAAACACAGAAGGAGAGGCACAAAATAAAGAAGGAGAAAACAAAGAAAACTTCATGGCCATGAAACGAGAGGTTGAAGAAATCTCTCAAATGGATGCATGAAACAAAAATCCATATTTTTATGTTCATTCCTCTACCCAAGACCATAAAAAGACACCTTCAAACTTTTCCTTGTGCAATAGATAATCCACAAATAAGAAATCCCACTTCGGCTCAATGAAGAAAAATTCAATCTCACATCAATCCCACAATGGAAATGAGATAAAACTTGCAAATGGGCTCGAAATAAAAAAATATCACAATGGAGGTTTTTTCATCACAAATAGAGACAAAACCATATATGCAAATTTCGAGCTCTATTAACGCCGCTTATGACACTCCGTGCCCAAAGCCACTCCCAGGTTTAAATTTCAAAATTTATTTCCAATCATTCTAACAGGTGAAATCAAGTGAAATTTGGAGGACGTGACCATGAAAATGATTCAAATCTAGAAAAATATACTCTATTGCAAACCAAGCACCAAAATCCACTTTCCAAAAATAGTAAGCTTTCCTACACATGCTTGCTATTTTTGGTAAGTCTTCATCAAAAGTGGCTATGGAAAAGGTAGTGTGCACTGAAGATCTCCAAGAATCCAGAATGATTATCTAGAGTAGAAAATAGTGAAAATGACCACTTACTAAAAATAGTAAGTCCCTTATATGGGTGCTTACTAAAAATAGTAAGTCACCCCAAGAAGTGGTCAAAGCAAAGGCAGTGTGTGTAGGATTGAATGAAGATTTTCATCACATCAAGATGATCAAGAAGAAGCAAGAATCACCTCTTACTAAAAATAGTAAGTCTCCCATCTGGGAATTTACTAAAAATAGTAAGTCACACTCAAAGAGTAGTTTTGGCACAATGGGACATTTAGAACTTCATCGCATCATAGCTTTCCATCAATGAGGATCATCAAACTTCATCAGGGGCAACATCTTCTCCTTTTCTCTCTCTTCCCTCTCCCCAACTTTCTCTCCCTTCAAATGTTCTAATTCTTCATTGGGGTTTGCACTTTTTGATATGCCTTTAAGTCACCTAAAAGTGACTTTAGAAACATAATGTAAATTAAGTCACCTTGATTTTATAAAAGGGACTTAATATTTTGTAATAATATGAGTAATCTAAAGTCGAAGTAAGGCATATGGAGGGTCATGAATAAGATGAGGAGTCGAGTATACTCTATAAACTCAGTAAAGTAAATCCCATCTCAAAGGGTTAGCAATTGATCTTGTAAACTCACGAGTGCATTGTACTTAGAGAAAGCAAAGGAGATATCCATTTTCTTCCACTTTCCTCCACTCAAATTTCTTCCATTCCCACACTATGTACAACTTTTGTTTAAGAAATCAATACAATAAGAAGGATTTTATATCTTTCTTTAACTAAGGGGTTTCTTGATACTTTGTGTTTAATAAATTCTATTTGGTCTTGTTGTTATTTACAAAGTTCTTTCTTCTCGTGAATGCATGTGATGGATTTTCTAACTAGTGTGTGCATGAATCATATTTTCTACCTGCAAAATTAGTTCTCCTACCTCATATTCTCACTCCCTTTACAACTTCTAGACAAATTCTTCCCTAGCAAGAGATTTCTATCTTTCCTATAAGGTTAGTGGAGTGCCCCTGTTAGATCCCTTGCCATAAGGCCACCCACATAAATCCACATTTTCTCGTGCATGCATATACTGAAGCTACACCGTTAAGTAGAGGGACTTAGATTCCTAGAGCATTGGCAAGAAATCCACAAGTTTTTCCACCCAACAAATTTTCTCACCAACAATTTTTGGTGGCCACCATGGGGTAGACTTAGTAAAGATCTGCATGAAAATATGACCTTAAGGTCCAAAAATATAAAAAAATGAAATATTGAAAAAAACAAAAAAAAGAGTTCATAAAAAGCCATTGCTGAAAGATACACTGTCAATTCCTGCATGTGACCTTTCATATTCCATAGTGTATTTTCATATTCCCACTTCAAGAATTTCCAAAGTCGGTGAAGGAAGATACACTAGGTTGAACAGGTCAAGAGGTGTTGTTGATACCAATTTTGAGGCTTTGCAAAATCAGCAAGAACAAATTAGAGATAATCCATACTTCTTCTCTCAAGCCTCCTCTCCATCTGGCTCTTCAAGAAGTTCACCTAACAATCCTATCCAAACTCTTGTTGATACTCCCCCTTCAAATTCTCTCATTTTTCAATCACCCTTGAGCATTGAGTTCCCAAAAGAAGAATAATTTGAAGAATAATTTTTAGAAGAAAGAGCTGAAACAAAAGCAGAAACGAAAATGGAAGATGAAGTAGAAAGACCCCAACCCATTTTTCCATGGGGAATAAATACATGACCACTTGCTCTTGAACCTCCTCTTCATGATCTACCAATAGGTTCCCATAAGAACTTTCCAAATTTCAAAGGTGATGGCACACAGATACTTGAAGATAACATCATCACTATCATGACATCATGTGGAATTCTTGGTGTCCAACATGAAGACCTTCTTTGTGAGATCACATGGAGTCCCTCCAAGAAAAAGTAGTAGAATGGTTTTACCTCCTACCTACCATGTCTATCATAGGTTGGAATGAAATCAAGGATGCCTTTGAAGAGAGATTTAAATCAACTGAATACTTTCATGACCTTTTGGTGCAATTGGCTCAAATGAAGAAAGGAAAAAGTGAAACTATGAGAGAATTTATGGCTCATTTTAAATGATTGCTTTGCAGGATACCAAAATAAGATCGATGTCTGAAAACAATATCAAGAGATTCTTCATCAATACTCAATCATTAGAATTAGGATTTTTGCTATGAAGATCCCAACCAGGGAACATTGTAGAAGCATAAAGAATGGCCATTGAACTTGATGATGATCTCATCCTCTTTGGAAAGATCAATAATCTATCAAAAAGAAAGACCCAACATCTTGGAGACGAGAGAACCAATCCATCGTTGCAAAAATTGGCAAATGAAATGGCGTCGTTGAGGAGGGAAATATTTGAATGATTTTCTTCTCAAAGAAGTAACACAAATCAAATTACAAGATCACTCCAAAGGCTTTCCTTAAAGGCCCCAACCATGAAAGTAAATTGTAGATTCCAAGAAAGTGAAGAAGAGCTCAAACAAGAAAGTGAAGGTGGTAACTTCCTAGAGATTGATGAACTTGAGAACAATAGACAAATCAGATTTTGTGAGTATTCTAGAGGTGATGAATAAGACAAAGAGGATGCACTCATTTTATCATGTGCGGTATTCACTCATTCTTAGTCCGAGAAAAGAGAATCTCCCTCCATTGTTGTAAATAAAAAGAAGAATGAATACCCTCTTGTGGTGAATCCGCAAAACAAAATAATCAATTGAGGATCTCTGATCCCACCCTCCATGGAATCTACATTGTTAAAGCCTGATCCCATAGCAAGTAATAAGTCTCCCAAAATCCCAAGTAATTCTTCTAATACCTATTCCAATTGTAAATATAAATCTACCACCCTGTAAAATCTAGTACTTTGAAAGATCCTAGTGTACCTTTCAAAATACCCCCATTCCCAAAACTCTACTCCTGCTTCCAAACCTCCGTCCTAAATCCAAAAGCAAATCCCTTCGTAACCTTAACCCGCATCTTATCCTTTTGACTTCATAGAATATGAAAAAAAAGCCAAAGTACAGATTACCAAAATTGAATATTTGTAGACTCATCCTAAATAGTTCGAGATGTTTGTCCAGTGTGCATGGTTTTTCTTAACTAAGTTCAGGAAATTAAAACTAACACCTAGTAGTATTAATTAACAAAGTTAAATCAAAATCTAAACACCATCTTGTTAAGATCTAAACAAAGTTAAATAACAACATTATCATAAACTTTGAAATGGAAATCAAACTAACATGTTAATTATCAAAACCTCTACTCTTTAGACTACCAAAACAACTAAATTGAACCTAGGTAGATTCATGGCAATCAAAGTTGATTGTTTGATTTTAAGGGATTAGGAATGGAAGCTCATCAAAGCATGGCTACAAGACCACTTTGATTATTTCCATATGACCCAAAGACTTAAGTGGATGAAATGCAAGAATGAGGCTTAGCTCTTCTAATGGTGAAATGCTTAAGGATGACAAAAGGCTTATAGTGTATGTACTATATGCTTTCTTTTGTTTCTCAAGAATTAGGTGTAAGTGTAGAGGTATGAGGAGGGCTCTTTATATATCCCAATGGATAAAGGGATCTCTACATCCCTTTACATGTGGGATAATAGAGATGTTGAGTTAGTTGTGGATAAGGGGGTTTAAAAAGGGTTGAGTTAACTTTAGGAGAGTTTAGCTTGTCGCTTTAGTGACTCATGTGGATAAAGGGGGTTTATTAATTGATCAAGATGATTAATTAATAGATGTGCAAGCTTATAAAATATTTTTAGAGGAATATTAGCATGATTTAGACTATAGAAGGGGATTAAATCAATTAAATAATGATTTATTGGTTTAATGAAAGGGAAGCTAATTAATTGATAATAATTAATTAGTTTAATAAAGGAAGGATTAATTAATGGAAGGTCATTAATTAGGGTATTTGTTGAATAGAAGACTTAATTAATTACTTATTGTAATTAATTAACGATGATAGAAGATAAGATGAGCATTATTGATGATATGTCACCAATTTGAGGGAAAGGGGATAATTAGCACAATTTAAGTGTTTAAATTGTTCGGGGTTGAAAATAATGCCCTAAGAAAGGATATATCTAAGGGGAAATGATGATGGACACTGGGTCCAAGGAGAAAGCTTTGTGTGTAATGAAACAACACTAGGAAACGAGATTTCCCTAGAGTACGTATTTAAACAAGCAATGCTAGCTTTGTGAATGGTTGTGAATCCGGTGATCTACAAGTCGTGTTGATCAGTGAAGATGTGAAACAAACCAGTAGGATATAGAAAGAATACCATGCGCAAGACACAAGTTTCAGCCATAATAAGTGGGTTACCTATTTTTACAGGTTTTCTAATTTTTAGGATTTTGTGGAGAATTTTGCCTTGTTTTTGGATTTTGATATATATATATATATATATATATATATATATATATATATATATATATATATATGTTTTTGTGTTGTCTAAAATGTGGTGGATAGTGGATGCATAGAAGAAAATAGAAGAAATAGAATGAAGTGCCTAGATGCAAAAGAAAATTCCCCAGGGGAAGAAAGAAGAAACAGTGACAAATAATGTCCCCGTATAGTAGAAAAATTAATAAAATAATTATTTAAAAAATAATAATTATTCGATAGAGTGTGGATAAGAAGAAAACTCGCCAGAGCAATAAAAATGTGCTAGTGAGAAGGAAGCGGTACTAGACAACAAAAAAATCCCCAACATGATGAAAAATGAAAGAAAAATAATTATTTAATTAAAATAATTATTTGACAGTGAATAGAAGAGAAAACAACGGTCAAAACAAGCCTCCAGCATCATGGCTCAGTGAAAAATAGCTTGATATACCCCACCGAAAGGGGGTAAATCACCATGACCAATCCATTTGTTATCCCTACTACCGATTTTTTACCGCGAGACTCAAACAACGACAAGGACGATGGTGAGAGCACAAGACCGTTTGAGATGAGTGGACACATTTTAGGGGTACGACTGACACACTAAGATAGCGTATTTGTGAGTAACCTAACCCTCTTCATTAATTTTGTAATTAATGCTCATAATTAATTTTAGAAGAAGGAAACTAGGGCAAGGTTACACATACGTGCATGCATGGGGGTACAGTGCCCTAATGGTGGCACAAACACCCTTAGAGTGTATGCACGCATGCACAGGCACCAAAAATATGTATACACCCACATGATAGTGGACACACAACACATATGTGTGGATGCGCATGCACCAAAATTATAGCGTACACACATAGGGAACACATATGCGTGCACGTTCAAGCACTCGAAGGATGGTGCAAGCATCCATAGGAAGATGCATGCACATGCATGTTCTAAAAGGAGGGCGCACACCCCATGGGGTGTGCACATGCCCCAAAGGGCATGCATGCACGCTGAGAAGATGGGGGAGATAGGAAAATGCCAAAAATGATGACATTTAGAAGAAAATTAGGATTTTTGGGTTAACCCTAAAAATGATAGGTAGAACTTAGAAGAAATGTTAGTAGCTAACAAATGGAATGATTTTATAGAGACGGTTTCCCATGCTACAGACGTGAGAGTGAAATATGTGCATAGCGAGAGCTAGAGGGGAGCATGCATAGATGAGATTAGTGCACAGTGGTGATACTCTTAGAGGTGGTGGGCCTAGGGCCTCGTATCTCGGATGCCTTCCATCACATTAGATCATGGTCTACTAACCACACCGAATGATCGGTGGCACTACAGAGCTAGTTCTTTAGGATCCCGACTGGAGAGATGACAATTACTCTAGAGGATGTATGGTAGATTCTCTACATACCTATCGTAGGCTCGTTGATCAAATACAAGAGCAACTTTTAGCGAGATCAGGGTGGCAGTCATTGACTTGTTTGACCGTGATGAGATATTGCATGATGGCATGTCAGTTTCATTGCACAAGTGCATAGCTGATCTCGACATTACACCGGGGCCATTATATGTGATGTCACTTATCAGTGGGTTTTTTCTCACTGATAAGACCAAGACATCTTTCCCTAGGGGTATAATGACATTGGTTCATGAGATATTTAGTGGTGAGCACTATTTCGGGGCCAGTGCATACTGGCACATCTATACTAGGACTTGCACCTGATTACATACCACCGTCAGAAGATGGTGGGACTGCCTCCTTACTATAGATTTTGTCTTGGGACCATATAGCTATCGGTGCCTTGTAGGCACATTACATGTCTAAGTCCCAGAGGAGCTATCATACATGGCTTGGGTTTCTGTAGGTGACATACGAGGGCACCTAGGCAGTTTGTACCATTATCAATGAGAGTTTGATGAGTTGCTAGATAGAGACATTATATAGAGGCCTTACAGGTAGATATAGTGGCCAAAGGATGGAGTAGAGCTCAATGTTTTTGTGGTGGAGCACTTCCTTCTAGGTAGTTGTAATTACATTATCAAGTTATATAGAGTAGACTAATGTTAGCGACAGCTGGGCATGGTGCAGGGGTTCCACAACTAGATTTTTGGTATGCCCACCGAGACTCCAAGAGGTAGACCATGGGGCCACACATATAGGCAGCCCAAGCCAGGGCTAGCTTTCTACAGTGGTAGTACAAGCATGGGACCCAGCCCAAGAAATCATAGATCCGAGTACCACTGCTGATTACATGGATTGGTACGCCATTGTTTTACCTCAATGTTTGAATATTCCGCACAAGGCATGAGAAGAAGGCATTCGCCACTACCGAGCTTCCTTATAGAAGTGACAAGAGGGAGGATCTAGCAGCCAATGATCCATATGATCCATTTGATGGGCTGCCACATGACAGGAAGGGTGCAACATAGGTACAAGGACCGAGGTAGTAGGGACCAAGATAGACACTCGCACATGTTACCATGCTTAGATTACGAGAGAAGGGACATGTCTCTAGACTGGTACGAGGGAGGCATAGGGACAATCCTCGTGGTGCATCCAGTGGCATAGATAGCCACCTTACAGTAGTAGCTATAGTAGGCCATAACAAAGAGAGACTAGGATCGAGCTTAGAATTTGAGAGTGATAGTAGAGTGGGATTAGACTCGGGCCCAGGGATGGCTAGGGGAGGTGATGGTGCCATCCATTTCTAGTAGATATGGAAGATGGTAGCACAGATGGCTCAGGTGACGAGCCTATATCAGTAGACGCAGGCTCAACTACAACCTGTGATACTAGAGAGAGATAGGCTGAGAGCAGAGCAAGTCATGGGTCGTGCCAAGCTTCCCTAGGTATCAGCAAAGATAGCATCCTTCTGAAGCAAAAATGGCATAGTGGTGACAACCTAGACTCATAGAGATCTAGCTATAATAGAGGGCAGAGCATCTTACTATAGATCATTATATTATGAGGAAGTTTCGGCTGAGTGGAGGGCACATTCTTACACCAAGAGTTGACCAGAGCGACAAGGTCGAGAGATGCCTCGGCCTTAGTGGAGCAGCCATGGGGAAGCTCGTGGATCAAATGGTGATCATGTTATTCCTCCACCATGGGACATACCAGCCAGCCCATCTGAGGGCTTGAGTCACCCCTGATTCATATTGTATTGATATATGTGCCTCTTGATGAAGGCTATGAGCATCTTATGCTTGATGTACAACATTATTTATGTATAGCAATTTTGACATATGCCTCTAATGAAGGCATTTGTATTCTTTGATTGATGTATATCATCCTTTTTGTATGCCTCAGATGAAGGCATTTTTGATGTATAGTAGTGATGTATATCTATTTTTGATATAGATATACCACACACATGTATATGTATATATGGACATTTTTACATGATGGATATTGTTTGTTATTTTTTATTGAATACATGGATATATGGATGTCTTATGATGTTAGCTAATTTGATTTCACATGTATATGTATCCTAATTTTTGATGTATCGCATGCACTTTGATTTTTAGATGATAGATCTGTAGTGTATATCAAATGTATTTTCACATGTGATGTGCTAGATTTAGTGGATGGGATGATATGATGTTATGGATGTGGGGCGAGATAGATTTTGATATTTGCGATCCCTCTCGTAGACACTAAATTTGTGTCTTACGACACCCTGTGCCCCGCATCTCATTTCACAACCTAACCTCACCACCTAAACCTTACACAATTATTTATTAATTACCTTATAATTAATAAATCCACATCTCCAAACCTGCCACCTCATTTTGCCACCTCATCATGACCTAGCCCTAACCCTAAACTAACCTAATTAAGACCTATAACTTGGTCTACATCCACACCCATGACTAATTACTCCTCACCCGCACCAAAACCAACCTAATAATGACTTGACCAAGCCCACAACTAATCCCTTGGGAGAAAAGGAGGGAAAGTTGGCTATTTTACTAAAAATAGCCCACTTTGACTTAACCGACATCGGTTCCTACTCGACCGTTGTTGGTTACGTAACCGCCATCGGTTCCTTGTAAATGACCTCCCCCAACCAAAAATAAAGGATCGGAATTCATTTGAAATATCTGGAATTCACTTGGCAGAGCAAAGACAAGTGAAGGAAAGAGAAGAGTTTGTAGAGAAGGATATCGAGCCCAAGACTGCAACTGAGTAACTAGAGCACAGTGACACTCGTCCAAGCATTGGGAGAGAAGATAGCTCACTTTTGATTGTCAGATCATCCCACCTGAGCCTTTCCTTCGTCATCACAATCCTTGAACTTGTATCTTCATCAGGAACTAGTAAGTGGTGTCTTGTACGTTTTTAAAGACCATTTCTTGAACTTCGATTCATAGTAATTATAAGCTCACTCCTGTGATCTACTACTCGATAGCACCCTACATCTAACTTTCATTCCTCTACCCTTACATTACCCCAAGAACAACTCCCACACTCTCTGAGTCTTCTCCATCACCCTATTACCTACCCCTAATCATTTACCAACCTTATAAACACCATAACCGCCTTACAGCCAACCTTCTTTGAAAGCCCCTAAATCACCGCCCTACCTATATCGGTTATCAAAGAATGTACACGGTTATACATTGACCGGCATCGGTCACTGTGACTCAAACCAAAACTAGCCTTTCCTCAATTACCTTTTAACGAGGTAACTAAATTGTGATTTCGCAATAACTTCTTTGTTAGCATTTGTGTTAATTCGTATTAAAAGGGGAACTGACCACCTTCGAAAGGAAGTCTAATATTTCCTGGCCCCAGGCGGTTCCTCATTTATTGTCTAACTATAATCTGGTGGTCTTGCATTCTTATTCACAGGTAGTCCTTCCCAGAAAAAAAGGAGTTCTTCGCAATCGATCTGATCTCTCTCTACGGTACGCGCACACCCTCCCAACACCCAACAAGTATTCCTCCTAGCCCTAACCTTTATCTGTTTCTCAAGGGAATGAAAGGATAGAAGCAACTCTATTCTAAGAATGGAAACATTCTATGCGAAACATTTTGGCATGCCTTGGGACCCTTCTTAGGTTTCTTTCTTTCATATAGGGAGCACACTTGCTATTTTTCTTCTTCTAAATATTCACAAGATATTTTGTTATTTTGGTAAAAGAATTTTTCGTTCTTCCTCATCTTTGCTTTAGTGAAAGTCATCTCCTTTGCTTCATCGAATATCATTTTCGATTTGGGTTTAAAACACGTGCATCACATGTTTGCTTTGCTTTTTAATTCTAGTGAACGTAGATTAAGTAACAGGTTGTACATGTGGGGTGATATCCACGGTATTGACGAGAAATTAATCTTACTTTCACCGCACAACACATACCAAATCACATCATAATCAACACAATAGCTCAAACATCCCCTCCTTTTCCGCGGTATTCCTCCGCCTTTGATTGAGGTAACCTTATAAGCCAAAACAAACTTGACATTTCCTTAGGTCTTTTGTTTAGGATTGACATCATCTTACGTCTAAGGCATAAGCCCATAATAATTAAAACTAATCCTAGGGTTAGTCTCTTGATTTTCTTGTGCATCTTGCTTGTTTTTAGTTTTGTTTCTCTGTAATACACTGTTTCAGTGATCACTTTAGAACAATTTTGTGGGTATACTAAGCATTGTTAATCCCAAACCAGCAGCTTCTTACATCTTCTCTTTGCTTTCATAGTGACCGACACCGGTCCTATTCTACCGACATCGGTTAACTGACCGACGCCTATAGTCGACCGACATCGGTTATTCGACCGATATCGGTTACTATTTTTCACAGTTCCCGACAAACCAGCAACCTACCAATTCTAACATTTTGTTGTTGTTTCTGTTCCTAATAGATTGAATCCTTGTTGTGTACTCTTGTCCATGGTTGTTATCACTCGAAACAAGCCGCAGCCATGGTTTCACATGCCTGTTCCGTGCCTTTTCCTGAATCACCCCCTTCACATCCTATGGGGAATCCTACCGACACCAGTGATGTTCCCAAGATCCCTGTAGGAGATAAGGACTTTGCCAAATTTTTGGATGCTAATCCTAGCACCGTACAGTACTATTTGTCCCATACCCCTGACCGTACACCTGATGGTCAACTTCTCGTTGGTATGCCTATTAGTATAGCTGCTCACTTAGCTCCTTCCCCACCTAATAACTCCACCTTACCTTCTTTATCCTTAGCCCCGTCTCCCAACTCAGTGGCTTCGGGGTTCTCAGTTAATCTAGGGCCCCACATATCATTAGCGTTGACTACTCCTAACTCATCTCTCTCACGTGACTTCCCCTTTCATAACTTGCTCTCTACCACCTATCCACATGAGCTTTCCTTCTCAAGTTCCGCCCACCTTTTCATTTCCACACACTTATCCAAAGGGGCTTCAACATCTTATATAAGATATCCTTATTCGATCGCCTCAACATATTCGTCATCAATACCTTATCAACATTTAACCGCACCATCATCTTACCCAACCACCGATTTAATCAAACAAATGATGGACAAGATGCAAAATTTGGAGGATTCTATTTCGAAGCCAGTAGCCCCTCGACATACGAGAAAATTTGTCGAGCCTATTCATCCTTCTTTCCCCCTTCATTCATATCCTCCTCAATGGGAATTACCAAAATTTACTCGTTTTAATAGTAAGGAGGATCCTCAACAACACTTGCGATCATTTAGACATGCCTGCTATCTAATTGCTCATGATGATGCCTTACTACTCTGCACCTTTCCCATGTCCTTATCAAGACCGGCCTTGGAGTGGTACAATGCTTTAACCCAGCACTCAATCTTCTCTTTTAATCAATTAGCCCAATCTTTCTTGGATCATTTCTCCATTAATATTTCCAAGAAAGTATCCATCACCGACCTCTATGCCATCCGACAATTTGAAGATGAATCTATCGCAGATTTTGTTGGACGATGGCGGGGCCTCATCAACCAACTCACTTATGCCTTACCTCAGCCGAGCTCATCGAACTCTTTACGCGGGCTCGCGCTAAGCACATTTCTCCCACCCTCCAAATTCAAACTTTCTCGCACTTTGATGAGGCCTTTACTATGGCTCTGGAAACTAGAGATTCGAGCCTTAGAGCGAGAAATTACGATTGCGCAACAAAACCCTAATTTCAAACCCAAGACTCCACCAACAAACCTAACACCACCAATTCTCACGCATTAACCGCTTGAAATCAAAATGAGCTGTACATGCAGTAATGATCAAATCCCAAGCACCATCTAGTACCCTACCAAAAACCACCTATAAGTATAAAGCCGAGCCCATCAATTACACTCCCTTGGGAGAAACTTATGGTATGATTTTGGACAAATTGCTCAAAGCAGGAGCTATCACCTTGCCTCCTATTAAACCTCACTCCGGGTTTGATTCCACCCACACTATACCTTCTTAGTACAAAGAAAATGACTTCTGTAACTTCCACCACGTGAAGGGACACAAAATACAAAAACTGCAAGATGTTGAAAAACATAGTGCAGAAATGGTTGACACAGGGGATATAACCCTAGATAATCCTAATGCCCCTGCTAACCAAAATTTGAAAATCTTCAACAAACCATTCCCAAACCACTCATCTAACAGTAACATAAACCAAGATATCTTAGCCGAGGAGAGTGTTCATGAAATCCATGTAGTTTTCGACTCCCAACCAAAATCTTCTATCGAGAAAATTCTGAATCAAGCCTCTTCACTAACGCAGGAGCCACACCCCCTTCACCACCATTAAGACAAAATGATAATCTTGCCATTCCTTTACCCATAAAGGAATTAACCGCCCAGAGTTCTCTTCTCACGAATGAGTCTTCTTACACCACATCCCTGTAAGATTGTGAGTAGATGTTATCTAACTTATCTATTTCCCAAACATCTCCTTCCATCACTCTTGCTATAAAAGAAGAAGGCTCGCCACTATTTCTGTCATCCTTAGAAGAGAAACCTCTCGAACCGACATCACCAAATTCTTTAATCATGACGGATCCCCTCAAACATGCCCTCCTACCTATTAGTTCTTCATCTCCTAAATCTTTTCAAAGGACTGGAGTTGACCTCTTAACGCCCATTGATACAAAAGGCCTCATTTACCCCCTGTATCACACCCACAATGGACCGGAATCACAACCCACCTCTCTTCCATATCAAAGTTCCTATTCACATGTGAATATTGTCATCCCTCAGAAGATAGATGAGTCCTATGGGAGTGTTTGAGTACACCATGCTCTACTCAAATGCAGATGACCGATCCGACACCTCTACCATATACCCGAGGTGTTTACAAAAGCTCAAAATGCCTATGTCCTCATCTTCACTCCACTCATCTCTACCGAATACCTCATCCACCTATATTAACCTAACCAAACCTTCCCTACGCTTGGAACATCAACAATACCCATCCCGACACACCCACCTAAATGGTTAGATTTATCCAAAAATAAAGCCGCTAATCCACCTAGAGACAGACCCAATCTCCTCAACTCTAATCTATGCCTTTGTCACAACTAAAACCATCGCCGTCACACCTACCTTTATTGGGACCTCACCCTCCACCTTGCCTCAATACATCATACCTCCCACGTTTTCTTTAAAATGACCTGCACCTTCCGCACCCATATAGAGATCCATGGGTGTATCAACACCATCACACCAAATAGCCGGTCCACCTACCAACCCTAAACAAACACTATCATTAAAGGATTTGTTTACTATCACTCCTCTTTCCCCGTGGTTATTTCCTAGCCACCACGTCATCTATGACTTCATCATCTAACCAGCTAAACATGACTTCTGCGCCAAAGAAGCCACGCTTAGTTACAACCAATCATCAAAACCCCTTGTCTAAACCACCACCCGTACGAACCAACCATACCCAACCATTACCAAAACCCACCCAATCAATAGCCTCATCTTCCTCTGACTTTGACCCACTCAAAGGATCTTATGCCAAGATCCTTGATATGTTGGTGGAGAATGCGACCATTTCCCTACCCCCACTTAGACCCTATGATCCATCTAAACCTCGACCTATATATTATGATGAGTCTAAAATCTGCGCTTACCACCGCACACCAGGGACATGATGGAGAGGGATGCAAAGATTTGAAATCCATCCTTCGTTAGTCATATCTCTCGGATAGAAAGGTTAAGAAAGACAACTTACGAAGGGAAAAGCCTTTAGCTTCAATCGCCTCTCCTATACCACCTGTCCCTGCCTCACCAAAATCTATCATTATTGCAACCCCACCTCTCGAAGATAATGACTTATCCCTACCATCTTCCTCCTCTCATGTTCACGAGATCAACATGATTAGTATTGCTACTCAAGGGCAGAAAAACAATGGGAAAGCTAAAGAAAGCACACCTGCGGCCTCTCTTCCTTCATCCACCATCCCGATCACACCACCACCTAAAGTGGCTATTCGTGGACCTACCTACCTCATCTCGATGGAGTTGCCCACCATAACATGATCAAACACTTCACCAATCACCCGTAAAAATGACACTGTATGATCTCATTCAAACCTCTGAATCTCATCGATAAGCTCTCGTTGAAATCCTTCAAGGGATAGAGGTCCTACCTAACGAAACCTTGCCCGTTACCTCCATCTTAACACCCAACCACATTACTTCTCTCACCAAACAATCTACCACTACCATCCCCTGACAAAGCCAGCTGCTGCAGGTTTCTCAAGACGAAATTGTCGACTTTGGTGTAGAAGATCCTGACCCTACTCTTTTCATCTCGGCTTACATCCGGGACATCCGCGTACGCGTGTTATGATCAACGGGGGTGCTAGCTTAAACATCATCTCTTCCAAAGCCTTCCAACAAATGAATATTCCTTCTAGCTACATGTGTGCCAACCCCACCATGTTGCGTTCATTCAATGATGCTATTACTTCTACCTTAGGCACCGTGATCCTTAACATTCATGTAGGGCCACGTACTTTACTCCCGAACTCTTCTATGTCCTTGAGGGAGAATTCTAATACAACATGTTGTTAGGACACCCTTGGATTAGAGCTATGGGATGTGTTCCCTCCACCTTACATAGATACATAAAATTTGAGTATGAGGGGAAGTCCTACACCGTAAAAGTTGACGCTCCCCCTTCAAAACCTGTAATATGTTATATTGCCTAATGATGTGCTTGTACACTCCAACGCACCCATTCATCTAACCCAACCATCTACTTCACCACACCTCCACCATCCACCTTAGCCGTACCTACACCTTCAACCAATGAAACCGCCACCGTAAATACAACTTCCTTCCCCGCGAACAACATCCAAACCTCAGATCCTTTGGTAGATGTTTTTCAATGCCTTACTGTTGGGGAGTATCACCTATATAACGTTAGCACTTTCCATACCCCACAAGAGTACATACGCTACATGCGCATCCTACCTATGACCATCGTGTGGGGAAGTAATCCCCTACGGACCACCTAATTGCCACGCCAACCTAACATACGGGGGGTGTCGATACATCCCATGTCACCCCGAACCTCCCCTTGGTGTGGTTCCCTTCCAATCTGATTTTCAATATCTAACTAATCGTCATTTCACCATCACCTTCCTGACACGTTGTGCTTGGAAGGGATTTGGTTTCGGTCTTTATGAATAAGGCCGACATACGATCATTCCCATGACTACACACAAACACAAAGATCATCATGGTCTTGGATTCTCTGAACCACCTACACTGACGAAACCACATAGTCGTTGTATCCACGAAGATGATGAAGTCACCCCTTCTGAACCATCATCACCCATTTTGCCATCGTCACCCACAGAGTCGATAGACCCGAAATCTATCCCTCCTAACTTTTTTTTTCGTAAACGCTATCTTCCTGGGTCCTCTCACTTATCAACGCGATAATGAAGACCCATCTTCTCTTCCCCTTCTATATCCAGACATGATTGAAGAAGACTTGCCTTCAATTAATGTTGTTGAGTGCCAGGATGATGACTCCATCCTCACTTATCTTGGTGCGGATGACTCTTATATTCAACGCGCCTTACCATCTGAAACTCAAACCATGTTGAATGAGTCGACTATAGAAATCAACATCCACACAGAGGACGATCCTCACATTGTGAAGATCGATAATCTCTTAACACATCGTAACAAATTGCCTTCACTACCTTCCTCCATGCCCGTAACCAAGATTTTTCTTGGTCCTACACCGACATGCCAAGAATCGATCCCGACATTGTTGTCCATAACATTACCTTGAAACTCAATCCAAACCGCTTAAATAAAACCGAGAAAAATGCATCCACGCATTTCCCTCTTGGTCAAAGAAGAGCTTCAACGACTCCTTTCTGTTTTCCTTCATCTTACCTATTGACTATCCTCAATGGATTTCTAACATCGTACTGTTATTAAAGCAATGGGGACTTCGGATATGTACGGATTTCTACGGGACCTTAACCTTGCTTGCCTAAAGGATGACTTCCCCTACCAAGTATTGATCAACTTGTTGATCTCATCACGTGGCCATGAGATGCTTTCTCTCATGGATGGCTTCTCGGGATACAATCAAATTTTGGTAGCCCGCGATCAACATAAAACCACCTTCTTAACTCCTTGGGAACCTTCTGCTATCGTGTCATGCTATTTGGCATTAAGAATGGTGGTGCAACCTATCAATGGGCTATGACTTACATTTTTCATGACATTATGCACACTATCCTTGAAGATTATGTCGATGATCTTCTTGGCAAATCTAAACATCGCAGTGAACATCTCGATGTTTTAACCATTATTTTCGATCACCTGTTACAATATTATGTTCATCTTCAACCAAAGAAATGTGTCTTTGGTGTCCTTTCGAGGAAAACTCCTTGGTTTTATTGTCTCTTTACGTGGCATCGAGGTCGATCCAGCTAAAGTCAAAGCTATCCTAGAAATTCCCCCACCCACTAACCTCAAACAATTACGTAGTTTATAGGGCAAACTCCAATCTATCCGGCATTTCATCTCACAACTCTCGGATTGATGTCAACCTTTCCATCATCTCCTTAAAAAGGACATTGTCTTTCAATGGAGCGAAGAGTGCCACCAAGCCTTTGAGGCTCTTAAAGCCTATCTCTTACAGCCACCCATGCTTATCCCACCTCAGGACGATCACCCTTTCTACCTTTACCTTTACGCCACCGACCATGCTTTGTAGGAGCCATGCTCGCACATCATGACTCTGTGCATCGAGAACAAGCCGTTTATTACATAAGTCATACTCTTGTGGATTACGAGACTAGGTATACACATGTAGAAAAGTTATGCCTAGCCCTATCATTCGTGGCCACCAAACTCCGACACTACCTCCTGAATCACAAAACTTTTTTCATCACAAACGCGGACCCCATCCATTATATGTACACCAAACCTCATCTAAACCAACGCATCTCCCGATGGCTTATGCTCCTCGCTAACCTCGACCTTGAGTTTGTACACCATAAATTAGTCAAACGACAAACTATCGTAGACCAACTCATGCGGAAGCCCCTTTACCTAGGGAACAATTTACCAATTTTACTTTACCTGACGAACTCATCGCCACTTTTTCACTCAATGAGGAGTCATATCCAATGACCCTCTTCTTCGATGGATCCAAATGCCAGCGCGACGGAGGGGCCGACATTGTTCTCATTCCTCTTGATGCTGAACCTATGCCTCTTTCATTCTGGCTCGATTTCCCCTGCACTAATAATACAGTGGAATACGAGGCCCTTGTTTTGGGTCTCCAGGTTGCGTTACACTTAGGTGTAAAATCTATTAACATTTTCGGCAACTCTCAACTGGTAGTCAATCAAGTTACGGGCATCTACCAATGTAAAAATGAGGAACTTCAAAAGTACAAACATTACGTGGACTCACTTTTGACCTTATTTACTCATTATTCTATCTAAACAATTCCCTGCTCAACTAATAAATTTGCGGATACTATGGCTTGCTTGGCCTCCCAAATTCCTACCTCACCAACTGACTCTGACATATTTTTCTTGGTCCAACAACTCTTTGCCCCATCTTACTCGACCCGGCTCTTTGTATGGTAAATAATGTATTTGCTAATTCACAGGATACCTGGTATCACAAATTTCACGACTACCTTACAGCCTCTGTTCTCCCACCTGACCTTACTAGTAACAGCAAATGTGCTTTTCTTAAAAGTGTTTCTCTTTATGTCGTCATGGGGGGACTCCTCTATAAACGTGGCTTTGATGGCATCCTCCTTCGATGTCTAACCGGCGCGGAGGTCACCTATACCATCCAACAAGTCCATGACGACATTTGTGGTGGACATTTTAGTGGCCTTGCCGTGGCCAAATGGATCCTTCGCCTAGGTTTTTATTGGCCTACTCTTAATAATAACTGCTACGAATATGTTAAGCATTGTGTTATGTGTCAACAACATGTCAACCTTCAACATACTCCTAGTCATCCACTACAGGTCGCATGAGATCTTTGGCCTTTCTCACAATGGGGTTTAGACCTTATTGGTGAGATTCACCCACCCTCTTCACAACGTCCACCGTTGGATAATCACAAAGAATAAATATTACACTAAATGGGTGGAGGCCATTCCACTCATTTCAACCAAAAAAAAAAATCGCAAAGTTCATTAACCATCACATTATCTGTCGCTTTGGTGTTCCTCATCGCCGATAACGAGATAATGGAAAATCTTTCAAAAATAAGTTGTTACAAAGACCTTTGTGACAACTTTGGTATCAAACTTAGTTTCTCATCACCTTACTTTCCACATGCAAATGGTCAAGCCGAATCTTCTAACAAAACCCTAACCAAAATTCTCATGAAAGTCATTAATGATTTTGGAAGCAATTGGCTTTGATCACATCCCCTTTGCCATTTGGGCTTATCGTACCAAAGATTCGTACCTCCACTAATGCCACACCATTTTCTTTGGTATATGGTAACGAGGCTGTCTTGCCTCTCGAAATACAAATACCCCCCTAAGAATATCTCTCCGGATATTCTCACCAATGATGATTTCTGCCAAGAGTAATTAGCCCAATTGAAGCTTCTTGACGAGCGTCATCTTATAGATCTTGACCACCTTCAAATCTATCAAAATACATCAAGCGTGCTTATGATAAGCGACTTCATGAGCATACCTTTAAGATTGGTGATCTTTTCCTCAAAGAGAATCAAAATGTAACCAAACTAGAAAAGAGCAAGCGTGGAAAATTTTCTCCAAATTGGATTGGGCCTTACATTATCACTTACACTTATGGATCGTGCACTTACCATTTAGCTTTTCTCAATGGTAAACTTGAGCTTCGAACTCTTTAATGCCTTGCATCTTCGACCATTCTCTTGTTGAATTTAGTATTATATCACTTCTTATCTACCTTTCGCTCGTCCCTTGAGCTCATTTACCACCTCATACACCTTGCTTCATGCATTTCAAAATAGAATCACGCTCACATGGTTTGGTCCTCATCTCCTCTTAAAGATGCCTTCCCCTATTTAGCTCGGTCCATGACTTAAAAGCATCAAAATAACACGTTCTAAATTATACAATTATGGGATATTCTTGAGTCAAACTTCTTACAAAACTAGATGCTTCATGCCAAACGGACATCTAGACCTCAAAGTTATACATAGACTGCTCCCTTGAAGGACAGCTATGTGCAAAGCCACATCTGCTATTATAAGTAGACTGCTCCCCCAAAGGACAGCTATACACAAAAGCCACATCTGCTACTATAAATAGACTGCTCCTTTGAAGGACAACTATACAAAGTCAGCCTTTATCAGAAGCTTCTCGCATTGATCAGCTCCATGAAGAGCTCAAGAACAACGAAATTCATATCCCATATGGACTTCCCACATCGATCAGTCTATATCCAGAAAAATAAAAGCAGTATTCAAAAGCACTTTTGAGTCATGGACTTGTCTATTTTGGTTTGGTTCTCTTTCGTCAGAATAATCACTTTATAACAAGTTCTCTGCACCCTAGCTATACCATCCACCTCATCTCACCATTCTTCAAAACCACAAAACTCAAGGGACGTGACGTATATCCGATATATTGTGATTATACAACTCTTTTCACCTATCGACTTCTCACCTATGCAAGGTACCTAGGGATTCAAGTTCATCCTACATTAATAAGTGGTTTGTTTAGCTCTTCTCAACTACGGGACACTTTTGCCTCTTTTACTTGAATCTAGGATTGTGTGTTGACCTTAATCGGATTACACGGTTCCTAATACTTGGGTAAACTAACCTTCACTTCACCTATACCTACACTAATACCACCAATACCTTACCAAAACCAACAACATTACCCTACCAATATCAATATTTTTACCAACCAACAAATTACCTAACCATAACCAAATTACAGAATTCACCTCTCCACGGTTCTAAGGAGAACTACATCGATCCGAGGTCCCTCCTTGCTTTGAGCAATGGGCTATGTAGGCAGCACTTAGGAGACATGGGGTCTCCCAAGGTTAGCTCGACCATCCCCTACCATAACCTATCATGTGTTGTAAATATAAATATTTTTGTGTATTTCTATTTGATAACATTCATCTTTATCCTTTTTCAAAACAAACATTCAAAACACAACCATTCTTATTATTATCATAACTCAAATCAACATACATATTTAGTTTTATTTAGATGTTAAACAAATACATCTTCTCTATCATCAATGTGTAGGTCGGCATCCTTATTTATTCTTCTACCCCTATGAAATTCACTTAGACCCTTGCACCTCATCCCGAACTAGGTGATGATCGTGATCGTCAATGCCGCTCGCCTTGGCCTCTCCATCCTCAAAGGTGCCACTGCCCTTGGTTCCTCCCACTGATCTGCCAATCTCTCCTGTAACATATGAATACGCCCTCTCGCATGGATGAATCTCACCTCAAGTCTCTCCACTCATGACTCCGCAACCGCTAACAATCCCATTGTCTCATTCACCCGCGTTTGAAGCTGGTGAACTAAACCCTGCAGGTGATCTCTCTCCGCTGTAATCACAGCTATGTCAGGATGATCGGCCCTCTCACGTGAACCTCGCAGCTCTGCTACCCACCATAATCTATAAGCCTCTGTCACTCCTACATCCATTACCCTGCGATCGGCTGCTATCTCTTCTGGTCCTTCTGGAGGTGTCGGCCGGGAGGTGAGAATGATGCCTCGGCGTCGATCCTCATGTATGGTCTATAAGCCATGGGTATATCTTGAACAAATCCAAATTATTGCCACACGCGATCTAGAGGAATCCTCTCGTACTCACCTGGCCTGTGCCCCGTGATCCACCTTAATCGCTCTACACCCCTCAAATCCTTAGCTATGTTCTCTGTCACCATATAGTTCCCGTAAGGCCTCCAACGGATATCCGTAATTGTCACCATCTCCCACACCTGCCTATAATACTCGACGTCATCTGTCACGGCCTGGGATCTCACCTCTTGCTCTGTTTGGACCCATCACCTGAATCCCAACCTCTGCACTTCGTCTCTCCGGACTGGATGGGTCAGCCTATTGGTCGCACACAAACAATGTGCTCATAGGCCTAACAATGTAATAAGTATGCACAATCCAGTGTAGTCTTGTGATTTCACCTGCAGGCCCATAAACCCCTATATAGCTCTTCCCGATATGCGGTGCCCATGTGAAAGTCACGCTCCTTTCTATCATTTCCCAAATAATACACATCAATACTTTTGGAAATCTTCCCCCATCCACCCTCGGTAATACATAATACCCCACCGCTATCATTAATACCACTGCTAACCTTGTTGCCTCAGGGTGTCTTTGCAAACATTATACCATAAGTGAATGTCAAACCTCGCTGTGTCAAATCTCATGCAACTGGACCAAATACTACTGTTATCGCTCCCCGCGCTACGCTAGGCCCCCCTGCTGATAAAAACTCGGTCTTCCTGTGGTGGGAGCCTCAAAATTCAAAACACATCTTCCAACGTCACTGTCATCTCCCCTATTGGTAGATAGAAGGTATTCTTTTCTAGATTCCATCTCTCAATCAACGCCTACAACATAGCATGATTGCGTGTGATTCATGAATAATAGTGGATTCCACTTAACCCCACATGGTTTATCAATGCCCACTCAGCTGGTGTTACATCCGCTCGGACTCGTGACAACAAAGCTGGCACCCTATCATTCATCCTCAACCCTGCCTCTGCCTGCATACATCAAATCAACAAACAACCATTCAATAAATCAAATCCCCAAGTGTTTTTCTCACATTCTGGAATTTCATACAGTAACCGATATTGGTTATAGATAACCGATACCGGTTATCTCTAAATGATATCGGTCACCACAATCTACATACTACCACTCGCTTAAAAACACCACCTATGATAATTATTTGCTCGTTTACCCCTCTCTGTACCTACACACATACCCGAAATCCCTGCTTACCTACCCCATAACACTCATCCCACCCCAAACTCTTGCCTACTCACCTTTCTGCCCATTTACCTTACCACATTCTATTTTTAACCATGCAAAATCTAATTCTAACCAAAAACAAATTATACCTCTGGGGATCCAGCAGCTTGAGGTGGAACCTGTCTATCTCCTCTCTGCCCGCTGAATGCTTCTCTTTGTTCAGCCATGTTCACCACCCTCTTCAATATAACTTGCCTTTCTGCCTTCTTAATCTCAGCCCACAATCACTTTACCTATCTCTTTCCTCCTTATCACTCAATTCTACCATGCAATTACCTGTATAAGTCATCAACGATGTCGCAGTCTTGTATTTAACTTGTTGCATGACTCTAAAAATAAGAACTTAAGTTGCCTCCCAAGGTTTTCTATTTTTAGAAAAACTTGTTTTGGCATAACCAATATCAGTTACATAACCGGTATCGGTCATATAGCTACCGATATTAGTTAGCTAACCGATATTGGTCACATGTCTCCTTTTGCTTAAACCTAGGCCTTTTCTTTTTTTTTTGCATTATTTTGGTGGCGCCTGCCTCTTTTCCCTGCATCACGACATCGTTATCAATATTTGTCATCAGAATCCCATCAACACATATACATATCATCAAAATTTCATCAAACATTATCTATATACATTAAATTTCAATACCATCGACAAAACACATGAGACATTTTAATATATACATCAAATCAACCATTATACACACCATGTGGATCAAACTCATCATCTATATATATCAATGTCAAAATATACAACTTGCCCTGCATGGGGCCTCTGTGATCTAAAAAGTACAAAGCCGGCACGCAGGCCGCTGTCTCTGTCAAAATCTCGACTCGGCTCACAGGCCGGTCTCTCATGTCAAAAATATACTCGGCTCGACAGGCCGGTATCAACTATACAAAATATACTTGGCTCGCAGCCGGTATCAACTATACAAAATGTACTCAGCTCGCAGTGGTATATACAACAAAAATGAATAAATAAATCCTATGTGGGCACGCAGGCCTCTATATACATACTCGGTTCGCAGACCGGTGTCTATATCCAATAACAAAAACCCATATCTGCTCCTAGGATGTCTCAACTCTCTCCACCACCCTCAGCCCATCCCCCTGCTGGTCTCTGTGCTGGCTCTCGCCTCCTCCCTGTAACCGACCCACCGGCTGTGGCTGCGGCCCCCTGTGATCTCTGACTCCGGGATGTCTCGGCTCTATGCGCTGCATATGGCTGATAGTCGGCCCCGGTACCATCGAGCACGTCCTGATAATACCAGGCCTCCGCTCTCACCTCCATATAGCGGGCCCGTGCCACCATGGCTGGTGGGGCTGGTCCCCCGACTCCTAATAGAAGTGGCCCCTACCCTCCGATACACCCTATGCAATGGCGGTGCACTCACTGTACTGTGCTGCTCGTGCTGTGCGGCGGTGCCTTTTCCTATGGCGAAGTGTGCTGCATTTGCACTTGTGCTGAGCTTGTCCCTCGTGCTCAAGGCTAATCTACCCATGTAGCACCCCAATCTATACTGCGGCAGAGTGCCCCTATAATAGCTGCACCTATCCCAAGAGACGGTCCTCTCTCATATAATGACCGCCAAATTTGGTTTGTGTGTGGTTTGTCCTCTCTGGCTTCTCTACCACGCCCACCAAACCAAAAAGGCACCTGTCACTCCGGCATCATCCACTGTATCATCAGCCGGTCTCTCTGCTACCCAGTCTGGGTCAACTGGCTGCGGTGTAGGTAGTGGTGCCTCTACATCCTCCCTCTGGTACTGTGGGAAGGGAGGTGGCTCATCCTATCGTAAGCCCAACTGACGTCGTACCCTCTCTAGGGGTATCCGCTCATACTCCTGGGCCTCCGTCCAGCTATCCAGAAGCTATACTGGATCCAGCGTAGCTGTGCTCGGGCTCCTCCTCGGGGCTGATGGCCTCTGTAGGGCCTCCATATAATATCGAGTGCGGTCAGGCCCTCTAACATGTGCCGGTAGTATGCCACATCTTGCCTGTAATCACTGCTCGTGGCTGGCCCACGACCCCCAACCACCTCTGAAATCCATATCTGTACACTATCTATGGCCCTGGCTACTGGGGCAACCCTCTTTGACCGTCGTATCATGAGATGATATGCTCGTAAGCCCAGTAGTGTAACAAAAATTTCGAACAGATACCAAATCACCTCATACGGCGATAACCCCAGAGCTCTCTGTATAGCTACACCAGATACACTGGTGCCCAGGCATAATAGGTATGCTCCTCCACCATCTCATGTAAAACTCCCATCAAAGCCCGTGGGAAGTGGCCTCCCTCTGAGTCAGGGAGGGCGAAGCAGGTGATACCAATCATCATCAACACGGCAAGCCGTGTCTCCTGTCTATGCACGTGATACATGTCACCGTAGGCAATGCTCACGCTGTGATAGGTAAGCAATGGGGCTGCATCCCCAAATACATGCAGGATGCTTGTCCATCGCTATCTCTCGCATCCACCTAGAACACTACCTCACCTATGATCGGTAGTCTCAGGATGTGATACACATCCTCTAATGTGATAGTCATCTCTCCAGTAGGGAGATGGAAGACATTGGTTGTCGGATCCCATATCTCGATGAAGGAAACCATTAGGCTATAGTCCCTATCCACATCCCTATACCTCTGGACTCTGCCGAGTCTAACCTCTCGCATGATGGCCCACTGCGCTGCAGTCACATGTGGCCGCATCCGCCTCAATAAAGGGGGCATCCGATCCCGCATCGTGAGCTGCTGGCGTGCCTGTAAAAACAACCCACTTCATCAGGCCTACCCTTTACAAAACCAACTACCTTAACCCTCTATACCCACTTACCCACCCAACCACAACCTAACTCTATAACACACATCTACACCCACCTATCTTACCCTATACATCTACGATATCCCCTTTACTTATCTCACACCCTACCAACCACCCCGATCTACTCTAGCCATCTAACTATACCCCCGCCAATTTAACACCTCCTACTCCATACACAACACATAATCTATCCTACCCGAACCAGCCCCCAACAACCCCATTCCCCCACCCCAATCACCTTTCCTATCATCTCTACCTCCTCCCCCCCCACCCACCCCCAAAAAAAAAAAAAAAACAAAACTCTAATAACGAACAAAAAACCTAACTCCTACCCATGATGACCGGTACCGGTCACCCTCGACCGCCATCGGTCCCCCAATCGCATTATATGTACCGACACGGTTAATAATTGACCAACTCCGGTCTATCAACATAGCTATTTGTAAAATCTGTTCTATGACCGATGTCGTCGCTTTAGTGACCGACATCGGTCACTGCTTTCTCTGTCGGGGCCGAACCCAAAACGGCCCGCAAAACCTCTTTTTACCTATTTCTACCCATTTACCCACAAGAAAGACCTAAAAACTTACCCACCCTACCGTTTTGGCCTAACTAGCATACCTACCCACTCCATTTTACAAATTACCTTCATTTATTCATTATTTTATTAAATTTTGGATTCCTACCCCAAAACCCACATTCTAGTTAAATTCATTAACTTCACATAAGTAGGGGTTCGAGCGCCTACTGCGAGTCACAACTACACGTCATCGTCATGGGATAGGTTGCGGTGGTCCGGCACCTCCTGCTCCTCCAGGGTGCCATGCCATGGCTCCAAATCTCCTTAGCTGGGTCCTCAACCAATCAACCTCTACCTCCTGATCGCTGGGTCTACCAATCACTCACTCCTCCACTCAACTAGTGCCAACTCAGCCCACAAACTCAACAAAATCACTTCACACCTCAATTCACAAAGTGACAATGACATGCCGTATTTTTTTTTTTATAGGTTTTGACCTATAACCGATACCGGTTATTTCGCGCCCTAGAATACCGGTATCGGTCTTGTAACCGATATCGGTCGCACATAACCAATATCGGTTACCTACTTCCTTCACCTAACTCCCACCTTTATCCAGCAATCTCCACTTTTTCCCGCATCACCTACCCCCGGCTTTGCTGACTAGCCTTATTTTGACTTCAATTGGCCTGACCCAAGCCCGCAACCAACCAATCCGGCCCGACCCATGGCCGCAACCAATCAATCCGACCTTACCTGACGCGCAACCAACCAATCCGGCCCGACCTATGGCCGTAACCAACCAATCAGGCTCACCCCAAGCCCGCAACCAACCAATTCAGCCTGACCCACGGCCATAACCAACCAACCAGGCCCGACCCAAGCTCGTAACCAACCAATCCGGCCTGACCCAAGGCCACACCCAACTAATCAGGCTGGACCCACGGCCACAACTAGTCAATCAGCCCAACCCAAGGCCGCACCCAACCAATCAGGCCCGACCCAAGGCCCTCACCAATCAATTAGCCTGACCCAAGGCCGCTCCAATTAAGTACCTCGACCAAGACCCGTAACTTACAATTTTATCCACCCATCATGTAGCCTTTTGTTCAATCGAGCTCACCTGTTCGTGTTTTAGCATGATTAGGATACTTGACTTGATTAGTCGATTAACTTTGCCTGGGCGAGACCATGACGTTTATCTCAACCAAGCCAACCATTTGAGTGCTTGCCAACATACCTAAACGTTCTTGTACCTTACCCATTATATCCCCTGGAGCTACTTCCTATGCCTTGGATACCAGGATTATATCAACCTTGTTTGGATAAACTATCGACCTTTGCCTATGTATTGCTTGTTTGCTCTTCAAATCGTGTACCCTGGTCGCACTACTACATTTCAACGTGCGTCTACTTCCTTGAACTTACCCCACCCATCTTACCATCATCTCATCATCATTCACCCTTTATCAACCCTATCCCTGATTTCACGTCGCCTCAATCTATGATAGATTTGAGGGGGATTACCTATACCCTTAACGGGAGTAACCACTTCTTATTATTGTCAGTGCAGCTTTACAAGACAAGCTACACGACAACAAGGGGCTAATGTAGACACCAAATTTGTGTCTTACGACACCCTATGCCCCACATCTCATTTCGCAACCTAACCTCACCACCTAAACCTTACACAATTATTTATTAATTACCTTATAATTAATAAATCCACATCTCCAAACCTGCCACCTCATTTTGCCACCTCATCATGACCTAGCCCTAACCCTAAACTAACCTAATTAAGACCTATAACTTGGTCTACATCCACACCCATGACTAATTACTCCTCACCCACACCAAAACCAACCTAATAATGACTTGACCAAGCCCACAACTAATCCCTCGGGAGAAAAGGAGGGAAAGTTGGCTATTTTACTAAAAATAGCCCACTTTGACTTAACCAACATCGGTTCCTACTCGACTGCCGTCGGTTACATAACCGCCATCGGTTCCCTATAAATGACCTCCCCCAACCAAAAACAAAGGATTGGAATTCATTTGAAAGATCCGAATTCACTTGGTAGAGCAGAGACAAGTGAAGGAAAGAGAAGAGTTTGCAGAGAAGGACATCGAGCCCAAGACTGCAACTGAGTAACTAGAGCACAGTGACACTCGTCCAAGCATTGGGAGAGAAGATAGCTCACTTTTGATTTTAGATCATCCCACCTGAGCCTTGCCTTCGTCATCACAGTCCTTGAACCTGTATCTTCATCAGGAACTAGTAAGTGGTGTCTTGTATGTTTTTAAAGACCATTTCTTGAACTTCTGATTCATAGTAATTATAAGCTCACTCCTAGATCTACTACCCGATATCACCCTACATCTAACTTTCATTCCTCTACCCTTACATTGCCTCAAGAACAGCTCCCACACTCTCTGAGTCTTCTCCATCACCCTATTGCCTACCCCTAATCATTTACCAACCTTATAAACACCATAACCGCCTTACAACCAACCTTCATTGAAAGCCCTAAATCACTACCCCTACCGATATCGGTTATCGCAACCGGTACCTGGTTATACATTGACCGGCATCGGTCACTGTGACTTAAACCAAAACCAGCCTTTCCTCAATTGCCTTTTAACGAGGTAACTAAATTATGATTTCGCAATAACTTCTTTGTTAGCATTTGTGTTAATTCGTATTAAAAGGGGAATAAACCACCTTCGAAAGGAAGTCTAATATTTCCTAGGCCCAAGGCAGTTCCCTCATTTATTGTCTAACTATAATCTGGTGGTCTTGCATTCTTATTCACAGGTAGTCCTTCCCAGACAAAAAGAGTTCTTCGCAATCAATTTGATCTCTCTCTACGGTACGCACACACCCTCCTAACACCCAACAGGTATTCCTCCTAGCCCTAACCTTTATCTGTTTCTCAAGGGAATGAAAGGATAGAAGCAACCCTATTCTAAGAATGGAAACATTCTGTGTGAAACACCCTCTTTCCCCCATTTGATGATACGATATGTGATGATTAGCTTAGCATTCATGTATGATGTATACTTAGATTTTCTTAATATATTATGTATAGATGATGTTAGATGTGATGATATTGATAGAAATATGATGATGTGTAAAAATGATGCACATGCAACATGAAAACAAAATCAAATGTTAACAAATAACATAATGAACCAACACAATAATGTACCATGAGTCACTAGCATGCACAAACACACTTCAACATGCACAAGAAAGAATAAATCTTATCTAAACAAGAAAAGATGAATCCTAACAATGTACGTCTAAGTAACAAACAATACAAACATATAAACATGAAGCAACTATACAAGCAATCAAGCAAGGAAAGAAACAAGATAACAAAAGTAAAATAACATGAATGTTTTTCTAAGATTGTTTTGTAAAACAATTTTCTATTGTTTTATTTTTGTGAAACAATTTTCTATTGTTTTGATTTTCTAACAGATTTTACGGAGCTATGCATAGGTAACCAAGAGAGTGTGGATGTCCCCAGCATTAGATGGGGAATACACAAGGAAAATGCCACGTGCTTATAAACAAGAAGGTAAAGTCGTAGAATTGCCCCAAATGTGAGATGGGAATAGACAAAGACCATTCCTTTATAGACAAATAAGAGGAGATAAAGGCTGGATCAAGGCTTGACAAGATTAGGCTCACGGGGAATCCCGCGGTAGATGTAGAACTAGCCTAGGCTAAGGAAAAGTACCCTCCAAATGTAAGATTCTTGTGAATAACAAATCCTCCCAAGTCTTTGGAAAATGGTTTTCACCTAATGACCTATCCAAAGTGCCACAATTGTGTGGTTTTAACTTATGGATGACTTATTTTCTTGTTTTCTTTTTCTCTTATTTTAATTTTTTTGTATTTTGATTATTTTTACCTTGTTTTTGGTTTTATTTTATGATTTTCGTGCCATGTTTAAGCATAGAACCGCTTAAGGTGCATGACATTCATGGGCTCGCAAAGATCATCACCATTGGGGTGGGAAAGTTTGTATGCTCCCATGCCATACTTGGCCATGATAACATAAGGTCCTAACTAATGCGGTTCAAACTTTCCTTTCTTCTCTCATTCTACCCTTGTGTTAAACTAATTTTCCTTCATGACCAAATCACCAACCTCAAATTGACGAGGTATGATCCTTTTGTTGTAATTTCTAGAGACTCTATTCTGATACACTTTAAGGTGATTTAAGGCACAGATGCGCTTCTCATCTAGGAGCTCTAACTCTTCTAGTCTAGCCACTCAGTAATTTTCATCTTTATCCAGATAATCCCTAAGAGAAATTCATAAAGAAGGAAGCTCAATTTCTAATAGGATGATAGATTCTATTCCAAATACTAGGGAATATGGTGTTACACCTATAGGAGTGTGAATATAGGTCATGTAAGCCCAAAGAGATGGGTGGATTTACAAATTCCAATTACGACCTATCTTACTTATTATCTTCTTCATGATTTAAACCAAAGTCTTATTAGTGGCCTTGGCCTATCCATTACCTTGGGGATACTCTGGTGTAGATCATTTTAACCTAATTTGAAACCCATGATAAAGATCCTTTATGGTTTTATTCTTTAATGATTTTTGTTATCGATAACAATGGTTGCGGGAATGTCATACTTGAAAATAAGATGATTCATGATGAACTTGGAAATCTAAGCACCCGTTACATAGGTCAAAGTGACAACTTCTACCCACTTGGTAAAGTATTTAGTAGCTGTAATGATGTGGGTGTGGCCATTAGATGAAGTAGGGGTAAGCTTCCCTATTAAATCAAGTCCCCATTTAGAAAATGGCCATGGGGTGGTGATGGGTTGCAACAATCGTGAGGGAGCATGGATGAAATTTCCATACTTGTGACAAAGTACAAACTTCCTTACGAGTTGCACCGGTCGGTTTCCATGGTAGGCCAATAGTATCCCACTCTCAACAATGTTTTGGCTAGAACCATTTCAGTAGTATGGGCCCCACACACCCCTTCATGCACCTCTTTAATCATTTAGGACCGACTCTGTCATATCGAGATGACGTGATTCCAATCGTAGCCATGATGATAAAGTGCACCTCTAAAAGGGTATATCGAGCGATCTAGAGAATTAGGATTTGTTTCTCGGAATGGGAGATGTCAGGAGATGTCGGGAGAAAATGTGTTGTCTTTGAGGTAGGTGAAGATGGGCTCATACCATTGGGAATTAGGACCAACAACATCACAAGACCAGACAATATTATGGCATGTCGTACACAAGTGATGTAGATTTTCCACAAAGAATGGCATGTCATTACTTTCTAGAAGAATGCGGAGCATAGAACCCATGGTTTCCATAGCATTTGTAGATCTATTTTGTGCTCTATGAATCTATTCAAATGTGATGCCCACAAAATAGTCTTTCATATTTTTACCATCTTCTTATAAGGGATGAGTTTCTCATCCTTAAATTTTTACTCATCATTAAATTGCTTGATGATTAACGAGATTCACCAACAATATTAACATGATAAATGTCCCATTTGATGTCGAGCTTCATCCCAGAAATGAGTGCCTCATACTCGTGATATTGTTTGTGAAAGGAAAAACAAGGTAAAAATCACGAGGTATGGAGTTGTTAGGAGTAATGAGGACCTCACCTTTCCTTGAACCATGAAAATTAAAAGACCCATCAAAGCTGTACACCTTACATGACGAGATTCTTCAATGTACGATAACGAGGCATCGCGAGATGTAGATTCACGAGTTCAGTTCCTTGTAAAGGTGCTTCTACTAATTGATCAGCAAGTACTGTCCCTTGACCAAATTTTGGTGCACAAATTTGATGTCAAATTCACTCAATAGAATGATCCAATTAGCCATTCTATTGGTGAGGGCGGGTTTAGACAACAAGTATTTGAGTGGGTCAACTTTTGATATAAGCTTGGTTTTGGTATTCAACAAATAATGACAAAGTTTTTGAAAGGTAAAAACTATAGCCAAACAAGCTTTTTCAATTTGGGGATAGTTGAGCTCATAAGAGATGAGAGTGTGACTGAGGTAGTATACCACTTTTTCTTTGTGACCAAGGTCATATTGGGCAAGCAATGCACCAATAGAAAATTGAGTAGCAGAGATATAAAGCAGGAGCGGCTCACTAGGAGTTGGAGGCATGAGGACAAGTAGATTGGCCAAGTATTGCTTAAGCAAGGTGAATTCATGTTGTTTCTCTGGTCCCTAGATAAAGGCGACATCTTTTTTAAGTAGGTGAGTGAATGAATGATAGTTATCGGAAAGCTAGGAGATGAAGTGGTGAATATCCTGTATTTTTTCTGTAAGCTACGTAGTTGCTTAATGTTTTTAGGAGGATGCATCTCAGTAATAACAGACACTTTAGCAGGGTCTACCTCAATTCCCCTTCTTGATACAATGAAACCAAGTAATTTTCTTGATAGCATGCCAAAAATACATTTCTTAGGGTTCGGAGGATCTTATAATCTTGTAGGCATTCAAAGATACGTTGCAAAATAACAAGGTGGTCCTCCCTCATCTTATATTGCCTGAGGATATCATCCACATAGTCTTCCATGATATCATGGATCATATCATGGAAAATAACCATCATTTCCATTTGATAGGTAGCTCCTATATTTTTAAGACCAAACAACATTACCTGATAATAGAAGGTACCCCAAGGAGTTGTAAAATTTGTCTTGTGTTGATCTTCATCGGCTATCTTGATTTGATTATAACCTGAAAAGCCATCCATAAGAGATAGCATTTCATATCCTGTAGTTGAATCCACAATCATATCAATATTTGGTAATGGAAAATCATCCTTAGGGCATGCTTTATTTATGTCTCTAAAATTTGTGTAGATTCTGATCCCAACAGGATTTTTCGACGGGGATGATATTGGATATCCATTCAGAGTAATCAATGGGTCGAATGAATCCTTCCTTAAGAAATATTTATAATTCTTCCTTAACTAGAAGAGCCACCCTCGGTGCATTGTCTTGAGATTTTTCTTAATAGGCTTAGCGTCTGCATGTACAACTAATTTCTGTAGGACCAAAGTTGGATCCAAGCCTCGCATATCCTTATAGGACCATGTGAACACATATATAAACTCCTGTAGCAATATGGTGAATGTTTTCTATTCTCATGCCAAGAGAGAAGATCCCAACTTGACTATTTTTGGGTCATCTTCTATGCCAATGTTTACATCAATAGTCTCTTCTACTAGTAACTTTGACAAAGTATCCATATGCATAGGATTAGGAGGAAGGTTGAGATCTTCGTCAAAGGATGTCTCCACATGATTTTCATTCTTGGCATGGTCACTTTTATTATCCTTTGATTATTGTACCTATTTGTCTTCGGGGCACGAAAGATGTTTTCACCGCTGTGCGACTTAGACTTTGAATTTCACCGAGGCTTTGCATTGGAATTTTTTTCCCTCGATTTTTCTTAAATTTTTCCCACAAAGCTCATCTTCCTCTTTGAAGTAGGCATAGGTATATAAGTCAATATAGAATACCTTTTTGTGATCTCCAATGGGGATTGTATCCCGAATGTCCATGAATTTTGCAATAGCTTCATCATTCTCAAATAGATCTAGTGATATATGACATTGTTGGTCCCCTTTAACAAGGCAAGGGTAAACAAGGTCAAGTTTAGGTTCTGTAGGGGTTATGACAAGGACAACGGTATTCATGAACAATGTCATGGAGGTAAGATCCTCATATCTTATATAGTGGGAATCTTTATTGTTGTCTAAATAGTCAAATTTATCTTCACATTCGAGCAAGTAGCATCTTGATCATTGGGATGTTCCCCATAAGGGTGAATTCCAATGTTGTACCTTTCTATTTTAAAATTTTGGAGAGGCATTGGTTCTCACTATCCTTTCTCATTCCTTTTGCATCCTATACCCTTGTATCCCATGGAGTACATCATTTGACTATATTTCTCATACTTAGGGGTTTGGTAGCAAGTTGGTTGAGTATCTTCTAGGACCTAAGTCGTAGGTGGATCCAACAATTTCTCTTCAACCAGTAAGTCTCCAGGTAAAAATGACCCAATAATTTGCTTATCTCTAGGTTATCTGAAATGATAGTTGGGGTGACCTCTAGTTTTAGGTGAAAATGAGAGATTTGAAACTAAAAGGGCTTATTGTACATTATATTCTCCACAATTTTATTCAATAACCTTCATCTCTCATGAATCAAAAGGAGAATTTGATGTAGAGGCACCATGGGCGTAAGAAGGCCGAGAGCATTTGAATCTCCAACAATTTCTCTTCAACCAAGCCTCCGGTAAAAATGACCCAATAATTTGCTTATCTCTAGGTTATCCAAATGATAGTTGGGGTGACCTCTAGTTTTAGGTGAAAATGAGAGATTTGAAACTAAAAGGGCTTATTGTACATTATATTCTCCACAATTTTATTCAATAACCTTCATCTCTCATGAATCAAAAGGAGAATTTGATGTAGAGGCACCATGGGCGGAAGAACTGAGAGCATTTGAATCTACTTGGGACTCCATGGCTTCATATTGAAGAGGAATAACTATATCAGTAGAGGGACACGTATAGGTACCCTTACGTGAAAAACTATTGAGAGCTCTATAGTGAGAAAAGGTATTTGAATCTCCTTGTATTGTGAAAGTGTGTCACTTGTGCTTCAGTTTAATGCATTGATGGAATGTTGATGGCATGGCCTACATGACATGAATCCATGGTCATCCTAGAAGCATATTGTATGGGAGTTCTACGTCTAGGACATGAAACTTTGTGTGATGACAAGTGGGACCAAATTCCATGGGTAATATTATTGTGCAAACTAACTCCCTTTCCATGTTGTCGTAAGTGGTTATGGTAATGATGTTTGACTCAAGGTCTTCTTCGGTATGTCCCATTTACTTAACTAATTTCAACATGCATATATTCAATCCTGATCCATTGTCCACAAGAACCCGTTTGATCTTTCAGCGGGTAACGAATACCTCCATATACAAGGGGAGGTTACACATTGGATTTTTATTAGGGATTTCCCTATGATTAAAGGCAATGTGCTTAGTTGGTACAATATTTGGCACCACGGCTTGAAGATGTGTAGCATCTATTTCTAGTGGAACTCCTAACCCCTGAAGAGCTTGGTACAAAATGTCTTTATGTACATTCAATATCTTAAGAAGATCCAAGATCAAATTATTGGTAGATGTCTTCTCAATTTGTTCTAAGAGGTTGTACCTACCATTTTACGTGGTTGACAGAGATGGTTTAGGAATCATGAGGTGGGCACGCCTTGTTACCGCAGCACAATCCTTTCCCTTTATTCGAATGGTGTTCACATGGTCACTAGGAGAGTGAATACATCCAATGATAAAATCATAATGATTATTGTATTTCTTGGTATATAAGTAATTTTATGATTTATAACTCTGGGATGACATGCCTTGATCTAGATTTGAATCCTCGACTTACCACGTTTGGCGAATGGTTCTTTGTATATCCCCATATTTTCATTGGGCTTCTAATTTTTTTCTAGGTTTTCCACTTCTATCTCCCCATTGTCGATGAGGTCTTGGATGTAGTGACAAATTCATAGACATTTATTTATTTTATGTCCCTTGACATGATGTAATTCACAATAGTAATGCTCTTTATACCATGATGGTTTTGGAGCATTGTCAAAAAGGGTGTCGTGGGATAGGTCACCATGTGAGCTGCATCCAATTATTTCAATATAACCGAAAAAGGCTCATTAATAGGAGTGAAAATTCTCCATTTAGGTGGTGGTTGAATAGGTCCTTTAGTTAGTTTAAAAGGTGACCAGTTTGAACCATTTGCACGTGTTTAGATTTGCGCTCTTGTCTCCCACCACATTTTTGTTTTTGTTGAATATTTTTGGCTTCTCCATAGGTTTAACACTTTGGTTATCCTTAGATTGTGACTTAAGAGTTACTTTTTCAATAAGGGATTTTTCTATTTGAACACCTTTTTCAATGACCTCCTCAAAAGTGTGAACACAATGCATTTGAAGTTGGAGAGTGATGTCTAGATTTATGTTGGGCATAAAGATACTTATCAACTATTTTTCAGGGAATGCGCAAGGGAAGTGACTGTCTATCCCTCTCCACCATTGTAGGAAGCTGACGAATGTCTTGTTAGGGCGTTGTTTGGTGCTGCATAAGTCTGCCATTAAGATATCACTTTCTATATTGTATGAGAAGTGACATACAAACCTCTCTATAAATTCTAGCCGTAAAAATAGACTGTTGATGCAAAATCACAAAGCACTTCCTAGATATTGATCAGATTTCTAGTTTGATCAAAGCTAGCATCTAGTGTGATTGCACAACATGGAATCTTTCTCTAAGTGTGTGACTTGTAGAAATGAGAAAGGAATCTCTAGAGAAGGCTGGTTCTATTCCTCTGTTCGAGATGCGCACAAAAAAAATGCGAGGGTTACTCAAAACCTAATATAATCTTGCCAGGAGATAGGGTAAGAAAATGCGTAAAAATAAACCTAAGCTAACGAGGTGATGCACCGAGGAATGAAGAACATCTGTCTTGCCAATAAACATAGACCATTCAAATGTGATGCAAGATCATGCACGAGATAACAAAATTTGCGGTGAAAGACCAGGAGGATGCAAATGAACACGAGAGAGGGTTGAGAATCATCCACGGACGTGCATTACTTACTCCAAAGATTGATACAACACACTACAAAATGCCAAGAGGTGAGTTGCATTATAATTTCAAATGGGAGGTTTGAACTCCACAAATTCGCCTTGATAAAGAGAAGAAGGGAGGAGCAAAATAGGAATGTTCGACCTTTAGAAAGAAGCCCCTCCTTACAATATATAGGAAGAACGAGAGAGGGAAGAAAGAAGAAAGTCAGATCTACCCCAACCACTTCTAGGTCACATTTAGCTCATCTTATTATGGTAGAACTAGTGAATCCTAGAAAAATGGTGGACTTTCTAGCAGAAATGGTGAACTGTCTGTTGTATTAAAGCTGGTTGTTGAAATGTCGCTTCTGTCTATTATTACGTGCCAGAGGGTTTCTCAATTTTCTCTCTCCAAACTAAACCAAAATTTAATATTTACCCTAGAATCGTGTAGATAATTTCACCAACTTTCCATTGATATAAAGAACGTGAAAATCTGAGCTCTGGATCAAAAGTTATGGCGATCTGAAGATTTTAGGGCAAAAACAGGCAAAAACGGATTTTGAATTTTTTCCACGCTCTGCCACCTAGATGACACATGTCGGGCGCTGATTGGATGAGCAATTCTCTCTCCTCCACCTTTCTGTGGGTTTCCCTTGAAAATTTTGACTTTTCTATAACTTTGGAAAATTTTCCATTTTTTCCCCGCGCCCCCGCCACTTGGGACACGTGGCATGATCTGGTTGGAGGACAGGGGCCGCGGGGTCATCCTTTACCTTTTAGTTTTTCGGCCAAACTTTTGCCAAATTTTCCTAAGTCTTTCCCTAGCTCTAAGCTCCCCCGCCTTAGGACACGTGTCCTATTCTGATTCATCCACGGGCCTCCGGCTCTTCGCGTCCCTCGCGTATTTTTAGCCCGGATGTCCTAAACCATATGGGACAAATTTCTCCGATCCGCCTAATTCGGGCTTCCTTGTCCCTGTTTGAGGTGAAGACACATGGCAAGATTTGATTCGCTCTCGGCTCCTTTAGCTTTTTACGTCCCACGTGTCCCTTTGGCCCAAATGTCCTGGATGAAAGTCCTTGTTTGGCCGAACCGGCCGGTTCGCGTCCTCCGCGTACTCTTGTCCCAATGCCCCACTGCCGTGCTGGGACAAAATTCTCCGAACCGCCCAAAATGGGCTGACTTTGCCTCGCCGCTTCACCTTTTCATGTCTCGTGTGTCTGATGTCCCAATGTCCCACAGATGCTACGCAGATCGCTGAAGGCTTTCCGGCCATTCACGCCCGACGTCCCAGTACTCCCCAAGGACCGCCTGACTAGGACTTAGGACTTAGCGATTTTCATGATTTTTTCTTCCCCAAGCTTGGTTTTTGCAACTTTTTCACCCTTTTTTAGAACTTGTTCTTTTCTTCTTGGACAGGAGAGTTAGAGGGAAAATGAGGGGACCCCCAAAACATGATTTCAAGCCTTGAATCATTCTACTTGCTCGGGACTGACAATCTGATGCATGTTATCAAAATTACCTTGGGGGGAAATTTTGGACAACGGTTTGGCGACTCAGCGGGGTCACCTGCCTGCTAGGTAGAAGATCAGTGGCCTTTTAACAATCCATTGGGCATGGAGTAATAACCTGAAGCCAACTTGATCTCTGATCCCAATCCTGATACCGCAACTCATTCTTCGAGAGCACTCTGAACTGTAGAAATTCAACCTGAGAGCGACAAAACCTGTGCCAAAGCACTTAGGGAAAAAGAAATCTAACTACAACAAGACAATGTGCATACGCACTTAGAGGAACTGAAATCTAGGCTAATATTTACAAGGGTAAACCTTTTCCTTTTTAGTAGCAATGTTTAAGATAGATTCTCGTTAACTGGAATCGGGAGTTCTTCTCCATCCAATGCAGACAATTGGAAGGCATTACCACTTTTACATCTTGTGACCATGTAGGGGCCGCTCCAAATGGCATCAAACTTGGAATGCCTTCTAGGTTTCACCCGATCTGCATCCCATTTCAGAACTAGGTCCCCCTCCTGGAAGGTCCTTGCTCCTGCCTTCTTGTCAAACCATCTTTTTACTAAGGTCTTATCCCTTTCAATCATCAGAACTGCATGTTCTCTTATTTCTTCCAATTCCATCAACTCTGCGTACCTGGCCTCCATTGGTTTGAACTCAGACAACTCTAACTGCTTCATGAGCTCCAATGCTGGAAATTCTAATGATATAGGCAATACTGCCTCTTTCCCATAGACCAATTTGTAGGGAGAACTACCTGTAGACCTCTTTGGTGTTATCCTATCAGCCCATAATGCTGATTTTAGCTTGGTATGCCATGTCCTTTGGTTTTCATCCAGAGTTCTTCTGATGATCCTTAGCAACTTTTTGTTCGTGGACTCTGCCTGTCCATTACCCTGTGGGTAATAATTTGAAGAGGTGCTTAAATAGATTCCATTCTTGACAGCCCATTCTGTAATCTTGGAACCTATGAATGCTAATGCATTATCTGATATGATAGTGGCCGGCACACCGAACCTGGTCACTATTTCTTCATAAAAGTCTAGTATGTTAGACTCACTTGCCTCTTTGAGCGCTACTGCTTCGGTCCACTTGGTGAAATAGTCCGTCGCCGTGAGAATCCACTTGTGGCCTTGACTCGAATTGGGATTGATGACTCCAATGAAGTCCAGTCCCCATTGCATGAATGGCTGATCTACTGAAATTGGATGAAGGGGCAGCGCTGCTAACCTTCCTTTCCCTATGAAGAATGCACATTTCTTGCACTTTCTTATCCATGTATAACAGTCACTGAACACTGTGGGCCAATAATACCCTGCCTTCATTATCTTGAGAGCTGTTACTCGTGGGGTGAAATGGCCTCCTGCCTCCCCGTCATGGAACTCGTGTAAGATCCTCTCAACTTGACCTGTTCCAATGCATCTTAATAGAACACCATGGATGTCTTTCTTGAACAAGATACCATTAATGAGTACATACGGGATAGCTTGTAATCTAAAGTATCTCCTCTTTTCCTTGCTCATTTTTGGAGGGCATAGGCCTGTCTGTAGGAAGTGTATCATATTCTGAGTCCAACAGGGAGTGGGCACATCATCATTTTCCTATTCTTGACCATCCTGTAGTACCAAGACAGCCTCTTTTCCATTACCTGCTTCAACTTGCTGACTCAAGGCTAGTTGTTCACATAGTCCCTTCCCACGTACTAGTTTGGTGACCTTAATCTCGATGTCATATTCCATGACATGGGTTATCCATCCTACACATTTCTCAATCAGATCCTTATTTAGAAGGAAGTCCTTGACTCCCGCATGAGAGACCAATAATTGGATCTTTTTGTTTGAGACTAGGTTCTTGAATTTCTTTAAACTCCTAATCACTATAAGTACATGCCTTTTAAAGAAAAGTTACCTAGTTTCATATTCCTCCAAGCCTTGACTGAAGAAAGCAACTGGTTGTTCTAATCCTTCTTTGTTTTGTTGTGCCAGGATTGCAGAAATTGTGTCTCCACCACCAAAGGCGTATAGCATGAAACCCTTGGAGAAGTCTAGATTGATGAGAGTGGGAGCTTGAGATATAGCCTCTTTTATTGCCTCAAAACTTGCCTTGCCTTCAGATGTCCACTTAAATGCCATGCTCTTTTTTAACATCAGTGTTATTGGCTTTATGAGAGCTGCAAAGTTTGGAACAAACCTATAGACAAAATTGATCCTTCCCAAGAAGCTTTGAAGAGCTTTCTTGTGACTTGGCAATGGCAACGCTCGAATTGCTTCAACTCTTTCTGGGTCAATTGTCAATCCCTCCTTTGAAACAATATGGTCTAGAAGTTTCCCCTCATGAGCCAAGAATATGCATTTTTTGGGATTCAATGATACCCCAAATCTTCTACACCTCGAAATACCCACCTCGGATGAAAGAGGTGATCCACCGCATTTTGGAGAATACGGTGATGTCATTAAGATATATCGAACTATTTTATTGATCAACCCCTTAAATGCCATATCCATTGCCCTTTGGAAAGTGGCTCCAGCATTTGATAGGCCAAATGGCATCTTCTTGTAGGCATATGTGCCCCATTTGGTGGTGAAAGCCATCTTGAACTGGTCATCTTCCTTCACCATTATCTGATTATAGCCTGAATATCCATCTAGCAATGAGAACCTTTCTGAACCAGCTACAACCTGTAATATTTGCTCCATGGAAGGGAGTGGGTAATGGTCCTTGAGAGAGGCTCTATTCAAGTCTCTGAAGTCAACACACAATCTGATCTCTCCACTCTTCTTTTTGACTGGAACTAAGTTGGCAACCCAACTAGAATGCTTGATTGGGAATATGATCCTTGACTCAATTAGCTTGTCCAATTCTTTCCTCATGAGAGGCTCCATGTGTGGATTGGTGGTCTTTGTTTCTACCGACGGGCTTAGTATTTGGATCCAATTCGATGGTATCTTTGAGCTAAGTTGGGATTGAAACCTTTCAAGTCTTCATAGCTCCAAGAAAACATGTCAGGGAACTCTTGACACATTAAGTGTATGAACTCATACCTTTCTGTTCAGGTTGTCATCCTTTCGATTTGCAATGGTTTGTTCTCTTCTACCAAGATGGATACTGAATCCTCTCTCTTGACTTGAATGTTTGCTTTCTCCTTTCTAAACTGATCATTGGGGTTAAAAATGGACTCCAAAGTGATAAGTCCCTTGGGCAGCTTGTTAGTTCTCAGCTATACCACTTGGTCACCATACTGCTGTTCCAATCTTTCTTGATTCTTGGCTGAGAACTCAGCTTCTTCTTACAAGAAATGGATGATTTACTAGTCATTTTCAAACACTTGCCAACTGACATTGTTATCCGGCACTAAAGGCCTCACAATCACGTGGATGTTTGGTTGTACCTTGTCTTGTTGAATACTTTCCACAATGTCAAAGGCTGCCCCAACTGCTGCAAGCCTGTCAGCAGCTTGATTCTCTTTCCTAGGAATGGATTTGATGCCAAAACCTTCAAAATCTTCCATGAGGTCCCACACCCTATTCTTGTAGCATTTGAGTAGATCATTCTTGGCAGCATGTTGTCCCTTGACCTGATTTACAATCAATTCACTATCCCCAAAGACTTGCAAGTTCTTTATTTTCTTCTTGATTGCCCAATGCATCCCTTGCACCAAGGCTTCATATTCGATGAGTGTTATTGGAGCATGTAAACTGAAATCTAAAAGCTGAATAGTAATTTACTCCTTGAGGTGAAACAAGCACGGCTCCACCTCCTGCACCTTGTCTACTCCTTGATCCATCAAAAAACAGCTGCCATACCTCATTGTCATCCTTGTGGTTTGGCTTGGTGATGCTAGGAATAGGTTGATTTTCTTCATGTATACAATAGACCCCTAGCTTAGATTCTTCTACTTCTTGATAAGGATCAAAAGCATGTATCTTGTTTTCCCATTCATCAAGAGTTAGATCTGGGATGCTTCCAACCTTAGTGTCAGCTTCATCAGAGCTTGGATGATCTTCTTGATCAAATGCTGAGCAATTGGCATTAATCTGACTTGGAGTGTAAGGCTCAATATGGAAGTTTGCAATAGGTTCTGACCTGATTGTAGCCTTAGTTCCATACCTCGTTCTGAACAGCATGTGTGACCAATCAGCAGAAAAATATCCTCCAATCCTCGGGTATGAAGTGTCTCTGACAAACAAAGGGAAAAGAGTGGTGGAAGGTCTATGGTGATACATCTTGTAAAACAACAACGTTTGGACATGCATGCAAGGTAAGACTCAAGTCTTTAATCACTCCAATCTGTTTGCTCTTTGCTATCCCATCTAGTTGCACTACACCTTTGGATATTGTTTCATCTTTGGAGCCCTAGGTGATCAGCTATTTGTTTAGGCATTACTTGAGCTACTTGCCCCGAATCTATCATACAATTATGCACTAGATGATTTCAATGATCAATGAAACATAGAAAGGAGGGGGTTTCAACATTTTACCTTGCTTCCTCCATGATTTTCCTCAGCTGGGCAACATTTGTAAGCACTTTGTCTTGCATTAGCTGATTCGAAGTTGGCGATTAGTGCTTCATGGTAGCTTGCGTGAGCATCTCTTTGGCCTTAGGATGGATAGGGATTCCCACATTGATATATTGGCGTTTGTCTTCTTCATCGATCAATGATACTAAATGGTGATGAAGGATCTCTTTGCTATCCCTTTGCTTGTACATTCACTCCTTGCACGTGGGCAATAACAACTGGTATTTGAGTTGGCCTAGGAGCTGTCCTTGGCTGCCCTTGTGCATTTGAAATTGGACTTTGCTTGCCAACCATTTGTGGAGCCATGGAAGGTTGTGGATTGGTTGGGGCTAATGGCTGTTCTTCACCCAAATTCTTCCTTTTTGACCTTGTGTTGGCTGCAAAACCTTGAGAAACTTGCATGGTTCATGCCACAAAAATCCTCTACTTGCCAATTTACCAATGTGGTGTCATTTGGGGTTGATTGCTGTTGGAATGTTTCTTGTTGTTGGCTATTTCCTTGACTTCCCTCACCCTCCACACCAGTAGTTGTCACCATTAATGCTTGATTGAGAGCACCATTGAAGCACATGGATTGGTTATGAGGCTCATTGCATGGAAAACACCAATCATACTCCTGGGAAATGTTGTTTTATGTTGGCACCAATGCCTTAGAGGTAGATATGGCATTTGGATTATAGGGCTGAAATGGTCTATTGGTAGGAGGCCTTGTTTGATTTATATTTATAGATGGATTAGAAGGCATTTGTGGTTGGTATGGCTGCTGTTAGGCTGAGCTTGGGGTTGATAAGAAGGTCTAAAACCTTGGGCTTGTTGCCTCTTGAGAGTAACTAGCTCCTTGCCTAGGTTTTGTAATTACTTCATGACTTCTTGAAGCTCATTTGGGGCACTTGGAGATGAAGTGGAAGCTTCATTTGAACTCGATTTCTAGGAGTGGGAGAAGGAGCTAAATTAGGTGCTTGATTGGTGTTTGGACTCTCTAAACTTGGAAACAAGATGGCATGGGAGGCCTAGGGGCAAGTTTTCCAGCTTGGATCAAACAATTTTCAGCCCTAATGGCAATGTTATAAGCCATAGGGATAGTTATGCCTCCCATGGACTGAATCAACATAGAAATATCAGAATTTAGAGCTTTGAGATAGTAGAGAAAAGCACCTTCTCTTGGCTTTGTTGACCGCCACTTTGGAATTCTCTCCCAAGTATTTTGAAATCTGAAGTTGAAATCGGTCGTGACTCATTGGGAGCTCTCTTGATGGTTGTCAGCTGCTCCAAAAGAGACAAGTTGTCTCCCTTTTCTCCAAATTGCTCATGAAGTGCTATACACAGCTGATTCCAATTTGTGATAGAACCAGCTCCAAGGCTTCTAAACCATTGCAATGCTTTACCTTTGAACGAAGATGCCAGCAACTTGACAGCCACCTGCATCTCATCGATTTCATGGATTACACAAAGGTTAGCAATATCTTTAACATGATCACACAGGAGTAGTATGATTTTCTCCGGTGAAGTAGGGAATTTTCTTGAAGGCTGCAATAGGAATTGGATGTTGTGCATTGAGGGCAAGTGGGCTGCTGCCTGTGAAGTTGACATAGGGGTTGTTTTGTGCCATTCTAATTGGTCTTAAAACCCTTGTATACTAGATGAAAGGCCTACCAGGTGGAGGAGTTGAGAGAGTTCTGTTTGGTGGAGATGGAGACCTTTGAATCCTTCTTCCTCTTTGCCTTCTTCTTGGAGATAATTGCAGGTATTCAAACAAAACTTCTTCTTCTCCAACTCTTGACCTTATAGTGACTCTTCTCATGAGTTTTCAGGCCTGCACTGCTGAAACCAGTTGATTCTTCCCCTTGGAGTCGCTAGATATGTAAATAATAGCTCTTTTCAAGCAAGAAAATTGCAACAGATGCACATCAACTTCGCTGCAATAAAAATGAGACCTCTAGTGTCCCATCGGGTGTGCCAAAACTATTGATGCAAAATCACATCACCCTTAGATGTTGATCAGATTTCTAGTTTGATCAGGCTAGCATCCAGTGTGATTGCACAACATGGAATCCTTTCTCCAAGTGTGGGACTTGCAGAAATGATAAAGGAAACTCCAGAGAAGGCTGGTTCCTATTCCTTTGTTCAGATGCACACAAAAAAAATGCAGAGGGTTACTCAAAACCTAATCTAATCTTGCCAAGGAGATAGGGTAAGAAGATGCGTAAAAATAAACCTAAGCTAACAGAGGTGATGCATCGAGGAATGAAGAACATTTGTCTTGCCAATAAACATAGACCATTCAAATGTGATGCAAGATCATGCACAGATAACAAAATTTGTAGTGAAAGACCAGGAGGATGCAAATGAACATAGAGAGGGTTGAGAATCATCCACAGATGTGCATTACTTGCTCCAAAGATTGATACAATACACTAAAAAATTCCAAGAGGCAGAGTCGCATTACAGTTTCAAATGGGAGGTTCGAACTCCACAAATTCTCTTGATAAAGAGAAGAAGGGAGGAGCAAAACAGGAATGTTCGACCTTTAGAAAGAAGCCCCTCCTTACAATATATAGGAAGAATGAGAGAGGGAAGAGAGAAGAAAGTTAGATCTACCCTAACCACTTCTAGGTCGCATTTAACTCATCTTATTATGGTAGAAGTGGCGAATCCTGACAAAATGGTGGATGCTGCTAGCAGAAACGGTGAACTGTCTGTTGTATTAAAGTTGGTTGTTGAAACGTCGCTTCTATCTATTATTACGTGCCAGAGGTGTTTCTCAATTTTCTCTCTCAAACTGAACCAAAATGCAATATTGACCCCGGAATCGTGTAGATAATTTCACCAGCTTTCCATTGATATAAAGAACGTGAAAATCTGAGCTCTGGATCGAAAGTTATGGCGATCTGAAGATTTTAGGGCAAAAACAGGCAAAAACGGATTTTGAATTTTTTCCCGCGCTCTGCCACCTGGATGACACGTGTCGGGTGCTGATTGGATGAGCAATTCTCTCTCCTCCACCTTTCCGTGGGTTTCCCTTGAAAATTTTGACTTTTCTATAACTTTGGAAAATTTTCCATTTTTCCCCGCACCCCGCCACTTGGGACACGTGGCATGATCTGGTTGGAGGACAGGGGCCGTGGGGTCATCCTTTACCTTTTAGTTTTCGGCCAAACTTTTGCCAAATTTTCCTAAGTCTTTCCCTGGCTTCGAGCTCCCCCACCTTAGGACACGTGTCCTGTTCTGATTCGTCCGCGGGCCTCCCAGCTCTTCGTGTCCCTCGCGTATTTTTGGCCCGGATGTCCCAAACCATCTGGAAAAATTTCTCTGATCTGCCCGATTCGGGCTTCCTTGTCCCTGTTTGAGGCAAAGACACGTAGCAAGATTTGATTCACTCTTGGCTCCTTCGGCTTTTCGTGTCCCATGCGTCCCTTTGGCCCAAATGTCCCAGATGAAAGTCCCTTGTTTCGGCCGAACCGGCCGGTTTACGTCCTCCGCGTACTCTTGTCCCAATTGTCTGGGTATGCAGGGACATATTTCTCGAACCACCGAAATGGGCTGACTTTGCTCTCAGCCACTTCACCTTTTGTGTCCCACGCGTCCGATGTCCCAACTGTCCCAAATGTTGCGCGACCACCCGGAAGGCTTTCCCATCGATTCGTGCCCCGACGTCCCAACCGTCCCAGGACCGCTGGACTAGGACTTAGCCAATTTTCATGATTTTTTCTACCCCAAGCTTGGTTTTGTAACTTTTTCACCCTTTTTAGAACTTTCTCTTTTCTTCTTGGACGGAGAGTTAGAGGAAAACCGAGGGGACCCCAAAACATGATTTCAAGCCTTGAATCATTCTACTTACTCGGCCCGACAATCGATGCATGTTATCAAAATTACCTTTGGGGGAATTTTGGACAACAAGACCCCCGAGGTAAACAAGTAAACCACTCCAAGGCTTGACCTCCTAGACTCTTAGGAAAGATTCGTATGAGATAATTATCACTATAGGACACCTCTTGACACACCATATAGAAATCCTTGACATGATCTCGTGGGTCTCCCTTTCCTCTATATTTGTCAAATTTTTGTATGTCAAATATTTTAGGTAAAGTTTGAAGTGTCATAGCTTTGTCAAATGGATGGGGACATAGTTCTTCATATTGATATTTTCTGATGCTCCCCACATTTCTCTTTTGAAGGCTTGCAAGTGTTTCTTTCATAGATTGTACTTCTTGTGTGAGTAATTGTTCTTTAGTGGGAGAAGGAGGGATATATACATGATGATGCTCCATATCATCTTCTCTTTGATTTTCCTATGAAGTTCACTAATTTTGACCTTAGGCCTTGTCTTTTGGACATTATTGTTTGTTTCTTTTTTTAAATGAGAGGTTAATAAGGCTAATTGTCAACTAAGGTTGCTAATTTGTTGCTAAATAGTGACTTCTTTTTCTAAAGGTTCCTCTTCTTCTTCATACTATGGAGGTTCTTCAACATTCTCGTGTCCTAAACTGATTTTACGTAGCACTTTAATAAAGGGTATTCTATGTCCCACTACATTATCATTTCCCACGTTGGAGGTATAAGTATTTCCATGTGTTAAAATATCATCCATGTTGATAAGAGGTCGCTCCTCATCATTAGCATTATTTGTAGGTGGTATTGTTTCATGTTTAGTGGGCATTTTGGCTCCCAATTCTACAAATTGTGCCAACACCCTATCCTTGTTTCTAAAAATGAATTCATCTAATAAGGTGGTGTGAAGTAAAAATCACATGTGGGGATTCCAATTCATCACCACTATGATCTATCATGTCTTCTATCTCTTTTTCTATGGAAAATAAAGGCCCAAGATCATGACCAATAAAATGGTTTGACCCTTGTTTATTTGAGGCTTCCCAAGTTTGTGCTTGTTATGCTTCAAATGTTTTCTTTTTAAGCCCTAATCGTGTTTTAGGAGCCATGATGTGTAATAGTTTCACCAAGGTACATTGTAAATGTGTTCAAATATTTGTGATCACACCTAAGTGAAAATATAAAAATAATGTCAAGAATATGAATGAGTATAAAACATTTAAAGTACCAAATGTGATAGAGTGATAAGTCAGCGGTGACACAATGTTTGGTACCTTAGCCTATCAATCGAATGAAGTACTTCTAGGTTTTTTCAAAAGGTAGTTAGTGTTGTAAGATAATTAACAAGATGTCCTCACTTATGTCAAGTTCAAGGGAATGAACAAGACGTAAGTAAATACAAGAAGTTAATGTGACCTCCTAACAAGGTATACTAGAAGAAAGCTCAAATTCAATTAATACCTATATCCCAAAAAGTGCCAGTTACAATTTGTGAGTGACACAACAATGTCACCAAGATATGTTAACCAAAATTTGCGAGAAAGTAAGGTATTGATATCAAGATGATATTGATATAACACACACAACTAGTAACAAGTAGAACTATTCAAAATTGAGGTAGTAATGGAATCAAACTAAAAGCTTATAGTATAACTAAGAATTGTAAAAATGTGTATATCATAACCTTACAATACAAATATTTAGGTCAATTTTATAAGAAACAAGACGTAAATACCAAAATTGTAGTGATATGATATAAACAAGGTAACCTTTCCAAGGAAGTTCAAGATGATGAACCATTCCTAACTATGATGACGATCTTGACATGGGTATGAAGATCACAAAGGCCACCAATGATATGAATACACCTCCACACACTTTAGACATTTAACTTACCCATCTGCAAACATGGATGGGCATAAATGGATAAAAAAGTGGCAGAAACAATCAATTAATAACGTAAAGGTAGTCACTCTTCTTTTGATCAAGAAAGTGTCAAATGAACATGAGGGAAGTAGATCAAAATGGGGATGAAAAATGTTGTCTTTACTTTGGCAGAGTTTCACCTCACCTTAAGGCAAGTGAAAAACTAAACAAAAGTAACGCTTCCCATGCTTCATGATAAATGATGTCTCACAACTCAACACTATTTTGAAATGGTCAAAGTGGGCTCTGGCCAAAGAATATATTCCTAGGTGTTACAAAGTTGTCTTAAGTGAGCTTGATTTACCCAAAAAGTTGCAATGACTAATTTGGGAGTATCTCAGCTTTACTTTACCCCCTTCAAGCACTGTAGGAAAATAGTGCATCTACATGTACCATCACTAGGGTTTCCATACGGAATCTGTAATGCTAGCTCAAAAGGAACAACTAGTCAAGTAGGTTGTGTGGAGCACTTCACATTTCATCCACAAGGTTCTCTCTTGCATGGACTACTTTAGGGTTCTTGGTATCACCCCCATTGTTGTAGCTTAAGGCATTATGCCAAAGGGGTTATGTTCTAGTTGAGTGGATAGGGACATACCCTTTTCTGAAACCTACAATACAGTGTTTTGAATATGGTGTTCTTTTTATCTTGTTTAATTTTGATGTGGTTTGTTGAACACATTTTGGTAACTGTACAAATCTTTGTATTAGTAGTTTGATTTTGTTTCGATTCCACCTTTCTTTGACAAGTGTGTGTTTTGGTATTGCACAATGAGTTAGTAATTTTCCATAAAAAGAATGAACATCATTTTTGATTCTCAAGATCATCCAAGGACACAAGAGAAGAGCATAGGTGACATTTCTAAAATCAAAGAAGATGCCAAATGGAAAAACAATTAATTCAAACACACCAAGTTAACTCATTCTAATTCAGATATTCTTGCCAATTTCAAATCATCGGAAAGACCTAAGAATCATTTCGATTCCCAAGATCACCCCAAAGGATGCGAGGAAGATCATACGTGACCTTATTCTTATAATAAAACATGCAAAGTCTATCTAGTCTAGCAAAAGAATTTAAACATACCTTGCAAAAATAGGCATTAATTAGATAAAACCTACAAAGAACTTAGCATTTTAACACTTTAATTTGACAAAACTGAAAGACACCTACACCTGGTTTAGGTATGTGTGTGTAGGCTAGAGGCGGATGCGTCCCTCTGTGTTTTTAGACTCACGGTGCACTTACACCACCCAAGAGGTTTTACACCGGGATTAGGGCGTGTGTGATAGGGTAGATAAAAATTAGTACCAAATTCGACGAGTTTACGTGTCACCCAAGAGGTGCATGTGCAAGATTAGGGCATGTGTGCCATGGTACATAAAAAGCGATGCCAAATTCGACGAGTTCTTGCACTACCCAAGAGGTGCTGCACTAGGGTATATATAAAGTAGTACCAAATTCGAGAGAGTTCCTACACCAGGGGTTAGGGCATATGTGCTATCTTGACAGGTTTTTTGTTGTCTTCAAAGGTACAAAGTATGAATAGGGTGTCTACACTGGTTTGGTGTTCCTACATCAGGGTTAGGGTATGTGTGCCAGGGTTGCAAAATAGAGATACCAAACTATGACAGTGCACCTACGCCACTAGAGAGGTGCCTACGCTAGGGTTAGTGTGTCTGTGCTAGGGTTTGTGTGTCCGTAGCCCTCCTACAATCAAAGTATGGCAAAAGACACAAAAAATCTCACAACACTTCAAATTTTAGTAAGTTAGCTTGAAATTGACAACAACCCATTAAAATGATAGCTCTAAATGAGAACCTACACATATAATACTAGAAAAAATCCTAAGAAATTGAACATTATTTACTATATGTGTATATCAAAGGTTAGCCAAAAACAATAGAATTCAAGCTATAATGCTAAGGGACTAAGGATCCATCCCACCAAGTGTGCCAAATGTGTGCATGGTTTTCTTAACTAAGTTAAGGAAATTAAAACTAACACCTAGTAGTCATAATTAACAAAGTTAAATCAAAATCTAAACACCATCTTGTTAAGAGCTAAGAAAAGTTAAATAAAAAATTATCATAAACTTTGAAATGGAAATCAAACTATCATGTTTTTTTAATCAAAACCTCTACTCTTTAGACTACCAAAACAACTAAATTGAACCTACGTAGATTCATGGCAATCAAAGTTGATTGTTTTATTTTAAGGGATTAGGAATGAAATCTCATCAAAGCATGGCTACAAGACCACTAAATTTCCATATGACCTAAAGACTTAAGTGGATGAAATGCAAGAATGAGGCTTAGCTCTTCTAATGATGAAATGCTTAAGGATGATAAAAGGCTTATAGTGTATGTACTATATGTTTTCTTTTGTTTCTCGGGAATTAGATGTAAGTGTAAAGGTAGGAGGATGGATCTTTATATAGACCAATGGATAAAGGGATCTCCACATCCCTTTACATGTGGGATAATAGAGATGTTGAATTAGTTGTGGATAAGGGGGTTTAGAAAGGGCTGAGTTAACTTTAGGAGAGTTTAGCTTGTCCTTTAGTGACTCATGTGGATAAAGGGGTTTATTAATTGATAAAGATGATTAATTAATATATGTGTAAGGTTATAAAATATTTTTAGAGTAATATTAGCATGATTTAGACTATAGAAGGGATTAAATCAATTAAATAATGTTTTATTGGTTTAATGAAAGGGAAGCTAATTAGTTAATAATAATTAATTAGTTTAGATAGAAGGAAGGATTAATTAATAGAAGGTCATTAATTAGGGTATTTGTTGAATAGAAGATTTGATTAATTACTTATTATAATTAATTAATGATGATAGAAGAGAAGATGAGCATTATTGATGATATGTCACCAATTTGTGGGAAAGGGAAAATTAGTACAATTTAAGTCTTTAAATTGTTCGAGCTAAATTATAGGTGTCTACAAGTCCATACATCGGGAATGGTAGTATAGCACCCAATGATGTAAGCTACTCGTCCTAAGGGAATACTACCAAACCCACCTACACGTCCCTAACCAAACATGCTTTCTCTGAGTGCATCAAATACTAATAAAGTTGAACATTTCTATATCTCCTTCTTGTTGGAGAATATGTATTGAACAAATGCATAATAAATTCGGGTGCCTCAGATAATGTCATGCCCGTGAAGGTTGCTAAATCTCTCAAACTCACCATGACTCCACCCAGTGGCTCTTGTTACTCTTTTGAGTCCAAATAGGTCCTACTTTTATGGAAGGTAAAAGATGCACAGTGGATCTCACCAGATTTCAAGAAAAGAAAGTTTCAACGATGATTTTGTAGCGAAGTTTTCTTGAGTAGAAGTTTTTGCCAAGACTTGGGAGGGAAAATTCGGATGAATTAGTCATCTGCAACCATACCAATAAAGGGAGACATGTAGAAATTACTTTCTAAGAGAAGAATATGAGGTACACATTATGAAATTCTGGAATCCCTAAGCTAACATCTTATATCAAGGTAGAAGGAAAATTAATGACTTTGTGGCGAGGAGGAAGAGGATATCCCCACCTTGATAGGTCCAGACATGCCTTCCTAGAGATATTTGGATTTTGAATAAGCTTTGAGGATATTCGGGTTCTGAGAGGGCAGCCCGAATTTTTGGATGATGCAAAACATGAAGAAGAGGAAATGGTTCTTGATCATTTTCAAGAAGAAAAATCAGCTTATGTGCTTATCCATGATGAGGAGTTATTCTCATTCCTATTTCGGGATGAAGATGACCTCATCTAGGCCATCTATGGAAAGACAAAATAAGCTTCTGATGATCAAGTGAAAAGGTTTGAAAGAAATATCATCGTACAAGAACTACCGAAAGACGTAAAAACAACTGAGGACCCCGAGCTCGGTCTTGAACTCTTGATGTAATCCATGAATATGCAAGACAAGCATGAAGCTGATTTGGAAGTATTAACCAATATGAAGGTTGGCCATATTGAGGTAAGGCAAGATGAAAAATATGATGCCACTCTTGAGCTAATGATTGATGGATGCAATAACGAAATGGAGATATTTTATTTCCCATTTGAAGATAAAGCTCTTTTTATGATGGATCGGTAGAGTGAAATGATTCCCAAAATGATGAGGTAATCCCTCTAGATAATTTCCTTGAGCTAAAAAATAAAGATTATTTAAAGGCGTCAAAGAGGAGCTGTAGGAAATGACAAAGCATAACTCCATGAAAGAAATATTTCATGCAATAGAAGTTCTGACGGAAGACCCCACGCCAATTCTTGATCTCTTCACTCATGTCATGCCTCGGTCATAATTTTTTTTCTTTTCCCTCTCTTGTGGCACTCAAGACCTTCTAGAAATGGCACCATTGGATAGATCTTTTCTCATCTTTCCGAGAAAGGTAAAGTTTTCCTCCTAACTCCATGTATTTTTGAAGTTATGGCTCGGTGGAGTTTTGTGGGAAATTTTCCCCTGAAAGGCCCATGACCCCGTAATATGGTGCCACGTGTCCTCGGGAGTGGCGGAGGGTGGAGGTAAACTTGGAATTTTTACTAAGTGATTCGGCAAGTTTTCAAAAGGAACATTTCACCCCAAGGCCAGGCTGAATGAATGAGATCTTGCCACACGTCGAGGAAAGGAAATTGGAAAAATTTTCTAAGGGTTGATCAAAGAAAAAAAAATTTGATGCTAGGCCCACATCGAATCATATTGTGCCACGTGTCTCTGAGAGGAAAGGAAAGTGGTGGAGGGGAGTTAAAATGAAAAATTTGGCTAAGTGTTGGCGCCATAAAAATCTCCAAAAAGGCCCGCAGTCCAAATCAAATGGCATGCCACGTGTCTCAAGACCCACGGGACCACGGAGGAAGATTTAAAAAAATTGGTGAAGTGTTTTTGAGAAAAAAGGAGAATTTTTGGCCCATGCCTCCAGGCCCACGAGACCAGATGAGAGCTCACCATGTGTCCACGGGGGTCGGAACCGGGCGGAGCGTCGGGGGGAAGATTGGGAATTTTCCCAAAGGTTAGTGCAAAAGAAAAATGTTTGCCCCAAGGCCCACATCTAATGGGAGCTTGCCACGTGGCATCAGAGCTTGAAATGGGGGGGAAAGTTGGAAATTTTCCCAAAAAGCAAAATGAAGGAAATTTCAAAAGGAAAAACCACCCCCCCCAAATGCGAGCCAATGGAATCTTGCCACGTGTCCATGTGGCGGCGGCAAAAAATAAGAAGAAGGCCCGCGGGGAAAAAAAAGGGAAAATCCCATGCTAATGGGGTTTTGCCATGTGTCAAGTCAAAAAAATGGCAAAAGTGATGGAAAATTTAAGGGAGAAATGGCCCATGCAGGTGAATCACCTCTTGCCACGTGTCCTCAGATCATCGGCCCACGGAGAGAGATTTTGGAAAAATTTTCCAATGGTCAAAATGATGGAAAATGAAGCACGGCAGAGGCCCATGTCAATCGAATCATGCCACATGGCACAGAGAATGGTGGAGCATGGGGATTTTTGGGAAATTTTCCCAAATGCAAAAAGTGGAAAATTTCAAATTTTTCACCCCAATCCGTTTTGGCCTGTTTTGCCCTAAATTTTCAAATGGCCATAACTTTCGATCCAGAGCTCGGTTTTTTCACGTTCTTTATATCAATGGAAAGATGGTGAAATTATCTACAAGATTCTGGGTCAATTTTGTATTTTGATGGAGTTTGGAGAGAGAAAATTGAAAAACACCTCGGCACGTGGTAATGAATAGAAATGACATTTCAACCACCATTTTTAATGAAGAATGGCTCGCATTCTCTCCCAGCATGGTGAAAAATGTCAGGGAATGGACCTGTAAGGATGCCCATGCTTTTTTTATTGCATTTTTGGTTGGTGGTTGAAGCTCTCCCATTTTCCCATGTTTCTCTCTCCTGGGGTCATTTTTTGCATTGTAAAAGCTAGATTTGGCTCATTTTTGAAGGGTTGAACATTTTTCATGTATTACAGGCTCCCTCTTTCACCTTGAAAAGTGATTTTGTGGAAAATCAGACCTCTTCCAAGACTATAACCTATTTTTTTCCTCTCAGATGTTGTAATGCATGTGTTTTTGATATTGGAAATGACAATGCAAGCTCTGTGAATGAGTTTTAATCCTCTGTTTGTGTTGTTTGATTCATTTCGACCTTTCATTACAGTTTATCAGTTTTGCATGAAGTTTTGTTGCATTTCTATGATTTGTGTCAATCTGCAGAAGTAAAAATGCTCACCACTCCTTTGGTGCATCACCTTATTAGCATTAGTTTCAGTTTTTTGCATTCTCTATCTCTGTCCCCTTTGGAATTTAGAGTAGGATCTTGAATTCAAACCCTCTGTAACTTGCAAGTAATACACCTGATCAGAGGAGTTGAGGAACCAGCCTCTAACCTGGAGATTCTTTTCCCATTTTACAAGTCCCACACTTGGGGAAAAGATTCAATGTTGTGCAATCACACTGGATGTCCAAAATGTCAAACTAGAAATCTGATCAACATCCAGGGGTGCTGCTTGATTTGCACCAATAGTTTTGGCATGCCCGGTGGGACCTTAGAGGTCTTCATCTTCATTGCAACAAAATTGATGTGCATTTGTTGCAAGTTTCTTGCTTAAAAGAGCCCTAAATTACACATCTGGCGACTCCAAGGAAGAAGAATCAGCTGGTTTTAGCAGTGCAGACCTGAAAACTCATGAGAAGAATCACCACAAGGTCAAGAGTTGGAGAAGAAGAGGTGTTGTTTGAGTATCTGTAGTTATCTCCAAGAAGAAGGCAAAGAGGGAGGAGAATTCAAAGGTCTCCATCTCCACCAAATAGAACTCTATCAACTCCTCCACCTAGTAGGCCTTTCATTCAATCAACAAGGGTTCTAAGGCCAATCAGAATGGCACAAACAACCCCTATGTCAATTTCACTGGCAGCAGCCCACTTTCTCTCAATGCACAAAATCCAATCCCAGTTGCAGCATTGAAGAACATTCCATACTTTACTGGAGAGAATCAGACCACTCTTGGTGATCATGTTAAGGATATTGCTAATATTTGTGCAATCCATGAGATTAATGAGATGCAAGTTCTGTCAAACTGCTGGCATCTTCATTCAAAGGAAAGCTTTGCAATGGTTCGAGTCTTGCCTCGGGTTCTATCAAAATTGGAACCAGCTATGTATAGCCCTCCATGAGCAGTTTGGAGAAAAGGGAGATAACTTGTCCCTTTTGGAACAGTTGACAACCATCAAGAGAGCTCCCAATGAGCAGTTGACTGACTTCAACTTCAGGTTTCAAATGACTTGGGAGAGAATTCCAGTGGTAGTAAGGCCAGCAACAGAAGGTGCTTTTCTATATTACCTTAAAGCTTTAAATTCTGATATTTCTATGTTAATTCAATCCATGGGAGGCACAACTATCCTGTTGCTTATAGCATTGCCATTAGAGCTGAAAATTGTTTGATTCAAGTGGCAAGCTAGCTCCTGAGCCTCGAATGCCATTGTATCCAAGTTTAGAGAGCCAAATACTAGTCAAGTGCCTATTTTAGCTCCTATTCCCACTCCTAGAAATCAGAATTCAAGTGAAGCTTCTACTTCATCTTCTAGTGCCTCAAATGAACTTCAAGAAGTCATGAAGCAATTGCAAAATTTAGGTAATGAGCTGGTTACACTCAAGAGGCAGCAAGCCCAAGGTTTTAGACCTTCTTTCCAGCCTCAAGCTCAGCCTAACAGGCAGCCATACCAACCTCAAAGACCACCCAATCCAGTTGCAAATCAAAATCAAACAAGACCTCCTGCCAACAGACCATTTCAGCCCTATAATCCCAATGTTACATCTACCTCTAAAGCCATAGTGCCAGTGCAAAACAACATAGCTCAAGAGTATGATTGGTGTTTCCCATGCAATGAACCTCACAACCAGTCTATGTGTTTCAATGGTGCCTTAAATCAAGCATTAATGGTGACTACTACTGGTGTGGAGGGTGAAGGGAGTCAAGGAAATAACCAACAACAAGAAACATTCCAGCAGCAATCAGCTCCAAATGATACCACACTTGTAAACTGGCAGGCAGAAGATTTTTGTGGCATGAATCAAATGATTCCCAAAGTGTTGCAGCCAACACAAGGTCAAAAAGGAGAAATTTGGGTGAAGAACAGCCATTGGCTCCAAGTAATCCACAATCTTCTATCACTCCACAAATTATTGGCAAACAAAATGCAGTTCCAAACACGCAAGGGCTGCCTAAAACAGCTCCTAGGCCAACTCAAATGCTAGTTGTTGTTGCTTGCCCATGTGCAAGGAATGAATGTGTAGGCCAAGGGACAACAGAGAGATGCTTCATCTCCATTCAACATCATTGATCAGATGAAGAAGACAAATGTAAACATATCAATGTGGGAATCACTATCCATCCCAGGCCAAAGAGATTTGCTACAAGCTGCCATGAAGGACTGGTCAACTTCAAATCAGCAAGTCCAAATGCAAGAGAAGGTGCTCACAAATGCTTCCCAGCTGAGGGAATCATGGAGGACAACAAGGTAAAATGTTGAAGCCCCCTCCATTCTATGTTTCATTGATCATTGGAAACCAATTAGTACACAATTGCATGATTGATTCCGGGCAAGTAGTTCAGTAATGCCCAAGAAAATAGCTGATCAATTGGGCTTCAATATGAAGTCATATCCAAAGGGGTAGTGCAATTGGATGGGACAACAATAACAACAGTTGGAGTGATAAAAAACTTGAGTCTTACTTTGCATGCATGCCCCAACGTTGTTGTTTTGCAAGATGTCTCGGTAATAGATCTTCCACCACTCTTTGCCCTATGTTTGTCAAGGGATTTCATAGCCAAGATTGGAGGTTACTTATCTACTGATTGGTCACACATGTTGTTTAGAACAAGATATGGAACTAAAGCCACAATCAGATCTGAGCCTATTGCAAACTTTCACATTGAGCCTTACACTCCAAGCCAAATCAATACCAATTGTTCAGCGTTTGATCAAGAGGATTATCCAAGCACTGATGAAGTTGACACCAAGGTTGGAAGTATCCCAGATCTGACTCTTGATGAATGGGAAAACAAGGTGCATGCTTTTGATCCTTATCAAGAAATAGAAGAATCTGAGCTAGGAGTCTATTGCATGCATGAAGAAAATCAGCCTATCCCTAGCATCACCAAGCCAAACCACAAGGATGACAATGAGGTATGGCAGTTGTTTTTTGATGGATCAAGGAGTAGACAAGGTGTAGGAGGGGAGCTATGCTTGTTTCACCTCAAGGAGTTAAGTATTATTCAGCTTTTAGATTTCAGTTTGCATGCTCTAATAACATTGCTGAATATGAAGCTTTGATACAAGGATTGCATTGGTCAATCAAGAGAGGAATAAAGAACTTGCAAGTCTTTGGTGATAGTGAGTTGATTGTCAACCAAGTTAAGGGGCAGCATGTTGTCAAGAATGATCTACTCAAGTGCTACAAAAATAGGGTGTGGGACCTCATTGAAGATTTTGAGGGCTTTGGCATCAAATCCATTCCTAGAAAAGAGAACCAAGCTGCTGACAGGCTTGCAGCAGTTGGGGCAGCCTTTGACGTTGTTGAAAGCATCCAAAAAGACAAGGTACAGCCAAACATCCATGTGATTGTAAGGCCTTCAGTGCCAGACAACAATGTAAGTTGGCAAGTGTTTGAAAATGATCAACAAATCATCCATTTCTTGCAAGAAGAGGCTGAGTTCTCAGCTAAAAATCAGGAAAAGTTGGAGCAGCAATATGGTGACCAAGTGGTACAGCTGAGAACCAACAAACTACCAAAGGGACTTATTACTTTGGAGTCCATTTTCAATCCTAATGATCAGTTTAGGAAGGAGAAAGCAAACATCCAAGTCAAGGGAGAAGATTCAGTGTCCATCTTGGTGGAAGAAGGCAAATCACTCCAAATTGGTAAGATGACAATTGAACAAGAAAGGTATGAGTTCATACAGCTTTGTCAAGAATTCCCTGATGTGTTTGCTTGGAGCTATGAAGATTTGAAAGGTTTTATCCCAGTTAGCTCAACACACCATTGAATTGGATCCAAGTACTAAACCCATCAGGAAAAAACAAAGGCCAATCAATCCACACATGGAGCCTCTCATGAGAAAAGAATTGAATAAGTTGATAGAGTCAAGAATCATATTCCCTATCAAGCATTCTAGTTGGGTGGCCAACTTGGTTCCAGTTAGAAAGAAGAGTGGGGAAATCAGATTGTGTGTTGACTTCAGAGATTTGAATAGAGCATCTCTCAAGGATCATTATCCACTTCCTTCCATGGAGCAGATTTTACAAGTTGTTGCCGGCTCTGAGAGGTTTTCATTACTTGATGGCTATTCGGGGTACAATCAGATTATGGTGAAAGAAGAGGATCAGTTCAAGACAGCCTTTACAACCAAATGGGGAACTTATGCATACAGGAAAATGCCATTTGGGCTGTCCAACATTGGAGCTACCTTCCAAAGAGCAATGGACATGGCGTTCAAGGATTTGATTAACAACATGGTGCTGATATATCTTGATGATATCACTATTTTTTCAAAAAATGTAGCAGACCATCTCTTTCATTTGAGACAAGTGTTCCCGAAGGTGCGAAGATTTGGAGTATCCTTGAATCCTAAAAGTGTATTTTCTAGCCCATGAAGGAAAAATCCTTGGCCACATTGTCTCCAAAGAAGGATTAGCAATTGATCCAGAAAGAGTTGAAGCCATAAGAGCACTACCATTGCCAAGCCACAAGAAGGCCCTTGAAAGTTTCTTGGGGAGAATAAATTTTGTTCGGAGGTTTGTCCCAAATTTTGCAGCCCTAGTCAAGCCTATCACCAAGATGTTAAAGAAAAGCATGGCTTTCAAATGGACAGCAAAAGGCAAGAAAGTTTTGAAGCAATCAAAGAAGCCATCTCTCAAGCCCCAACTCTCATTAACCCAGATTTCTCCAAGGATTTCATCCTCTATGCATTTGGGGGTGATGATACTATTTCTACAATTTTGGTACAATGAACAAAAAATGATGATGAGCAGCCAATTGCTTTCTTGAGCCAAATCACGGAGGACTATGAGGTGAGATATTCTTTCATTGAGAAGCATGTTCTTGCGTAATCAGGAGCTTGAAGAAATTCAAGCATCTAGTTTCAAACAACAAGGTTCAATTGCTTGGTTTCTCATGTGGGAGTTAAAGACTTCCTCCTCAACAAAGACTTGAATGAAAAGAGAGCAGGTTGGATTACTCATGTCATGGAGTATGACATTGAGATCAAAGTCACCAAGTTGGTTAGAGGAAAAGGATTGTGTGAGCAGCTGGTCTTGAACAAACACAAGGAAGCATGCAATGAGAAGGAGGTTGTTTTGGCATTGCAAGACAGCCATGAGCAAGGAAGCACTCAAAAGGAAAATGATGGTGTCCTCACTCCTTGCTTGGACCCAAGACATAATGCACTTCCTAAGCATAGGTCTATGCCCTCCAGAGATGAACAAGACCAAAAGAAGACACTTCAGATTGCAGCTGTCCCATATGCCCTTGTTGATGGTGTTTTGTTCAAAAGGATGTGAATGGAGTGTTGTTGAGATGCATTGGTACAAATCAGATTCATAGGGTGTTGGAAGAGTTCCATGGTGGATCAGCTGGTGGTCATTTTGCACCAAGAGTGATAGCTCTAAAGATCATGAGGGCTGGCTATTATTGGCCCAAGATTTTTAGTGATTGTTATGCATGGATCAAGAGGTGCAAGAATTGTGCATTCTTCACGGGTAAGGAGAGGCTAGCTGCCCTTCCATTGCATCCAATTTCAGTTGACCAGCCATTCATGCAATGGGGTTTGGACTTCATTGGAGTCATTAATCCAAATTCAAGCCAAGGACACAAATGGATTCTAACAGCAACAGATTACTTCACCAAGTGGACTGAAGCAGTAGCACTCAAGGAAGCAAATGAATCTAGCATCCTAGACTTCTATGAGGAATAACAACCAGATTTGGCATACCTACTACAATAATATCAGATAATGCATTGGCATTCATTGGGTCCAAGGTAACTGAATGGGCTGTCAAGAATGGGATCTACCTAAGCACTTCATCAAATTATTACCCTCAGGGTAATGGCCAAGCTGAATCTACAAACAAGAACTTGTTAAGGATCATTAGGAGGACTCTTGATGAAAATCAGAGGTCTTGGCATACTAAGTTGAAATCAGCCTTATGGGCTGATAGGATAACTCCCAAAAGATCTACAGGTAACTCTCCATTCAAGCTTGTTTATGGAAGAGAGGCAATTTTGCCCATGTCACTTGAGTTGCCAACATTGGAACTCATGAAATAGTTGGAGTTGTTGGAGTTTGAGCCCATGGAGGTTAGATATGTAGAATTGATGGAGCTCCAAGAAATCAGAAATCAGGCATCCCAAGCAATGGAGAAGGATCAAGCTTTGATCAAGAAGACCTTTGATAGGAAGGCCAAGGATAGATCTTTCCAAGTTGGAGATCTAGTGTTAAAATGGGATGCAGACAGAGCAAAACCGGGAAGGCATTCAAAATTTGATGCCATTTGGAGTGGCCCATACATGGTCACAAAGTGTAAGGACAACAATGCTTTCCAATTGTCTTCATTGGATGGTGAAGAATTGCAGATTCCAGTCAATGGAATCCATCTAAAAAAACATTGCTTCTTGAAGGAATTCTCCACCTTGTACATATTAGCTTAGGTTTTCATTCCTCCAAGTGCTTATGCACATTGTTTTGTTGTAGATTAGCTTTGCTTTCCCTAAGTGCTTTGGCACAAGCTTGTTGTTCCAGGAAATGTGTTTTGTAGGCCTTGCTCCAATCAGATGATGTTCCACCCTCCATCTTCCTCCTTGCAGTGTTCTAATCAGTTGGGGTACCAAGCAGAGAATTTGATGACTCCATGCCCAATGGATTGCTTCAGGCAACTGGTAACTTCATCCAGTAGGCAGATGACCCCTCTGAGTCACCAAAATTGTTATCCAAAATGAGCCCCTTGCTCATTTTGTGGCTAACTCCCTTCATTCTTCCCTCTCTTGTGCCTCAGTCATAATTTTTTTTTTTTCAGGCACTCAAGACCTTCTAGAAATGGCACCATTGGATAGAGATTTTTCTCATCTTTCCAGAAAGGTAAAGTTTTCCTCCTAACTCCATGTATTTTTGAAGTTATGGCTCGGTGGAGTTTTGTGGGAAATTTTCCCTGAAAGGCCAGCACCAATAATATGGTGCCACGTGTCCTCGGGAGTGGCGGAGGGTGGAGGTAAACTTGGAATTTTTACTAAGTGATTTGGCAAGTTTTCAAAAGGAATATTTCACCCCAAAGGCCCACCGACGAATGAGATGTTGCCACGTGTCCAAGGAAAGAAATTGAAAAAATTTCTAAGTGTTGATCCAAGGAAAAATTTTGATGCTAAAGGGCCCACATCCAATCATATTGTGCCACGTGTCTTAGGAGGAAAAGGGTGGCGGAGGGAGGAGTTAAAATGAAAAATTTTGGTAAGTGTTTGGCGGGTGGAAAAAAAATTTCCCGCAGGGCCGCATCGAATGGCAAATCATGCCACGTGTCTCAGGACCCAGGACCATGGGAAGAAGATTTAAAATTTGGCAAAGTGTTTTGGTTAGAAAGGAAAATTTTGGCCCCCCGAGGCCCCATGACCCGTCGAGAGCGTGCCACGTGTCCCGGGCCGGAGTGGGGTCGGAGGGGGGGAAGATTGGGATTTTTCCCAAAGGTTAAATGAAAAGAAAAAAAATGTTTTCCCCCAAGGCCCACATCCAATGGGAGCTCATGCCACATGTGCACCGAGCTTTGGAACATGGGGAAAAATTGGAAATTTTCCCAAAGCAAAAATGAAGGAAATTTCAAAAGGAAAAGTCCACCCCCAAATGCGAGCCAATGGAATCTTGCCACGTGTCCAGTGGCGGCAAAAAAATATAGAGAAGGCCCGAGGAAAAAAAAGAAAAATCCCATGCCAATGGGGTTTTTGCCATGTCTCGAGTCAAAAATATGGCCAAAAGTGATGATGAAAATTTAAGGGAAATGGCCCATGCCCAAATCACCTCTTGCCACGTGTCCTCAGATCATCGGCCGGCGGAGATTTTTGGAAAAATTTTCCAATGGTCAAAATGATGGATAATGAAGCGCATCGAGAGGCCCACGTCAATCAAATCATGCCACGTGGCACTTTAGAATGGTGGAGCATGGGGATTTTTTGGGAAATTTTCCCAAATGCAAAAAAGTGGAAAATTTCAAATTTTTGCCCGCCAATCCGTTTTGGCCCTATTTTGCCCTAAAATTTCAAATGGCCATAACTTTCGATCCAGAGCTCGGTTTTTCACGTTCTTTATATCAATGGAAAGATGGTGAAATTATCTACAAGATTCTGGGTCAATTTTGTATTTTGATGGAGTTTGGAGAGATAAAATTGAAAAATGCACCTCGGCACGTGGTAATGAACAGAAATGACGTTTCAACCACCATTTTTAATGAAGAATGGCTCGCATTCTCTCCCAGCATGGTGAAAAATGTGGATGGACCTGTAAGGATGCCCATGCTATTTTATTGCATTTTTGGTTAGTGGTTGAAGCTCTCCCATGTTTTCCCATGTTTCTCTCTCTGGGTCATTCATTTTTGCATTGTAAAAGCCAGATTTGGCTCATTTTTGAAAGGTTGAACATTTTTCATGTATTGCAGGCTCCCTCTTTCACCTTGAAAAGTGATTTTGTGGAAAATCAGACCTCTTCCAAGACTGTAACCTATTTTTCCTCTCAGATGTTGTAATGCATGTGTTTTGATATTGAAATGACAATGCAGGCTCTGTGAATGAGTTTTAATCCTCTGTTTGTGTTGTTTGATTCATTTCTGACCTTTCATTACATTTTATCAGTTTGTGCATGAAGTTTTGTTGCATTTCTATGATTTGTGTCAATCTGTAGAAGTAAAAATGCTCACCACTCCTTTGGTGCATCACCTTATTAGCATTAGTTTCAAGTTTTTGCATTCTCTATCTCTGCCCCCTTGGAATTTAGAGTAGGATTTTGAATTCAAACCTCTGTAACTTGCAAGTAATACACCTGATCAGAGGAGTTGAGGAACCAGCCTCTAACTGAGATTCTTTTCCCATTTTTACAAGTCGAAGTTCTAAAAAAGAAGCTATCTTCTCGGCAATAGTGGGAAGGGCTATCGTTGGCCTTCCCAGATCTGATCAACCCCCTAGAGTGGAGTGGAAGGGCCAAATTCAACATCAAGGTGAATTGAAGACATTATAATATCATGGAAATGATTTTGGAAGGTTTGGGAAGTTTTGAAAGACTTGGAGCAGTCTGAATAAAAAATAGGGTTCACAAGCCTAGGTAGTACACATGCCTAAAACAATTATTGCACTTCAAAAGAAGATTTTGGGAACTCGGGATGGATTTAGGAGTAAAAAAAACATCTATGGAAATATAATTCCAATACCTACAATATTATGAAATCATATTTTTCACAACACCTTGGCGCATAAGGTTTTTAGACAGGTTTTAATAAGCACAAGTGGAGTACCAAATCAAAACTCTATTTTTTCACGGATCAGATGGAAAAATAAAGACATGAGACCCCCCACTATTGGATTAAAAATTTCATTTACAATTAGGATCATATAAACTTTCACCAATAAATTCCACCGAGAGCTCAAGTTATCATTATTCCAAGTTACCCTCTTTGAGATAGTTCGGGAGTTAGTCAATTTTCGAGAGGACATGTGTCAACACCAGAGCATGGTGAGATTTTATATCCCCAAAGTCCCTAAGGTTAGGTACATCAACCTTGGAAAAATTTACCCAACCCCCATGTGACCTCTGGGACCCTCATGTGACCTTCAGATTTGATAGTTTAACCCCAAGTGTATTTTTAAAGCTCAAAATTACCATTAGAACAAGGACACATGTCATCCTATTGCTGTTCGTATGGAATTTGATGTCCCTCACATCCCTGAGGTCAAGGACATTAGACATGTAAAAATGTTCCCAACCCCTATGGGTAGTCCTTTGGTCATCCATGTGACTAGCTTATAACCCCTAGTGCTTTAAAACCACTTTTTTTAACTCCATTCCCTGTCTTCGCTCATCGCCACATGTCAACTCCAAGACTACTATGAAATTTGATATCCCTCATATACCTAAGGTCAGGGAAATCAAGACATGAAAAATACACCCAAGCCCTACCAAAGGCACATTTTTTAGATTTAAAAAAAAAAAACTCCAACTCGCTATTTTTCCTGCTTCTAACTTCTAACATCCCTGTGCACAATGTTTTCCTCCATGATCCTCTATATCTTATCACCATCACTATGACATTTCTTAACCTTGAACCATTCCTAATAGAGAGGTACTTCCATTTACTCCATGAAATCACGTAGGTCCCAGAAGGAAATTTGAGCAAACATAGAAGGAGAGGCACAAAATGAAGAAGGAGAAAACAGAGAAAAATCCATGGCCATGAAATGAGAAGTTGAAGAAATATCTCAAATGGATGCATGAAACAACATGCCATATTATTATGTTCATTCGTCTACCTAAGAAAATTAAAAATACACCTTCAAATGCTCTTCTCATGCAACAGAGCATCCACAAGTGAAGAAATCCTACTTCGGCTCAAGAAAGAAAAAATCCAATTTCCCATCATTCTCGTAATGTACACGAGCTAAAAACTTTCACATGGACTCCAAATGAAAACCTATTGCAATGGAGTTGTTTTCATTACACACGGAGACAATAACTAGACCTACAAATTTCAAGATCGGTAGTTGGAGGGGTGCGTGAAAGAGGTTATAGCGGAGGATTTCATGGTCACAGTAACCATGGTGGAGGATGAAGTGAGTTCCCACGAGGGACTTGTTATATCTATGGATCTATAAAGCATTATAACTGTGAGTGTCCTAATCTATTGTAATGTTTGTGGTGTGGGAAGAAACATAAATACAAAGAGTGTCCAGAGCTTTATGAGCATATGAACCAGCAACACTAGAAATATGAAGGCTCGGGATGGTAAGCATTAAGAAAAACTGATTCATAATGGATGCCAAGAGTGGCATGTGATTCAGGACTAGAGCCTATACTAGTGACAACATGAGTAGAGGCCGCGCCTGCTAGGGAGATCTTTGAGACAAATGAAACTATTTTTAAGAGAGGAAGTGGTAAATGGAAAGTTTCTCAACCCCGCTCATCGAAAGAGGTGTATTAAGAGACTATGGATGTGATTCGAGTTTGCAAGGAGAGATTCAATGTATAAAGGAGAAATCAAACTAGTTGGAGAAAAGAAAGAATGATGAGGCTCCAAAGGGTGATCTCGGTGAGGTCAAGGAAGTATTTAGGATATTAAGGCAAGAGAATATTATTCCCTTGTTAAGAGAATGGCCGAGGAGAAGGTACCACACACCATAACATAGCACGAAAGTAATTTTTTTCATGTAAACCTTCCTCCTCATAGTCTTGACTATGATAAGGATATTAATTTGAATTTATTTGTTGATGGGTGGCTCGTGAGTAATATCCTCATTGACACGGATTGGAGGTCAATGTTCTTACCTTGGATGCCCGACATCAAATGGGAAGGCTTGCATTATATCCATATTTGAATGTGTTGTATATCATCGAAAGACTAAGACAACACCCATTGGTGTCTTGAAGGATGTAATTATCACCATTAAAGGGGCCAAGTTCACTAGAGACTTCAAAGTCTTGGCACTTCCAAGGAAGACAACTTTCCAACATTACTTAAGTGCCCATGGTATTACAAGAATAATGTCAACTCCGTGGTTTAACAAATGGTATATCAGCTTTGAGAACAAGGAAGAAAGGGTGATAATCCCTTTAACATACGGGAATTCATTTCCCTATACTGATCTGTTATAAGAATAATTCCTTAATAGAATCTATGTGTGCTCCATCGAGGATATCCCGAGATAATTCATCCCACGGAGGGAGTCATCTAGTTTGAAGATGCTTAGATCTTGAGTGATACCACTAGTATGGCATTCAAAAATTAGGCACATAGGACTTATGAGTTGATTGGGAGACAATTGAGAGGATCTGTAATAAGGGTAAGAAAGGTGCACTCGGTCAAGCACCCGAGAGGAAAGACATTTCCAATTTAATCTAGAGGAGCATACCCTAAAATTTTCTAACAAGAAATGGAGGATTAGTTGAAGGATGACGACAAGAGAAGGGGAATGCTCAGTTATAACCTTCTCAAAAATACACAGGGTGATAGTGGGCTACACATTGGGAAAGCCTCTTAGAATGGCATGAGGTAAGAATTGAATTCTTTGTAAGGTTCTTCAGAGAAATGTGCCCAATATCATATAGTATGGCCATGGTAAAGAGACCGCCTCATTTAATATCCAAGCATGTGAGAAGGCCTAGATGGGAAGCACAGAAGCATTATCACCTTCATTATGGGTGCATAAGTTATATTCCACCTTACAAGGATGTGTGCATACATGGTATATTCATTCGGAGATGCGTTTTTAAATAGGTAATTGGTAGGAGTTGGCAGCTGATCTCATTCAAGCTTTCAAGTATAGGAGTACCAAGCCATCAGTAGATAAGGCATTGTAAGTAATCAAGTGCCTTATAATGGGAGATAGTGATATGGAAGAGGATAGGCTACTAGAGTTACTAGGTAATACTTATTTGGAGACATGCCTCAATGAAGAAGAATCAATGGAAGTATATCTTGAACGCGCATGCATGGAAAAGGAAAAAGGAAAAATGGTCTATGTAATAGATGGAGAAGAGATGAAAATTTGGATGCTAACCATTAAGAAGGTATGTGTGAAGTTATAGATAGCTGATGAGTGACCACACACCTACCATGAGCCCTTGAAAACAAAGAAGTTTAACATTGGGACAAAGACAGAACCTAAGGAAGCTATCATCGGGGATTATTGGTCATAAAAATAAGTTTCAAAGGTCATTGAACTATTGCATGAGTTCCAAGATTTGTTTCCTCATGGGTACCATGAACTTAAAGGAATTAACCATGCCTTAGGGGAAATGAAGATCAAGTTGAAGGAAGGTGTGCACCCGATTCGGAAGAGGCCTTATCGAATGAATCCAAATTTACGTGTACGGGTCAAGGAAGAAATATACAAGATGATAGCATCCGGTATCATTGAGGCTAGTGGAGGAATCATAATGGATAAGCCCAATGGTCATCAATATCAAGAAGGATGGGAGGATAAGAATCTATGTTGACTAATGGGATCTTAATGTAGTATGTGTCATCAATCATTTCCCACCCCCTTTATCGAATAAATTTTGGAGGCGGTTTCTAGGTGCAAATTCTACTCTTTTCATGGATGGGTTCTTAGGGTATCACCAAGTTAGGATTGTAAAGGAAGACCAAAGAAAGAAAAATTTCACCATTGAATGGGGAATTTTTTCCTACACGGTTATGCCTTTTGGATTGAAGAATGTGCTTGTTGTGTTCTCGCGCATCGTGGTACAATCATTTCAAAAATTCATCCATAAATTTCTTCAAGTGTACCTAGATGACTAGACTGTGTATGGATTATTGAAAGACCATTGTTAAAATTTGAGGCTGTTGTTTTAGAGATGTCGAAATTAAGGATATCCCTCAACATAAAAATGTGTATTTACTACTCCATTTAGAACCCTATTAGGACATATCATATGAAAAGAAGGCTTACTAGTTGATCCCACCAAAGTTGCAGCTTATTGTAGGATTAGTGAAGCCTACTAGTCAAAGTGCAATATGTGGATTCCTTGGGCATATGGGGTACTATAGGAAATTCATCAAGGGATATGCCAAGATTGTTGTGCCCTTAGAGGAGTTTCTAAAACACAAGAGTGCCTTTCATTGGGGAGAGGCACAACAAAGGGAATTTGACACTTTGAAGGATAGGCTTGTCACGATGCCCATACTATATTTCCTTTCTTAGGATAATCCTTTCCATGTGCATGTTGATGCCTCAAGAACAACTATGGGAGCATTACTAGCTTAACCTAGTGAGGGAATTGTTGATCATCCCTTGTGTTTTTCCCATAGAAAGTTTACACTAGCCAACCAAAACTACACAACTACTGAGCGTGAAGCATTGTCTATTATCTATGCGCTACACAATTTTAGGAAGTACCTGTTAGCAAAACCATTTATATTATAGATAGACCACATGGTATTGAAATACTTAGTCAACAAGCCCATTCTGCAAGGGTGCAAATGTCATTTGGTCCTATCATTTCAAGATTTTGAGTTCATAGTGGTTGTAATACCAAGAAAGAGTAATTCAAGACCTAACAACTTATCAAGGATTAACTCAGGGGAGGATGCAAAAATCATTGAGGATGCCATGTTCAATGTGTAACTGTTTATGTTGTGGCGTGCACCCTCGGACTTGGAAGATAACGCAATGTTCTTGAGAACAGGTTTAGCAGATGGAAGAGATGAATGCTCTGGGAGAGAAAGCGATTAGCAATATGCGCCACAATCTACATTTTGATTAGTAGAGACCTATATAATGTAGGTCGTGATGAGGTTCTATGCTGATGTATATTAGAACATGTGCAAGTGGAAATTATGGAGGAAGTGCATGGTGGTATTACAGAGGACAATATGCGGGAAATGCTACCATGTGAAAGATTTTACTTGCAAGGCTTTGGTGGGAAACCATCTACTAGGATTGTATTGAGTTTTGCAAGGCTTGTGACCATTGCCAGTGCCTTGGAAAACCTAGAAAGAGGGATGAAATTACCTTGTGACCAATATCCAGGACCTTTGAATCTGTTTGAAAAATGAGAAATTGACTTTATAGGGACAATTTTTCCAGCCGCACAAAGGACTGGTTTGCGGTATATCATTACTTGCACTTATTACTTGAAACGTTGGGTAGAGGAAACACATACGAAGGAGTGAACTATAGTGATAATCTGTTAGGTTTTTATGGGAGAACATAATCATCATGTATGGTTGTTCTTTAAGTTTAACAAGCGATAGAGGTACACACTTTCTCAATGAAATGGTTAGGATTCTATTAGCAGAATTTTTGGTGGCCCATCCCAAGACTTCCCCTTATCACCCTCAAGAAAATGTAACTAATGAGGCATTTAACAAAATACTAAGTCACACGTTGACTAATATTTGTGATGTTAGAAGACAAGATTGGGATTTTAGACACTAAAATTAGGTCACACTCCCCTTTGTCTCTTGACATATAAGCACCCTTTATTACATTTACCTAGCCATGTCCCCCTTCACCCCACTAATATTAGTTTAATTAATTTAATTAAATTAATGTATTATCCTCACTATATTTATTATTTGAATATTTTATTTAAATAATATCCACACATACAATTCACTTAGACACCTCACCAAGCTAACTCAACCTAAGACCTATTCATAGAAAGTTGCCATAACTAACTAAGACTTACCCAAACCCTAAAAATCAATTCCTACATTCCCTCTAACCACATTCCCGCATGCTCACAAGAAGCTCCCAGTCTAACCCGTGGGATAACGACATGAGATCTAAGGAAATTAGTAGGATCTCCCTAGTTTAGTAAACCTAGGAAATCCCACCTTGACCAACGTCGGTTACCCCTAACCATCGCCGGTTAATCTAAACCGCCATCGGTTACCCATTTTAACCCCTAAACCACTTTATTCTCAAGGTTGGAAAATATTGGGAAAGGTTGACGAGAAAGATCACATCTCGTAGAGATAATGCATCTTTAGAGAGCAAAATCTAGTGAAAACTCACATCCAAGGAAGGAGATTGATTATCTTCTCCCTGCACAACCATCCTAGCCATGATCTCGATCTATCCAAGAAAAGATGAGTGTACATGTATCCCATGCGAGAAGATTTTATTTAGTTAGTGATCACTTTCAACCTTCAAACCCTCATCAGCACCTCCATCCCTAACACATAGGCATTCAGGAACTCAATCCAAGTAAGTATAACATCATACTTTCCTGGTTTATTTCATTTCATCATCTTTTTATCATCCATTATTACCTTGCCCCCTATTGACCTTCTCTAACATTTTCACCTCCATATACCCATTAAAGCCTCGTAAAAATCCTACTCTAGTCACCCAATACCTCATCCCGACAAACCAAATTCCTTTGTGTAATCACAAAGGAGACCTAAAGCTTGTTCTATGACATTTTCAGATCTCACAAGAATCGCACCGGTTACACCCAACCACCGTCGGTCACCCCGATCGACACCTGGTCTCTGTATTTTCCCACCCAACCTAAAATAGTGAACTACCCACCTAATTTCATCTCACCCTCATTCACCCGTGTGATCTACGAGACCTCTCACAAACTTGCACAACCGAGAACCAATCATTTGACCTTTGGATTCTATTCTAGCTTAGCCTATTAGATTAGATCTATTTCTTATTGTGTTTTTAAGTGAGATACCTAAATTATATTAAAATAACAATAGAATTTACTTTGTTGACAACATTAAATTGTTTAAAACAGTGGACTGAAAGCCATCTAGGAAGTATCATACTTCCCAGTTCTAGCATACACTAGGCAATTCACTACCCATATTGTTTAATTCCTTCTGGTGGTCTTGTTTTCATTACAGGTAGTTCCTCCTAGCCAAAAGGAAGCTCTCATGATCAGCTATGGATTCAAAATTCATACGTTTGTAACAACCCATCAACCAACATTTGAACAGGTATTCCTCCTATGCCCGTTTCCCTATTTATTTCATCAACACTTCAAAAAAATGATCTAAGAAAAAGGTGAAACATTTTGGCACACACCTGGGGGACCCATCTGGGTTCCTTGCATTTAATTCATCCCTAGTGAAAAATTGTGTGTTTGTTTCCCTTCTCAAAAGTGTACACACTAATATTCTTCCTTGGTAATACACCTTTTCTTTCTATTTGCTCTAAAGGAAACTTTTCTTTTGTGTAATTAAAAAGAACCATTTTTTCATGTTTTTTTGCATTGACTAAAAGAGCATCCCTCTTCCTCTTCATCTTATTGTGTTATCCAATTTCACATTTTTTATTTCGGTTTAAAAATAAGTGCATTCCATTCTCGATTTATTGCATTAGCTCACATTAATTGAGGGCAACCTATACTCTGGAAGTCATGACCAATGATGGTTGACAAACGAATCGTATAAAAACACTTCTATCCTTTTCTCTTTCTCTAAGTCTTACCAAACCACAAAAAAATTCAAAATACATACATTCTTGAACAACATCTTACTTGGAAGAAGCCGTAGGTGATCACATAATCACAACATACTAGGCACCCACCTCGTTGCTCTATCAAGTCATACTTGAGCGAAGCCCACCCCCACCATAACATACCTAAAACCTTACCTTTTAGATCTCCTTTTTTGTAGGAAGCCATCCTCACCAAAAAATCTATTTCACAATTCATGTGTCAGTCCCTAAATAGCATAAGCTAAACAAACATAATAGAAAGGGCACTCCTAGGATCACATTTTCTTAGTGTTTTTGCTTGGCTTACGTTTTGAGGTGAGAGATCACGTTCATCACTTTTTTGTTCATCCTTGCACACTCCTCATCATAGCTGTGTATTCCGGCTTCACCTGAGTGTGCCTGGGCCATATCATCATCATTATCAGAATTTTGGGTCTGATTCTACATCAGATTTTAATTCACAACCACTTTCTTTCATCACTATTTCAATTTCACAGTAACCATCGTCGGTTACCTCTGACCACCATTAGTTATACCCAATTGACATTGGTTCCAGGTGCTTTTGCTAACCCACTCAAAAGGAAATTTTACTTCACTTTCTTTCACTTTTCATAGTCCCTATCACTACTATCATACCCATTGATGTTGTAAACATCATCAAATTTGGCATACCTATCAGATTTCACCTTCTGCCTTATTTTTCACTCACTGTCCATTTTCTACATGGCCGGCGGTGGTTACCCCCTCACCGGTGTCGGTTTCCCCTAACTTGCATCGGTTAGCCTATTTCACATTCCAGCCACCATTTGGAGCTTAATCTACTTTTTTCACCAGATTCACATGTTCTTATTGTTCTCTATGTCAGTTATAGAGAAACATCCCTACCTGATCAGTATTGGTTCACATGGTGCTGACCCAAAGACGAGCGAGTGCAAATGTATTTCATGCTAATTGTCAACCACTCCCACCTTGTCCTTCAACACCTTAAATTTTATCACTAGACATGCATCCCATCCAAATTCCTACTACTATCACTACCAGAGATGAGGAATTCACATGACTCCTTGACCAGAACCTTGTCGCCTTGCATTTTTACCTTTCCCACTCATCCACTCGAGACACCTCAGTCAATTGATATACGGTATGCCCATATCTACCCCCCGACTCTCACCCACTACCACATCAGCCCCATCTCGGCTCTGTGCTACCTGTATCCACCTTACCCCAGGTCCATTTCACGCTTAGGTTCTATACCTGCTATGATTGCTTTTTTTCGTTACCTTTATGGCACCCATTACATCCACCGTACCCTCGACGACTACCCCAAACACAACCTCATCCACCCCTAATGTCTCACACATACCTGTAGCTACATTACCACCTCCAGTATCGGTGACCCTACCCCATTTTAGAATGTGGTTCTTTCCATTCCACAATCATTAGCCCCTATTACCACTAGGGTTACCACGACCCTTCCACCCCCATATACATACTACTAACAACCTCTTGTTTCATCCATTATTCATTCCAAGTATGTACCCCCTATTTCACTACCTTCTTCTCCACCACCCTACATGGCAACCCCATACACTGGAGTGCCACCCTTGTTATATGCCCAAAACCAACCTCCTCACGCTACAAGAGGCATCCAATCATCACAACCCACCAATGACCTAATTAAATTGATGTTGGACAAGATGCAGACATTGGAGGCATTGGTTTCTAGCTCCCATAACACTCTCACCTACGAAAATATTTGCAATGAGCCTATTCACCTATCCATTCCTATCTGTTCATACCTTGTGCATTGGGAAATGCCTAAATTCAATCATTTCAATAGCAAAGAAGACACGCAACATCATTTGTGCTCATTCAAACATGGGTGTTATCTGATCACTCATGATGATGCCTTGCTTTTGAGAACATTTCCCATGTCCCTCACTGGACTTGCATTAGATTGGTATAGTGGGTTACCTAAACACTATATTCTCATTCAATCAAGTATCCCAAGCATTCTTGGATCATTTCTCTATCAATATCATCAAGAAGGTTACCATGACCAATCTATATTCCACACATCAGTATGAGGACAAATCTATCACATATTTTTTCGCTCACTGGTGTAGCCTAATCAATCAACTTACCTTCCAACTACCACAAATAGAACTCATCGAGCTCTTCACATGGGCTTGTGCTAGACATATCTCCCCAACCTTATAGGTCTAAACCTTCTGAACATTTGATGAGGCATTCACTATGGCACGAAAGTTAGAGATTCGGGCCATCAAAGAGAAGAAAATCCAATTACATGATAAGAATTCGCATTCAAGTTGAATGATACCTCTTCTTCTACTAAACCACAAACCAATTATTCAAAAGGTAAGGGCACCACTAATGTAGTGGTACTCAAGGTTGGCCCAAATCATCCATCAAATTAGGCTACACCCTCATGTAATCTCTCGCCTATCCAAATTTTCAATTTAGATGAGAGCAGCGAAAATATACCGCAATTGGGGAACCTTACTCTTCTGTCTTAAAAATCTTATCAAAGTCGGAGCCATCACCCTTCCACCTATAAAACCACACACTAGTTTTGACCCTACTCGCCCCATGCCCACATGGTATAAAGAACATGATTTCTGTAACTATCATCAAGTAAAGGCTCATAGTGACAAAGAATTGCATCACTTTCAAAAATATAGTCCAAGAAATGCTTGAGAAAGGTAAGTTAACTGTGGATAATCCTAACGCCAAAAATCTACAAATCTGTTTCCCGACCATGCCCTTCATCTAATCAAACCGGTGAGACATCAACTCACAATACCCATACCTACGAGGTTCATGCTATATTTAATGAGGTACTGTCACCTCCTAATTACCTCACATCCCTTCCATAGAGGAAATCCTAGCCCTGAACTATTCCTTCCACAATGGAACCAACCTCTCTTATTCCTTCACCAATAGAGGAACACCTTTCATCTCCTTCATCTCCTATGGAGGGGTCTTCCACTAACATCGAGACCATCTCACCCCCGACTTCTCCACTTAGAGAACCTTTACCCATAGATCGCTTCCACCCATGAGAGAGCACCCATTACCTCGCTCCACCCATAGAGGAGCACCCATTACCTCCTCCACCCACATAAGAGCACTCATATGTTCCTCTACTTATAGAGGAGCTCCCATCATCTCCTCCACCTATCATCGACCTGGTTGAGATACCTTAGACTCTCAAGCAGCATTCTCCATCAACCGCCTTAATCCTACTAACCTACTTTCGGATCTCTTACCCACAAGCTTCTAAGCTATCCAATTCCCCGTATCTAAGACACATTTTATGGGAATTTCCATTAGGTCCTCACTAACTCCACCCATATCCATGTCATTCTCACGTTTGGTTGATCACTTAGATTATGTGGATAGGGATTTACTATGGGGTGCCTCTTACTCCTCGTATCAACACGGATGTAGATATTCCTCGCCGATACCTCCACTATCTACCCAAACACATTTCAACCAATCAAACAAAATACAACCACCTCTGCCGCAATCCCTTCCATGATACCCATTAGTGCTCAAACCACACCCCTTACACATAACCCAACCTACCTCTATACCCAAACCCACACCTACAACATTTGCCTCAACTAAACCTATTACCACTTTAGGGGTCACCCGACCACCACCTTAGTCATCCACCTATTCATCTAGATTTAGCTACATCCTCCAACGTCAATACCACACCTACTCCAACACCTAAACCAAAGAAACAAACTCATCGACCTCATACCCCGACCGCACCAATCACACCCACACTTGTCCCATCTATCTTAAGACCTCAGCTGCCCAACATGGTCAAGCAACCTTCACCCATCCATAAACCAATAACACAACAACCCATTCCTTCCTCATAAACCTCTAACCTACCCATACACACAAGATGACTTACACCCGCACCTGTAGTCTCTTTACCACCAATACCTCAAATACCCTCAGCTATTGCTTCACTACCCACTACACTTTAGTCATTTTCCTCATACCCCAAGTACGACCCATGTCATTACCTTCATAACACCCCGTTATCCCCGTGGGTAACTCACCCTCATCCTCCATCTACTTTTCCTTCTAGACCTCGTATACCCACATCACCTTTACTCAAGAAGGTACATCCCAAAATAAAACCCCACTACCCCACAACAAGGTAGTCAAAACAACCATGTACCCTCCTACCCATCCATCTACTGTACTCCCTACCCAAACAAACATGACTAATACCTAAAACCACACCGGAACCTAAAACCGTAACTCAACCCATTCCTAATCTTCCAAAAATAGTTCCTCGACAATCAACCACACCTACACCCAAACCCACGTTCAATTCCCATTGTGATCCACTAGCAGGTCCTATGCCACAATTTTAACCAACCTCCGCGAGAGACTTATGTTATCACATTACCGCCACTCGACCTTACAACCCCTCAAACCCAAGCCAAAAGGGTTTGATGATACTAAAATGTGTGCATACCATCGTGTGCCAAGGCATGATGTGGAGAAATGCAAGGCCTTGAAAACTATCCTTATCCAATTGTTTCCACCAAAAACCAACTTTGATGATGATGACCTTCTTGACAAGGATCCTATTTCACCGACACCCATTCCCACATTGCCCACTCAACAACCACAACCTCCACCCTCACCACTCCTAGAGCCACCCTCAAGATTCAAAATTAACATGGTTTGCATCAGAGAACCGCTCCACGCCACCACCCAAATGTCGTTGCACCCAATTGACCTCACAGGTTTTTCTCTCCTCAGACGTTTTTGCCTCATCGTGTCATTATACCACTCACCCTACACATTCTCCATTTTCCAACTCCTCAAATCAACATGATACATGTCACTACATGTGTAGAAGGGAAAAGAAAAGGCAACTTACCCACCAACCAATCCTACACCCAACATACCATCTACACCCATACCTAAAATAACTATCTCGCAGCCCCACGTACCCCATTTCTAATGGCATCGCACATTGCACCATGCTCAAATAATTACACCAATATCCCCTAAAAATGTCTTTATATGACCTCATATAAACCTTGAAATCGACTCGTCAAGCCCTCATGAAGGTTATTCAATCTATTGAGGTATTACCCGGTGACCCTACACCCGTAGCCTCCATTATCACACCTCATCATGTAGCCTCTCTCACCAAATTAACACCTTCATCCTCACCTCACCTTTTTCACCAAGTGGCCTCCCTTAGCTTGTCAAAGGAGGAGATCGCACCACACCAAAATGATGACCCAGACCCAGCCCTCTTCATCTCCGTCCATATTGATGACATATGGGTACACCGTGTAATGATTGATGGAGGCACTAACATTAACATCATTTCATCCCATGCATTTTCTCAAATGCGCATACTTGACAATTGCATGCATAAACATCTGGTCATGTTGTGTTCATTCAATGACACTATCACCTCCACACTAGCATATCATCCTTCACGTTTTTGTGGGCCCCCGCACTATTCCATAATTGTTTTACATTTTGGAGGGGGAATTCCAATATAACTTGTTACTTGGTAGACCCTAGATCCATGTCATGGGTTGCGTTCCTTCCACTTTGCATCATTGTGTAAAGTTTGAACATGAAGGACACACTTATACCATTCCAACTGACCCATCACCTTTCAAAACATGCAACATGCTTTACCAACCTAATGATGTGCTCATACCTGTCAAGCCATCTACCTTCACAACCAATACCACTTCACCTACACCTCCACCTACCAGTACAACTGCTTCTTTCACCGCACATACCTCCTCCATTCCTACCACTACTATAACTTCCATGGCTGACCCATTAGCTTCCCAATCCATTAACTCCACCTCCGCATCAACCTCTGACACATCATCCATTCTAGCTACCTACTTACCAATCATTGATCCCTTGGAAGGTTTTTTTCAACTCCTCACTGGGGGAGTACCTCTTATATAGTGTTAACACATTCCTTACTCTACGGAGTATGGAAGCCTTCACCAAAGCACCCTCGCTATGATCACCGTATAGGATAACATGTCCTTTATGGTCCTCCTCATCTTCGCACTAGTCTCACATATGGAGGACTTGATACTACCACTTACACACCTAAAACACCATCACAAACTCACCCATTTTCCACGACTTCCAATCACTTACCAATCACCATTTTTCCCACACCTTCTTACACCGCTATGCGTGGAAGGGTTTTGGTTTTGGCTTTTATGAGAAAGGCTGCCATACTGCTATTCCATGTACCACCCCGAAACATAACGATCATAGTGGTATCGGCTTCCCAAACCTCTTATTAAACAAGCCCACATTGAACTCATTGAGGACCCTAGCCCTTCTCCACCTTCACCCGCTCCACCTTCATCACCACCCTCACTGACGGAGTCGATGGATCCTGAATCTATCCCCCTAACTTTTTTTCCATAAACACCATTTCCTTGGGGCCTTTGAATTATCAACGCCAAGGTGAGGCCCCTTCCACTCTTACATTCCTGTATCCTAAAATGATCATCTATGACACACCTACAATTAATGTCATTCAATGTCGGGATGATGAATCCATACTCACCTACCATGGTGTTGAAGACTCATTTATTCATCATCGTTACCCTCTCGAGATGTAAACATGTTGAATGAATTGACTATCGAGATCAACATTCATACTCAGGATGACCCGCACATCCTAAAGATTAGACAATCTTTAGATGCTATTGAATAGGAAGCCATCACTTCTTTTCTCTAAGATCATAACCACACTTTCACTTGGTCTTACATAGACATGCCCGGTATTGACCCCACCATAGTGGTCCACAATATCGTAACCATTCCCGATGCCAAACCTATCAAACAAAAGCTGAGGAAAATGCACCCTCATATTTCTCTTCTTGTCAAAGAAGAACTTCAGTGCCTTCTTTCCATTTCCTTCATCTTACCCATTGATTATCCTCATTGGATTTCTAACATTATCCACATTTACTAAAGCAATAGGGGGACTCCATATTTGCATGGAATTCCATGACCTCAACCTAGCCTACCCAAAAGATGACTTTCCCTTTCCCAGGTATTGATCAACTGGTTGACCTCACCACTGGTCATGAGATGCTCTCACTCATGGATGGCTTCTTGGGTTATAACCAAATTTTTCTTGCCCTAGAAGATCAGCACAAGACCGCATTCATCACCCCTTTAGGGAACCTTTTGCTATCGAGTCATGCCTTTTGGCCTTAAAAATGCTGGTGCTACATATCAACGTGTTATGACTTACATCTTCCATGATATCATGCATCACATATTGGAAGATTACATGGATGATCTCTTGGCCAAATCTAAATGTTGCTCCGAGCACCTCGCTGTCCTCAAAACCATCTTTGACCACCTCATTAAATATTGCATCCACCTTCAGCCTAAAAATTACATCTTTGTGGTTCTCTCAGGAAAGCTCCTAGGATTTATTGTTTCCTTCTGTGGTATAGAAGTTTACCCTGCTAAAGTCAAGGCCATTCTAGAAATGCCTTCGCCCACTAACCTTAAACAACTCCGTAGCCTACAAGGTAAATTGTAGTCCATTTGTTGTTTCATTTCACAATTATCTCGATCGGTTTCAAGCATTTCAACATCTACTTAAGAAGGATGTCTCCTTTAAATGGGATGATGACTGTCACAAAGATTTTGAGGCCCTAAAATTATACCTTCTCCAACCACCCATACTCATTCCACCTAAAGACAATCAACCCTTTTACCTATACATATCAGCTACCAATCATTCCTTGGGAGGCATGCTTGCTCATCACAATGAAAAACAAAGGGAGCAGGTGGTTTATTACATAAGTCATACTCTTTTGGACTATGAAACCCGATACAACCATCTAGAAAAACTTTTCTTAGCCTTAGTTTTCATTGCCACCAAACTCTACCATTACCTACTCAACCACAAAACCTATTTCATTACCAATAATGATCCCTTACACTTCATGTATGCCAAACCTTATCAAAATCAGCGTGTCGTGTGATGACTTATACTTTTATCTGATCTTGACCTCGAATTCATTAATCAAAAATCCATCAAAGGCTAAGCTATCGCCAACCAACTAGCCAATGCTTAGCTTTCCAAATACCCGCTTCCCGGTGATTCCAAAATCTTTGTCACCGTACAACACCTCCATTCACCTTCTTATTTACCTCATGATGTTTACTCAATCAGAAATGACACCCCTAACCTAAGTGACCTTTGGTATAAATAGTACTTTGACTACCTTTCTCTCTCCATCTTACCTCCTGATGTCACCCATAATAGACAACGCACCTACCTTAAAAAGGTCTCTCATTTCATCATCTTAGGAGGACTCCTCTATAAACGCAACTTTGATGGTGTTATCTTACGATGCCTCACAAGTTCTAAAATTCCTTATACCATTAAGGAGGTTCATGATGGCATATGTGGAGGTCACTTTAGTGGCCTTACTGCTTCTAAGCATATTCTTCCCTAGGCTATTACTCGGTGACCCTTAACCATGATTGTTATGACTATGTCAAACGTTGTGTGATATTTCAACAACATTCCAACCTTCATCATACACCCAAATCATGCCTTACGGTCACTTGTGACCTTTGGCCCTTCTCTCAATGGTGTTTGGATCTTGTCGGAGAAAACAATCCTCATTCTTCCCAACACCATCAATGGATCATAATCTGCTACCAAATACTACAAAAATGGGTGGAACCCATACACAATATGTGAGTTCATTAACCATCACATAATTTTTGTCACTTTGGTGTTCCTCATTGCCTCATCACCGATAAATGGAAAATAATTCAAAAACAAAACATTGCAAAAACTTTGTGACACCTTCGGCATTCAGCTTAGTTTCTCATCACCTTATTACCCACAAACTAATGGCCAAGCCAAATCCACTAATAACACCCTCAACAAAATTCTCATGAAAGTGTTTGACGATACTGGGAAGGATTGGCATATACACATTCCTTTTTCCCTATGGGCATACCACATTAGTATTCACACTTCCACTATGGCCACACCCTTTTGCTGGTCTATGGTATAGACGTTGTTCTCGCCTCTCGAAGTCCGATCCCCTTACTCGTATTTCTCTCCATGACATGCTTACTAATGATGACTTTCTTCAGATCGCTTAGCACAACTAGAGTTATTAGACAAACGTCGTCTTAATGCTCTGGATCACCTTCAAGTTTACCAATAACGTATCAAATGTGCTTATGACAAACGTGTTCATAAACGAACCTTCCAAGTTGGTGACCTTGTCTTGAAAGAAAATCAACATGTAACCAAAGTAGAAAAAGTAAATAGGGAAAATTCACTCATAATTGGCTTCGACCATACATCGTAACTCATACCTATGGATTAGGTGCCTATCATTTATCCTCACTTGATGGTAAACCCAAACCTAATCCCCTTAACGCATTGCATCTTCGACCATTCTATTGTTGAATCATTATCCTACCTCACCCTTTGTCTCTTTACAGCTTGTCCCTTAAGCACTATCTCGCTCCATACACCTCTTTAACAATTAAATAAGAATCATGTGAGTACCCATCACTTGTTATCTTCTCTTGAATATGTGTACCACGACACTTGCACATAGCATGATTCTCATGGATACTTTTTGTCTACCTTTAGGTAATATCCCATGGTCATTCCACCTTGCTTTTTGAACAAGAATCCTATCCTTCACCTTGAGTCAAACTTCTAATAAAAGATGAATCCCTCAAAAGGACATCTTCCTCTTGACAAAATTACAGTTATAAATAGACTCCTCCTTGAATGACAACTATGTGAAGCTTTCAAAAAAAATGAGAGAAACCGAACTTCCCCCATCGATCAGCTTCACGAAGACCTCAAGGAGTACCATATTCATTATCCCATATAGACTTCCCGCATCGATCAGTCTATCAAAACAAAAAACTTTTTATTCATGGACTTGCCCACTATGACCTAGGACCTCTTGCCCAAAATCCCTATCACTCAAAACATATAAAATTAACTACCTTTCACCCTCCCTACAACTTCCACTCTCATTGTCTCAATTACCTCAAGGGACATCTTGGAATTTAGACATTTGGTGATCTTGTGATTACCTTCATCGTAGAACAGTTAATCGTGCAATGCCTTTTAGGTCTTATGTTCATCACCCCTTCCAAGGTATGATCTACTCGGTAAGGTCCTACCCAATCAGTGGCTTTATTTCCCCTCTTATCTTTTAACCATATTTGTTTACATTTTGATTACCTTATACAAGACTTGGTCCTCGATTCTTACCTTTGAGGTAATCCTCTCATTTTACCTATAATCTACCCACACCTATTAAAGATAAACCCACAACATGCCCAAACCTACCAACTCAATCTCATATTCCTCCCTAGCTCATGGGAGAACTACATCAGCCTCGAGGTCCCTTTTTACCGAGATTATGTAGGTAGCACTCTGAGGGCATGGGGCCCTTAGAGGATAGCTCGGCCATTCTCTACCCTAAAACAATTCATCAACCATGCCTAACTCACCATTTACACCACATTTAACTTAGTTCCCCTTTTATCACAAAATTGGAAATTAAGCCACAAACATAACAAGTTTCTTACCACAACATACATTTATTACACCTACCATTTCTCTATCATCACTATGCATAGATTATACAACATTTCACATATGACGCATAGTATCATTCATTGCCAAAATAATGAATCATAGCCAAACCTACTTTCAACTCAACCATGCCTATAACCTAACTCGACCATGCCTATAACCTGACTCAATCCATGCCTATAACTGAATCAATCCATGCCTATAACCTGACTCGATCCATGCCTAACCAAACCTGACTCAATCCATGCCTATAACCTAACTCGATCCATGCCTATAACCTGACTCGATCCATGCCTAACCAAACCTGACTCAATCCATGCCTATAACCTAACTCGATCCATGCCTAAACCAACCTAACTCCATCATGCCTAACTCACCTAATTTCAAACCACATTAAAGTAACAAATCCATATCTCATCTAACACAAGCCATAAACCAATGTCTCATACATATATTAACACATCACAAAATACCATAAATCTCATCATATAAATCAATAAATGTGTATCTCAAAATACATGCCTATCTCATCATGACCATCATCTCAAAATGTCAAGACGCATGCCAGTCTCACATATACAAAAATGAATGAATCAATACAAAAATCTTTGAGTACGTAGGCCAAGATATACTCAAAATATACAAAAATAACTCATACATCCTCACTATCTTCGGAACGTAGGCCAGCATGTGATAAAAAATACAACTACCTTCAACACGCAGGCCGACATATATATCCAAAAATCACTAGTATACATCAAAAATCAGGTGACCGCATCTCAGGCATCTCACCGGATGTCCTCCATCTCTATGTCACCTGTACCCTTGGCCTTCGTGTCCCTACTACACATCACCTAGCTCTAGTCACCATGCCTTGGTGGCCTCTCCTCGATTGGGACTTGGAGCTCGCCGACCTCCCCGTGCTCTCCACACTATGTGTGTAGGATCTCATCCTCTCACTTTGGACGTGTGTTATGCTCTGTACTCTTCGTAGGGTAGGAAGTCTATCCCGACCATCATGAGATGATCATGATAATATCTCGCCTCACCTAGAACATCCCAGTAATCTAAATACAAACACGGTTTGTGGTGGTCCCATAGGTCTTGGCCCCTGTACCTACCCTATAGTGACTCGCCCTACGTTATTCTATGAACCGAGACTAGCTCCTGTGCTCGTGGTGGTGCCCCCTATCCTTGTGCCTGTATTTGGGCCTGTAAGGCCCCAATCTATTCCTGAACTATGGCCAACTAGCCCTGTAAGCCTACCACTTGAGCCTGTAAACCTACCACTTGACCATCTCTATCACCATCTCCTCCATCTCCTCCACCCTCTCCCTCCACCATCTAGGCCTACAAACTGGCCACCTATACTCATAGCTCTGCTACCTCTACCTTTGACCCCTCTAGCTATGTCTACAGTATACCTATCTGTGTGATCAGTGTCGCTACCTACCCCTATAGGGCATCTCTTTGTACTGTAATAGTAGCTAGGTTAGGCTACCTCGGTCTAGGTGGTATAGCTCGTAACTGAGCTACCCACCATTTCCTATACCTATCTGTACATCCGGTGTCATCTATCTACTGATCCATTGGCTAATCCTCCTCCCCTGTAGGTACTTTAGGCTATGGTAGAGGTAGAGGCTTCTCCACATCCTCTCTCTGATACTATGGGAAGGATGGAGGAATATCCTGTATAAACCCGAATCGTAGGACCCTGTCTACCGGGATCATCTCATCCTCCCCGACATGGCAACCCTATATCCACCTCTCTAGCTAGAGCTCAGCTAGCTCCTCATGCATGTGCCTATATGAGGGGAATCCCACATATGGCCTCCAGATAATGTCCACTCCGGATAACCCCTCCAACATTTGCCGAAAATGGACCACATCATATGTATGGCTATCCAATCTCTGCTCTCCTACAACCGGTACCCATCTCTTGTATCCCACCACACACATCTCACAGAAATGCATCTACTCATGGAATCCCTATAGGTCGAAATGTACTATGTGCTCGTAGGCTCAGCAGTGCAAGATAAAGGTACAACATAGGCTAAACTTGTAGAACCACCCATATGCCCACACTCTCGGATATAGCTACACCAAGAATTCTCGTGCCCAGAAAACGCATGTCTCATGCACCATCATATCATGGATCACCCCCATCGCTGATCAAGGAAAGCGTCTAGCTTCCACATTGGCAGTGCATAGTAGCACACTACCTCCATCAATAAAACCACTAGCCTTGTCTCATCCAGACGGGCTAGGTACATCTCACCATAGCTCAAAATGACACTATGAAATCTCAGCTCTACTTCCCCCTCACCAAAAACTATCCCGATCGGTCCTCGACACCTCAAAGGAGATAGAGTAAACTCCGGCCCCCAATATGGGTAATCGTAATATCTGGAACACATCCTCCAGGGTGATAGTCATCTCACCCATAGGAAGGTGGAACGTTTTGGTCGCAGAGTCCCATCTATCGATGAGTGCAACCATCAAGATAGGCTACCAAACAACATGTTGGTAGTGATGAATCCCACTCAAGCCCACTACCTTCACGTGTTGCAGCTCCAAAGGGGTCGTTAAGCTATGTAATGTCACTAGTAGAAATGGAACCCTATCCCACATATGTAACTGTGATCTCCCCTACATCCAATCCAAGCACAACATTAATCTACATTTACCATGACCATATTCACCAATTATCATTACCCTCCACCCTATTTTTACCCTACCCATCTCAACCACCTAATCTACATCACTTTTGGACCCTTCGCCCTAAAATCCCAATTGGTGTCGATTCATCCTAACTAACTCTAGTCACCCTTAAACCGACATCACTCACTTGTTTGGTGATCGATACCAGCTTCTACCCAACCGATGCTTGGCTAAGCTTAACTAACGTTGGTCACTGTCGAAGAAAATTCTGTGACTTCCCAAACCATCCTTTTCTATAAACCTCCCTCTTGCCCCTTTTACCCAACCTATAATGACCTAAACTCCCCTTAGACCCCTACCCACCCCACCTATACAATTTCTCGCCCTCCCCCTCTTTTTGCTAGTTATTCACGCCATACCCAAATTTAACTTTTACCCACCCACAAAAAACAAAACACCCACACAACCCTACAAATAACAAATACCAAAACTTCTAATCTATTTAATCAACAATGTAGCGGTGGGTGCTTACCTCATCACACTACCGCCATCCGCTATCGTGCCAATGGTCTCGCCCAATCCCTCTCCAACCTCTGCCATCACTAAATATCTACTCACAACCTCTAACCAATCAACTCTCTCACCCTAATCCCGTGGACCCACTACTCAACCACCCAACCCTCATCAAATCAGATTGCCAACTCACTGTCTCATTTCCTCCAGACACTTTTCTCTCTTTTTTATCATTTCTTCACTTCACAAATAATAAATGAATTAAAAAAAAACTTACAAAGCATTCAAACCCCTCATCAACACCTCCATCCCTAACACACAGGCATTCAGAATGAAATCCAAGTATAATATCATACTTTCCCGGTTTATTTCATTTCATCATCTTTTTATCATCCATTGTTACCTTGCCCCTATTGACCTTCTTCTCGACATTTTCACCTCCATATACCTATTAAAGCCTCATAAAATCCTACTCCAGGTCACCCAATACCTCATCCTCGACCAACCAAAGTCCTTTGTGTAATCACAAAGGAGAACTAAATCTTGTTCTATGACATTCTCGAGGATCTCACAAGAATCGCACCGGTTACACCCAACCACCATTGGTCATCCCATCCCGACACCGGTCTCTGTATTTTCCCACACACCCCTAAAACAATGAACTACCCACCTAATTTCATCTCACCCTCATTCACTTGTGATCTACCCGAGACCTCTGTCACAAACCTGCGGAACCGAGAACCAATTATTTGACCTTTGGATTCTATTCTAGCTTAGCCTATTAGATTAGATCTATTTCTTATTGTGTTTTTAAGTGAGATACCTAAATCATTTTAAAATAACAATAGGATTTACTTTGTTGACAACATTAAATTGTTTAAAACAATGGATGGGTGATAGCCATCTAGGAAGTATCATACTTCCCGGTTCTAGCATACACTAGGCGCTTCACTTTGCCCATATTGTTTAATTCCTTCTGGTGGTCTTGTTTTCATTACAAGTAGTTCCTCCTAGCCAAAAGGAAGCTCTCACGATCAGTTGTGGATTCAAAATTCATATGCACACAATAACCCATTAACCAACATTTGAACAGTATTCCTCCTATGCCCGTTACCCTATCTATTTCGTCAACAAAGAAACAATCTAAGAAAAAGGTGAAATAGGGATGATAAAGTATCGGTCATTCTATGGGAATATAAGAAAACCTACAAGAGGTTGAATAAGGCCACACCATTTCAATTGGTGTTTAGCGTGGAGGCTATTTTTCTAGTTTAATTCATGTTACCATCATTATGTATGTATAGCACACGCAGATGGTTAGATGATGAACAAGTTTTGGAAGAAAGGATTGATACATTAATACAGTTAGATGAAAGGAAATCAATTACTAGATGGAGTTAGAAGACAGAAAAAGCAAGACAAAAGGCATGACATGATCATCATATCAAGAATACGTAGTTTAAGGTTGGGCAGATGGTGTTGTTGTTTGATTCCAAGTATTTGTGCCATCCTGGGAAGTTGAAAGTCCATTGGTTAGGACCCTACATCATCTCATACATTCTTGATTTAGGTGCTTTCTAGTTACAAGTGCTAGATGGGATGAGATTACTAGGTCATTTCAATGGGAGTAGGCTAAAGCCCTACTATAAATAAGTCTTCTTGGTGTTTGTAAATAAGGCATTTTTTTAGTTATCTTAGACTTCCCTTTTATGCTTTTATTTTCTTGTGTTTCCCTTTCTTGTTGCTTGTTCCATTCTTTTTGTTTCATTTTGTGCCTTGTGCACTAGTAACCACATTTTTTTCAAGGTTGTGTATGTACAGAGGACCACACATTTGTTTTAGTGTGGGGTGGAGTAACATAAAGAAACATATAGGCATGTAATTCAAGTTGAGTGGCCTAATATAAGGAAGCGTATAAGGTTGAGAAAACACATGGGGAAATGGTGGATAATGAATTATGGTGTCAAGGAGGCTATAACAAAGACCACGTACAAAGGATGAAGAGCGTAGGAATAACATGAGGTAGGTGAGGGAAAAAATTAGGTAAAGGACAAAAGAAGTTCCTTTGGAGTTGTAGATGTGTGCGTAATATTCTTCATTCAGATAGGGATTTTGTGTGCCATAGGATTGTAAAGGGAATTTTGCACATGATTGGGAACATGGGTAATGGCACTTAAAGTCAGTTTGGTGGAAAAATCCACATTTAATGTTAAATTACGTTGGTAGCTAGTATAGCATTTATTGTTAGAGGGAAGCAAAAACTAAAAATAAAAGGTGGGGAAATTCATTATTCTATCTTTCTATTACAAAGTTGAAGTGTTCTTGGAAAACTAGCGCATCTAGAGAGAAATTTGTGCAAAGGAAGAAGAGTCCTAAGAATTTTAGTGTATGACCGTGAGTAGATCTACAAAGCAAGAGGAAGGAGTACACAGCATGAGGAAAGGTTATTTGTGATGCCCCATCTTGTTGAAGGTTTTCCTAGTTAGGAAGCTAGGGGCACATAGATAGAAGGATTTATTCCAGGAGTTGAGCTTTGGAGTTGAGTTTGGAGTATAGCGAGAGTAGCAAGGTAGAGTAAAGAGTTCATAGTTTATCCCAATAGAAAGCATGACACCAAAAAGGAAACTATTTCAGCAAAGAAAAAAGGGCAAGGGAAAAGGAAAGCAAACCGTTGCCATCACGAGCTCTAACAAAGAATGGTATGCAGAAATGCAATACCCAGATGGAGTATTTCTAGGAAAAGAGTGGGTGTTGCATCTAAGACAAATGACTGTGATCAATTATAACCATCTCATGAGCACAACTGAAAAGGAAATGTTGTTAGAGTTGGTCTTCCTAGCTAACAAATGAACACAAGATGGGATGGCTATATACGGTGACAAGGTGAAAGTAAAATTGGAGAAAGAAGGGTTATTGCAACTATATGAGTTGCCTTATTTTGGTAATCGTGAGCACCTTTATCAATAGTTGATGTTGCACATGCTTGAGGATGACTTCTATTTTTTAGGGTACAAGATGCATAACACCGCAACTGATATCCTATCTCACGAGTCATATTTGTGAAAGAGAAAGTATAGATGATGATTTGAGTGATAATGAGGCTATCAAGGAGACAATAGCAACGTATGACTAGAATAAGGTTTCACGATAATTTGACATCACAAAGATCCCAGCACCTGTTATGAGGATGTCTCATGCACTTGGTGACCAAGATTAATGATCAAGAATGATGGAAACAAATGAAGAAAGCATGGCTAAATATATGCCAGAGGATATAAGAGGGAACCATCTATAACTTGTCCACTTTCACTACAAATAAGATCATAAGCAATGCACAGGAGGGAGAGAAGATATTATTCGACAATTTCCTCCTCGCCATTTTCTTTTCGATATTATAGTGCCGGATGGGTAGGAAAATTTTGTTTAGGAGCATCCGAAGAGGATCCCTTACCTAAAAAGAGGTTTGGAAAATACACTTGTGAAACCATGACGGCCGCTCACAAGGCATGCCTACGAAATGGTATAAATGAATGTGTGATGCATTTGGGGCAGAGTGGAGGATCCCAAAGTAGTTTCCCATGCTTGTGGATGGAGAATAAGATTTTTAATATACCAAAACTTCTACATTGGTAGGTTCACTTTAACAAATGGGACTAAGGGTCCATGGTGTAAGCTACCCTTCTCCTTCACCGCACAATACTTCCAGGTAGGGTTCAACAAGTTCAAAGAAGCCAAAAGACTAAGGTTTGACCTTAGTGAGATGGACCAAGACCACCACGAGTTGCATCAAAAACTTGTGTACCCTAAAAAGTGTGCATACGTGGAGAATTATGTCTCCCACAAAGTTCAAATGATGAAACCAATAACACTGCCAATCATGGGAAGGGATGCAACAAGGATATACCTTTACATAAGACCAAATTTTGAGAAAGGAACATATCTGGAGAATGATGTCTCCATTCCAGAAGACCCCACAGGAAGAAAGAAGGTCATGCCAAAGAAGAGAGAAAGAGAAGAGGGGTAGGAGAAAAAGGCACCAAGTGTGCAAACTACACAATCGGTGGGCACACTGAAGTAGTCACAAAGCCTAGCACTTACCTGTAGAGAAAGAAATACCCTATCAAGGAAAAGACCCTAGAAGAAGAGGTGTCAAGCGTGAAGAACACCTCACCCATGAGGAATCACCAATGAATATGTCACCTTTTAAGGAAAATGAAAAGGAAAAATCTCGTGTACTAGAATCCCCGATAAGGAAGAAGGAGAAGGTGACAAATGAGGCAAACTCAAAAGAGACATAGAGCTAAGAAACCTACATGGGTGAAAAGGATGATGACAAACCTGAAGAAGAAGGTGAAGACCATCCAGTCTATGATGTGCATTATTATGAGGAGGAAGGAGATTATGAGGAGTATAACAAGAAAGCCGAGGAGAATAATGAAGAGAAATAAGCTAAGGATCAAGGCAAGGAGGTGAGTGAAGAAGTAAGCACCAAGAACAAAAGCACCCCAAGCCTCACCAAGGAGAAAGTAGAGAAAGACATGGAGAGAGAAGTTGATGGCATCATGAAGAAGTTGGTGGAACAGGATTTGGAGTGGAGTGCAGATGAGATTATAAAGGAGTTGGAAGAAGAAAGCATTGGGAAGGAGTATGACAGCATGGGTGGAGATCCCAAATTGGTAGTAAGCTTCCCAAAAGTTGCGCGAACATGTGGGAAAGGCATAGTGGTGGCACAAGGGTAGGGAATGGGATACATTGATGATCCTAGCAAGGTGATATCCACGTGCTTCCAGAGCATCTTACCAACAGATCAACTCCTGGCTATGTCATCATTTGATGAAGAAGGTGCATACCAATGGACAAGAAAGGTGCTATCTTGGGCATTTTAGTACCACGTGGATGCACCAAAATTTGAGGCAATCGAGAGAGCATTAATGAAGGTGTTAGAAACCAAAGGAGTAAATATGTTGGTGAACACTTAAAACTATCGGATGAACAGTATATAATGCACTTAACAAGGTTTCAGTCAAATTTGAGGCCAGATTGTTTGGGAGAAATGATAGAGTGAGATTCTGGAGGAGGAATTGGAGAAGAAAAAGGAGCTCATGGAGAAGAGAAAGGATCTAAAGAAAGAGGAGGTGATCAATGTTTATTTAAGGCATGATCAAAAAGAATAAAAAGATAAGGTATGTGAAGTCTCTAAAAATGTGGAGATGATTATAGATGTAATTATCTTGAAGCACCCTGATTTAGTGTCACTTGAGCAGAAGTATTAATCAACCTTGCAATGTCTAGAGGATTTGACTTGCAATCTCACAATAGAGAGGCAACCACTTACTTTAGAGTTTGCAGAAGAGGTGCAGTGTGCAAGAGAAAGAGTACAAGATTAAGGTTATCGATATTGTGGTTCGATACACTAAACTTCTTACATAGGTAAAGGATGCCTTGGAATTCGTTGAAGCCTCTTATGAAAACTACACCGATAGGGATAAAGTGGTAAGAATCTTGGTTTCCACCCATGAAATGGAACTTAAGGAGTTCCAAGAGAAAATAAGGGGAAAAGAGTGAAATAGATAAGATCTTGGCTGAGGTGAAGAAGAAATCGAAGCAATCAAGACCATTCAAGGCTTGATAAAATTCAGGTGAAGGAACTATACCCCCAGATCACCCGTAGGATGGATGCCCTTAAAGATTTAGGGAAGCAATTAGAGAGTATTGTTGAGACCATGAGTGCTAAAGGGAAGGAGCTAAGTTTTGAGGAGGTGAGTGCCCTGGTGGGTGACCTCTATTAGTAAGCTCAAAATGAGTTCAAAACTTGGGAGACATTAGAGGTAAAATTAGGGAATGATTTCCCTCTCCTCCTCGAGAAATAAATAATTTTTCCATTCTCTCATTCTTTCTCCCAATTCTTCATTCCCTTATTCTTTCTTTCCAACCATTTTAAGATCCCACCATTCTTTATTCTTTGAATATTGTTTTTGAGATGAAGAACGGGTGTAGTTTGGGGTGATGTTTAGCCCTAAAATATTTGCTAAGTATAAGAAGGTGTGTGGGTGTGTGGGACCTAGTTGAAGAAGGGTGTGAAGGGTGAAGGCATGCGGGGAAAGGTTCTAGCAGGTTTCATAGAACACATGGTGTGCATGCAAGGAAAGAAAAGTTTTAGACTTAGCCATTTTCAACATGTCAGGCATCACACAAGAAAAGTGTGACCCTTCTAGCATGCGAAGTGGATAATGTTCTAGCCTGGCGCTGACTGTGTAGGATCAAAAAGGGAATATTCCATGCATGTGATGGAAGGTTTGAGAAGAACATCATTACACAGAATGGAGAGCTCGGATCAAGGATGCATGATCCATTGGAGGACCACTTGGACATTTGACAGCCAATCTGTTACCTCAAAAGGCATGGTGGTGAAGGTAGAAGGGCTATATATTGAGGTGCATGGATAGAAGAAAGGAGAGGCTAAAGGTTCTAGAAGTGGTAAGAGATGCAGAGAGAATAGTGTGGTAGAAATGAAGTGAAGCTCTATAGAAGTACCATGGAGGACTCTATGGGTTGGGATTAGTGAAAATATAGGAGTGATTGCACACTTAGAGGGATGGGTCTGTACTCATCTTTGTAATGTGATGAATATAGTGTAGTTCTAATGCATGACTTTTGCTATGCATTATTATATGGGTCTGCTATGACCTCAAGCATTGTAATGTGGTTATTAAGGTCATCAATATGAATATAAGAATCATTACAATCATATTTGTGTTCATAACTATAATCCTTGTGCATTTCCTTTACGCATGAACCATATTTATATGTTTTGGTTATTTATCTTCTATGGATGCATTGATGTGATAACTTGTCCTAGGTTCTCGAATGATGCTCAATTATTTTTATTCATTTTCACTTGATTATCTATCATAACATGATGTATTCTAACAAGACTCACATAAAGGAGAGGCTCGATGCCCGCCATTGCCTCGGGTGAGCGTCCAATGCCCACAAGGTGATAGGTCGACGCACAAGGGATTAGAATATTGGTCTAAGGGTATAAAAATGACTACAAATTCTCACCATAATTCCACCACATAGGTAATTCCCTTTACTCCATGAAAGCACGTAGGTCCCAAAAGGAAATTTGAGCAAACACAGAATGAGAGGCACAAAATGAAGAAGGAAAAATAGAGAAAACTCTATGTCCATGAAATGAGAGGTTGAATAAATATCTAAAACGGATGAATGAAACAACAATCCATATTTTTCTATTCATTACTCTACCCAATACCATCAAAAATACACCTTTAAACTCTTCTCTTGTGTAATAGAGCATCCACAACAAAGAAATCCCACTTTTGGCTCAACGAAGAAAAAATCCAATTTCCCATCAATCTCATAATGGAAATGAGATAAAAACATGCACATGGGATCTAAATGAAAAAATATTGCAATGGAGTTGTTTCTAGTCGCAAACAGAGACAAAAACAAGACCTACAAATTTTGAGCTCCATTAATGGCCGTCATGGCAGCTCCGTGCCCGAAGCCGCTCCTAGGTTAAAATTTCAAAATTTATTTTCAATCATTATAGTGGGATAAATCAAGTAAAATTAGGAGGATGTGACAATGATGACAAGAAAAATCTAGAAAAATATACTCCTTTCCAAAGTGAGCACAGAAAATCCACTTTCTAAAAATAGTAATCTTTCCTACACATGCTTGTTATTTTTGGTAAGTCTTCATCAAAAGTGGTTATGGAAAAGGAAGTGTGCACTGAAGATCTCTAAGAAGCCAAAATTATTATCCAAATCAAATAACAGTGAAAATGACCACTTACTAAAAATAGTAAGTCCCTTATATGGGTGCTTACTAAAAATAGTAAGTCACCCCAAGAAGTGGTCAAAGTAAAGGCAGTGTGCGTAGGATTGAATGAAGATTTTCATCACATCAAGATGATCAAGAAGAAGAAAGAATCACCTATTACTAAAAATATTAAGTCTCCCATCTAGGAATTTACTAAAAATAGTAAGTCACACTCAAAGAGCATTTTTGGCACAATGGGACATTTAGAACTTTATCGCATCAGATATTTCCATCAACGAGGATCATTAGACTTCATCAGGGGCAACATATTCTCTTTTTCTCTCTCTTCCCTCTCCCCAACTTTCTCTCCCTTCAAATGTTCTAATTATTTGTTGGGGTTTGCACTTTTTGATATGCCTTTAAGTCATCTAAAAGTGACTTTAGAAACATAATGTAAATTAATTCACCTTGATTTTATAAAAGGGACTTAAATATTTAGTATGAATATGAATAGTCTAAAGTTAGAAATAAGGCATATGGAGGGTTATGAAGAAAATTAGGAGTTGAGTCAACTCTATAAATTGTAAAGCCATTCCCATATAAAAGGGTTGGAAATTTATCTTATAGATTCACGAGTGCATTGTATTTAGTGAAAGAAAAGGAGATAGCCATTTTCTTCCACTTTCCTCCACTCTAAAATTTATTCCATTCCCACACTATGTACATATTTTGTTTAAGAAATAATTACAAGGAGTTTCTACATTTTTGACTAAGGGGTTTCTTGATACTTTGTGATCAATAAATTCTATTTGGTCTTGTTGTTATTTGCAGAGTTGTTTCTTCTCATGAATGCATGTGATGAAGTTTCTAACTAGTGTGTGTAGGAATATGATTTTCTACCTGCAACATTAGTTCTCCTACCTCATATTCTCACACCCTTTCCCACTTCTAGACAAAGTCTTCCCTAGCAAGAGATTGCTAGTTTTTCCATAGGGTCGATGGAGTGTTCTTGTTCGATCCTCAGGTTGTAAGTCCACCTACAAAAATCAACATTTTCTTGCGCATGCATATATGGTAGTTGCATCGATTAAGTAGAGGGACTTTGATTCCTACAGCGTTAGTGAGAAATCCATAAGTTTTTCCACCTGACAAATTTTGTTTCCAACACTACCCTATAATTCTAATTCAGTCCACGTAGACCTTTGACTAGAAAAACCACATCCCCATGATCTACAAAAGCTATCATCCAATGGACCAAGAAAAGATGTATGAAGTTCAAAACCATGGTAACATTTCCTTTACCTTAACCTTTATGGATCAATTCAAATTTTTAAAGTATTATCCATAAACCTATCACATCCAATAGTTAGGGAGAAGAAAATATATATAAGCATCATTTCAAAGATAAATGTTATCTAATTTCCATTACCCATTAAGATTAGATAACAAGCATATTCCTGCATAAATTGAGGTTCCCGTAGTTTCGAATCTCACTAGGAGTCAATCCTTTGGCAATACAGCTAAATCCATGATTAAATCCAAGATCAGGACATGCCAAACTCAAAAGGAAGCAAAAATCTCACAGATAGTGCCAAATGTCAACTTGGCGTGAGTTCCAGAAGCAATGGAAGCCAAAGCTATGAATCCTGTAAGGCTTACACATGGACTCGGTTGTGGATGACCCACCCAAAGTAAAATTCTTGTTGTAATGTATGGCCAAATCATTACTTACCCAAAGGATAACAACCCAATCACAAATAAATCTAGGTGTCATCCCCGCACACTCCTAGAGCTATAATGAAAACAAATACACTAGAGAAGCATTGGACCTCCATGTAAATTTCAATATAAATCAGCTCTGAGTTTGAGGAAGATTGCTAAAATATTGGCAATAAGTAAAAATACCCATAGATGGAGTTATGGAGCCTATCTAAAAGGTCTAAATATTCAGGTCTTTTGAAAATATCAAAGGAAAAGGGTCATTCTACTATTTTTTTTAGGGATGGAGTTAATGCGTAGTTCCATACGAAGAGTACAAACTTGGGATACTTAATTTGTTCACCTGCATTCAAAGTGTCATTCTCATAAAAATAACATAGATATGTGCCACTTGAATCATGAGCTCAGGACCCAATGCATAAGCAATTAAAGATCCAAATATGTAATAATGATTTGGAAGAATAAGTCCACTCTAAGGGATTCGGTTGCAAAATAGTTAAGAGATGCATTAAATAGGCATGGCTCTCACTCTTTAAAGAAAAGATAATGGGAAAGTGTGACAAAGATCTCAAAAAATATATTTCTATCACTTCACACCATTTATCATAATTAAGAAAGAGTTCGAGAAGGGTCTCTCATGCCCTTCTCCTCCTATATATTGAACCGAAGGCTTCAAAATAAACAAACACTTCTGGAGTTAGTTAGTTTCTTCTTCTGTAAAAGGTAGGAGGCTAGAACTTTGGCCTTCTTTTTGATCTTGTAATGGCATTTTTCCTCTTATCTATTGTAATATTGTGCACGATATTTGGAGTAATATAATATGCCCTGTGATGTATTTTTTCCATCCTTTACGTAATCTGCTTTATCTCTTATATCCGTTATTTCTATGTAGATGTAGACACCAAAATTGGGTCACACTCCCCTTGGTCCCTTTTCAAATAGCCAACTTAAACATGTTCACCTAACCATGACCCTTTTACCCCACATTAATATTAATTTAATTATTTACAATTAAATTAATACCCATGCTCACAATATTCATTATTTAATTACCTTAATTAAAACTAATTTCCACCTCACCTAGACACCTCATCAAAAACCTATTTTTAGCATATTTCCCTTTACTAGGACTCAACATTCACTCACCATAACTAACTAAGACTTAGTGTAACCCTAAAATCACATGCCTATTCTTCCTCTAATCACATTCCCGAACATTAAAATGTAACATTCTATTTTTATCTCGTGAGAATAGATTGATCTGGCCCAAAAAGATTGCTAAGATCTATTGATTTTAGTAAACCTAGGATTTCCCACCTTAACCAACGCAGTCAACCCGAAACCAAAGGCTAGTCACCCTAAACCATCGTCGGTTAGCTTATATTCATTTTGGTAACCTTGTTTGAGAGGTTGCCCACATTATCAAGTTTTGGAATGAAGGAGGTCTACATGCAAGCGAAAACTAGAGCCCTTTCACACATTCTGACAACCATAGCTATCACCAAGACATATCCGAAGCTATTTGCATTTACAAGTAGCATTCTAGGAAGCACTACTTGCAGCATTGAGATCCATTCCACAGATCAACCATCACCATCATCTAGCCATCAAATCTTCCAACACCAGTAAGTGTATCTCTAACATGCACCATTTCATACTTATTCAAATTATAAAGTTTCTTCATCTTTGTTTCCTAACATCTATTTCTATTATTCATCCCACCCTTGTTACCTTCCCCGTGAACCTAACCAACCCATCACCCATAATCATTTAATCTCCTATATTTTATTCCTAAATACCTCTAAGTACTCCCAACATCTCCAAAACCTAACTATTCCCTTTTTTAATCTCTATTCAATCTCGACAAACCCCAAAACCAGGTTTCATTGGGTTTCTACCATCCCATCTATATCGACATCGGTTATCCATGACCATCATCAGCTTCTTCTAAAATGTAGTCAATCATACCTTTATGACGCCGATCTCTCGTATTTGTAATCTTACCAATACCAAAACCTAATAACCTACACCCAAGAAATCCAAGCTACCTAGAATCTGACCTTGACCTATCCTAGCACCTTGGCTACCTACCCTACTTCCGTATATGATCAAAATCTAGCATGTTATATCATATTTGTTTATTTTATTTGGATGAGATACCTAAATCATTTCAACTACAATAGGACATTATTTATTTATGTCATTTATTACATTGAGTTATATTAAACAGTGGGTTGACTGCCACCAAGGAAGTACCACACTTCCTAGATTTAGCACACACTAGGAAGCCCACTGGCACATATTGTTTAACTCTTTTTGTGGTCTTGTTTTGTATTTCAGGTAGTTACTCCTAGCCAAAAGGAAGCTCACACAATCAGCATTGGATCAAAAAGTCAAAAATCATGCACAATATCTAACCGACATGTCTTCCTCCTTGGCCCATACCCTTATCTATTTCGTCTAATCCACAAAGAAAATGGTGAAACATTTTGGCATGCCTAGTGGGACCCATCAGGGGTTCTTTTGCATTTTATTCATTCCTAGGTGAAAGTTGTGTGTTTGTTTCCCTTTTGAAAATATTCCACATTAATTTTATTCTCTAGAATCTTCCCCTCTTTCTATTGTCTAAAAGAAATCATGTTTTTGTGCTTTAAAAAGAATACTTCTTTCTTTCATTAGTATTGCATTAGTGAAAGAGCATCCCTCTTCATGTTCATCACTTGCTACATCAAATATCACATTTCAATTTGGGTTTAAAACACTTGCATGGAATTCTGATTTATTGCATTATATCTCACATTAAAATTGAGGGCAACCTATACGCTGGAAGTCATGACCAGCTAATGGTTGACACAACTAAATCATAGAAAGCACATTCTTTCTTCTCTCTCTTTGCCAAACTACAAAAATTGGAATATATACATCTTCTTAAAAAACATTCCACCTAGAATAATATGTCAACGATCACACAATTAGAGGATTGAAAGTGGGCACCTAGCTGCTTATCTCTGTCCAGTCATCACCTCAAAGAAATGGCCCGTCCCCACCAAAACATAACCTGAAACCTCACCTTTAGAATTTCCTTCTTCATAGGAAGCCTTCCCAACCAAAAACTCTATTCTAAATTCATGAGTCAATATTTAAATAGCATAAGCTAAACACACTAAATTCACTTGTAGGATTACATTTTTTTCTTAGCTTTGTTCTTGACTTGTGTTTTGAGGTGTGAGGTCGTATTCTCCATTTTTATTTCCTTTCACACTCCATAATCATAGTTGGTGTATTCCAGCTATTTCTGAGTGTGTCAGACTCATTTTTACCATACTCAGACTTCTGGGTTGGTATCTCATTCAACCTTAATTCACAAAAATCAAAATTTTCTTCATTCTATAGATTTCATAGTAATCGCCTTGGTTTACATCTGATCGTCATCGGTTCATCTAACCGGTGTCGGTTCCTATGCTGAAAATAAATCATCTCATATGATTCTCTATTTAAAATCTTTGGATGTCACCATATCCTCTACATTATGATATTATTGACTAAATATAGCTTCCATAGTTGACTTTCCCAGGTTTGTCTCACTTACTCAAACTATTAATTTCCCATAATAACCAACATCGGTTATCAGTGACGATCATCGGTCACTTATTAAATGACATCGTAGGCCTAACCGGAATTGGTCCTGTCTATTTTTATTTTTAATCAAAACACCTACCAATTCACCTCTCATAATCAATTCTTTTCCATCCCTATTGTTTTTTGTGTCATTTACAGAATACAGTCTTACCATGGCAACACTTACTCACACGGTGTTAACTCAAAGCCAAAGTAATGCCATTGTATTTCATGCTAGATATCAACCATTCCCACCTATTCCATCACCACCATCCATCCTGTTACCTATGGATCCGACTCAACTTATCCCCATTGCTACCGATGACAAGGAGTTCACAAGACTCCTCAACTAGAATCCCGCTACCCTCCAGTACTACCTTTCTCATTCTTTGACCTGAGATTCCTCAGGACAATTAATATACGACATGCCCATATCTATTCCTCTTACTCTCACACCCACATCTATGTCATCTAGCACCATCTCAGCCTTTACCATCATCCACTTTACCACTTGTGGTGTCTCACTAGACCCCACACCCGTTATAACTACAGTGTCTATGTCATCTATCACACCCATGACATCAATTGTCCCTTTGATAGCTACTTTAAGTATATCCCCATCTACACCCACCGCCTCACATATACCTATTGCATTGCAACCACCTCTTGTGTTGGAAGATTACACCCCTTTCCATAACCTCATCCTTTCTATCCCACAAATCCTTATCCCTAATCACCAATAAAGTTTTTATGACTACCCCACCCACTTAGACATACTAAAGCAACAACCCCCGACCTCATCTATCACTTATTCTAGCTATGTTCTTCCTACATCTATTCCTCCTATGCAGCTTATCATACTTATTTCCACCATACACTACCATAATACCCACCTCATACATTTAACATCAACCCCTTTTTCTCAGGGGCACCCATTCATCAAAACCTACCAACCACCTCATTAAAATGATGATGGAAAAGATGTAGAACTTAGAAGCATATGCTTCGGCTCCGTAATTATTTAACTTATGATGAAATTTGTAATGAGCTTATCCATCCATCTATTCCCATTCTCCCCTACCCCGTGCATTTGGAAATTCCTAAATTCAATCACTTCAATAGTAAAAAGACCTGCAAAGACACTTGCGATCATTCAAACACAAAAGTGCTACCTAATCACCCATGGTTACACTTTTCTCCTACAAACCTTCCCAATTTACTTGACAAGAACAACATTGATCGGATTAATGGACTACCTAGACATTCCATTTATTCCTTTAATTGAGTAGCCCAAGCTTTCTTAGACCATTTTTGATCAATGTTACCAAGAAAGTCACCATGACCGATCTCTATTCAACCTGACAGTATGAAGATGAATCTATCACATATTTCATTTCCCACTGGTGGAGTCTTATTAACTAATTGATGTTCCAACTACCTCAGACTGAACTTATTGAGTTGTTCACTAGAGCTTATGTCGAGAAAAATATCATCAACTCTACAGGTACAAACTTTTGAAACCTTCGACAAAGCATTCACCATGGCATGAAAGCTGGAAATTTGTGCCATTGAAGAAAAGAAAATCCAATTATGAAACAAGAATGCCCCATTCAAATCAAATGATTCTTCTTCATCTTCAAAACCTCAAAATAAATATTCAAAGGAAAAAGGATCTACCAACATAGTAGTCCTCAAGGCAGGTCCACCTCATCCTTCTAATCAAGGCCAACCTTCTTCCAATCTTTCTCCTATCTAGGCCTTTTAGCTTTAGTGGGAGTAGCAGAAGTACACTTTGATTGGAGAGTGCTATTCTTCAGTCTTGGAAAAGCTTATTAAAGCTAGAGCCATTACACTTCCTCACATAAAACCTCAAATAGGTTTTGATCCTTCCCATCCTATGGCTGCATGGTATAAATAACACGACTATTGTAATTACCATCGCGTTAAAGGCCATAAGTGACACTAATTGCATAACTATTAAGAACATTGTCTAAGAGATGATAGATAATGGAGACCTTGTCATGGACAACTCGAATGCGCCAACAAATCAAAATTTACACATCTTTAAAAATTCATTCCCTAATCATAAACCATCATCTAATAAAAATATTGAACCTTCATCTAATAAGAGCAATGTCCGTGAAGTCCATGCAATTTTTGATATCATACCAACCATTCCTCAAAACCTACCTACTTCATCTATTGAGGAAATTCTAGCATGAGCCCCTCTACCCACAAAGGAGGATACCTCTTCTACTCAACCCACCTAGATTCCCCCTCATCTTCCCCTTCTCTCATGGGGGAACCCACACTTTCTACCGATGCCATTTCATCATCTACCTCACAACCTACCAAACAGTCAACACTTTTAATTATCCCATCCACATGAGAATGATTCTCTCCTTCTCCTCCACCGAGGAAAAATCTACATCACCCCAACTATTATCTATCCTACCCATGGGAGATTATTAAGATATGTCACTACCTATTGGGGGAAATTCTTCCTCGACATCCCAGACCCCATTGAATCGATCTCATCTCTCATACTCACGAGTATGAGGCTAGCCAATTCCATGCCTCAAATACATATTTTACAGGATCGCCACCAAACCAATTCCATCATCTTCTTCGAGTAGTATCATTTTCATGGATTTCCGATCACTTGGATTATGTTGATAATTCCATTATATGGGGACGTCTTTAGCTCCCCTTTTTACCTAAAATCAAATGTTGCCTAAAGATACTTCCACGATCTACCCAAAGGTATTTTCAGCAACCAAATCAACACTGACCATGCCTATTCAAATGACTTCTTCTTCATCATCTCTACCTACATCCAAACCTTTACCCATGACCAAAACCATTTCAAAACCCGAAAGCCTACCCATACCTATGTCTTCATCGATCTCTAGACCCATCACTACCTCGGTGTCATTCTGAAATCAAGCCTTACTCACCCACCTATCAAATTGGACTTAGCCACATCTTCCCAAGCCCACATCACCATTATTCCTCTGCCTAAAAGGAAAAACCAACCTTCTAGGCCACATACACCAGTCTCACCTACCAAACCTTTGTCACCTTCCCCCCTTCCATCCATCCTAGGGCCCCATCCATCAACCCTGATCAAATAGTCTCCTACCCAAGGCCAAGAAAATTAAACAATGTATTAACACATCACAAGCCTTTGTGGTACCTCATTCACCTAAAAACCAAACACCCTCACCCTAATCCATGAACTTCCTTCCACCTATAACTCCACCATTCTACTATAACCCCAACCTTTCCTATATGATTTCAACCCATGTCATCTACCAAAAATCTACCAAACACCTCCACCACAACTTGGTTTCCCCATGGGTAACCCATCCTCTCCCACCATCTGCATCTCATACCCCCATGCCACCTTTACCCAAGAAGGTACAACCCAAATATAACAACCCACCACTCTCCAATAAGGTAGTTAAATCAACAAAACCTTCCATTGCCAACTCTTCTACTATGCCCTTAGCCAACTAGATGCCATCAAAACCTAATACCACACCACCTACCAAACCAATGGGCCAACCCATTCCTTCTCTTATAAATCCTCTTCCCTCATAATCATCTTCACATATGCCCAAAACCACACTCACTTCCTATTGTGATCTATTAGTGGGGTCCTATGCCAACGATTTAACCAATCTCTTAGAGACTTTCGTGATCACATTACCACCACTTCAACCTTACAATCCTCTCAAACCAAAACCAAATGGGTTTGATGAAACCAATATTTTTGCCTATCATCATGTGCCAGACACGATGCGAAAATTATAAGTCTTTAAAGACCATTCTTCTCCAACTTCTTCCTCCCGAACAAAATTTCGATGATGATGACCTTATTTATGAGGACCATGTTCCACCTTCACCTTTCACCCCACATCATCGATCAATATCTCTACCCCCACAACCATTTTTTCCACCTCCAAAATTTGAGATCAACATGGTCTATATTAGAGAATTAGCCAAATCACCTATTTCACTCGGAAATTGATTCGCTCCTTTTAGAAACAGATAAGGTTAGGGTTAGGAGGAATACCTATAGAACGCCGAGATGGTGTGCGCGTACCATAGAGAAAGATCAAAGCCGATTGCAAAGAACTCCTTTTGTCTTGGAAGGACTACCTGCAAATAAGAACACAAGACCACAAGATTTGATTAAACAATAAATGAGGAAACTCGCCTGGGCCTGAAATATAAAACTTCCTTTCGAAGGTGGTCAGCCTCTCTAATAATATGAATTAACACAAAAGACAGTAAAGTATCAATTAAATTGTTTCGCTTGAATCGGGTATGGGAAAGGTCAAGGTTTTCTCGGTTTTGATCATATGAACCGATGGCGATTAATGATAGCGATAGATGCCGGTTATGATAGCCGATGCCGGTTACCGATAACCGATACCGGTGGGTTCTAGGATCTTCTTAGTAGCTACGGTGTTTTGTAAGGCTGGTTTATGGATGATATTAGGAAATGGGATGATTGAAGCAAAAGAATAACAGCTTAGATGCAATGACACGTTGGGTAGTAGATTCGTAGACGGGTTTAGGAGGACTGAAATTCACAGAGCATAAGAAATGTTATAACAGAGGACATGCAAGATGTGACTTACTGGTTTTGACAAAGATGCAAGTTGATCTCCTTGGTCAGAAACACTTCTCGGTATTTCCACTGCCTCTCGCTCTGTCAGTGAAGATCTAGACTCTCTTCCTCGCTCGCAATGCTCTCTGTGATCTAGAAATCCTTTGACCGATCTCCCAAAATGAAATTCCGATCCGTTGTTTTGGTTTGGGAGCCCATTTACAGGAACCGATGGCGGTTGTGTAACCAACGGCGGTCGAGTAGAACCGCAGATCGGTAAGGAAAAAGCAGTGCTATTTTTGGTAAAATAGCCCACCTTCCCCGCTTTCTCCCGAGAGATCAATTGCGGCTTGGTCAAGTGACTAGAAGGTCGGTTTGGGTGCGAGTAAGGAGGCATTAGTTATGGATGTGAGTCTAGACCAAGTCATGGGTCTTAATTAGGTTAGTTTAGGGTTAGGGCTAGGTCATGATGAGGTGGCAAAGTGAGGTGGCGGGTAGGTGATGTGGATTTATCAATTACAAGGTAATTAATAAATAATTGTGTAAGGTTTAGGTAATGAGGTTAGTTACGAAATGGGATGCGGGTCACAAGGGATCGTAAGACACGAATTTGGTGTCTACATTAGCCCTTATCGGTCGTGGTAGCTTGTTCTAAAAGTCGCACGGACAATAATATGAAGTGGTTTCTCATGTTAAGGATATAGGTAATCCCCCTCAAATCTATCACAGAGTGAGTGAACGGGAAATCAGGGATAGGGTTGATAAAGGGTCCATGGTGTAGAGATGATGGTGAGATGGTGGGGTAGGTCCAAGGAAGCAGACGCACGTTGAAATGCATTAGTGCAACTAGGGTACATGATTTGATGAGCAAACCAGCAGTGCAGAGGCAAAGGTCGATAGTTTATCCAAACAAGGGTGATATAATCCTCGTATCCAAGGCATAGGAAGTAGCCCTGTGGTATATAACAAAAAGGGTAAGGTACAGAACGTTTAGGCATGTTCAAGCACTACCAAAAGGTTGGTTTGGTTGAGATAAACGCTCACGGCCTGTGTCCTGGGCAAAGTTGGTCGACAGATCAAGTCAAGGACCCTAATCATGCTAAAACACGAACACAGTGAGCTCGATTGAACAAAAAAACTACCGGATGGGTGGATAAAAGTGTATGGTGTTGATTTTGGGTAAGGGATGGAAGTGGAAGCGCGCCGTGGGTCGGGCCAAGTTGTTGGGTCATGCCTGGGTCGGGCCGTGGCCAAGGGTAAAGGGAGGCCTTGGCCTCGGGCCAAATAGTGAGGGCGAGGCCTTGGCCGGGCCAATTGGTAGGTTGAGGCCTTGGGTCGGGCCAAATTGGTAGGGCGAGGCCTTGGGTCGGGCCAAATGGGTAGGTTGAGGCCTCGGGTCGGGCCAAATGTAGGTAGGGCGAGGCCTTGGGTCGGGCCAAATGGGTAGGGCGAGGCCTTGGGTCGGGCCGAATAGGTAGGTTGAGGCCTTGGGTCGGGCCAAATGGGTAGGGCGAGGCCTTGGGTCGGGCCGAATAGGTAGGTTGAGGCCTTAGGTCGGGCCGAATAGGTAGGTTGAGGCCTTAGGTCAGGCCGAATAGGTAGGTTGAGGCCTTAGGTCGGGCCGAATAGGTAGGTTGAGGCCTTAGGTCGGGCCGAATAGGTAGGTTGAGGCCTTAGGTCGGGCCGAAAGGTAGGTTGAGGCCTTAGGTCAGGCCAAATAGGTAAGTTGAGGCCTTAGGTCAGGCCAAATAGGTAAGTTGAGGCCGTAGGTCAGGCCGGACAAGTGAACAAATGGTGTGCAGCAAAGGTGGATAGAGGCGATATTGGTGAAAAAGAGGCAAGGAGTAAATAAGGGCAAAGAATGGGGTGAAAGTTGGGTAGAGAACCGATGTCGATTCTGCATGACCGATATCGGTTAAGGGACCGATACCGCCTTTAGGGCAAAATGAAACCGATATCGGTGAAAGGTGAAAAACCTATAAAAAGAAAAAATACGGCTTGTCATTGTCACTTTTGTTATTTGCAAACCAAATCGACTTGTCTGACGTGGAGAGTTGAGATTAGAGGCTTGATTGAGTGAGGTGGAGCTATTGTATTGGCATGAGAGAGTCGATAGTGGGCCCGATTAAGGAGGAGGCAAGAGCTTGATTGGCGGGACCCAGCAGATCGTGATTGGAGCCATGGCACAGCAGAGGAGCCGGAGGGGCCGGACCAGCTGACCGCCACCACCCCTCCCACCACGACGACGTGTCGTTATTCGGGTAGATTCAAACTCTTTAATTTGGTGATTTGGTCAGATTATGCTAAATTGGGAGTTTGGGTAGAATTAACCTTTTTAGGAAATAATGAGAAAATGGAAATGATTTGAAAAGGGAGAGGGTAGATAGGCTAGATAGGCTAAGGTGGGTAGGTGGGTAAGTTTTTAGGGTATTTGGGTGGGTAGATGGGTAGAAATAGGTAAAAAATGGGTTTTGGGGGCCGCGCGGTTCTGGCTCCGGAGAAAAGAAAGACCGATGTCGGTCACTAAGCGACCGGCATCGGTCGCACAATTTTAGGGAAAGGGAGTGTTGTTGGTGACCGGCGTCGGTCATGTATCGGTCGGCGTCGGTGGCTTGTGTGTTTTGGTTTGTGGGTTGTGTGGGTGGGTTGGTTGTTTTGGGTTTTTGGGTTGGGTTGTGGGTGGGTGTGGGTTTGTGTGGGGGGTTGGTTGTTTTGGGTTTTTTGGGTTGGGGTGTGTGGGGTGGGTGGGTGGGTTGTGTGTGGGGTTTGTGGTTGGGTTAGGGGTGGAGAAGGGTTTGGTGTAGGGTTGGGTTGGGTTTGAGTTTTTAGGTGGGAGAAGGGCTTTGGTGTAGGGTTGGGTTTTGGGTTTTAGGTTGGAGAAGGGTTGGGGTGGGTGTGGGTTTATGTGGGGGGTTGGGTTTGGGGGGGTTAGGGGTGGAGAAGGGTTTGGTGTAGGGTTGGGTTGGGTTTGAGTTGGAGGTGGGAGAAGGGTTTGGTGTAGGGTTGGGTTGGGTTTGAGTTTTTAGGGTGGGAGAAGGGTTTGGTGTAGGGGTTGGGTTTTGGGTTTTTGGGTTGGGTTGGTTTTGGGTGGGATGGTTTTGGGTTTTTAGGGTGGTAGGTTACTGAGGGGGTGGTAGAGAGTCGGGGTATGGTCGGGGGGATAAAAAAGGGTGTTTAGATGATAAAGTAGATGTTGTAATAAAGAGTAGGTCTAAGGATGTGGGTTGGTTGTGCGTGCAGCACGCCAGCTTGACGATGCGGGATAGGATGCCCCCGCTGTTGGTGCGGATGAGGCCACACGTATCTGCGGCTCATTGGGCCATCATGCGCGAGGTGGGACTCGGTGGAGTCCAGAGGTACAGAGCGATAGAGAGAGATCACAGCCTGATGGTCGCCCTCATCGAGAGATGGGATCCGGCGACCAATGTGTTCCATCTCCCGACTGGGGAGATGACCGTCACATTGGAGGATGTGTATCGCATCCTTCGGTTACCTATCGAGGGAGAGGCAGTCTTCCAGGTAGATTCAGAGACTGCCATGGACAGCATACTGCAGGTTTTTGGGGATGCAGCCGCGCTACTGACCTACCATAGCGCGAGTATCGGGTACGGTGACATGTACCGTGCGCATCGACACGAGACACGACTGGCTGTGTTGATGATGGTTGGGATCACCTGCTTCGCCCTCCCGGACTCAGAGGGAGGCCGCTTCCCACGAGCATTGATGGGGGTGCTGCTTGAGATGGTGGAGGAGCACACCTGTTACGCCTGGGCACCAGTATATCTGGTGTAATTGTACAGGGAGCTATGGGGCTATCGCCGGAGGAGGTGATTCGGTATTTGCTCTACATTTTTGTTGCATTGTTGGGCATACGAGCACATCGTATGCATCAGGCCAGTAGGGTTACCCCAGCAGCCAGGGCCACAGGTCATATACCGATATGGCTTTCAGAGGTGGTTGGGGGTCGTGGGCCAGCCACGAGCAGTTGTTGCAGGTCGGGATGTGGCATACTATAGACATTTGCTAGAGGGCCTTACAGCAGTAGACATTGTATGGAGACCCTACAGAGGTCACCACCCTGGCAGAGGAGCCCGCTTACAGTTGCGCCTAATCCAAAGATACATTCCTGGATAGCAGGATTCGGAGGCCGAGAGAGTACGAGCGGATACCCCTGGAGAGGGTACGCAGGCAGATGGGGCTACGACAGGACGAGCCACCTCCCTTCCCTCAGTACAGGAGGGATGATGTAGAGGCCCCACTGCCTGCACCATAGCCTTTGGATCCAGATTGGGTAGCGAGAGGTCAGCAGGTGAGGGTGTAGATGATGCTGGGTGCATGGGATCATACAGGGTGTGGTGGGGTCAGGGCAGAGGGCAGCCAGGATAGTACCGCCTGCACAGCCAGACTTGGCTGCAGTTATAGGAGAGAGAGATCAGCTCAGGGGTCAGGTGCAGCTCTTACAGGGGCAGCTAGCTCATGGCACAGGCACAGATAGGTGTCTTACAGGGGCAGCTAGCCCAGCTCGAGCACGAGCACGGCGTAAGCACCACCACCAAAGCACCACACCCACGGAGTAAAGTGCAAAGGCTGTGCAAGAAGACAGTACCGGCACCACCGCACACAGTGGCCATGTGCACCACCAAAGCAGACAAAGACAGCTCGGGGGCATTGGTTGTAGGTGCCAGGGGACCAGCCCCAGCTCCGTCAGTGGCTCGAGAGCGCTATATGGAGGTTAGAGCAGAGGCCCGATATTATCAGGATATTCTTGATGGTACCGGAGTCGAGTATCAGGCTTATGCAGCGCATAGGGCAGAGACCTCTCACAGCCAGAGATCTCAGGGAGGTGCAGCCACAGCTGGCGTGTCCGTGACGGGCAGGAGGCGAGAGGCACCACAGGGACCAGCGGGGAGAGGTGCCGAGGGCGGTGGGGAGAGCTGAGAGATCCCAGACATGGTTGTTGTATTTTAGAGATGGGCACCGGTCTGCGAACCGGGTGTATTGATAGAGGCCTGCGTGCCTATGTATTATTCATGTATTCATTCATTCATTTATTGTATACCGGCCTGCGAGCCGAGTAGGGGTTGTATAGTGGATACCGGTCTGCGAGCCGAGTATATAGCTATTTTTGATACGAGGGACCGGCCTGCGAGCCGAGTCGAGATTTTTTGACAGTTATTGCGGCCTGCGTGCCGGCTTTGTTGTATGATGAGATCACAGAGGCCCCGATGTAGGGCACATTGTATTTTTGAAAACTTGTATATATATATATATAGAGATGATGTTTTGATCCACATGCAGTGTTCAAAATGTGTTTAAATATTTGGTTAATGGCTGGTAATATATAGAATGTGTGATGAGTTTAATTGACATGTTGATAGATGGATGATGCTGATGTTTTTGTTTTTTTGTACGTATATATGAATGTCAGGTTATGTGATGAATTGGTGGTTTTGTGACATTGTGATATATGTAACTGATGAGTTGGATCCAAATGATGTATAGATTGATAGTTTCTTGATATCCGTAGTTGATGGTTTGTGTATTTGTATAAAATAAATGATGTTAATGAAATTGTAATGCTATGTGTGGTGGATGAACAAATGTGGTAAATTGTGTTGTTTATGCAGGAAAAGAGGCGGGCGCGACAAAAATTTAGGTGAGAAATGAAGAAAAGAACGCTGTTGAGAAAAGATAGGTGTGTAACCGATATCGGTTAGGGAACCGATATCGGTAGCTGATAGACCGATATCGGTTAAGTAACCGATACCGGTTACTTAGGTATGAGCTTTTCTAAAAATAGAAAAGCTAGGGTGGCAACTTAAGTTTTAATTTTAGAGCCATGCAAGAGGTTAAATACGTGAACGCGACGCTTTTTGACGACTGAGACAGGTTTTTGCATGAGAGATTTGAGTGATAAGGAGAAAAGAGACAAGGAAAGTGAATGTGATCCGAGATTCAGAAGGCAGAAAGACAAAGTTGAAAAGGGTGGTGATCATGGCAGAACGAGGAGAAGCATCCAGCAGGCAGGGACAAGAGGGAAGACAAGGGCCACCTCAAGCTACCGCAAACCAAGAGGTAACGTTTTGTTTGTGATTTGACTACTGCATGTTTTGTGAATAAGATGGGGGAGAGTAGGTGGGTATATATGAGAAAGAAAACATGAGAACAAGGGTTGCAGGTGAGGTAAGTGTTACGGGGTAGGCAATTAGGGGTTTCAGGTATGTTTGTATGTATAAAAAGGAATAAACGAGCAAATTATTGTCGTAGGTGGTTGTTTTTAGGGAAGGTGTATGTAATTGACAGTGACCGGTAGCGGTTAGGGAAAACCGGTATCGGTTACTGAACCGATACCGGTTATGTATAACCGATACCTATTTCAAGCATCGGAGGAATTTCCGAATGTTTGAAAACCCTCACGGATTGAATGGTTGTTTGTTGTTTTGGTGTATGCGCAGCAGAGGCGGGTTGAGGATGAATGATAGTGTGCCGTATTGTTGTCACGAATCCGAGCGGATGTAACACCAATGAATGGACATTGATAAATTGTTTGGGGTTAAGTGGAATCCGTTATTATTCACAAATCACACGTAACCATGGTATGTTACAGGCGTTGATTGAGAGATGGAATCCCGAGACAAATACCTTTTATCTGCCAACAGGGGAGATGACAGTAACATTAGAGGATGTGTTCCGTATTTTGAGACTCCCTATTACAGGAGAACCAGTATATCAGGCACTACCTAGCGCGGCACGGGAGCGATAACCACGATATTTGGTCCATACGCACGAGACTTAACACAGCGAGGTTTGTCATTCACATATGGGGTAATGTATGCAGCACACCCTGAGGAGACAAGGTTAGCAGTGATATTAATGATAGCGGTAGGGTATTATGCATTACCGAGGGCGGAAGGGGGAAGATTTCCAAAGGCATTGATGTGTGTTATCTAGGAGATGATAGAAAGGAACGTGACTTTTGCATGGGCACCTGCATATTTGGCGGAGCTATACAGGGGTTTATGGGCTTGTAGGTGAAATCACAGGGCGACGCTGGATTGTTCATACTTATTACACTGTTGGGCCTATGAGCACATTGTTTGTGTGCGACCAATAGGCCAATCCCTCCAGGCAGGAGAGACCGAGTGCGAGGTCGGGATTCAAACGATGGGTCCGGCATGCAAGAGGCAAGATCTCAGGCCGTGACGGGTGACATTGTGTATTATAGGCAGGTATGGGAGAGGGTGACGGTTGCAGACATCTATTGAGGCCTTACGGTAACTATATGGTAACAGAGAGCATAGCTGAGGAGTTAAGGGGTGTAGAGCGAATGAGGTGGATCGCGGGGCACAGGCCAGGTGAATATGAGAGGATTCCTATAGATCACGTGCGGCGACAATTTGGATTTGTGCAGGATATACCCCTGGCTTATAGACCATATATGAGGATCGACGCAGAGGCAGTACTCTCACCTCCCCAGCCAACACCTCCAGAAGGTCCTGAAGAGGTAGCAGCCGATCGCAGGGTAATGGACGCAGGAACGACAGAGGCCTATAGATTATGGTGGGCAGCGGAGCTGCGAGGTATACGTGATTGTCCTGACATAGCTGTGATTACAGCAGAGAGGGATCGTCTGCAGCGTTTAGTTCAGCAGCTCCAAACGCAGGTGAATGAGACAAGAGGATTGTTAGCAGTTGCGGAGTCACGGGCGGGGAGACTAGAGGCTGGAGTCCTCCATGCGAGAGGGCGTATTCATATGTTACAGGAGAGATTGGTAGATCAGTGGGCGGTACCAATAGCCGTGGTACCTTTGAGGACAGAGAGGCCCGGCGAGAGGGGTCGACGATCACGATCATCACCTAGTTCGGGATGAGGCGTGAGGGTCTGAGTAAATGTTAGCAAGGTATAAGAATAAATAAGGATGCCGACCTGCATGTCGATGATAGAGAAGATGTATTTGTTTAACATCTAAATAAAACTGAATATGTATGGTGATTTGAGTTATGATAATAATAAGAATGTTTGCGTTGTGACTTTTGGTGTTTTGAAAAAGGATAAAGAGGAATGTGATTAAATAAAAATACACAAAAAAATATTTATATTTACCACACATGATAAGTTATGGTAGGGGATGGTCGAGCTAACCTTGGGAGACCCCATGTCTCCGAAGTGCTGCCTACATAGCCCATTGCACAAAGCAAGGAGGGGCCTCAGACCGATGTAGTTCTCCCTTAGGATCAGGGAGAGGCGAATTCAGGCAATTTGGTATGGTTTAGGCAATTGGTTGGTTGGTAAAAATATTAAGATTGGTAAAGGTAAGGTTGATGGTGTTGGTAATGAATTGGTGATGTTGTAAAAAGGTATAAGGGAAGTGAAAGTTAGCCTACCCAAGTAGAAGGGAATCATGTCCTGATTAAGGTCAACACACAATCCGAGGTGCGAGGTAAAGCAGAAAGAGTGCTCCGTAGGTGAAAAGAGCTAAACAAACCACACAACATAGAATGAGCTTGGAGCCCTGTGTACCGTGCATGTATTTGAGAAGTCAATAGGTGAAAAGAGTTGTGTGATCACAATATATCGAGCGTACATTACGTCCCTTGAGTTGAAACAAATGGTGAGGTGAGGTGGATGGTATAGCCGAGGTTCAGAGAACTTATTACAAAGTGAGTGTTCTGACGAAAGAGAACCTACCCTAAATAGACAAGTCCATGACTCAAAAGTCCTTTTGAATGAGGCTTTTATTTTATTGAATGTAGACTGATCGATGCGGGAAGTCTACAAGGGATATTGATTGTATTATTCTTGAGGTCTTCACGAAGCCGATCGATGTGAGAAGCTTCCTTCGAGAGAGGCTGAATGTGTATAGTCATGTCCTTCGAGGAGCAGCTATAGAGAATAAAGCAGCAATAATTTGGCATATAGCTGTCCTTCGAGGGAGCAGTCTATATTTAATTTAGATGACTAGATGTTCTTTTTAGCGTGAAGCATCTAGTTTAGTAGGAAGTTTGACTCAAGAAAATCCCATAAGAATACGGCTTATTTTAAAACTTTGAAGTCATGGACTAGACTAAAAAGGGGAAGGCATCGTTTAGGTGAGGTGAGAAGCAAACTATGTGAGCTTGATTTTTATTTCGAGATGTAGGAAACAAGTGCATGTGGTGGTATGGGAGCTCAAGGGACGAGCAGTAGGCGGATAAGAAGTGATATAACACTAATTTCAACAATAGAATGGTCGAAGATGCAAGGCATTAAGGGGCTCAGGCTCAGGTTTACCATTAAGCGAAGCTAAACGATAAGTACCAGATCCATAGGTGTGAGTGATTATATAAGGCCCAATCCAATTGGGAGCAAATTTTCCACATTTGCTCTTTTCTAGTTTGGTGACATGTTGATTCTCTTTGAGGACAAGATCACCAACCTTAAAGGTACACTCATGAAGTCACTTATCATAAGCACGTTTAATGCATTTTTGATAGATTTGAAGGTGATCAAGAGCTGTAAGACGGCGTTCGTCAAGAAGCTCCAATTGGGCTAACCGCTCTTGGCGGAAATCATCGTTGGTGAGAATACCCTGAAGAGATATTCTAAGGGAGGGTATTTGTATTTCGAGAGGCAAAACAGCCTCGGTACCGTATACCAAAGAAAAAGGTGTGGCATTAGTGGAGGTACGAATACTAGTGCGATAAGCCCAAAGGGCAAAGGGGATGTGATCGTGCCAATTTCTTCCGGATTCATTGACAACTTTCATGAGGATTTTGGTTAGTGTTTTATTAGAAGATTCAGCCTGACCATTGGCCTGTGGATAGTAAGGTGATGAGAAACTAAGTTTGATACCAAAGTTGTCACAAAGGTCTTGTAACAACTTGTTTTTAAAAGATTTACCATTATCTGTTATTAGGCGATGAGGAATACCAAAACGACAGATAATGTGATGGTTAATGAATTCGACAATTTTTTCTTTTTTGATTGAAATGAGTGGAATAGCCTCCACCCATTTTGTGTAATATTCGGTCACTGTGATTATCCAACGGTGACGTTGTGAAGAGGTCGGGTGAATCTCACCAATAAGGTCTAAACCCCATTGTGAGAAGGGCCAAAGATCTCGAGCGACCTGGAGCGGGTGGCTAGGAGTATGTTGAAGGTTGGCATGTTGCTGACACATAACACAACGCTTAACATATTCGTAGCGTAGCGATCGTTATTGAGTAGGCCAATAATAACCAAGGCGAAGGATTCGTTTGGCCACGCAAGGCCGCTAAAATGTCCACCACAAATACCGCCATGGACTGTTGGATGGTATGAGTGGCTTCTGCGCCGCTTAGACAGCAAGGAGGATGCCATCAAAGCCACGTTTATAGAGGAGTCCCCCCATGACAACATAACGTGAAACACTTTTAAGAAAAGCACGTTTGCCATTACTAGTAAGGTCAGGTGGGAGGACAGAGATTGTAAGGTAGTCGTGAAATTGGTGGTACCAGGTATCCTGCGAACTAGTAGACACAGTATTTATCGTACAAACTACCGGGGTTGAATAGGATGGGACAAAAAGTTGTTGGACCACGACGAATAATTCAGAGTCAGTTGGTGCGGCGGGAATTTGCGAGGCTAAGCAAGCCATAGTGTCCGCAAATTTGTTAGTGGAGCGTGGAATGGTTTGTATAGAATAGTGAGTAAATAAGGCTAGAAGTGAATCCACGTAGTGTTTGTATTTTTGAAGTTCCTCATTTTTGCATTGGTAGACGCCCATAACTTGATTGACTACCAATTGAGAGTCGCCAAAAATGTTGATAGATTTGATGCCTAAGTGTAACGCAACTTGGAGACCCAGAACAAGGGCCTCGTATTCTGCTGTATTATTAGTGCAAGGGAAATCAAGCCGAAATGAAAGAGGCATAGGTTCAGCGTCGAGAGGAATGAGAACAACGCCGGCTCCTCCACCACGCTGGCATTTAGATCCATCGAAGAAGAGGGTCATTTGATACAGCTCTTCCCGGAGTGAAAGAGTGGCGATGAGTTCGTCGGGGAAGGTAAAATTGGTAAATTGTTCCCCAGGTAAAGGGGCCTCCGCAAGTTGGTCTGCAAGAGTTTGTCCTTTGATTGACTTCTGTTGTACGAATTCAAGGTCAAGGTCAGCGAGGAGCATAAGCCATCGAGCGATACGTTGGTTTAGATGCGGTTTGGCGTACATATAATGAATGGGGTCTGTGTTGGTGATGACAAAAGTTTTGTGATTCAGGAGGTAATGTCGGAGTTTGGTGGCTACAAATGATAGGGCAAGGCACAATTTTTCTACATGTGTATACCTAGTCTCATAATCCACGAGGGTACGACTTATATAATAAACGGCCTGTTCTCGTCGTGCCGAATCCCGATGTGCGAGCATAGCACCTATAGCATGGTCAGTGGCGGAAAGATAAAGGTAGAAAGGGCGGTCGTCCTGGGGTGGGATAAGCACGGGTGGCTGCAAGAGATAGGATTTGAGAGCTTCGAAGGCTTGGTGACACTCCTCACTCCATTGAAAGGCAATGTCCTTTTTAAGAAGGTGATGAAAAGGTTGACACCGATCCGAGAGTTGGGAGATGAAACGTCGGATAGATTGGAGCTTACCTTGTAAACTACGCAATTGTTTGAGATTTTTGGGTGGGGGCATTTCTAGGATAGCTTTGACTTTAGATGGATCGACCTCAATGCCACGCAAAGAGACGATAAAGCCAAGAAGTTTTCCCGAAAGAACACCAAAGACACATTTCTTTGGTTGAAGGCGGACAGAATATTGTAACAGGCGATCAAAAATAATGGTTAAAACATCGAGATGTTCACTACGATGTTTAGACTTGCTGAGAAGATCGTCGACATAATCTTCAAGGATAGTGTGCATAATGTCATGAAAAATGTAGGTCATAGCTTACCGATAGGTAGCACCAAAGATTCTTAAGGCCAAATGGCATGACACGATAACAGAAGGTTCCCCAAGGAGTTATGAAGGCAGTTTTGTGTTGATCGGCAGGGGCAACCAAAATTTGGTTGTATCCTGAAAAGCCATCCATGAGAGAGAGCATCTCATGACCTACAGTTAGATCAACAAGTTGGTCAATGCTAGGTAAGGGAAGTCATCCTTAGGGCAAGCGAGGTTAAGATCCCGGAAATCTATGCATATCCAAGTCCCCCGTCGCTTTAGTGACAGTACGATGTTAGAAATCCATTGAGGATAGTCAATAGGCAAGATGAAGGAAACGAAAAGGAGTCGTTGGAGCTCCTCTTTGACTAAGAGAGCAATGCGTGGATGCATTTTTCTCAATTTCTGTTTGACTAGTTTGGAATCGGGGTTTAGGGTGATGTTATGGACGGCAATGGTAGGATCAATTCCTGGCATGTCAGCGTAAGACCATGCGAAAGCTTGGTTGCGAGCACGGAGAAAGGTAGTAAAGGTGGCTTGTTCTGATGTGTTAAGGGATTGTCCAATCTTCACAATGTGAGGATCCTCCTCCGTGTGGATGTTGATTTCTATAGTAGATTCATTCAGCATGGTTTGGGTTTCAGATGGTAAGGCTCGTTGAATATAAGAATCATCCGCGCCAAGGTAAGTGAGGATGGAGTCGTCATCTTGGCATTCAACAACATTAATCAAAGGCGAATCCTCTTCGATCATGTCTGGATACAGAAGGGGAAGAGAAGATGGGTCCTCATTATCGCGTTGATAAGTGAGAGGACCTATGAAGATAGCATTTATGAAAAAAAAAAGTTAGGAGGGATGGATTCAGGGTCTATAGATTCTGTGGGTGATGATGGCAAAGTGGGTGATGATGGTTTGGTAGGGGCGACGTCTTCTTCTTCCAGATACACCGGTGACAGGAGGTGTCTCCTGTGTAGGTGTTTTGGGAAAACCGAGACCACTACGATCATTATGTTTACGGGTAGTCACGGGAATGAGTGTATGTCGGCCTTGTTTGTAAAGGCCAAAACAAAAGCCTTTCCACGCACAAATGAGTCAAGAAGGTGAGGGCGAAACGACGATTTGTCAAGTATTGAAAATCAGATTGGAAGGGAACCACACCAAGAGGAGGTTCAGGGGTAATGGAGGATGCGTCAACACCCCCATACGTTAGGTTAGTGCGGCAATGGGGTGGTCCGTAAGAGATTACCTCCCCCACGCGACGGTCGTAGGTGGGATGTGCATGTAATTGTCCGTACTCCTGCGGGGTAGGGAAAGAACTAACGTTATATAGGCGGTACTCCCCCAGCGTAAGGCGCTGAAAAACATCTACTAAGGGGTCGGAGGTTGGAATGTTAGCTGCGGGAAGGGAAGTGGTTTTTGCGATGGTGGTTTCATCAGTTGAAGGCGTAGGCGCGGTTGAGGTGGATGGTTGAGGTACATTTGAAGAGGATGGTTGGGTTGAATTTATGGGTGTCTTGATTGGTATAAGCACATCGTTAGGGTGGTATAACATATTGCAGGTTTTAAAGGGGGGAGGGTCAGCTTTTACGGTGTAGGACTTCCCCTCGTACTCAAATTTTATGCATCTATGTAATGTTGAGGGAACGCATCCCATGGCTCGGATCCAAGGACGACCCAGCAATATATTATATTGGAACTCTCCCTCCAAGACATAGAAGAGTTCGGGTAAAGTACGTGGTCCTACCCGAATGTTGAGGATCACGGTGCCTAAGGTAGAAGTAATAGCATCATTGAATGACCGCAACATGATGGGGTTGGCACACATGCAACTAGAAGGGATATTCATTTGTTGGAAGGCTTTTGAAGAGATGATGTTTAGGCTAGCACCCCCGTCAATCATAACACGACGTACCCGAATGTCCCGGATGTAAGCTGAGATGAAAAGAGCAGGGTCAGGATCTTCTGTACCAAAGTCAACAATTTCGTCTTCGGAGAAACTGACTGCAGCAGCTTGTTGTACAGAGACAGAAGTGGTTGGGGCAGTGGGTTGTTTGGTGAGAGAAGCAACGTGATTGGGTGTTAGAATGGAGGCGACAGGTAGGGTTTCATTAGGTAAAACCTCTATCCCTTGAAGGATCTCAACGAGAGCTTGTTGATGAGATTCAGAAGTCTGAATGAGATCATACAGTGTCATTTTTACGGGTGATTGGTGAAGCTGTTTAATCATATTTCGGTGGGCAATGCCATTAGAGACGGGATAGGTGGGTCCGCGAATGACCACTTTAGGTGGTGGTGCAATCGGGATGTTTGACGGAGAAAGAGATGCCGCAGGTGTGTTTTCTTTTGCTTTCCCATTGTTTTTCTGCCCTCGAGTAGCGACACTAATCATATTAATCTCGTAGACCTGAGATAAGGAAGATGGTTGGGATAACTCATGGTCTTCAAGAGGTGGGGTTGTAATAATGATAGATCTTGGTGAGGCGGGGACAGATGGTATAGGAGAGGGAATGGAAACTAAAGGTCTCTCCCTTCGTAAGTTGTCTTTCTTAATCTTTCTATCCGGGAGAGGTGACTGACGAAGGATGGTTTTTAGAGCTTTGCATCCCTCCACATCATGTCCTGGTGTGCGGTGATAAGCGCAGATTTTAGACTCATCGTAACCCATAGGTCGGGGTTTAGACGGGTCATAAGGTCTAAGTGGAGGTAGGGAAATGGTCGCATTCTCCACCAACATAGCAAGGATTTTGGCGTAAGATCCTTTGAGTGGGTCAAAATCGGAAGAGGATGAGGGTATTGGTTGTGCGGGTTTTGGTAATGTTTGGGCGTGGTTGGTTCGCATGGGTGGTGGTTTAGCCGAGGGGTGTTGATACGTGGTTTTCACTAAACGTGATTTCTTTGGCGCAGAAGCTATGTTGGATGATGAGGCCGCAGATGATGTGGTATCAGAAAACAACCATGGGGAAATAGGAGTGACCGAAAACAAATCTTTTGATGATGGAATTTGTTTAGGGTTGATAGGTGGACAGGATACGCGGAGTGACGGTGTTGCTATACCCTGGAATTTCTGTATGGGTGCGGAAGGCGTAGGTTGTTTTGAAGAAAACGCAGGAGGTATGATATATTGATGTAAGGTAGAGGGATGGGGTCCCAATATGGAAGGTAGGTATGACGATGATGGTTTTGATTGTGATAGGGGCACGGATTGAGTTTGTCTCCTAGGTGGCGGGACGGATTTATTTTTGGATAGATCGAGTCGCTTAGGCGGGTGCGTTAGACTGGGCATTGGTGAGGTCCCAAGTGTAGGGGAAGATCTGGTTAAGTTGATAGAAGTGGACGGGGCATTTGGTAGAGGTGAGGGGGGTGAAGGTGAGAACAGGGGCATTTTAAGCTTCTGTAAACACTTCGGGTATATGGTGGAGACATCAGGATCAGTCATTTGCATTTGAGTAGAAAAAGGGGTACTCAAACGTTCCCATAGGGCCTGTCTATCTTCTGTGGAATGACAGTCCTCACGTGTGAATATGAACTTTTGTACGGAAGAACGACGGGTTGTGATTCCAGTCCACTGTGGGTGTGACACAGGAGGTAGATGAGGCACTGTATCAATAGATGTTAAGAGGTCAACCGGTCGTTGAAAAGATTTAGGCGATGAGGGACTAATAGGTAGGAGGGCGTGTTTGAGGGGATCTGTCATGTTTAAAGAATGTGGTGATGTCAGTGTAAGAGATTTCTCGTCTAAGGATGTCAAAAGGAGTGGCGAGCCTTCCTCTTGTGCAGCAAGAGCGGTAGAAGGGGACGTTTGGGAAATAGATAAATTAGATAACATCCGCTCACAGTCTTGTAGGGATGTGGTGTAAGAAGACTCATCGATGAGAAGAGAAGTCCAGGCAGTTAACTCTTTTATGGGTAAAGGAATGATTTCACTTTGGCTTGATGGTGGTGAAGGAGGTTCAGACTCCTGTATTGGTGGAGAGGCTTGATTCAAAATTTTTTCAATAGAGGCTTTTGGCTGAGAATCGAAGACTGCATGGATCTCATGAACACTCTCCTCGGCTAAGATATCTTGGTTTACGTTACTGTTGGACGAGTGATTCGGGAATGGCTTGTTGAAAATTTTCAGATTTCGGTTAGCAGGGGCGTTAGGATTATCGAGGGCTATATCCCCTGCATCAACCATTTCCTGCACTATGTTTTTCAACATCTTGCAGTTTTCATGACTATGTCCTTTTACGCGGTGAAAGTTACAAAAGTCATTTTCTTTGTACCAGGAAGGTATTGCGCGGGTGGAGTCAAACCCAGAGTGAGGTTTAACAGGGGGCAAGGTGATAGCCCCAGCTTTGAGCAATTTCTCCAGGATGATGCCATAAGTTTCTCCCAAGGGAGTGTAATTGATGGGCTCGGCTTTGTACTTATAGGTGGTTTTCGGCGGAGTATTGGACGGTGTTTGAGATTTGACCATTACCGCGTGGACAGCTCCTTTTGATTTAGAAGAAGTGGACGCGTGAGGAGTGGTGGTGTTTGGCTTGTTGGTAGAATCTGGAGTTCGGAAATTGGGGTTTTTGTTACGCAACCGCAATTTCTCTTCTTCTAAGGCTCGAATTTCTAATTTCCGAGCCATGGTAAAGGCCTCGTCGAATGTGCGGAAAGTTTGAATTTGAAGAGTAGGAGAAATGTGCTTAGCACATGCCCGCGTGAAAAGTTCGATAAGTTCAGCTTGAGGCAAGGCATATGTAAGTTGGTTGATAAGGCCCCGCCATCGTCCAACGAAATCTGCGATAGATTCGTCCTCAAATTGTCGGATGGCATAGAGGTCGGTGATAGATACTTTCTTGGCAATGTTAATGGAGAAATGATCCAAGAAAGATTGGGCTAGCTGGTTAAAAGAAAAGATCGAGTGCTGGGTTAAAGCACTGTACCATTCCAAGGCGGGTCCTGATAAGGACATGGGAAAGGTGCGGAGTAACAAGGCATCATCATGGGCGATCAAATAACAAGCGTGTCTAAATGATCGCAAGTGTTGTTGAGGATCCTCTTTACTATTAAAACGAGTAAATTTCGGCAACTCCCATTGCGGAGGATATGAATGAAGGGGAACAGTAGGGTGAATAGGCTCCCGACAAACTTGTTCGTATGTCAAGGCGCTACGACTTCCCGAAACCGAAGCCTCCAGATTTTGCATTTTGTCCATCATTTGTTTGATGAAATCTGTGGTTGGATGAGATGATGGTGCGGTTGTGGTAAACGGAGGCAAGTTGGACCAAGGGCTTCCGCTGGACAATGGTGGGGCTAAGTGTTGATAAGGTATGGAGGATGAGTATGTTGGAGCAACAGAATAGGGATGTCCCATATAAGGTGTTGAGGTTACTGGATACGTGTATGGGAATGAAAAGGTAGGCGGAGCTTGAGAAGGAAAGCTCGTGTGAATAGGTGGCAGAGAGCAAGTCATGAATGGAGTGGTCTGAAAGAGAGATGAGGTAGGGGCAGTTGGTGGTAACGATACGTGAGGTCCAAAATTAGCCAAGGAAAAGCCAATCTGAGTCGTATGAACCTCTGAAGCTGTCGGATTAGGAGAAGGGGCTAAAGATGCAGAAGTAAGGCGGTGTTATCGGGGAGAGTGGGAGCTAAATGAGCAGCTATACTAATAGGCATGCCAACAAGGAGCTGACCATCAGGCGTACGGTCAGGGCCATGAGACAAATAGTATTGTGACACAGACTGGGATTAGCATCCAGAAATTTGGCAAAGTCCTTGTCTCCTACAGGAATTTGGGGGATCTCACTAGTGTCCGTAGGGTTCCCTATAGGATGTGCAGGGGGTGATTCAGGCAAAGACACAGAGCGGCATGTGAAACCATAGCGGCTTGCTTTCGAGTGATAACAACCATGGAAAGAAGTTCACAGTGAGGGTTTAATCATCAGAATAGAAACAAACTCAGGCATCGTAAAAATTGTTTGGTTGCTGGTTTGTGAGGAATTAGAAAAGATGGAATCGATATCGGTCTAAGAACCGATGTCGGTTATACTATAACCAACGTCGGTCGTGTAACCGATGCGTCGGTGTAATAAGTCCGGCTAACAAGATATAAAAAGGCTGCTAATTTGATTTTTAACAACGTTTAGTATACTTGTCCAATTATTGATCACAGAAGACAGGGTATGAGAAAGAAAACAGAACTATAAACAAACAAGATGCACACGCAAATCCAGAGATTAACCCTAGGGTTAATTTTAATTATCGTGGGCTTATGCCTTTAGACGTAAGATGATGTCAGATCCTAAACAACAAGACCTAGGGGAAATGTCAAGTTTGTTTTGGCTTATAAGGTTACCTCAATCGGGCGGAGGAATACCACGGAAAAGGGGGATGTTTGAGCTGTTGTGTTAATTGTGAAGTGATTCGGTATGTGTTGTGCAGTGAAACTAGGGTTAATTTCCTGTCAATACCGTGGATATCACCCCCACGTGTACGACCTGTTACTTAATCTATGTTCACTAGAATTGAAGAACAACAAGCAGGAATGCAATGCATGTGTTTTAAACCCAAATCGAAAATTATGTTCGATGAAGCAAGAGAGATGACTTTCACTAATGCGAAACTAGGAAAGCAAGACAAATTCTTTACAAAATATATAACAAAAGCAGCAACAGCAAGTATGCTTCCTAAAATGAAAATAAGCAAGAGAAAGAAACCCAAAATGGGTCCCACCGGGCGTGCCAAAATGTTTCACTCGGAAAGACTCGTTCCTTTTAGAAACAGATAAGGTTAGGGTTAGGAGGAATACCTGTAGAATGTCGAGATGGTGTGCGCGTACCGTAGAGAAAGATCAGGCTGATTGCGAAGAACTCCTTTTTGTCTTGGAAGGACTACTCATTTTGACAAAGATGCAAGTTGATCTCCTTGGTTGTAAACACTTCGGTATTTCCACTCATCTCTCGCTCTCAGTCGGTGAAGATCTGGACTCGTTCCTCGCCGCAATGCTCTCTGTTGATCCGTAAATCTTTTGACTGATCTCCAAAATGAAATTCCAATCCGTTGTTTTGGTTTGGGAGCCCATTTACAGGAACCGATGGCGGTTGCATGCGAATCGACGGGGTCGAGTAGAACCGCATCGGTAGGAAAAAGCAGGCTATTTTTGGTAAAATAGCCCACCTTCCCTGCTTTTCTCCCGAGAGATCAGTTGCGGGCTTGGTCAAGTGACTAGAAGGTCGGTTTTGGGTGCGAGTAAGGAGGCATTAGTTATGGATGTGAGTCTAGACCAAGTCATGGGTCTTAATTAGGTTAGTTTAGGGTTAGGGCTAGGTCATGATGAGGTGGCAAAGTGAGGTGGCGGGTAAGGTGATGTGGATTTATCAATTACAAGGTAATTAATAAATAATTGTGTAAGGTTTAGGTAATGAGGTTAGGTTACAAAATGGGATGCGGGTCACAAGGGATCGTAAGACACGAATTTGGTGTCTACATCACCACCCAAATGTCATTGTGCCCATCTCACTTCATAAGGCTTTTCTTCCCCGGTAGTTTTTTTCTGATCATGTTGTTACACCACTCATCCTACACCTTCTCCATTTCCCCCCTCCCATTAAATTAACATGGTTCATAATGCCACCCGTGCTCAAAAAGACAAGGAAAAGAAAAATTAATGACCACCGTAGCCAATATACCATCTCGTACCCACACCCAAAATCACCTTCAGAGTGACCTACATACCCTACCTTTGACAAACGAAATCTACATCACCCTAGTCATCTATCCTACCCATGGGAGATTCTTCCGATATGCCAATACCTATTGGGGGAAGTTCTCCCGACATCCCAGGACCTCACCGGCCGATCTCGAGATCTATAACCTACAGAGTCCAAGGCTAGCCAATTCCATGTCTCACAGACATATTTTATAGGGACTGCCACTAAACCAATTCCATCCTCTTCTTCAGTAGTCCCATTTTCATGGCTGGTCGATTTCTTGGATTACATTGATAATTCCATTCTATGGGGATGTCTTTGGCTCCCTTTTTTTCCTAAAATCAAATGTTTCCTGAAGATACGTCCATGATCTACCCAAAGGTATTTTTAGCAATCAAATCGAAACTAACCATGCCTATTCAAACGGCTTATTCTTCATCATCTCTACCTACATCCAAACCTTTACCCATGATAAAAACCATTTCAAAAACCTAAAATCCTACCCACACCTATGTCTTCATTGGTATCTAGACCCATCACTACCTTGGGTGTCATGTTGACATCAAGCCTTACTCACCCACTTGTCAAATTGAACTTAGACACATCTTCCCAATCCCACATCACCATTATTCCTCAACTCAAGTATCTATCCTACCAATGGGAGATTCTTTAGACATGCCACTACCTATTGGGGGTAGTTCTCCCCAACATCCCAAGACCCCATTGACCTGATCTCATCTCTGTTACCTATAGATTCCGAGGCTAGCCAATTCCATGTCTCACAAACATATTTTACAGGGATTTCTACCAAACCAATTCCATCCTCTTCTTCAATAGTCCCATTTTTATGGCTGTCCAATCACTTGGATTACATTGATAATTCCATTCTCTGGGGATGTCTTTGGCTCCCCTTTTTGACCCAAATTCAAATGTTTCCTAAAGATACTTCCACAATCTACCCAAAGGTATTTTCAGCAACCAAATCATTAATGACCATGCCTATTCAAATGGATTCTTCTTAATCATCTCTACCTACATCCAAACCTTTACCCACGATAAAAACCATTTCAAAAAATTGAAAGCCTACCCACACCTATGTGTTCATCGGTATCTAGACCCATCACTACCTTGGGTGTCATGCCAAAATCAAGCCTTACTCACCCACCTGTCAAATTATACTTAGTCGCATCTTCCTAATCCCACATCACCATTATTCCTTGGCCTAAAATGAAAACCCAACCTTCTAGGCTGCATACACTGGTCTTGCCTACCACAAATTTGTCACCTTCCCCCTTCCATCTATCCTAGGGCCCCATCCATCAACCTTAATCAAACAGTCTCCTACCCAAGTCCGTAAAAAAATTAAACAATGTATTACCACATCACAAGCCATTGTGGTACTTCATTCACCTAAAAACCAAACACCCTCACCCTCATCCATGCACTTCTTTCCACCTATAACTCCACCAGCACTATAACCCTAAGCTTGCCTAATATGACTTCAACCCATGCCGTCTACCAAAATATACCAAGCACCTCCACCACAACTCAGTTTCCCCATGGGTAACCCATCCTCTCCCACCATCTTCTTTCCCTTATACATCTTGTACCCCGTGTCACCTTTACCCAAGAATGTACAACCCAAAGATAATAACCCACCACTCTCTAATAAGGTTGTTAAACAAACAAAACCTTCCATCACCAACTCTTCTATTATTCCCTTACCCAACTAGATGCCATCAAAACCTAAGACCACACCGCCTACCAAACCAATGGGAAAATCCATTCCTTCTCCTATAAATCTTCTTCCCTCACAATCATCCACACCTATACCCAAACCCACACACACTTCCCATTGTGATCCATTAGCAAGGTCCTATGCCAATAGTTTAACCTATCTCTTAGAGACTTTCGTCATCACATTACCACTGCTTTGACCTTATGATCCTCTCAAACCAAAACCAAATGGGTTTGATGAAACCAATATTTGTGCCTATCATCGTGTGCAAGGACACGATGTAGAAAATTATAAGTCTTTAAAGACCGTTCTTGTCCAACTTCTTCCTCCTGAACAAAATTTTGATGATGATGACCTTCTTTATGAGGACCATGTTCCACCTTCACCTATCACCACACATCATCATCCTTTACCCATTCAATGATCAATATCCCCACCCCCACAACCATTTTTCCCACCTCCAAAATTTGAGATCAACATGGTCTCGTATTAGAGAATTATCCAAATCACCACCCAAATGTCATTGTGCCCATCTCACTTCACAAGGATTTTCTCCCCCGTTTTTCTAATCATGTCGTTACACCACTCATCCTAAACCTTCTCCATTTTCCCCCTCCCCTTATATTAACATGGTTCACGTTGCCACCCGCGCCAAAAAGACAATGGCAAAGAAAATAGCTGACCCTATGTCCAATATACCATCTATACCCACACCCAAAATCACCATCTGCGGACCTACATACCCTATCTATTACGATAAAATAATTACATCAGTCTACTCTAAATATGTCATTATATGATCTCATTCAAAGTTATGAATCTCATAAACAAGCCCTTATGGAGGTTTCACAATCCATTGAAGTTTTTCTTGATGATCCCACACCAATGGCCTCCATTATTACCCCTCACCATGTGGCCTCACTTACCAAATCATCTCCTTCTTCTACCCCCATGCCCACTCCTCAAGTCGTTGCCCTCATCTTCTCTGATGAGGAGATTGTACCTCTCTAGTCAGATGACCTTGATCCCACCCATTTCATTTCTATCTATATCGATAACATACGCGTACGATGCATCACAATTGATGGTGGTGCTAGCATTAACATCATATTCTCCCACACATACAATCAAATGTGTATCCCTTCTAACTATATGCATAATAAATTAGTTATGTTGCACTCATTCAATGATGCCATCACCTCCACCCTTAGCACCATTATCCTTCATGTTCTCGTAAGCCCTCCTACTATCTTGGAACTATTCTACGCATTAGAGGGAGAGTTCCAGTATAACCTATTTCTCGGTAGACCTTGGATTCACATTATGGGTTGTGTCCCTTCAACTTTACACCACTATGTAAAATTTAAACATGAAGGACATAACTATGCCATCCCCATCGACACATCACCATTCAAAAATTTTAACATGTTGTACTGACCCAACAATGTACTTGTACCAGTCAAAGCATATGCCGCTCCTCCCAATTCTCCTTCACCCAAAAGCCCATCAACTAATGCTACCGCCACCTCTCCCACATCTCACTCTCATATTCCTACTACTGTCGTAGCCTCCATAGCTAACCACTATGCTTCCTAACCAACCAATATCCCTCCTTTCCAATCATCTAGTGAATCATTTATTTCCCTACCCACATATCAACCACTGATCCCTTAGAAGGTGTTTTTCAATGCGTCACTCTAGGGGAGTACCGCCTATACAATATCGACACATTCCTCACTCCACAAGAGTATGGGAACCTACGCTAGCATCCTAGTTATGACTACTATGTAGGCAATGTTTTTTATTACGATCCTCCCCACCTTCGCAGTAATCTAATGCATGGGGGCTTGACATTGCTACCTATTCACCCAAACCTCCCTCCCAAACACAACTATTTTCATCTAACCTCCAATCCCTTACTAACCACCACTTCACCCACACTTTCCTTAATCGCTGCACATGAAAAGGATTTTGATTTATTTTTTATGAACAAGGCCACCATACCATCATTTCTTGTACCACCCATAATCACAACGAATGTAGTGGCATTGGCTTTTCCACACCACCTTCCAAGAAGGCCCGCATCGACCTCACTAAGGAAGACAAACCTTCTCCACCCCATTCACCAACCATACCATCTTCACCCATGGAGTTTATAGATCCCGAATCTATTCCTCCTAACTTTTTTCCGTAAACATAATTTTGCTGGGACCTCTATCCTATCAAAGTGATGGCGAGGCTCCCTTTTCTCTTCCCTTCTTTATATCTTGATATGATCGATGATGATACACCTTCTCTTAACTTCGTAATGTCAAGATGATGATTTTATCCTCACCTATCTAGGTGTGGAAGAATATTATATTCACCAAATCGTTACCCTCTCGAGACACAAACCATGTTGAATGAATCAACTATTGAAATCAACATTAACACTCGGGACAGCCCACACATTCTAAAGATAGTTTAGTATTTAGATGTTGTCAAACAAGAAGCTTTTACTTTTTCCTCTGGGACCATAACAACACTTTTGGTTGGTCTTATGCCAATATGCCCGGTATTGACCCAAAATTTTGGTCCATAATTTCGTAACCATTCCCGATGCCAAACCCATAAAATAAAAGTTACAGAAAATGCATCCTCTCATTACTCTTCTTGTCAAAGAAGAACTTCAATGAATTCTCTCGGTTTCCTTCATCCTACCCATTAACTATCCCCAATGGATTTCTAACATCGTTCCTGTCACAAAAGAGATAGGGAGACTCCACATTTGCATAGATTTATGTGACCTCAACTTAGGTTACCCCAAAGATAATTTTCCTCTACCAGGAATTGACCAACTAGTTGATCTCACTGCTAACCATGAGATGCCATCACTCATGGATGGTTTCTCGTGCTACAATCAAATATTACTCACTCCGAATATCAACAAAAACTACCTTCATCACTCCTTGGGGGAACTTATACTATCGAGTCATGCCTTTTGGCCTTAAAAATGTTGGTGCTACATATCAACGAGCCATGACTTATATCTTCCATGAAATCATGCATCACATATTGGAAGTTTACGTAGATGACCTTCTTGTTAAATCCAAACATCAGGCCAAACACCTGATAGTCCTTAAGGTAATCTTTGACTACCTCATCAAATATTATGTTCTCCTTTAACCTAAGAAGTGTTTCTTTGGGGTACTTTCAAGGAAAAACCTTGGTTTCATCGTCTCTTTGCATGGCATAGAATTTGATCCTGATAAAGTGAAATCTATTCTCAAAATGCATCCACCGTTAATCTCTATCAACTTCAAATTTTTCAAGGTAAGCTCCAATCTATTCATCATTTTATCTCACAACTTTTCCGACCACTACCAACCATTTCATCATCTCATAAAAAAGGATGTTGCATTCAAATGGGATGATGAATTCCGCAAATCCTTTCGACGCCTTTAAAAATACCTTCTCCAACCACCAAGGTGCTCATTCCTCCTAAAGATGACCAACCATTTTACCTATACATTTCTCATCGATCATTCCTGGGTGCCATGCTCACTCATTGTGACGAGAAACACACATGTACCCTTTTGGACTATGAGATTAGGTACACACATACACACATGTTGAAAAACTTTTCTTAGCCTTAGTTTTTATCACCACTAAACTACGTCATTACCTACTTAACCACAAAACCTTTTTCATCACTAACACCGATCCCCTACATTACATGTATGCCGAAACCTATCAACATCAACATCTCATACATTGGCTCATGCTTCTCTCAAAACTTGACCTTGAATTAATTCATCAAAAATCCATTAAAGGCCAAATCATCGTTGACCAACTAGCGAACACACCTCTTTCGAAAACCAATCCTCTAACTTAAATTTCTATGAAGAATCCATAGCTACCCTCTCCTTGGATGATACCACTTACCAAATGACCATCTTCTTCGATGACTCCAAGTGTCACTTGGGGTGGGGCTGGTGTTATCCTCATTCAACTTGATGGTGAACCCATGCCTTTATCTTTCAAACTAGATTTTTATTATACAAACAATATCACCAAATACGAAGCACTCATATTGGGTCTCCAGGCTGCTTATGCCTTATATGTTAAGTCAATCAATATCTTTGGTGTTTCTCACTGGTTGTAAACCAAGACAATGGTATACACCAAAGTGTCATAATGAAATAATTAAAGAGTATAAACATCATGTAGACATACTTTTGACTACCTTGGACTCACACAAACTTCAAACCACTCCATGTTATACCAATAAATTTAGGGATACCATGGCTTGCCTAGCTTCTCATATACCCACTTTACCTACCGACTCTAAAATATTTGTCACAATACAAAGTTTATAGTCACCCTCTTATTTACCTCGTGACGTCTACTTTATCAAAACCATTATACCCGACCCATGTGACCTTTCATATAAGAATTTTACGACTATCTTTCCTTTCCATTCTACCTCTTGATATCACTCGTAATGGACAACATGCCTTTCTTAAAAGTGTTTCTTGGTATGTCATCATGGGTGGTCTCCTTTATAAGTGTGGCTTCAATGGTATTCTCTTACGATGCCTTAAAAGTTCTGAAATTCCATACACCATCTAAAATTTGTGGAGGTCACTTTAGTGGTTTAGCTATCATTAAATGCATTCTTTGCTCTAGGATATTATTGGCCAACCCTAAATCATGGATCATTAAGACTATGTCAAATGTTGTGTTAAATACCAACAACATGCTAATCTTCGCCACAGACCTAGTCATGCCTTACAAAGTTACACGAGACCTTTGGCCTTTCTCTCAATGGGGTATGGATCTCATCAAATAGATTTATACTCACTCATCACAACACCATAAATGGATTATAAATGCTACTAAATATTACACTAAATGGGTAGAATCCATTCCCCTCATTTCTACAAAAGCCAAGAAAATATGTGAATTCATCAACCACCACATCATTTGTCACTTTGGTGTTCCTCACCACATCATAACCGATAATGGAAAGTAATTCCAAAAAAACCTAGGAAAGTTGTGCGACACTTTCAACATTCATATTAGTTTCTCATCACCTTATTACCCAAAAAGCAATGGCGAAGAAGAATCAACCAATAAAACCTTAAACAAAATCCTTATGAAAGTAGTTGATGATACTGGGAAGGATTGGCATAGCACATTCCCTTCACCTTGTGGGCCTACCACAATAGTATCTGCACTTCAACTGCTACCACACCTTTCTCTCTGGTCTATGGTACCAAGGTTGTTTTGCCTCTCAAAGTCCAAATTCCATCTCTTCACATCTCACTACAAGATATGCTCAACGATGATGACTTTCACCAAGATCTGTTTAACACATATTGAATTGTTAGATGAACATTGTCTTAATGCTCTTGACCATCTCCAAATCTACCAAAAATGTATCAAATGTGCCTACGAAAAATGTGTCCATGAGTAAACCTTTCAGGTTGGTGACCTCATCCTGAAGGAAAATCAACATGTAATATGTTTGTATCCAAATTGATTCTCCTACAATGGTTGAGCAAACATCATGAAACCTGCAGGATGCTTAGAGAAAAACAAATTATGATATAAGCCATTTTGTAGGCTCAGGGAGGGGATTCAACTGAATCTTTATTACTCAGGCATTGGAGAAAGGGATAGAACCTTACTAAGGGTTTGATCTACCCTCACTACTTAAGGTTGTGCCTTCAACAAGGGAGAGAGGACCCATTCTCAGAACCTTTATTGGTGAAGGACATCAAGAGATCCTTCTTTACACAATTTTCATGAAAACCTTGAGAAAATATGACCAATACAATAGAATCTAACTCTCACGAGTTGTCACACTAGAGAGTGGAGATGTTTCCTGGACAAGGTTCGGGTTACTAAAGACAATAATTGAAACCTAATTGTCTCTGCATATTTTGGTAGTGAAATTTGTTAAATATTTGTGGATACACAAGTACAAAAAGGGGTAATTCATGTAGGATTTATCATTTGAGAAGTTTTTGGTGGGAATTTAAGCAAGATAAAGTTGATTATACTAGATATTTGAGAGCCTTTACAAATATTAGAACACTCACAAAAAAAAACTTCAAAATAGCCAAAATATTCCTTCAACTAGAAGGTGTGTATCAATGGAGGCCCAAAGATGCATGATTTCATACACTCTTCAAGAATTCAACACAAAGGATTATGTTAAAGACTCAATTAAACATTGGAAATCCCTGATTTGTCATGCCTAAAATACACTCATAGGATAACAAACAATCTTTGTCAACACAGTGGAAGTAAAATGATTTTAAATTGTTTATTTCATTACAAGATGAAAGTTCTTCTCATAATGAAATTGCAAATGCCACAATACTACCACAAGGATAAAATATTGTGTGATTCGTAGGGATTTTAACATAACATTGCAATAGGAACATGAAAAATGATTTTAAAACATTATGAAATAAAAGAAAACACAATTATGCTCTTGATCAACATAAATTCATTAAAGGTTCACTAGATTCATCAAAGCAAGGGATAGTTTCTTCAACAATCTCAGATCTTGTCAATGGCTATACACTTGCAACCATCTTGACGGTCTCTTGGGAAAATGGTTTTTCTCAAACTTTCTCAAAAAAATTAACCCCCTATACAAGAGTATTCTCATTGCATTTATACAATTTCACTCGCTCACTCATCCCAAATTTTCCCCACAAAATTCTAAATCTTCAAGAGAATATTCCTCTTTACAACAAACAATTTAATCATGTTTATTCCCATGAAAATATATTACTTTTTGTTGTTAGGTGGATAAATCATGAACTGATCATGTTTCTCAGTTCCTCAACTATGACTAGGATGCCATGTCATAACTTTTGATAAAATTTTTAATCATTATTTTATTTTTTCATGTAAGAAATCCCCTTTTTAATAATTCTCAGGTGGCTCCATATGGCTTGATCTGACAAGCAATAATTTTCACCTTTGAGAATACAACTTGAGGAATAGATACCTGCATTCGTGCCTCTCAGAAAAGAGTGTCCTCGTAGGGATTATACCACATATCTACACTATGATTCTGAGTTGGCCAAGTGTAAAGAGGAGCAAGTAGAAGCCTCCACATGTCTCCTTGGCACAACTATAAAGGTTAAGTCCATATGCAAGTTCCTCAAATGATCATGGGCCCTCCATGTGCCTAGAACTCGAGAGAGTTACACCAGTCACTGAAAATTCCAAGATTGGGAAAGTCTAGCGGAAGTTTCCACATGTCTATTTTGCACAACTTCAAAGATGAAGTCAAGAGGTGGGACCTAAAATGAGCACAAGCTCTCCATGTGCCCTAGGCCCAAGAAAGTTTCCGCGGCTATTGAAAAAGTCTTAGCATAAAGAGGAGTCGGCATGGGTAGAGCTAGCGAAAACCTCCACGTGTTTCCTTTGTGCAAATCCAAAGGTCAAAACGAGAGGTGAATCCTCAAATGAGCACAAGCCCTCCATGTGTCCTTTTGTGGGTCTTAGGAATTTACCTTATACTTTCAAGCCCTTCACCATAATGCATCAAAATATCAAATAGACCCACCATGCCACATCCAATCAGAAAAGACCACGTATCCACGGATGTTGGGACAGATTTACAGAGGAGACACAATCATGGAAGATGCCCAACAACAAAAAATTTCCCCGGAGAGAAAATTATAAATAATACCAAGACTCAATGTGATCCATGACCCAAGGAAAGGACTGACAATGACATCTAAATGAAGGAGAAATTTTTCACGCATCCATATAGGGAGACAAAAAATACTTCTAACCAAGCGGGTTGAAATTTTAAATGACAAAGGGGCAAGATTACAATTGAGCACCAACACCAAATTTCTCGAATCGGGATGGAAACTCCCAAAGAGTGATGCAAGAACAACATAATAGACCATGTGCCAAAAATCCATTAGGCAACGGAGTGAAGAACAAGATTTCAAAGTAGAAAAACAATTTCCAACCTCCCAAGAATAAACTGAGAAACCAATAAAAACCAGCCACTAAGGACTGGAATGAACCAAAACAAAAAAACATAGAAACAAAAAGATTGTATGCTATACAATGATGTGTGCCTTGATTCTGATAAATCAATCAAGGAAATGTTTCAAGTGCATGCCATTAATAGGAAACTCAAGCAATTCCCCATCTAGATCTTTTAGGAAGAAGGTATGCTCGTTGATCCTAATATCAATAGAATAAGGGCCCATCCATAATGTGTCAAAATTTCCATGTTTTCCCTTATCCTCATGTCTGCTATCCCATAGTAGCACCAAATATCCTACACTGAAAACCCTTGGGGTAACATTTTTGTCAAACAATTTCTTCATTTTCTCCCTAAACTTCACATGTCTTTGATGGGATTCCCTTCTCTCTTCATCTAGTTAAACAATTTGATTGATCCGTGCATCATAGGGACTAACCTCCTAGTCCTCCAACTGTTAGATGAATTGATATGAAGATAATTGCATATGAAGGGGAAGTAAAGATTGATTTCCATACACCAATTCAAATGGGATCTTTCCAGTAGCTCTTTTAACAATAATTTTGTTAGCCTAAATAGTAAAATTCAATTGCTCACCCCACTTTCTTTTATTTATCTCCAAAGTTCTTTTGATTATTTTCAAAAAAATTGTTACTCGACTCACCTTTGTCCATTTCCTTAGGGATTATAATTAGATGCATATGCTAAATTTATCCCACACTTCGACACAAAACCACCAAAGGTTTAGCTCGAAATATCATGACATTGTCAACAATTATTTTGGTAGGTACTTTAAACCTGCAAATGATATGATTTAGAATGAAATCCATGAAAATTTGGTGGGTTTCCTTCTTAGTGGGGATTTCCTCCACCCATTTGGTGAAGTAATCAGTGGCCACTAATATCCACTTGTGTCCTACACTTAAAGAATATGAAATTTCCCCAACAAAGTCCATTCCCCATTGCTTAAAAGGGGCTTCAATTGACACTGCTACAAAGGAAGGGATCCTGAAGCTTTCAATCTTCCTAAAAAATGTTGACATCTCTCAAATTTTCTTACCAATAAAGTTGTATCCTTAAAGAGTGTTGGCCACCAGTAACCAGCCCTTAAGATCTTATGGGTGTTACTCTTCCAGCAAAATGCCCCCATAAACTCCTCCATGGAAATCAGAAATTAATTTTGGGGCTTCATCCTCAATGATACACCTTAAGAGAATTCCCTTAGGGTTTTTCCAAGCCAACCCATAATCAGTGATGATATATTTTTGGGAAGCCAATCTAAGTGCTCTCTTTTGATTCTTTCTTAAGTACTCAGGGGATTGTAAATGCTTGAGATAAAAAATAATATCCTTGTACCATTCAAAATTTATCAATTTCTCAAGAATATTCACACTTTCTTCTTCGATCTCATTTATCTCAACTGTGTACAAATTGCTTTCTATGTCATTAACTTTTCTAGGACCAAACCTCTAACCAATTTTTTAGTTTTGATGTCCATATCATATTCCTGTAACTTATTTTCCCATCAACATATTTTACTAGAAATTTCCATCTTTGAAAGGATATCCTTGACCATAGTATGAGGGACATAAGATATGAATTTAGAACTTAAAATATATGGCCTAAAGATCCTTATGGATCTTACCAAAGAAAAGGCTTACTTCTCCATTATAGTATATTTTAACTCTACCCTTGTAATAAAGAAAGCAATTGGCCTTTCAACTCCTTCATCATCCTTTTGTAACAGGACATATGCAATGGTACTCTCAGAGGCAAAGGAAAACATTTTGAAAGCCTTTTTATAATCAAGAGCTAATAAAACAGGGGAATTTTTCAATGTTTCCTTGATCCCAATAAAGGCTTGAATAGCTACTTCTTCCCATTTGATACTTTGATCCTTCTTCAACATATTAGTGATTTGGATAGTCAATTCAGCAAAGTTAGAAATAAACCTCCTAATAAAATTTATCTACCCGAAAAAGGATTGAATTCCCTTTTGGTTCTTAGAATAGGAACTTTACTAATGGCTTCCACTCTCTCAGGATCAATCATGACCCCTTATTTTGACACTATATGTCCAAGAAGCTTTTCCTTTTAAACCCCAAAATGACATTTCTTAGGGTTTAGTGAGATACCATATTCCCTGCACCTTATCAACATCTTTTCTAAATGCTGCAGGTGATCACTTCTCTTCCTTGAAAAAACTATCACATCATCCTAATACACAACAATGAAGTCATTTATATATCCTAGAAATCTACATCCATTGCTCTTTGAAACATGGCTCTAGCATTCATCAAGCCAAACGGCATTCTTACGTACACATAGGTACCCCATGGAGTAGTGAAAGTAGTTTTGATTCTCTCGATTTCTTCATAACCATTTGGTTATACCCAGAAAAACCATCTAGAGTAGATAACAATTTTGAACCTGTAACCAATTGCAACATGTTATCCATATTTGGTAAGGGATAGTTGTCTTTAATTGATGCCTTATTTAAATTTCTAAAGTCAACACACAATCTTATGTCTCCATTCTTTTTTCGGACATGTACCAGGTTTGTAACCCATGAAGAATACCTTGTAGGTTGTATGATTCCTCCATCCCTTAAATTTTTCAACTCTTATTGCATTTTTAGAGAAAGGAGTGGATTAATTGGTCTTTTCTTTTTCCTAAACAGATTGGCATTAGCTTCTAGGGGTATTTCATGTTGAAAAAGGTCTTCCCTATATGCTTTCAATTCTGAATATGACCAAGCCAAGCAGTCCTGGTAATTTTTAACAATTAGACATATGACTGGTTTTCTTCTCTCTGTCAAGTTGTTTCTAGCCATATTCTCATAATTTTATCCTTTGTTTCCAGGTTATATTATTCAAAATCTCTCAAGGATGACATATGTCTATTAACAATGTGTTCAACATTATCAAAAATTAATTTCAATGCAACCAAACCTCTCGAAATAGTATCGAGTTTTCAATTGGATAATTTCTTTACCAAACAGGTCTCTTTTTCCATCATTTACACAAACCATTGGTTCCCAAAATACTTTGATTGGAAAATTATCCTTTATTTTGTAAAAACCTTTAGACACTGGGAATCATCTTCAAAACTTTCCAATGCTTGGTATTATCAGGGACAAACAACCTGGTCAATATTTCAATATCATATTCACAATAGGGAGACACTGTATAATTTTCAAACCTACACCCCAATACTACCAATTTGTCTGCTATAGTATACTTCCTATCATGATGTATTATATTGAAAGAATCAAATATTTCAATGAATTCCCGAATTGCATGTTTATATTGCTTCATTATTTGATTCTTTATAGCATACAACTTTCTACTTGTTTGATTATCAACTCGAATCTCCTTTAACAACAATTTCCTTGACATCATATTTCTAAGAAATCCTTAAACCCAAAAAAATGCTTCATACTCTAATATTATTTGTACACTTAAAATTGAGTTCAAAGAAAAGTTACACTCCTCTTGGCTTGGAGATATCAAGACAACACCAGCACCATTACCAGATATAGAACAAGCCCCATCAAACATCAGAGTCCAAGGAGAACCAATCTACTCAGGATATTTGCACTCATCAATTTTATGCTCCTTACAATCAGCATAGCCCACAAAGTTATCGACATCAACATCTATGTACAATACTTCATAAGAAGTATTGTTAGGTTCCTCAATGATATGCAACATTTTCTTCTCTCCGTAAAACTTCACAAGGTTCACCTCAATTGGTATGGTTGTAAATGACATGTCCATTTGTATGCTTCCACCTACACTAACTGCCCATTTTCTATAAAATAACATCCCCCACTTAGAAGGACAGTCCACAATAACCACATTCATGGTTAAACATTTTCCTAGATAAGTTGCTAGTTGCACTACCATTCCTTTGACATATCCAATTACTAGTACTTCTCTTGAATCCATAGTAGTACATTTCCCAAAAGCTGTTGTTACCTTGATATTTAACTCATTCATTACCTCAAGAGGCATTACATTACATGAGGCTTCAATCAAACATGCGCTTATGTACTAGCCTATCCTTAATCATCAAAGTGGTAAAAATGGATCTACGTCCACTGAGATTCAACTAGAGAAGTTTCCAAATACACCTCAGGTGATTCACCCATTCCTCCAATGCTTGTGTTATTTTTGATTCTATAATAATAGGAGGAATATCTACATTATTAACACTTTTTCCCCGAGTAATCTTTTCTTAAATCCCAAATATTTGAATGCCCTTTTCCTATACTCAGGATCCTAACTAATTCAATAATGGTAACCGTGACCTTGATCTGACTCAAGATTTTGGCTATGTCACAAGGAACATATTTAGGTAGGGTAGTATTAGGAGGGATATTCACCACTTCCTCTGATAGTATAGGAATTTTAAAAGTCTAGGAATGTGCAGGAGTACAGGTTTTATTTGGGGTAATTAGACCTTTTCCAGATGTATCTTTCTTAGGGATTTCCTTCAGGATATTGTTAAGAACTAGAACTCTTGGCTTGGTTTGTGCCCCCCTTTGACAATCTTACTTCGGTGTTATAATATTTCTTCTGAGCAACTAGTGCATTCATCAAGAGTATCCTATCCTATTTGGAAGGGATCCCTCCATCATATTTTTTAATCATCAAGACTCTTAAGTATTCAAAATAGAGTTGCTTCTATCCTTTCATTCTCTTGAGAAACAGATAAGGGTTAGGGCTAGGAGGAATACCTATTGAATGTTAGGAGGGTGTGCGCGTACCGTAGAGAGAGATCAGATCGATTGCAAAGAACTCCTTTTTGTCTAGGAAGGACTACCTGCAAGTAAGAATACAAGACCACCATATTTTAGTTAGACAATAAATGAGGGAACTGCCTTGGGCCCAGGAAATATTAGACTTCCTTTCGAAGGTGGTCAGTTCCCCTTTTAATACGAATTAACACAAATGATAGCAAAGGGGCTATTGCAAAATTACACTTTAATTACCTTGTTAAAAAGCAATAGAAGAAAGGTTGGTTTTGGTTTGAGTCACAGTGACCGATGCCGGTCACTGTATAACCGGTACCGGTTGCTGATAACCGATATCGGTAGGGGCAGTGATTTAGGGGCTTTTAATAAAGGTTGGCTATAAGGCGGCTATGGTGTTTATAAGGCTGGAAAATGATTATGGATAGGTAATGGGGTGATGGATAAGACTCAGAGAGTGTGGGGACTATTCTTGGGGCAATGTAAGGGTAGAGGAATGACAGTTAGATGTAGGGGCTACCGGGTAGTAGATCTATGAGTGAACTTGTAATTACTGTGATTCAGAAGTTCAAGAAATGTTATTTAAAAATGTACAAGACACTACTTACTAGTTCCTGATGAAGATACAGGTCCAAGGACTGTGATGACGAAGGCAGGGCTCAGGTGGGATGATCCGACAATCAAAAGTGAGCTATCTTCTCTCCCAATGCTTGGATGAGTGTCACTGGGCTCTGGTTACTCAGTTGTAGTCCTGGGCTCGATCTCCTTCTCTGCAAACTCTTCTCTTTTCTTCACTTGTCTCTACCTGCCAAGTGAATTTTGGATCCTTCAAATGAATTCCCCATCCTTTGTTTTTGGTTGGGGAGGTCATTTACAGGGAACCGATGGTGGTTACGTAACCGATGGTGGTCGAGTAGGAACCGATGTCGGTTAAGTCAAAGTGGGCTATTTTTAGTAAAATAGCCAACTTTCCCTCCTTTTCTCCCGAGGGATTAGTTGTGGGCTTGGTCAAGTCATTATTAGGTTGGTTTTGGTGCGGGTGAGGAGTAATTAGTCATGGGTGTGGATGTAGACCAAGTTATAGGTCTTAATTAGGTTAGTTTAGGGTTAGGGCTAGGTCATGATGAGGTGGCGAAATGAGGTGGCAGGTTTGGAGATGTGGATTTATTAATTATAAGGTAATTAATAAATAATTGTGTAAGGTTTAGGTGGTGAGGTTAGGTTGCGAAATGAGATGCGGGGCACAGGGTGTCGTAAGACACAAATTTGGTGTCTACATTAGCCCCTTGTTGTCGTGTAGCTTGTCTTGTAAAGTTGCACTGACAATTAATAAGAAGTGATTGCCCCAGTTAAGGGTATAGGTAATCCCCCTCAAATCTATCATAGATTGAGGTGACGTGAAATCAGGGATAGGGTTGATAAAGGGTGAATGGTGTTGAGATGATGGTAAGATGGTGGGGTAAGTTCAAGGAAGTAGACACACATTGAAATGCAGTAGTGCGACCAGGGTACATGATTTGAAGAGCAAACAAGCAATACATAGGCAAAGGTCGATAGTTTATCCAAACAAGGTTGATATAATCCTGGTATCCAAGGCATAGGAAGTAGCTCCAGGGGATATAATAGGTAAGGTACAGAACATTTAGGCATGTTCGTAGTACCAAATGGTTGGTTTGGTTGAGATAAACGTCACGGTCTCGGTCTAGGCAAAAGTTGGTCGACTGATCAAGTCAAGTATCCTAATCATGCTAAAACACAAACAGGTGAGCTCGATTGAACAAAAAGTTACATGATGGGTGGATAAAATTATAATTTGCGGGTTTGGGTGAGGTACTTAATTGGTGTGGCCTTGGGTCGGGCCGATGATTAGTGAGGGCCTTGGGTTGGGTGGATTGGTTGCTTTGGGCCTTGGTCGGGCTTGATTGATTAGGTGCGGCCTTGGTCACGCCGATTGATTGGTTGGTTGCGGCCTTGGGTCCGGCCGATTGATTGGGTGTGGCCTTGGGTGGGGCCTTGGTTTGTTGCGGCCTTAGGTCGGGCTAAATGGTGGTTGCGGCCTTGGGTCGGGCCTAATGGTTGGTTGCGGCCTTGGGTCGGGCAGGTTGGTTAGTTCCGGCCTGGTCGTCGGCCGATGGTTGGTTGCGGCCTTGGGTTGGGCCAAATGGTTGGTTGCGCGCCTTGGGTCGGGCCAAATGGTTGGTGCGCGCCTTGGGTCGGGCTAATTGGTTGGTTGTGGCCTTTGGTCGAGCCGAATGGTTGGTTGTGGCCTTGGGTCGGGCAAATGGTTGGTTGTGGCCTTGGGTCGGGCCTGATTGATTGGTTGGTGCGGCCTTGGGTCGGGCCAAATGGTTGGTTGGGAGGCCTTGGTCGAGCCAAATGGTTGGTTGCGGCAGAAATAGTCAAAACCTATAAAAATAAAAATACGGGTGGGCCAAATGGTTGGTTGCGGCTAATGGGTCGAGGCGATTAAGTCAAAATAAGGCTAGTCGGCAAAGTCGGGGGGAGGTGATGGTAGGAAAAAGTGGAGATTGGTGGATAAGGGCGTGAGAGTTAGGGGAAGGAGTTGGTAACCGATATTGGTTATGTGTGACCGATATGCGGGTTAGAGACCGATACCGGATTCTAGGGCGCAAAATAAAATTTGGTTTCGGTTATAGGTCAAAACCTATAAAAAGAAAAAATACGGCATGTCATTGTCACTTTGTGAATTTGAGCACCCAATTTTAGTCCGATCGCGGGGTAATGGATGTAGGAGTGTGAAGTGAGTTTGTTGAGTTTGTGGGCTTCAGTTGGCACCAGATTAAGTGGAGAGAGTTCCTACGGGAGTTCATGAGTGAGTGATTGGTAGACCAATTGTTAGTAGAACCTTTGGAGGATGGAGAGACCACGCGAGAGGAGTACATCGGACGATCAGATTGGTGGGAGAACCAATCATCACCTTTGAGGATGGAGAGCGCAAGGGCGTCTAAGTGAATTTCATAGAGGTATAAGAATAAATAAGGATGAAGAATAAATAAGGATCGATGACCTGCATTCGATGATAGAGAAGATGTATTTGTTTAACATCTAAATAAAACTAAATATGTATGTTGATTTGAGTTATGATAATAATAAGAATGGTTGTGTTTTGAATGTTTGTTTTGAAAAAAGGATAAAGATGAATGTTATCAAATAGAAATACACAAAAATATTTATATTTACAACACATGATAGGTTATGGTAGGGGATGGTCGAGCTAACCTTGGGAGACCCCATGTCTCCTAAGTGCTGCCTACATAGCCCATTGCACAAAGCAAGGAGGGGCCTCAGACCGATGTAGTTCTCCCTTAGGACCAGGGAGAGGTGAATTCAGGCAATGTGGTTGTGGTTAGGCAATTTGTTGGTTGGTAAAAATATTGATATTGGTAGGGTAATGTTGTTGGTGTTGGTAAGGGATTGACGTTGTTGGTGTAGGTATAGGTGAAGCGAAAGTTTACTTACCCAAGTAGTAGGGAACCGTGTCCTGATTAAGGTCAACACATAATCCTAGATTCGAGTAAAAAGAGGCAAAAGTGTCCCGTAGTTGAGAAGAGCTAAACAAACCACATATTAACGTAGGATGAGCTTGAATCCCTAGGTACCTTGCATATGCGAGAAGTCGATAGGTGAAAAGAGTTGTATAATCACAATATATCGGATATACGTCACGTCCCTTGAGTTTTGTTGCTTTGACGAATGGTGAGGTGAGGTGGCTGGTAGAGCTGGGGCACAGAGAATTTGTTATAAGGTGATTATGCTGACAAAAGAAAACCAAACCTAAATAGACAAGTCCATGACTCAAAAGTGCTTTTGAATACTGCTTTTATTTTTTTCTGGATATAGACTGATCGATGCGGGAAGTCTACATGGGATATGTATTTTGTTGTTCTTGAGGTCTTCACGAAGCTGATCAATGCGAGAAGCTTCTGATAAAGGCTGACTTTGTATAGCTTGTCTTCGATAATTTATAGTAGCTTGACTTTTGTGTATAGCTGTCCTTCAAGGGAGCGATCTATTTATAATAGCGATGTGGCTTTTACATATAGTTGTCCTTTGGGGAGCAGCGATCTATTTATAACTTAGAGGTCTTAGATGTCCGTTTGGCATGAAGCATCTAGTTTTGTAGGAAGTTTGACTCAAGAATATCCCATAAGTGTATAATTGAGAACATGTTATTTTGATACTTTTAAGTCATGGACCAGACTAAAAAGGGGAAGGCATCTTTAAGAGGAGGTGATGACCAAACCACGTGAGCTTGATTCTATTTTGAGATGCATGAAACAAAGTGTATGAGGTGGTAAATGAGCTCAAGGGATGAGCGCAAGGTAGATAAGAAGTGATATAACACTAAATTCAATAGTAGAATGGCCGAAGATGCAAGGCATTAAGGGGTTCAGGCTCAGGTTTACCATTAAGCGAAGCTAAACGGTAAGTGCCTGATCCATAAGTGTGAGTGATAATGTAAGGCCCAATCCAATTAGGAGCAAATTTTCCACGTTTTCTCTTTTCTAGTTTGGTTACATGTTGATTCTCTTTGAGGACAAGATCACCAACCTTAAAGGTACACTCATGAAGTCACTTATCATAAGCACGCTTGATGTGCTTTTGATAGATTTGAAGGTGGTCAAGAGCTATAAGACGACACTCGTCAAGAAGCTCCAATTGGGCTAACCGCTCTTGGCGGAAATCATCATTGGTGAGAATATCCTGAAGAGATATTCTTAGGGAGGGTATTTGTATTTCGAGAGGCAAGACAGCCTCGGTACCATATACCAAAGAAAATGGGGTGGCATTAGTGGAGGTACGAATGCTGGTACGATAAGCCCAAAGGGCAAAGGGGATGTGATCATGCCAATTTTTTCCAGAATCGTTAACGAATTTCATGAGAATTTTGGTCAGGGTTTTGTTAGAAGATTCGGCTTGACCATTTTCTTGTGGATAGTAAGGTGATGAGAAGCTAAGTTTGATACCAAAGTTGTCACAAAGGTCTTGTAATAACTTGTTTTTGAAATATTTTCCATTATCTGTTATCAGGCGATGAGGAACACCAAAACGATAGATAATGTGATGGTTAATGAATTCTACAATTTTTTCTTTTTTGGTTGAAATGAGTGGAATGGCCTCCACCCATTTAGTGTAATATTCGGTTGCTGTGATTATCCAATGGTGACGTTGTGAAGAGGGTGGGTGAATCTCACCAATAAGGTCTAAACCCCATTGTGAGAAAGGCCAAAGATCTCGTGCGACCTGTAGCGGATGGCTAGGAGTATGTTGAAGGTTGGCATGTTGTTGACACATAACACAACGCTTAACATATTCGTAGCAGTCATTATTAAGAGTAGGCCAATAATAGCCTAGGTGAAGGATCCGTTTGGCCACGGCAAGGCCACTAAAATGTCCACCACAAATACCGTCATGGACTTGTTGGATGGTATAGGTAACCTCCACGCCGGTTAGACATCGAAGGAGGATGCCATCAAAGCCATGTTTATAGAGGAGTCCCCCATGATGACGTAACGAGAAACACTTTTAAGAAAATCACGTTTACCGTTACTAGTAAGGTCAGGTGGGAGAACAGAGGTTGTAAGGTAGTCGTGAAATTGGTGATACCAAGTATCCTGCGAATTAGCAGACACATTATTTATCATACAAACATCTGGGGCTGAGTAAGATGGGGCAAAGAGTTGTTGGACCAAGACAAATATGTCAGAGTCGGTTGGTGAGGCAGGAATTTGCGAGGCTAAGCAAGCCATAGTATCCACAAATTTATTAGTAGAGCGGGGAATGGTTTGGATAGAATAATGAGTAAATAAGGTCAAAAGTGAATCCACGTAATGTTTGTACTTTTGAAGTTCCTCATTTTTACATTGGTAGATGCCCATAACTTGATTGACGACCAGTTGAGAGTCACCAAAATGTTAATAGATTTTACACCTAAGTGTAACGCAACTTGGAGACCCAAAACAAGGGCCTCGTATTCCATTGTATTATTAGTGCAGGGGAAATCGAGCCGAATGAAAGAGGCATAGGTTCAGCGTCCAGAGGAATGAGAACAACACCGGCCCCTCCGCCACGCTGGCATTTGGATCCATCGAAGAAGAGGGTCATTGGATACGACTCATCACTGAGTGAAAGAGTGGCAATGAGTTCGTCAGGGAAAGTAAAATTAGTAAATTGTTCCCCAGGTAAAGGGGCTTCCGCGAGTTGGTCTGCGATAGTTTGTCCTTTGATTGATTTCTAGTGTACAAACTCAAGGTCGAGGTCGGCGAGGAGCATAAGCCATCGGGCGATGCGTTGGTTTAGATGAGGTTTGGCATACATATAATGGATGGGGTCCACGTTGGTGATGACAAAAGTTTTGTGATTCAGGAGGTAGTGTCGGAGTTTGGTGGCCACGAATGATAGGGCTAGGCACAACTTTTCTACATGTGTATACCTAGTCTCGTAATCCACCAGAGTACGACTTATGTAATAAATGGCTTGTTCTCGATGCTCGGAGTTACGATGTGCGAGCATGGCTCCTACAACATGGTCGGTGGTGAAAGGTAAAGGTAGAAAGGGTGATCGTCCTGAGGTGGGATAAGCACGGGTGGCTGCAAGAGATAGGTTTTAAGAGCCTCAAAGGCATGGTGGCATTCTTTGCTCCATTGAAAGACAATGTCCTTTTTAAGGAGATGATGGAAAGGTTGACATCGATCCGAGAGTTGTGAGATGAAACACTGGATAGATTGGAGTTTTCCCTGTAAACTACGTAATTGTTTGAGGTTAGTGGGTGGGGGCATTTCTAGGATAGCTTTGACTTTAGCTGGATCGACCTCGATGCCACGCAAAGAGACAATAAAACCAAGGAGTTTTCCCAAAAGGACACCAAAGACACATTTCTTTGGTTGAAGACGAACACAGTATTGTAACAGTGATCGAAAATAATGGTTAAAACATCGAGATGTTCACTGCGATGTTTAGATTTGCCAAGAAGATCATCGACATAATCCTCAAGGATAGTGTGCATAATGTCATGAAAAATGTAAGTCATAGCCCGCTGATAGGTCGCACCAGCATTCTTAAGGCGAACGGCATGACACGATAGCAGAAGGTTCCCCAAGGAGTTATGAAGGTGGTTTTATGTTGATCGGTGGGGCTACCAAAATTTGATTGTATCCCGAGAAGCCATCCATGAGAGAAAGCATCTCATGGCCCGCAGTGAGATCAACAAGTTGATCAATACTTGGTAGGGGGAAGTCATCCTTTGGGCAAGCAAGGTTAAGGTCCCGAAAATCCATACATATCCGAAGTCCCCCGTTGCTTTAGTAACATGTACGATGTTAGAAATCCATTGAGGATAGTCAATAGGTAAGATGAAGGAAATAGAAAAGGAGTCATTGAAGCTCTTCTTTGACCAAGAGGGCAATGCGTGGATGCATTTTTCTCAATTTCTGTTTAACTGGTTTGGAATCGGGTTTTAGGGTAATGTTATGGACAGCAATGTCAGGATCAATTCCTGGCATGTCAGTAGGACCAAGCAAAAGCTTGGTTGCGGGCACGGAGGAAGGTAGTAAGGCAGTTTTTTTACTGATGCGTTAAGAGATTGTCTGATCTTCACAATGTGAGGATCATCCTCTGTGTGGATGTTGATTTCTATAGTTGACTCATTCAACATGGTTTGAGTTTCAGATGGTAAGGCACGTTGAATATAAGAGTCATCCACACCAAGGTAAGTGAGGATGGAGTCGTCATCCTGGCACTCAACAACATTAATTGAAGGTGAGTCCTCTTCGATCATGTCTGGATACAGAAGGGGAAGAGAAGATGGGTCTTCATTATCACGTTGATAAGTGAGAGGACCCAGGAAGATAGCGTTTATGAAAAAAAAAAAAAGTTAGGAGGGATGGATTCAGGGTCTATCGACTCTGTGGGTGACGATGGAAAAATGGGTGATGATGGTTCGGAAGGAGTGACTTCGTCATCTTCCTGGATACAACGGATATGTAGTGTCTTTGGTGTAGGTGGTTTAGAGAATCCAAGACCACGATGATCTTTGTGTTTGCGTGTAGTTACAGGAATGATCGTATGTCGGCCTTGTTCATAAAGACCGAAACCGAAGCCCTTCCAAGCACAGCGCGTCAAGAAGGTGAGGGCGAAGCGAATGATTAGTTAGATATTGAAAATCAGATTGGAAGGGAACCACACCAAGGGGAGGTTCAGGGGTGACAGAGGATGTATCGACACCCCCATATGTTAGGTTGGTGCGGCAATTAGGTGGTCCATAGGAGATTACCTCCCCCACACGACGGTCGTAGGTAGGATGCGCATGTAACTATCCGTCCATACTCCTGTGGGGTATGGAAAGAGCTAACGTTATATAGGTGATACTCCCCCAGTGTAAGGCGTTGAAAAACATCTACTAAGGGATCTGAGGTCGGGATGTTGTCCTGCGGGAAGGAAGCGGTATTTGCGGCGGCGGTTTCATTGGTTGAAGGTGTAGGTGCGGTTGAGGTGGATGGTTGAGGTGTGGTCAAAATAGATGGTTGGGTTGGATGAATGGGTGTCTTGACTGGTACAAGCACATCATTAGGGTGATATAACATATTGTAGGTTTTGAAGGGGGGAGGGTCAGCTTTTACGGTGTAGGACTTCCCCTCATACTCAAATTTTATGCATCTATGTAAGGTGGAGGGAACGCATCCCATAGCCCGGATCCAAGGGTGGCCTAACAACATGTTGTATTGGAATTCTCCCTCAAGGACATAGAAGAGTTCAGGTAAAGTACGTGGCCCTACACGAATGTTAAGGATCACGGTGCCTAAGGTAGAAGTAATAGCATCATTGAATGAATGCAACATGGTGGGGTTGGCACACATGCAGCTAGAAGGGATATTCATTTGTTGGAAGGATTTGGAAGAGATGATGTTTAAGCTAGCACCCCCATCGATCATAACACGACGTACTCGGATGTCCCGGACGTAAGCCGAGATGAAAAGAGTGGGGTCAGGATCTTCTGCACCAAAGTCGACAATTTCATCTTGAGAAACTGACAGCAGTGGCTTGTTGTACAGGGACGGAAGTGGTAGTTTGTTTGGTGAGAGAAGCAACGTGGTTGGGTGTTAAAATGGAGGCAACAGGAAAGGTTTCGTTAGGTAGGACCTCTATCCCTTGAAGGATTTCAACGAGAGCTTGTCGATGAGATTCAGAGGTTTGAATGAGATCATACAATGTCATTTTTACAGGTGATTGGTGAAGTTGTTTGATCATGGTACGGTGGGCCACTCCATCAGAGATAGGGTAGGTAGGTCCACGAATAACCACTTTAGGTGGTGGTGCGATCGGGATGGCGGATGGAGAAAGAGAGGCCGCAGGTGTGCTTTCTTTAGCCTTCCCATTGTTTTTGCCCTCGAGTAGCAATACTAATCATGTTGATCTCGTGAACACGAGAGGAGGAAGATGGTAGGGATAAGTCATTGTCTTCGAGAGGTGGGGTTGCAATAATGATATTTCTTGGTGAGGTGGGGACAGGTGGTATAGGAGAGGGGATTGAAGCTAAAGGTTTCTCCCTTCGTAAGTTGTCTTTCTTAACTTTCTATCCGAGAGAGGTGACTGACGAAGGATGGCTTTCAAAGCTTTGCATCCCTCTATATCATGTCCTGGTGTGCGGTGGTAAGCGCAGATTTTAGACTCATCATAACCTATAGGTCGAGGCTTAGATGGATCATAGGGTCTAAGTGGGGGTAGGGAAATGGTCGCATTCTCCACCAACATATCAAGGATTTTGGCGTAAGATCCTTTGAGCGGGTCAAAGTCAGAGGAAGATGAGGCTATTGACTGGGTGGGTTTTGGTAATGATTGGGTATGGTTGATTCGTATGGGTGGTGGTTTAGACAAGGGGTTTTTATAATTGGATTTAACTAAACTTGGCTTTTTCAACGCAGAAGTTATGTTTAGTTGGTCAGATGACGTGGTAGCAAAAAACAACCACGGAGAAAGAGGAGTGACAACAAACAAATCCTTTGATGATGGAGTTTGTTTAGGGTTGATAGGTGGACAGGATACTTGGGGTGACGGTGTTGATACACCCATGGATCTCTGTATGGGTGTAGAAGGCACAGTCATTTTAAAGAAAACACAGGAGGTATGATGTATTGAGGCAAGGTGGAGGGGTGAGGTCCCAATATAGAAGGTAGGTGTGATGGCAAGGGTTTTAGTTGTGACAGAGAGGCATAGATTGGACTTGAGGAGATTGGGTCTTGTCTCTAGGTGGATTGACGGCTTTATTTTTGATAAATCTAACCGTTTAGGTGGGTGTGTCGGTGCTGGGTATTGGTGACGTCCCAAGCGTAGGGGAGGTTTGGTTAGGTTAATAGAGGTGGATGAGGTATTTGGTAGAGATGAGGGGGTGAAGATGAGGACATAGGCATTTTGAGCTTTTGTAAACACCTCGGGTATATGGTAGAGATGTCTGGATCGGTCATCTGCATTTGAGTAGAGTATGGTGTACTCAAACGCTCCCATAGGACTCATCTATCTTCTGAGGGGTGACAATCCTCACGTGTGAATAGGAACTTTTGTATGGAAGAGAGGTGGGTTGTGATTCCGGTCCACTGTGGGTGTGATACAGGGGGTAAATGAGGCACTGTATCAATGGGCGTTAAGAGGTCAACCGGTCACTGAAAAGATTTAGGCGATGAAGAACTAATAGGTAGGAGGGCATGTTTGAGAGGATCCGTCATGATTAAAGAATTTGGTGATGTTGGTTCGAGGGGTTTCTCATCTAAGGATGACAGAAACAGTGGCGAGCCTTCTTCTTTTATAGCAAGAGTGACGGAAGGAGATGTTTGGGAAATAGATAAGTTAGATAACATCCGCTCACAGTCTTGCAGGGATGTGGTGTAAGAAGGCTCATCTGTGAGAAGAGAACTCTGGCGGTTAATTCCTTTATGGGTAAAGGAATGGTAAGGTTATCATTTTGTCTTGATGGGGGTGAAGAGGGTTCGGATCCCTGCGTTAGTAAAGAGGTTTGATTCAGAATTTCCTCGATAGAAGCTTTTGGTTGGGAGTCAAAGACCGCATGGATTTCATGAACACTCTCCTCGGCTAAGATATCTTGGTTTATGTTACTGTTAGATGAGTGGTTTGGGAATGGTTTGTTGAAGATTTTCAAATTTTGGTTAGCAGGGGCATTAGGATTATCGAGGGTTATATCCCCTGAATCAACCATTTCCTGCACTATGTTTTTCAACATCTTGCAGTTTTCGTGACTGTGTCCCTTCACGCGGTGGAAGTTACAGAAGTCATTTTCTTTGTACCAAGAAGGTATAGCATGGGTGGAATCAAACCCGGAGTGAGGTTTAACAGGAGGTAAGGTGATAGCTCCTGCTTTGAGCAATTTTTCCAAAATGACACCATAAGTTTCTCCCAAGGGAGTGTAATTGATGGGCTCGGCTTTATACTTATAGGTGGTTTTTGGTGGGGTATTAGATGGTGCTTGGGTTTTGACCATCACCACGTGGACAGCTCCTTTTGATTTCGAAGCAGTCGATGCGTGAGAATTGGTGGTGTTGGGTTTGTTGGTGGAGTCTTGGGTTCGAAATTAGGGTTTTTGTTGCGCAACCACAATTTCTCTTCCTCTAAGGCTCGAATCTCTAGTTTTCGAGCCATAGTAAAGGCCTCATCAAAGGTGCGAAAGTTTGAATTTGGAGGGTAGGAGAAATGTGCTTAGCGCAGGCCCACGTAAAGAGTTCGATAAGTTCGGCCTGAGGCAAGGCATAAGTAAGTTGGTTGATAAGGCCCCGCCATCGTCCAACGAAATCTGCGATAGATTCGTCTTCAAATTGTCGGATGGCATAGAGGTCGGTGATAGATACTTTCTTGGCAATGTTAATGGAGAAATGATCCAAGAAAGATTGGGCTAATTGGTTAAAAGAGAAGATTGAGTGCTGGGTTAAAGCACTATACCACTCCAAGGCGGGTCCTGATAAGGACATGGGAAAGGTGCGGAGTAGTAAGGCATCGTCATGAGCAATCAGATAGCAGGCATGTCTAAATGATCACAAGTGTTGTTGAGGATCCTCCTTACTATTAAAATGAGTAAATTTTGGTAATTCCCATTGAGGAGGATATGAATGAAGGGGGACAGAAGGATGAATAGGCTCCCGACAAACTTGCTCGTATGTCAGGGTGCTACGGCTTCCTGAAATAGAAGCCTCCAGATTTTGCATCTTGTCCATCATTTGTTTGATTAAATCAGTGGTTGGGTAAGATGATGGTGCGGTTGTTGTAAATGGAGGCGGATTGGGCCAAGAGCCACTACTAGACAATGGTGGGGTTAAATGTTGATAAGGTATTGATGATGAATATGTTGAGGCGGCCGAATAGGGATGTCCTATATAAGATGTTGAAGCCACCGGATACGTGTGTGGAAATGAAAAGGTGGGCGGAGCTTGAGAAGGAAAGCTTGTGTGGATAGGTGGTAGAGAGCAAGTTATGAAAGGAGTAGTCTGCGAGAGAGACGAGGTAGGAGCAGTCGGTGGTAATGATATATGGGGCCCCAGGTTAACCAAAGGAAAGCCAATCTGTGCCGTATGAACCCCTGAAGCCGCTGAGTTGGGAGACGGGGCTAGGGATGAAGAAGGCAAGGTAGAGTTATCAGGTGGGGAAGGAGCTAAGTGAGCAGCTATACTAATAGGCATACCAACAAGGAGTTGACCATCGGGTGTATGGTCAGGGGTATGAGACAAATAGTACTGTACAGTGCTAGGATTAGCATCCAAAAATTTCACAAATTCCTTATCTCCTACAGGGATTTTGGGAACCTCACTGGTGTCCATAGGATTCCCCATAGGATGTGAAGGGGGTGATTCAGGAAAAGGCATGGAACAGGCATGTGAAACCATGGCTGCAGCTTGTTTCCGAGTGATAACAACCATGGACAAGAGTACACAGTAGGGATTCAATCTATCAGGGATAGAAACAGCCACAAAATGTTGGAATTGGTAGGTTGTTGGTTTGTCGGGAACTGTGAAAGACAGTAACCGATATCGGTCAGGTAACCGATGTCGGTCGATAGTAGTAGCGGTGTCGGTCAGTTAACCGATGTCGGTAGAATATGACCGGTGTAAGAAGTTGTAAGAAGTTGCTGATTTGGGGTTAACGATGCTTAGTATACCTACCAAACTATTCTGAAGTGATCACTGAAACAATGTATGACAGAGAAACAGAACTAAAAACAAGCAAGATGCACAGAAAATCAAGAGACTAACCCTAGGATTAGTTTTAATTATTGTGGGCTTATGCCTTAGACGCAAGATGATGTCAATCCTAAACAAAATACCTAAGGGAGATGTCAAGTTTGTTTTGGCTTATAAGGTTACCTCAATCGGGCGGAGGAATACCACGGAAAAGGGGGAATGTTTGAGTTGTTGTGTTGATTATGATGTGATTTGGTATGTGTTGTGCAGTGAAAGTAAGATTAATTTCTTGTCAATACCATGGATATCACCCCCACGTGTATGACCTATTACTTAATCTACGTTCACTAGAATTGAAAACAACAAGCAAGAATGTGATGCACGTGTTTTAAACCCAAATCGAAGATGATATTCGATGAAGCAAAGAAGATGACTTTCACTAATGCAAAGATGTGAAAGCAAGACAAATTCTTTTACCAAAATAACAAAATATCTTGTGAATATTTTAGAAGAAACAAACAGCAAGTATGCTCCCTATATGAAAGCAAGCAAGAAAGAAAGAAACCCAAAAAAGGGTCCCACCGGGCGTGCCAAAATGTTTCACAGAATGTTTCCATTCTAGAATAGAGTTGCTTCTATCCTTTCATTCTCTTGAGAAACAGATAAGGGTTAGGGCTAGGAGGAATACCTGTTGAATGTTGAGAGGGTGTGCGCGTACCGTAGAGAGAGATCAGATCGATTGCGAAGAACTCCTTTTTGTCTAGGAAGGACTACCTGCAAGTAAGAATACAAGACCACCAGATTTTAGTTAGACAATAAATGAGGGAACTGCCTTGGGCCCAGGAAATATTAGACTTCCTTTCGAAGGTGGTCAGTTCCCCTTTTAAATACGAATTAACACAAATGATAGCAAAGGGGCTATTGCAAAATTACACTTTAATTACCTTGTTAAAAAGCAATAGAAGAAAGGCTGGTTTTGGTTTGAGTCACAGTGACCGATGCGGTCACTATATAACCAATAACTTGGTTCTTTGATAGCCGATATCGGTAGGGGCAGTGATTTAGGGGCTTTTAATAAAGGTTGGCTATAAGGTGGCTATGGTGTTTATAAGGCTGGAAAATGATTATGGATAGGCAATGGGGTGATGGATAAGACTCAGAGAGTGTGGGGACTATTCTTGGGGCAATGTAAGGGTAGAGGAATGACAGTTAGATGCAGGGGCTACCGGGTAGTAGATCTATGAGTGAACTTGTAATTACTGTGATTCAGAAGTTCAAGAAATGTTATTTAAAAATGTACAAGACACTACTTACTAGTTCCTGATGAAGATACAGGTCCAAGGACTGTGATGACGAAGGCAGGGCTCAGGTGGGATGATCTGACAATCAAAAGTGAGCTATCTTCTCTCCCAATGCTTGGATGAGTGTCACTGGGCTCTGGTTACTCAGTTGCAGTCCTGGGCTCGATCTCCTTCTCTGCAAACTCTTCTCTTTTCTTCACTTGTCTCTACTCTGCCAAGTGAATTTCGGATCCTTCAAATGAATTCCCGATCCTTTGTTTTTGGTTGGGGAGGTCATTTACAGGGAACCGATGGCGGTTACGTAACCGATGGCGGTCGAGTAGGAACCGATGTCGGTTAAGTCAAAGTGGGCTATTTTTAGTAAAATAGCCAACTTTCCCTCCTTTTCTCTGAGGGATTAGTTGTGGGCTTGGTCAAGTCATTATTAGGTTGGTTTTGGTGTGGGTGAGGAGTAATTAGTCATGGGTGTGGATGTAGACCAAGTTATAGGTCTTAATTAGGTTAGTTTAGGGTTAGGGCTAGGTCATGATGAGGTGGTGAAATGAGGTGGTAGGTTTGGAGATGTGGATTTATTAATTATAAGGTAATTAATAAATAATTGTGCAAGGTTTAGGTGGTGAGGTTAGGTTGCGAAATGAGATAAAGTTTTTACTTACACCTCTTCCAAATCCACAACTTTTTTTATCGAGGCCTCTCTCGGATCTATTAACTTGACAAACTCTCACTTAGGAGGCTTTCAACTACTTTGATATTATTTTCTATTTGTAATGCCATGGTGAAATCCTTCCTCAATGTTCCTAGGTTCTTATCTCTTAAGTAAGAAGCAACATTTTTATCAAAATCATCAGAATATTTTATCAAATAGGACTCATCACTTGGCCTTAGCATTATAGGTAACCTATTCAAGGTTGTATTGAACCTAGTATTGAAATCATGGATAGATTCATTTAGATTTTTCTTTATATTTTAAAATTCAGATAAAAGGAACATGGGGTCTTTCTTGTCCCCATATTGCAATCTAAAGGCATTTTTCATCTCATTCCATGAATCTATCAAATTATTTGGTAAAGACTTGTACCAGTCACATGCATCCTCCTCAAGAGTATGAATAAACAGCTTTATATACACATCTTCAAAATCAATTTTGATTCCCTGTCAATGTTAGGGGTGGCTGGTGTTATCCCCTCATTTCTCTTTAATATTCCATCATATTAAAAAAGAGTCTTAAATGGTGGTCACCAGTGATGGCATTATTCCCTTGAAATTTTGGCAACATATTTCTGACATCCTGTGGCACCATATTAGGATATCAAACCATACCTCTGAAATTTATTGGTCCAAAAGTATTGATGACAAACGAAGGTCTAGGTGGAGGCTGAGCCATATTGCCTCGAGGAGGAGATCTTGTAGGAGAATAAAACATAAGGGATGAGGAGTCTCTGGGGCACATGAGTATAAATCTCAAAGTAAATATCCTCTAATGACTTGTTTTTTTGGAAAACTCTATCAACCTTGGAAGAAACAGGGAAAGCTGAGAGGCACCATTTTTAGACACAAATGATGGCCCCTCTCTAGTTGGAGAACTCAAATTTATATAAAGATTACTTGGTTTAGAATCACTTGAAGACATATGGTAATATTCAACCATAGATTGATCACCTTTTAGAACTGATATCTCCTTTTTTGATTCTTGATTTATAACAACTTTCCAAACTTGTTTTCCTTTCTAAATTTTCTTTTCCTAGTTCTGGAAATAACTTTTTAGTAGGATCCCTAGTGAAGAAATACCTTCTTCCCTCCAGTTTGCAAATATCGATAAAAAATTTCACTTGACACAAGTTAAGACACTGGTAATCATCAAAATTTCAATTTAACATGGAGTCGCCACTAAGGACTTCCACCTTAGTTGTGTAGATGCACTATAATTCACTTTCCAAGTGTTTATCAATGCTTAATTTATGCAAATATTAACAGATCTGACCTTCCTTTACCCACATTTATCACTATTGATGCAAATTTAGTGCAATAACCACTATAAACTAGAAATACTACACGATGAACTTGTAATCTTGCACAAATCTTACAAATATTAACAAAGGATGACATTTAAAGAACTTATTTTATACTTAAACCATGTAAGAAACATTATCGGGGGTTAGTATGTGTACGCATTTGTAAAAATAATCCCAAGCAATGGTGCCACTTTGGTGTTGGTATCCAAATTGATTCTCCTGTGAGGGCTGAGCAACATCATGAAATAGGCAGGATGCTTAGAGACAAACAAATCATGATATAAGTCATATTTGTAGCCAGGGAGGGATCCAATGACTCTTTGTTAATCGGACATTGGAGAAATGGATAACACCATACTAAGGGAGTTATCTACCCTCACTACTTTAGTTTGTGCCTTCAACTAGAGTGAGAGGACCCGTTATGTAACCCGTATTAGTGAAGGACATCAAGCGATCCTTATTTGCAAAATTTTCATGAAAACAATGAGAAAATATGATCAATACAACATAATCTAACTCTCACGAGTTGTGACACTAGAGAGTGGAGATGTTTCTTGTACAAGCTTTTGGTTACTAAAGACAATAATTGAAACACGATTGTCTCTATATTTTGGCAAAGTGAAATTTGTTAAATCTTTGTGGATACACAATACAAATAGGGATAATTCATGTAGGATTTATCATTTGAGAATTTTTGGTGGAAAGTTAAGTAAGATAAAGTTGATTATACCAAATATTTGAGACCCTTTACAAATATTGCAACACTCACAGACAAAATGCTTCAAAATAGCCAAAATATTCCTTCAACCATAAGGTGTGTATCAATGGAGGCCCAGAGATGCACGATTTCATACACTCTTTAAGAATTATATAAAAAGGATCATGTTAAAGAATCAATTAAACATTGGAAATCCCTGATTCATCACACCTAAGATACACTCATAGGCTAACAAACAATATTTGTCAACACAATGGAAGTAAAATGATTTTAAATTGTTTATTTCATTACAAGATGAAAGTTCTTCTCATAATGAAATTACAAATACCACAATTCTACCACAAGGATAGGATCTTGTATGATTTAAAGAGATTATAATATAAGATTGTGATAGGAACATGCAAAAATATTTGAAAACATTCTAAAATAAAAGCAAACACAATTATGCTCATGATTAACACAAATTCATTCAAGGTTCACTAGATTCATCAGCAGGGGAGAGTTTCTTCAACAATCTCAGATCTTGTCAATGGTTGTACACTTGCAACCATCTTGACATGACTAAATCTATAAACAAAGGGAAATAAATAGGTTTCTAAAATAAATCTCTCAGAAAATGGTTTTCTCAAACTTTCTCAAAAAAATTAACCCCCCCCAATGACTCTAAGAGTATTCTCATTACATTTATGCAATTTCTATCATTCACTCATCCCAAATTTTCCCCCAAAATTCAAAATCTTCAAGAGAATATTCCTGTTTACAACATACCATTTAATCATGTTTATTCCTTGAAAATATCTTACTTTCTTCTGTTCTAGGTGGATAAATCATGAACTGATCACGTTTCTTAATTCCTCAACTATGACATGCCATGTCATAACTTTTGATAGTATTTTTAATCATTCTTTTATTTTTTCATGTAATAAATCCCCTTTTTAATAATTCTCAGGTGGCTCCATATGGCTTGATCTAACAAGAAATCCTTTTCACCTTTGAGAATACACCTTGAGGAATAGATACCTACATTCGTGCCTCTCAAAAATGAGTGTCCTCGCATGGATTATACCACATATTTGTGCTGCGAGTCTGAGTCAGCCAAGTGTAAAGAGGAGCCAGCGGAAGCCTCCACATGTATCCTTGCACATGAGCATGGACCCTCCACATTCCCAAAACACGAGAGAGTTACATTGGTCACTACAAATTTTGAGCATGGGAAAGTCTAGCGGAAGCTTCCACGTGTCTGTTCGGCATAACTTCAAATATGAAGTCTAGAGGTGGGACCTCAAATGAGCACAGGCTCTCCACGTGTCCTAGGCCTAATAAATTTGCCTTAGCCATTGAAAAATTCTCATCATAAAGAGGATCTAGCGGAAGCCTTCATGTGTCTCCTTGGTGTAACTCTAAAGGTAAGACCCAGAGGTGGGACCTCAAACGAGTGTAGGCTCTCCACATGTCTATGGTCTAACAAAGTTACACCAGCCGTTGAAAATTTTGAGCATGGGTAGAGCCAGTAGAAACCTCCATGTGTCTCCTTGGCACAACTCCAAAGGTCAAAATGAGAGGTGAATCCTCAAATGAGTGTAGGCCCTCCACGTGTCCTTTTGTGGGTCTTAGGCATTTACCTTATACTTTCAAGCCCTTTGCCATAATGCATCAAAATATCAAATAGACCCACCATGCCACATCCAATCAGAAAATACCATGTATCCATGGATGTTGGGATAGGATTTACAAAGGAGACATAATCATGGAAGATGCCCAACAATAAAAATTTTCCCTAAACTCGAGAGAGAAAACTGTAAATAATACCAAGACTTAATGTGATCCACGACCCAAGGAAAGGACTGACAACAACATCTAAATGAAGGAGAAAGTTTTCATGCATCCATACAGGGAGATAAAAAATACTTCTAACCAAGTGGGCTGGAAATTTTAAATGACAAAGGGGCAAGATTACAATTGATCACCAACATAACCAAAGAAGAGAAAAGTAAACATGGTAAATTTTCTCCTAATTGGCTTGGACCCTATATTGTTACTCATGCATATGGATTAGGTGCTTATCATTTTCTTCACTCAAGGTAAACCCAAACTTGAGCCCCTCATTGCCTTACATATTAGAACATTTTATTGTTAAAATCAAGTCCTATATCACCTTCTATCCATTGAACGCTCGACCCTTGAGCTTTGTTCACCCTCCATGTTACCTATTTTGAGCATCAATGACTAAAAAGAATCATGTGATTACCCATCACCTTTCAGTCTTATCTTTAATATGAGTATCATGATCTACTCATAGCATGATTCTTATAGATATTTTTGATATTTTTCAAAGATGGAATCCCATGGTCGTTCATCTCTTTTAACCATCTCTTTCATAGTTAACCTTTGTGTGTTATGGTTTTGTGTTCTACAAAAGAACCTAATCTTCCTCTATAGTCTTGTCCATGACTTAAACATCCAAAAAAATGGGATTCAACTCCTTGAGTCAAAATTCTAGAAAAACAATTACTCCCTCAAAAGGACATCTCTTCTCTCTATCTTGTTGCTATAAATAGACTACTCCCTCGAAGGATAGCTATATCCAATCATTGCAAAAATACAATAAAATGTTCAGAAGCTTCCTGTATCAATCAACTTCACGAAGACCTCAAGGAGATAATATACTCATCCCATATAGACTTTGTGTATAGATCAGTCTATCAAAAACAAAAAAATTGAAGAAAATGATAAATTTTTGTCATGAACTTGCCTATTTTGATCATGGGTTTCTTGCTAGGTAAACATGTTTTCGTACACTAAGTTACGCTAAACCACCTATTTTTACCTCATTTCCTTTTCACCCAATTGTTCTATCTACTCAAGGGACTTTCTACAACTGCGACATTTTGTGATCATGTGACTTTCTTCACCCTTAGAATAGTCCATTATGCAATGCCTTTAGGGTCTCACATTCATAAGACCATCTTGGGTATGGTAGACTCATTAGGGTTCTTATCAATTAAGCAGCTCTTTTACCACCTCTTACCATTCACCTTCCTCATTACTTATTGATTATCCTATACAGGACTAGACCATCGACACCTACATTTAAATGAATCAACCATGCCTATCACCTAAGACTCAACCATGCCTATGACCTACACTCAATCATACCTAAAACCTACCAACCCATTCCTCTACCTCATCACATTCTTCCCTAGCTTATGGGAGAACTACATCGGCCTGAGGCCCCTTTTCACTGTGGGCTATGTAGGCAACACTCCTAGGGCATGGGGCCCTTGGAGGTTAGCTCGCCACTCTTTACCATAACCAATTTCCCCTTCACTTTCCTATTCATGCTCTACCTTAGTTAGTTTCCATTTTATATCAACAATTGGAAATTAAACCAAACAAACACCAATTAACAACCATTTTTATATTTCCACCATAGCAAATATTTGGAAATTTAAACCATAACATGCATGAACATCATCATTTATCTTCCATGTTACCAAAAACTTGGAACTTAAATCAAAACCATAAACCATGACTCAACCATGCCTATGACCTAACTCCACCATGCCTAAATGACCTGACTCAACCATGCCTATGACCTGACTCCATCATGCCTATACCTAACTCTATCATGCCTAAACTAACCTAAATCCACTATGCCTAAGTGACCTCACTATATCATGCCTATGACCTTGAATTAATCAGCATAATCCACCTAGTTCCCATCACATAAATAATAAAATTGTTATAAAAGACATTAATACAACATCATACCATGAATATCACCATCTCTATATAAAAATCATTAAAATCTATGTGTCCATACATATGTGAACATAATCAAAATCAATACACATGCCTCTTATATACTATCTCAACATCTTTAGCATGTAGGCTAGTGTAATAATCAAAATCTTAAAAACTCTCATGTACATCCTCATTATCCTCAACATGGCCAGCTTAAATATAAAAATATAAAAAATCTCTATCCTAAACATATAAAGTGACTAATCATCACCCCACCTGATGTCCATGTCAGTCTCATCTCGTATCCTCCTTCAATGCCCCAGTAGTGACACCTACCATCATCTCTCCACCTTGTATGGGTCTATCCTCACCTCTTCCTACCCTACAACTAGTCGACCTCCGTGAGCTAGTCACCTCTCCCTAAACCTATCTATGGGCTCTTCTCCCCTATAATTTCTACACTATGTGTGTGAGATCTAATCCTCTCACTCAAGGGCTTGTTATATCTTATGCTTTGCATAAAAAGGGACATCTATCTCAAAAGTAGTCGAGATGATCCTAATAGTACCTGTCTCATTCGAGCATCCTTGAACCTAGCTATTTGTACTATCACCAAGTGGTGCCATCAGTCTCAGACTTTGTACCCATACCATGGGACCTTGTCCCGCTACTTCTGTACCATGGGACCCTATCCACGAGCCCGTGTCAATGCCTATACTAGTGCTCCGTGCTATGACCTGAGCATGTAGGGCCATAATCTATCCCAAATTACCCTACAACCCTATTACTTTTGCTATAGGGTGGCTACCTATCCCCCATCTCCATCTCCACACTATGCGGGTGCATACCCCTAGGTAATCTAGGCCTATAAAGTTGCCACCTATGCCTCGAACCCTTTGAACTACCCCTATAAACCCGTAATATAGAACCGTATGGTGGTAAATTTTCCCTACAAAGTGTCCTCTACACCGTAAGGGGTAGCCATGTTTGGATTCCCTAACCCGGGTGGTACTTCTCATAGTCGATTGCCCACCACCGTTTATACCTATCTCGTAACCCCGACATCATCAATCCATTGATCCATTTCCTACACCTCCTTCGTAGTCGATATTGTCGGCTATGGTAGAGGCATAGGCCTCTCCACATCATCCGTCCTATACTAAGAGAATGGTGGAGGCACATCTTGGGGTAGTCCAAACTTCCACATGACCCTATCTATGGGTATCATCTCATGCTCACCAACACGACATCCATGTATCCACCTGAGTAGCTGTAACACATTCAGATCCACCGCCATCTTCCTGTATGAAGGGAATCTAACATACAACCTCCAAATGATGTCAACACCAAATAATCCCTCCAACACCTACCTATAATATGCCACATCATGAGTAGCCCTAGCAGTCTTGCACTCTCCAATAACAGGCACCTAATGCCTATAACCAAATCGAACAAATCCCGCCTCAAATGCATATGGTTGGGGCATACCAATTGGATGCACACATACGATGTGCTCATATTCCTAGCAGTGTAAGAAAAAGGTGTAGCACAAGTTGAACCTCTACAACCGCCCGTAGGCCCATAACTCCTTGTATAGCTACACCAAGTATGTTGGTGCCCAAGAAAAACAAGTCTTATCCTCCATCATGTCATGGAGAACCCCCATCAGTGCCCATGGGAATCTCTAACCCTCCACATCTGGCAGCGCCAAACAACACACTACCTCTATAATTAGGACCACTAGCCTCATCTCCTTAGGATGGGCTGTGTACATCTCTCCATAGCTCAGGCTTGCACTACTATGGAACCTCATCTCTACCATCCCCTCTCCAAACACCATCAACATCAGCTCCTCTAATGCCTATGAAGAAATAGAATACACCTACATCCCCACTATTAGTAACCATAGGATCTTGTACATGTCCTCTAGGGTGACTATGATCTCACCCGTCGAAGATGAAATGTGTTGTTCATTGAATCCCATCTATCGATGAGTGCGACCATCAAGATTGGCTCCTAAATTATGTGTCTATAACATTTGACCCTAATAAGGCTGACATCTATAACGTGACACCACTCCTCTACCATCACACTCCCTCATATTGATAGTAATAGAGGTAGTACTCTATCTCTCATCCACAATTGGTCCCTAGCCTGCACCCAACAAACCACGCCATTATTAAATCTTGACCATACCCAACACATCTTTTCCTTAAAAAATGTATTCTGAAATGCTTATTATTTATTTCCCCTCAACCATAATAACATCCCCATTTCCCCCATCCCACTTTCCCACCCCTTAACTCATATCATACATACCCTTTACCCTACATATTCTCAACACACTAAAATTTATACCTCCCTACCTCAATTTCTCTTTATATCCCATCATAACCTTTTCTTGACCTATTTTTCCTTAAAAACCAACTGACATCAATCATTGGTGACTGGCATCAGTCCATCATGACCAAAATTAGTCACTTGCTAGTTTGACCGATGCGATATAAGCGACCGACATCGGCTACCCTTGACCGACATCGGTCATTATCGCGGCAACCAAATCTGAAAAACCCCTATTTCTCCCCAAATTCTCAAATCTAACCTAGAACCCTATCCTACCTTATCCAAACCTAACCTAGACCCCTCCCCCACCCCTGTTCACCATACCTAGGACCTCTCCCCTCCCTCATTACAAAATTTTAACCACAAATTCAAAATTATACCCCCACCCAACATGGTTTTACCCAACACCAATTTTACTAACCTATTTTAACAACAAATGACAAATTAGGATCGAATCTTACCTCATCGTGGTTCTCGGTGGCATGGTGGCACATCTAGCTACTATATCGGTGGTTCACCCAAACCCTCTCCTGCCTCTGCCATGCCCAAATCACCAAATCCACTCCTTTACTCCAACTAATCAAATCGACCCCCCTGAGCTCATGGACTTGTCTCCCTAGCTCCTCTCACTAACTCATCCTCTCCACCTCAATCGTGTATAATGCCTTGTCCTTCTCTCTCAAAAAAGGTACAAAAATTCAAATGGCTTTGTTGTTTTCTCCAAAGTCATAACACAACAATGATTTCGTAAAATATAGAATTTTTGTTTTATAAATCCAAGCCAACCCGACCAATGCCGGTCATATTTGTGCCCTAGCCAACCAACATCAATAAACCCTTATCACTATTTAGCCTTGCTAAGCTTGCTTTTTCCTACAACCATTAGTGATAACACCCGTTTCCTCAATCCAAACATCTATTGAACCATACCTACAAGCTCAACCTACCCCTAAATTTCCTTTGTCGTGTCTTAGGAGTTGTTATTTTACCTATACCTTGGTATTACCCTTTTTATAACGTATTTTCCTAAACCCAACCTAATTAGTGTGACCATTTACCTTATACACTCGTTATACCTTACGATGTTGTTACCTATGTTGTTTTAGCCTACCAACCATACCTTTCCTATTGTCATGCCATTTATCAAGACCAAAACTTTGGTGTACCAGGAACATACCTAAACATTCCTGCACCTGACCTACGTTGTGTTTCCGACCATATCCTATACCTTGGATACCTAAATCACCTCACCATTGTTTGGATAAACCTATTGACCTTGGATGATGTAGAGTTTTCAAGCTCTTCAACCTGGTACCGTGTTGCAATCTATACATGTGCATGCATTTGATTGTCATTTCCCATTACCTAATTTTGGACCCTGGCCTATTACCTATTACCCAAGTTGACCACTACCCTTCCCCTACCCAGCTTATCTTCACCAACTAATTATTTATCAAACCACTCACCGATTTTGTATTACACCTCATCAGTGCCTAGTTTGAGGGGGATCACCTTCACCTACACATGGGGCAATCACTTCCTATTTTTGTCAATGTCTCTTACCAATAGAAGCTACGCAACAAAAAGGGGTAAAATGTAGACACCAAAATTGGGTCAGACTCCCCTTTCTCCCTTTTCAAATAGCTAACTTAAACATGTTCACCTAATCATGACCCTTTTACCTTACATTAATATTAATATAATTGTTTACAATTAAATTGATACTCATCCTCACTTCATTCATTATTTAATTAAATTAATTAAAACTAATTTCCACCTTACTTAGACACCTCATCCCACCACCTCACCTAGACACCTCATCACAAACCTATTTTTAGCATATTTCCCCTTTACTAGGACTCAACATTCACTCACCATAACTAACTAAGACTTAGTCATACCTACCTTAATGAACTAAGACTTAGTGTAACCCTAAAATCACATGCCTATTCTCCTTATAACCACATTCCCACTCATTAAAAATTACATTCCATTTTTATCCACAAGAATAGATTGAGCTAGCCTAAAAAGATTGCTAAGATCTATCAATTTTAGTAAACCTAGGATTTCCTACCTTAACCAATGCCGGTCAACACGAAACCGGTGCCAGTCACCCTAAACCATCTTCAGTTACCTTATATTCATTTTGGTAACCTTGTTTGAGAGGTTGGCCAAATTCTCAAGTTTTAGAATGAAGGATGTCCGCATGTAAGCAAGAACCAGAGCCCTTTTGCACATCCTAATAGCCATAGCCAACACCAGAATAGATCTAAAGGTATTTACATTCACGGTAGCATTCTTGGAAGCACTTTTGTGGCACTGAGCACCATTCCATAGATCAACCATCACCATCATCCAACCATCAAATCTACAAACACCAGTAAGTGTATCTCTAACCTACACCATTTCATACTTATTTAGATTATAAAGTTTCTTCATCTCTATTTACTAGCATCTATTTCTATTATTCATCCCACACATGTTACCTTCCTATGAACCCAACTATTTCATAACTCACAATAATTTAATCACCTATATTTGATTCTTGAATACCTCTAAGTACTCCCAACATATCCACAGACCTAACTATTCCCCTTTTCATCTCTCGTTCAATCTCGAGACAAACCCCTAGAACCAAGTTTCATTGGGTTTCTACCATTCCATCTATACTTTTGATGCCGGTTATCCATGACCATCATCAGTTCTCTCTAAACGCTCATTAGTAATACCTCATTGATGTTGGTCTCTATATTTGTTAATCCTACCAATAATAGAAACCTAATAAGCTAAACCTAACAAATCTAAGCTACCTAGAATCTAACCTTGACCTATCCCAACACCTTGACTACATACCCTAATTCTAGATCTGATCATAACCTAGCTTGTTATATCAAATTTGTTTATTGTATTTGGATGAGATATGTAAATCATTTCAACTACAATAGGACATTATTTAGTTACATCATTTATTATGTTAAGTTGTATTAAACAGTGGGTTGACTACTACCAATGAAGTACCACACTTCCTGGATCTAGCACACACTAAGAAGCCCACTGGCATATATTATTTAACTCTCTTTTGTGGTCTTATTTTGTATTTCAGGTAGTTCCTCCTAGCCAAAAGGAATCTCACACAATCATAATAAGATCAAGAAGTTAGAAAGTGCGCACAACCTCCAACCGAACATCACAATAGGTATTTCCCCTTGCCCACACTCTTATCTCTGCTTCATCAAATCCACAAAGAAAATGGTGAAACAATAGACAATTGTAAGTTTTGGTGCTATTGCTATCTTCAAAAGTTGTGCTTGGATAAGTTTGGAGTAGTGTTTTGTGTGGATCGTCTCTGGTCTGTGGTGCATCTTTTCCACCCTTTTCATTTCCCACCTTTCTCTCTATTTCAGCTAGTTGCATTACGAGTTAACTCTTTCACTTTTTGGCACATCACCCCGTTAAGTTTAAAGATTAGTTCATTTTCTTTGACCCTCAACTCATACCACAGAGAAGATCCAACTTCTTTAAAATCTAGAGGTCACCTTAGGGCACACATCCCACTAACCTAAGGTTTCCTATGACTCGATGGTTCATCCTCTAAGGATTGCCATCAACAGTTTTCCTAGAACATCTTGTGGGATGACTCAAAGTGGTATTTTATCATTGCATCAACTCGGTTTGTTCCTGGTAAAGTTCAAGCTTTAATGGAGATAGTTACAGAGCACATCTAGCAACTCCACATGGTTTGAAAAATCATTACAAAATCTCATAGACCTCCCTCTCATCCATTTCCACTCATATTTCTTTCCACGTCTTCCATTTCTCTTCATCCTATGGAGTTATGCAATCATGACTTCATTACCACCAAGGGATCCACATTTCTAGTGGTATCCTCAGTATCAAATGAGTGGCGTGTCTTCCCCAAACTAGCAACATTACAAGTTTCAAAGTCACCATGGTGACCCAGATGAGAAAATTCAAAACCAGTTTGACTATGAAACCAATCAAGAATACGGGCACGCATTTGATGGCTATAAATAATTGGAAGAGGTTAGTCTGCTTGAGAAGATAGCAAAAATAGAAGCAAGCATGGTTAAATCTCATGCCATGGTGCAAATGGAGGCGTTCATAACATGATGCCCAACTCATTGTCTATGGGTTGGATTTGCTTCTAGACATTATAGCTCATAGGAGAAGCTTAGTGTTTTAGAAGAAGAATTTCCTCCACTTCTGTAGTGGATCGAGGGTATTGAAATATATGGGTAAAGCATGAGACAAACTTGTTGATGGGAGATTCAATCACCAGCTCTTTATTCATCTCCCATCCCACCTCAGGCTTCACCATACCATACCACTCCAAATGTTGAGTCCCCTTCTCCATCTCCAAGCCATCCATTCCACCCTTCCCCTTTCTTCGAGTAGCTATACCCCTCACACCAACAAGTAATGGCTCCAAATCCAAAATAAGAGGAGCATATGGTGAGAGTTGATACAAACTCAAGAGGTTCGTATCATGAGCTTAGCATTTAAAACATTGCCTCCATTCATCCTCCCCACAAAGTAGAGCCCCTGGAAGATTTTGGGCCAACGGGATTCATATTGCAAGATGAAGCCACACATGATGGAAAATTTATAGACTCAAAATCCATCATACAAAAGTGGGAGACTTTGATAGAGGAGGAAGAAGATAAGCTCAATTTCTTATCAGATTTGGGGGATGCCTCGATGAAGAAGATCATGTGGAAATAACAACCTTTTCCACTTCATCAACCCCACAACAAAAGTAGCCTTCTTATCACAAAATCTCCCCGATACTAGTCCAAGGGATCTATAAAAAAGTATCATTGAAATCTTTTTTCTTTCAATCAAAGATCCTAGATTTTCTAGAAAAGCTACTAAAAACAAGGAGGGAGGAGATAAGGATGACACCCTTCAGGGAAGCCTACAAAAATCCCCATTCTAAAAGATGCAATCCAGTAAAATTGGCGGAAATAGAGGGCTAGACTGACTCCCACCAGAGGATGGTCCTCATCAAGACCAAGGAAAACATCAATACTAGTCATGCTCACTTCAGGGCATGAGGATAATTTTCAAGGCCCCAAGGGTCAGCTATGACACCTCCAACCAAAAGATGAACATCTCGAGGAGGTATTCATTTCTATTTTTGATACCATGGGGGGAAGAGTGAAAGGTAAATTTTCACTCTTATTACAGGCCATACCTATAGCTAAATTAATTGTATGGCTGCACTTTATAAGGAAGGGAAGTTATTTCTCCCTGCCAATTTTAGGTTTTGTTTAGATTTTTCAAAAATAGTTAGCTTAGGAGTAGGAGTAGATTGCTTTCTACAAAATAAGTGCGTACACACACTCTACATGACTCATTTGAGTCATGTATGTTTTGTCTCTTTGTATAGGCTTGATTTTTTATTACTCCGTTAACAAGCACCATAACCCTTAAGAAGACTCTAGCTCCTAGGAGAATTTACAGTGACTTATAGTAGTTGTAGTCTTCACTCCAAGAAAATGTAGAGCAACTAAAATTAGTTAGTAGAGTGACATTGTGGATTCTTCAACTTTCTACTCTCACAAAAACAAATAACAGAGTTTTCCTTATGAGAGTAGGAAGGCACAAGGATTGACTAAATGGATATAGAGGCTCAACAACCCTTTAGAAACCATGGACCAGTATAAATTAGCTCATAACATGGCCCAGACCCAAGGGATAGTAGGAGATTGTGGGTTCTTTCCATTTAGTAGGCTAATGGTCCCCATGAGTCACCAAAATGTTATCTAATTTCCATTTCCTACTAAGATTAGATAACAAGAACATTCCTGCTAAATCAAAGTTCCTCAGTTTCAAATCTCACCAGAGTCAAGCCTTTGGAAATACAAATTGAATCCATGATTAAAGCCAAGATTGGGACAAGCCAAACTCAAAAGGAAGAAACAATCTCATAGATAGTGCCAAATGTCAACTTGGCACGAGTTCTAGGAAGTAAAGGAAGCGGAAGCTTCGAAGCCCCGCAAGGCTTACACATGGAGTCAATTGTGGATGACCCGCCCAAAGTAAAAGTCTTCACAATAATATACGGCCATCTCATTACTTACCCAAAGGATAGTGGCCCGATCACAAATAAATCCAGGTGTCATCCCCGTGCACTCCTAAAAGCTATAATGAAAGAAGATACCTAGAGAAGCGCTTGACCTCCACGTGGATTTCATTATAAATTAGCTCTGAGTTCGAGGTAGATTGCTAAAAGATTGGCGATAAGCCAAAATCCACGTAGGGGGAGTTATGACACCTATCTAAAAGGTTTAAATATTCATATCTTTTGAAAATATCAAAGGAAAAGGGTCATTCAGCTGGTCTTTTTAGGGATGAAGTTAATGCGTAGTTCCATGTGAAGAGTGCGAACCTGGGGATACTTAATTTGTTCACCTACATTCAAAGTGTCATTCTCATAAAAATAACATAGATAGGTGCCACTTGAATCATGAGCTCAGGACCCAATGCATAAGCAATTAAAGATCCAAATATGTAATAATGATTTGGAAGAATAAGTCCACTCTAAGGGAGTCAGTTGCAAAATAGTTAAGAGATGCATTAAATAGGCATGGATCTCACTCTTTAAAGAAAAGATAATGGGAAAGTGTGAAAAATATCTCAAAAAATATATTTCTGTCACTTCACACCATTTATCATAATTAAGAAAGATTTCAAGAAGGGTCTCTCATGCCTTTCTCCTCCTATATATTGAACCAAAGGCTTCAAAATAAATAGACACTTTTGGAGTTAGTTTCTTCTTCTATCTCAGTTCTTCTTCTATAAAAGGTAGGAGGCTAGAGCTTTGGCCTTCTTTTCTGAGCTTGTAATGGAATTTTTCCTCTTATCTATTATAATACTGTGCACGATATTTGGAGTAATATAATATGCCATGTGATGCATTTTGTCCATCCTTTGCATAATCTATATTATCTCTGATAGCCTTTATTTCGATATAGACAACTATGCATTTTGAGCTAATGTTATCTTCTTAAGCTATACTTGAATAAGTTTGGAGTAGTTTTTGTATGGATCATCTCTGGTTCTATGGTGCATCTTGTCCACCCTTTTCATTTCCCACCTTTCTCTCTATTTCAGCCAGTCATGTTACGAGTTAACTCTTTCACTTTTCGTGCATCGCCTCATTAATTTTAAAGATTGGTTCATTTTCTTTGGCCCTCAACTCATACTACGAGAAGAGGAAAATCTTTAAAATTTGGAGTTCACCTTAGGTACACGTCCCACTAAGCTAAGGTTTCTATGACTATGACAGTTCATCTCGCTAAGTATCACTTTACAACAATAACCATCAATGTCAAGAAACCATTCAACCAAATGTATAACTATCATATAAATCTATTAAAAATGGAGTCTATAAGGTTGATCATCAACAATCAAGAACTCAGAACATAACCACCGCTTACCTAGAAATGAATTAAAGGATTCGATCATCGAATCTTATATATATAATAAATACTTACCATATTGTTCGGATTTATTTTAATAAAAAAACCACAAGATTTATATGTATACATCAAATTAACAAATCATTCCTTCACCGAACCTTCTAGGGTTTCTACGCCAAAAGTCTCAAATGAATAACAACTATGAAACCTAGAAATATGAATCAATCAAAAAATTTATTTTAGCACCCATATTTAGATCAATCGACACCCATAGATTCTGGTATTTACTTTATATGAAAACATGCATGAGAATATTCAATCACTTTAAACAACCAAAGGAATTTTCCCATTGAAAGTATCACAATGGAAACCATAGTAAAATTGGTAAATTTTTCCATTGATTACACTCACATAGAAACAAAATAAAGAAAAAAATGATAATATACAAAATACCCATACTCGAATCTAAGGATTCAACTTCCATGTATATGGGTATATATTTTTCTACACCCATGTCTCTATGGATTTATTTATTTTACAAATACAAACCGAGGATACAATCAAATATGCTCATAAAATATATATGCATTCACCCAAAAATAATAGATCAAGCAACAATAATGAGGGCACTCAGTAACCCTAAAAAAATCATACAAATCGAAGTAAAAATGAATCAACATGATAATGCCCATCAAAATAATAACATATTCAACCTCAAATCCCAAAGATAAAACAAAAACTATTGTAGTTATTTTTTTATTCATTTAAATAATAAATGGAACAAGGTATTAGGGAAGAAATGGATCATATCATGCCTTGTATGATTTCCCGTAATTTATCTTTGAACTCCCTAATATCCTTCACCACATTCTACTTCCAAAAGCTAAAAAAAAGACCCTTATATCTACTTAGCAAAGTTGAGCCATTATTAGATTCAAAAGGAGTATATTTGCATGCCAAGTTTCATGATGGTGAACTCAAGTTTTAACTTAAACTCCACAAAAACAATAATCGCATGTAGATCTCAAAGAGCTCAAAATGAAATAATAGATCAAAAGACAATCTAAGCAAGCCCAAATTGGTAACTTTCCAAAGGATTCACATTTTTCAAGGACCATTACATGCATTGAATGCATGGTTATCAAATTCTTCACCTTAATTTAACACACCCACTAATTCTTCAAACAATCTCTACCAAATGAACCATAGAGTTTCTCCAAATCAGTCCCCTTTTTTGTTTCCATTACATGGTCATGATGATTCAATCGAGGAAATTAATGCATGGGAATCTGTGTATATTCCCTCTAAACTTAACCGACCATTCTATTGCCACTAAATTTAGCATGCCTTATTGAATCATGGAACAAATCCAATAAATATATTGGTACTAAACAAATAGCTGAGCAACTTCCTTATCTATCTCTACCTTAAGCATGGTCAAAGGGGGTCTATTAAGTGCATCTTTTAATGTCAGTAATTATGAAAAATTACATAGGGTGGTGTTAATTCACCCCAAAACTATAGTTTGAACAATATAAGTTTGATCTCTTTATTAACTTAGGATTTGCTAAAGTATTCAAATCCCCTCTTATACTTTATCAACATCAAGCCTATATTAAAATAAATCAATTCAAGGCTTAGACGCCCATTATGATAACCATGGACCTATTGTCAATGTTCCCATCATTACCATTTTATTCCTTAAACATATAATTCATGCCCAAAGTAATACTAGTATGGTCCTCATACCGGTGTAGGTACTCAATTGAAATTACCTGACCATCATATATAACAATATGATGCGGTACTATACTTGATGCAAGTTACTACTTAATAACCATCACCCTAGTTTATTAACATAGTTGTGTTGTAAGGAAATTTTCATCTTCGAGAAATGCTTTAGAATAGGATCATAAGTCGTCATCTATAACCATTCAATAATATTCCATGAGGTCAATATAAGAACTATCAACTCAATGTCGATAAACTTTAGAAATTACAGTAATACCTCATAACAGCTTATACATAATGTGATATAAAATAGATTATAATAATTCCAAATGCAATTGAAATAATACCTTGATCATTAATTCAACATGTACATCAAGTACTAAAACACCATATAATGAATTGTCCTTTCATAATACAAATTGATTTTATGGGGTGTGACATACTTCTCCCTTAATGAATCATTGTCCCGATGATTTCTATCTCATTAATCACATTAAGAATAGTAAATCCAAAAGTTATATCCAATTTCTATGAAGAAAAGTCATTATTTTCCTAAAAATAAATATTTTTCCCCATTTTAGCCAATCAATTAAATTTTATTCATTGAACAACCTTCTAATCGAAAAACTATCTCACAAAAAAAAATGACATAAATTTTATCATCACAACTCATCAGTATCATGTATTAATATTTAACATATGCATCGATGGTCAAAATCAAGGTTATATAAGCAAAATAAAACTAGGAAAATGGTTTTTTTAACTTTTGCATGTTCCTTTTCGAGTCTACAAATTTTATTAGGACACTTGGTTTTCATCTAAACAACCAAATATAATTTTACATCTTAGGTTCCTATCTGAACTTAAGTATGTCATCCAATTTTCGTAACGAGGTTAAGAATGTCAATGTTGTACTTGACCGACATAATTTCATAGCTCAATCGCATCGCTTATCAAATGCTAAAGAAAATCATAATTCTTTTCAATTTTCAATTAGTCACGTGGTATAAAAGCTTAATTATACTAGTGTTATATTCCACTTAGTAGTCTTTTTTTCGTAGTAACATTTCCATAAAAATTTAATTTTCAAATCAAACTCAAATTTATTAGTTGTAACATCCTTTAAACTAGAAAAATTGTCACGCAATAAGAAATATGACATACTTGTTTCACTCGAAATGTTTCGTCCTTTTAGAAATAGATAAGGTTAGGGTTAGGAGGAATACCTATAGAATGTCGAGATGGTGTGTGCGTACCGTAGAGAAAGATCAGACTGACTGCGAAGAACTCCTTTTTGTCTTGGAAGGACTACCTGCAAATAAGAACACAAGACCACAAGATTTTGATTAAACAATAAATGAGGAAACTGCCTTGGGCCCAGGAAATATAAAACTTCCTTTCGAAGGTGGTCAGTTTCCCTGCTAATATGAATTAACACAAAAGACTGTAAAATATCAATTAAGTTGTTTCGTTGAACTGGGTAGGGAAAAGGTTGTTTTTCTGGTTTTGATCAGAGGAACCGATGCCGGTTACTGATAACCGATGCCGGTTACTGATAACCGATACCGGTGGGTTATAGGATCTTCTTGGTAGCTATGGTGTTTGTAAGGCTGGTTTATGGATGATATTAGGAAATGAGATGATGAGAGGTAAAAGAATAACATTAGATGCAATGGCACGTTGGGTAGTGGACTCAGAAACGGATTTAGGAGGACTGAGATTCAAGAAACATAAGAAATGTTATAACAGAGGACATGCAAGATGTGACTTACTGGTTTTGACCAAGATGCAAGCTGATCTCCTTTGCTGTAAACACTTCTGGTATTTCCACTCGTCTCTGCTTGGTCAAGTGAAGATCTGGACTCTGTTCCTCGCTCCCAATAATCTCTGTTGATCCAGAAATCCTTTGACTGATCTCCAAAATGAAATTCCGATCCGTTGTTTTGGTTTGGGGAGCCCATTTACAGGGAACCGATGGCGGTTGCGTAACCGACGGCGGTCGAGTAGGAACCGGCATCGGTAAGGAAAAAGTAGGCTATTTTTAGTAAAATAGCCCACCTTCCCTGCTTTTCTCCCGAGAGATCAGTTGCGGGCTTGGTCAAGTGGCTAGAAGGTCGGTTTTGGGTGCGAGAAAGGGGTCATTAGTTATGGGTGTAGGTGTAGACCAAGTTTTAGGTTTTAATTAGGTTAGTTTAGGATTAGGGCTAGGTCATGATGAGGTGGCAAAATGAGGTGGCAGGTGAGGTGATGGGGATTTATCAATTACAAGGTAATTAATAAATAATTGTGTAAAGTTTAGGTAATGAGGTTAGGTTGTGAAATGGGATGCGGGTCACAAGGGGTCGTAAGACACGAATTTGGTGTCTACATTAGCCCCTTATTGTCGTGTAGCTTGTTCTATAAAGCTGCGCGGACAATAATATGAAGTGGTTTCTCATGTTAAGGATATAGGTAATCCCCCTCAAATCTATCACAGATTGAGTGAACGGGAAATCAGGGATAGGGTTGATAAAGGGTACATGTTGTAGAGAGGATGGTAAGGTGGTGGGGTAGGTCCAAGGAAGCAGACGCATGTTGAAATGCAATAGTACGACTAGGGTACATGATTTGACGAGCAAACCAGCGATGTATAGGCAAAGGTCGATAGTTTATCCAAACAAGGGTGATATAATCCTGGTATCCAAGGCATAGGAAGTAGCTCCAGGGTATATAACAGGTAAGGTACAGGAACGTTTAGGCATGTTCGGCAGTACCAAATGGTTAGTTTGGTTGAGATAAACGTCACGGTCTAGGTCTAGGCAAAGTTGGTCGACAGATCAAGTCAAGGACCCTAATCATGCTAAAACACGAACAGGTGAGCTCGATTGAACAAAAGGTACATGATGGATGGATAAAAATAAAATGTTGATTGTGGGTATGGTATTGAAGTGATACGGTCGTGGGTCGGGCCAAGTTGGGGTGCGGCCTTGGGTCGGGCCGGATGGGTAGGGTGAGGCCTTTGGTCGGGCCAAGTTGTTGGGTGGCGGCTTTGGGTCGGTTCGGATGGGTAGGGTGAGGCCTTGGGTCGGGCCAAATAGGTTAGGGCGAGGCCTTGGGTCGGGCCAAATGGGTAGGTTAAGGCCTTGGGTCGGGCCAAATAGGTAGGTTGAGGCCTTGGGTCGGGCCAAATAGGTAGGGCGAGGCCTTGGGTCGGGCCAAATAGGTAGGTTGAGGCCTTGGGTCGGGCCAAATAGGTAGGTTGAGGCCGTGGGTCGGGCCGAATAGGTAGTGGCGAGGAGAAACATCCAAAGTGGGGACAAGAGGGAAGACAAGTAGGCCACCTCAAGCTACCGCAAACCAAGAGGTAACGTTTTGTTTGTGATTTGACTAGCGATGTTTTGGGTGAATAAGATGGGGAGAGTAGGTGGGTAGATATGAGAAAGAAAACATGATAACAAGGGTCAGGTGAGGTAAGTGTTACGGGGTAGGCAATCGGGGTTTTAGGTATGTTTGTATGTATAAAAAGGAATAAATAGGGAGAAAATTATTGGGGTAGGTGGTTGTTTTTAGGGAAGGTGTTCGATGACCGAATATCGGTTGAGGACCGGTAGCGGTTTAGGAGAACCGGTATCGATTAAGGGCGAACCGATACGTTATGTATAACCGATACCGTTTGTCACTTTGGAGGAATTTCCGTAATGTTTGAAAACCCCGACGGATTGAATGGTTGTTTGTTGTTTTGGTGTATTGCAGGCAGAGGCTAGCTGAGGATGAATGATAGTGTTTGCGGCCCGTGTTGTGTCACGAATCCGCGGATGTAACACTAGCGGAATGGACATTGATAAATCATTTGGGGTTAAGTGGAATCCGTATTATTCACGAATCGCATGTAACCATGGTATGTTACGTGTGTTGATTGAGAGATGGAATCCCGAGACAAATACCTTTATCTACCAACAGGAGATGACAAAACATTAGAAGATGTGTTCCGTATTTTGAGACTCCCTATGTACAGAGAACCAATGATATCGTGCACTACCTAAAGACGGCACGGGGAGCGATAACCGCAGTATTTGGTCCATACGCACGAGATTTGACACAGCGAGGTTTATCATTTACGTATGGGGTAATGTATGCAGCACATCCTGAGGAGACAAGGTTAGCAGTAATATTAATGATAGCGGTAGGGTATTATGCATTACCGAGGGCGGAAGGGGGAAGATTTCCAAAGGCATTGATGTGTGTTATCTGGGAGATGATAGAAAGGAACGTGACTTTTGCATGGGCACCTGCATATTTGGCGGAGTTATACAGGGGTTTATGGGCTTGTAGGTGAAATCACAGGACGACACTGGATTGCTCATACTTATTACACTTTGTTGGGCTATGAGCACATTGTTTGTGTGCGACCAAGAGAGGGCGATCCATCCAGCAGAGAGACCGAGTACGAGGTTGGGATTCGAGAGCTGGGGTCGAGATAGAACAAGAGGCAAGATCCCAGGCCGTGACGGGTGACATTGAGTATTACAGGCAGGTATGGGAGAGGGTGACAGTTGCGGATATCTGTTGGAGGCCTTACGGGAACTATATGGTAACCGAGAACATAGCTGAGGAGTTGAGGGGTGTAGAGCGATTGAGGTGGATCGCGGGGCACAGGCCAGGTGAATATGAGAGGATTCCTATAGATCGCGTGCGGCGACAATTTGGATTTGTGCAGGACATACCGCAGGCTTATAGACCATATATGAGGATCGATGCCGAGGCAGCATTCTCACCTCCCCGGCCAACACCTCCAGAAGGGCCCGAGGAGATAGCAGCCGATCGCAGTGTAATAGATGCCGGAATGACAGAGGCCTATAGGTTATGGTGGGTAGCAGAGCTGCGAGGTGTACGCGATCGCCCTGACATATCTGTGATTACAGCAGAGAGGGATCGGCTGCAGCGTTTGGTTCAGCAGCTCCAAACGCAGGTGAATGAGACAAGAGGATTGTTAGCGGTTGCGGAGTCACGAGCAGCGAGACTAGAGGCTGGAGTCCTCCATGCGAGAGGGCGTATTCATATGTTACAGGAGAGATTGGCAGATCAGTGGGCGGTACCAATATCCGTGGTACCTTTGAGGACAGAGAGGCCTGGCGAGAGGGGTCGACGATCACGATCATCACCTAGTTCGGGATGAGGCGTGAGGGTCTAAATAAATGTTAAGTATAAGAATAAATAAGAGTACCGACCTGTGTGTCGATGATAGAGAAGATGTATTTGTTTAACATCTAAATAAAATGAGATATGTATGCTGATTTGAGTTATAATACTAAGAATGTTTTCGTTTTGACTTTCGGTGTTTTGAAAAAAGGATAAAGAGGAATGTGATGAAATAAAAATACACAAAAATATTTATATTTACCATACATGATAGGTTATGGTAGGGGATGGTCGAGCTAACCTTGGGAGACCCCATGTCTCCTAAGTGCTGCCTACATAGCCCATTGCACAAAGCAAGGAAGGGCCTCAGACCGATGTAGTTCTCCCTTAGGACCAGGGAGAGGTGAATTCAGGCAATTGGTTGGTTGGTAAAAATATTGATATTAATATTGGTAAGGTAAAATGAATTGGTGATGTTGTAAAAGGTATAAGGGAAGTGAAAGTTAGCCTACCCAAGTAGAAGGGAACCATGTCCTGATTAAAATCAACACACAATCCTAGATGCGAGGCAAAGCGGAAAGAGCGCTCCGTAGGTGAAAAGAGCTAAACAAACCACACAACGTAGAACGAGCTTGAAACCCTAGGTACCGTGCATAGACGAGAAGTCAATAGGTGAAAAGAGTTGTATGATCACAATATATTGAGCGTACGTTACGTCCCTTGAGTTGAAACAAATGGTGAGGTGAGGTGAATGATATAGCTGAGATACAGAGAACTTGTTACAAAGTGAGTGTTCTGATGAAAGAGAACCTACCCTAAATAGACAAGTCCATGACCCAAAAAGTTCTTGTGAATGAGGCTTTTATTTGACTGAATATAGACTGATCAATGCGGGAAGTCTACCAGGGATATGGATTGTTTTATTCTTGAGGTCTTCACGAAGCTGATCAATGCGAGAAGCTTCTGATAAAAGGCTGACTGTGTATAGCTGTCCTTCGAGGGAGCAGTCTATTTATAGTAGCAGAGATGATTTCAGTGCATAGCTGTCCTTCGGGGGAGCAGTCTATATATAATAGCAGCAATAATTTGGCATATAGCTGTCCTTCGAGGGAGCAGTCTATATATAATTTAGATAGCTAGATGTTCTTTTGGCGTGAAGCATCTAGTTTGGTAGGAAGTTTGACTCAAGAAAATCCCATAAGAATACGGCTTATTTTAATACTTTGAAGTCATGGACTAGACTAAAAAGGGGAAGGCATCATTTAGGTGAGGTGAGAAGTATGAGCTTGATTTTATTATGAGATGTAGGAAACAAAGTGTATGTGGTGGTGGTAAATGAGCTCAAGGGACGAGCGGAGGTAGATAAAAGTGATATAACACTAAATTCAAGAGTAGAATGGTCGAAGATGCAAGGCATTAAGGGTTCGAGCTCGGGCTTACCATTAAGCGAAGCTAAGCGATAAGTGCCCGATCCATAAGTGTGAGTGATTATATAAGGCCCAATCCAATTAGGAGCAAATTTTCCACGTTTGCTCTTTTCTAGTTTGGTTACATGTTGATTCTCTTTGAGGACAAGATCACCAACCTTAAAGGTACGCTCATGAAGTCGCTTATCATAAGCACGCTTGATACGTTTTGATAGATTTGAAGGTGATCGAGAGCCTGTAAGACGTCGTTCGTCAAGAAGCTCCAATTGGGCTAACCGCTCTTGGCGGAAATCATCGTTGGTGAGAATATCCTGAAGAGATATTCTAAGGGAGGGTATTTGTATTTCGAGAGGCAAAACAGCCTCGGTACCATATACCAAAGAAAAAGGTGTGGCATTAGTAGAGTACGAATGCTTTAGTACGATAAGCCCAAAGGGCAAAGGGAATGTGATCGTGCCAATTTCTTCCGGATTCATTGACAACTTTCATGAGGATTTTGGTTAGGGTTTTATTAGAAGATTCAGCCTGACCATTGGCCTGCGGATAGTAAGGCGATGAGAAACTAAGTTTGATACCAAAGTTGTCACAAAGGTCTTGTAACAACTTGTTTTTGAAAGATTTACCATTATCTGTTATTAGGCGATGAGGAATACCAAAACGCGACAATAATGTGATGGTTAATGAATTCGACAATTTTTCTTTTTGATTGAAATGAGTGGAATGGCCTCTACCCATTTTGTGTAATATTCGGTTGCTGTGATTATCCAACGGTGACGTTGTGAAGAGGTTGGGTGAATCTCACCAATAAGGTCTAAACCCCATTGTGAGAAAGGCCAAAGATCTCGTGCGACCTGCAGCGGATGGCTAGGAGTATGTTGAAGGTTGGCATGTTGTTGACACATAACACAACGCTTAACATATTCGTAGCAGTCGTTATTGAGAGTAGGCCAATAATAACCTAGGCGAAGGATTCGTTTAGCCACGGCAAGGCCACTAAAATGTCCACCACAAATCCCATCATGGACTTGTTGGATGGTATAGGTGACCTCCGCGCCGGTTAGACAGCGAAGGAGGATGCCATCAAAGCCACGTTTATAGAGGAGTCCTCCCATGACAACATAACGCGAAACACTTTTAAGAAAAGCACGTTTTCCGTTACTAGTAAGGTCAGGTGGGAGAACAGAGATCGTAAGGTAGTCGTGAAATTGGTGGTACCAGGTATCCTGCGAATTAGTAGACACAGTATTTATCATGCAAACTACCGGGGTTGAATAGGATGGTGCAAAAAGTTGCTGGACCACAACGAATAATTCAGAGTCAGTTGGTGCGGCGGGAATTTGCGAGGCTAAGCAAGCCATAGTATCCGCAAATTTGTTAGTGGAGCGGGGAATGGTTTGGATAGAATAGTGAGTAAATAAGGCTAGAAGTGACTCCACGTGGTGTTTGTACTTCTGAAGTTCCTCATTTTTACATTGGTAGATGCCCATAACTTGATTGACTACCAATTGAGAGTCACCAAAGATATTGATAGATTTGATGCCTAAGTGTATCGCAACTTGGAGACCCAGAACAAGGGCCTCGTATTCTGTATTATTAGTGCAGGGGAAATCAAGCCGGAATGAAAGAGGCATAGGTTCAGCGTCAAGAGGGATGAGAACAACGCCGGCTCCTCCGCCGCGCTGGCATTTAGATCCATCGAAGAAGAGGGTCATTTGATACGACTCTTCCCCGAGTGAAAGAGTGGCGATGAGTTCATCGGGGAATGTAAAATTGGTAAATTGTTCCCCAGGTAAAGGGGCCTCCGCAAGTTGGTCTGCAAGAGTTTGTCCTTTGATTGACTTCTGTTGTATAAACTCAAGGTCAAGGTCGGCGAGGAGCATGAGCCATCAAGTGATGTGTTGGTTTAGATGTGGTTTGGCGTACATATAATGAATGGGGTCCGTGTTGGTGATGACAAAAGTTTTGTGATTCAGGAGGTAATGTCGGAGTTTGGTGGCTACGAATGATAGGGCTAGGCACAATTTTTCTACATGTGTATACCTAGTCTCGTACTCCACGAGGGTACGACTTATATAATAAATGGCCTGTTCTCGGCGTGCCGAGTCCCGATGTGCGAGCATAGCTCCTATAGCATGGTCAGTGGCGGAAAGATAAAGGTAGAAAGGGCGGTCGTCCTGGGGTGGGATAAGCACGGGTGGCTGCAAGAGATAAGTTTTTAGAGCTTCGAAGGCTTGGTGACACTCCTCACTCCATTGAAAGGCAACGTCCTTTTTTAGAAGGTGATGAAAAGGGTGACATCGATCCGAGAGTTGGGAGATGAAACGCCGGATGGATTGAAGTTTACCCTGCAAACTACGCAATTGTTTGAGGTTCTTGGGTGGGGGCATTTCTAGGATAGCTTTTACTTTAGATGGATCGACCTCAATGCCACGCAAAGAGACGATAAAACCAAGAAGTTTTCCCGAAAGGACACCAAAGACACATTTCTTTGGTTGAAGACGGACAGAATATTGCAACAGGCGATCGAAAATAATGGTTAAAACATCGAGATGTTCACTGCGATGTTTAGACTTGCCAAGAAGATCGTCGACGTAATCTTCAAGGATAGTGTGCATAATGTCATGAAAAATGTAGGTCATAGCCCGCTGATAGGTTGCACCAGCATTCTTAAGGCCAAACGGCATGACACGATAACAGAAGGTTCCCCAAGGAGTTATGAAAGCGGTCTTATGTTGATCGGCGGGTGCGACCAAAATTTGGTTGTATCCTGAAAAGCCATCCATGAGAGAAAGCATTTCATGGCCCGCAGTGAGATCAACAAGTTGATCAATACTGGGTAGGGGAAAGTCATCCTTAGGGCAAGCAAGGTTAAGATCCCGGAAATCCGTGCATATCCGAAGTCCCCCCGTCGCTTTCGTGACAGGTACGATGTTAGAAATCCATTGAGGATAGTCAATAGGCAGAATGAAGGAAACAGAAAGGAGTCGTTGGAGCTCCTCTTTGACCAAGAGGGCAATGCGTGGATGCATTTTTCTCAATTTCTGTTTGACTGGTTTGGAATCGGGGTTTAGGGTGATGTTATGGATGGCAATGGTAGGATCAATTCCTGGCATGTCCGCGTAGGACCAAGCGAAAGCTTGGTTGTGGGTACGGAGAAAGGTAGTAAAGGCAGCTTGTTCTGATGTGTTAAGGGATTGTCCAATCTTCACAATGTGAGGATCCTCCTCCGTGTGGATGTTGATTTCAATAGTAGACTCGTTCAACATGGTTTGAGTTTCAGATGGTAAGGCGCGTTGAAGATAGGAGTCGTCCGCCCCAAGGTAAGTGAGGATGGAGTCGTCATCCTGGCACTCAACAACATTAATCGAAGGCGAATCCTCTTCGATCATGTCTGGATACAGAAGGGGAAGAGAAGATGGGTCCTCATTATCGCGTTGATAAGTGAGAGGACCTATGAAGATGGCATTTATGAAAAAAAAAAGTTAGGAGGGATAGATTCAGGGTCCATCGATTCTGTGGGTGATGATGGCAAAGTGGGTGATGATGGTTCGGTAGGGGTGACGTTGTCTTCTTCCAGAATACGGTGACACGAGGTGTCTCTGTGTAGGTGTTTCAAAAGCGAGACCACCGCGATCATTATGTTTGCGTGTGGTGATGGGGATGAGCGTATGTCGGCCTTGTTCATAAAGACCAAAACCAAAGCCTTTCCAAGACACGGTCGAGTCAAGAAGGTGAGGGCGAAGCGACGATTTGTCAGGTATTGAAAATCAGATTGGAAGGGGACCACACCAAGAGGAGGTTCAGGGGTAATGGAAGATGCGTCAACACCCCCATATGTTAGGTTGGTGCGGTAATGGGGTGGTCCGTAAGAGATTACTTCCCCCACGCGACGGTCGTAGGTGGGATGTGCATGTAATTGTCCGTACTCTTGTGGGGTAGGGAAAGAACTAACGTTATATAGGCGGTACTCCCCCAGCGTAAGGCATTGAAAAACATCTACTAAGGGGTCGGAGGTTGGGATGTTAGCTGCGGGAAGGGAAGTGGTTTTTGCGACGGTGGTTTCATCAGTTGAAGGCGTAGGTGCAGTTGAGGTGGATGGTTGAGGTACATTTGAAGAGGATGGTTGGGTTGAATGTATGGGTGTCTTGATTGGTATAAGCACATCGTTAGGATGATATAACATATTGCAGGTTTTAAAGGGAGGAGGATCAGCTTTTACGGTGTAGGACTTCCCCTCGTACTCAAATTTTATGCATCTATGTAATGTTGAGGGAACGCATCCCATGGCCCGGATCCAAGGATGACCCAGCAATATATTATATTGGAACTCTCCCTCAAGGACATAGAAGAGTTCGGGTAAAGTACGTGGTCCTACACGAATGTTGAGGATCACGGTGCCTAAGGTAGAGGTAATAGCGTCATTGAATGACCGCAACATGATGGGGTTGGCACACATGCAACTAGAAGGGATATTCATTTGTTGGAAGGCTTTTGAAGAGATGATGTTTAGGCTGGCGCCCCCGTCAATCATAACACGACGTACCCAAATGTCCCGGACGTAAGCTGAGATGAAAAGGGCAGGGTCAGGATCTTCTACACCAAAGTCGATAATTTCGTCTTCGGAGAAACTGACAGCAGCAGCTTGCTGTACAGAGACGGAAGTGGTGGGGGAGATGGATTGTTTGGTGAGAGAGGCAACATGATTGGGTGTTAGAATGGAGGCAACGGGCAGGGTTTCATTAGGTAAGACCTCGATCCCTTGAAGAATTTCAACGAGAGCTTGTCGATGAGATTCAGAAGTCTGAATGAGATCATATAGTGTCATTTTTACGGGTGATTGATGAAGCTGTTTGATCATAGTTCGGTGGGCAACTCCATTAGAGACGGGATAGGCGGGTCCGTGAATAACCACTTTAGGTGGTGGTGCAATCGGGATGGTTGAAGGAGAAAGAGATGCCGCAGGTGTGTTTTCTTTCGCTTTCCCAGTGTTTTTCTGTCCTCGAGTAGCGACACTAATCATATTAATCTCGTAGACCTGAGATGAGGAAGATGGTTGGGATAATTCATGGTCTTCAAGAGGTGGGGTTGTAATAATGATAGATCTTGGTGAGGCGGGACAGATGATATAGTAGAGGAATTGAAGCTAAAGGTCTCTCCCTTCGTAAGTTGTCTTTCTTAACCTTTCTATCCTAGGGAGAGGTGACTGATTGATGAAGGATGGTTTTAAAGCTTTGCATCCTCACATCATGTCTGGTGTGCGATGATAGGCAGATTTTAGACTCATCATAACCTGCGGGTCGAGGTTTAGACGGGTCATAAGGTCTAAGTGGGGGTAGGGAAATGGTCGCATTCTCCACCAACATAGCAAGGATTTTGGCGTAAGATCCTTTGAGGGGGTCAAAATCGGATGAGGGTATTGGTTGTGCGGGTTTTGGTAATGTTTGGGCGTGGTTGGTTCATACGGGTGGTGGTTTAGCCGAGGGGTGCTGACACGTGTTTTTCACTAAACGTGGTTTCTTTGGCACAGAAGTTACGTTCGGCTGGTTAGATGATGAGGCTACAGATGACGTGGTAGCGGGAAACAACCACGGAGAAAGGGGAGTGATAGAAAATAAATCCTTTGATGATGGGATTGGTTTAGGGTTGATAGGTGGACAGGATACGCGGGGTAACGATGTTGTTATACCCTTTGATCTCTGTATAGGTGTAGAAGGCGTAGGTCGTTTTGAAGAAAACGCAGGAGGTATGATATATTGATGTAAGGTGGAGGGATGAGGTCCCAATATGGAAGGTGGGTGTGACGATGAGGGTTTTGATTGTGATAGAGGCACGGATTGAGTTTGTCTCCTAGGTGGCGGGGCGGGTTTATTTTTGGATAAATCGAGTCGCTTAGGTGGGTGTGTTAGACTGGGCATTGGTGAGGTCCCAAGCGTAGGGGAAGATTTGGCTAAGTTAATAGAAGTGGACGGGGCATTTGGTAGAGGTGAGGGGGGTGAAGGTGAGAACATGGGCATTTTAAGCTTCTGTAAGCACTTCGGGTATATGGTGGAGGCATCAGGATCGGTCATTTGCATTTGAGTAGAATATGGCCTACTCAAACGTTCCCATAGGGCCTGTCTATCTTCTGTGGAATGACAGTCCTCACGTGTGAATATGAACTTTTGTACGGAAGAAAGACGGGTTGTGATTCCAGTCCACTGTAGGTGTGATACAGGGGGTAGATGAGGCATTGTATCCATAGATGTTAAGAGGTCGACTGGTCGTTGAAAAGATTTAGGTGATGAGGGACTAATAGGTAGGAGGGCGTGTTTGAGAGGATCTGTTATGGTTAAAGAATTTGGTGATGTTGGTGTAGGAGATTTCTCTTCTAAGGATGTAAAAAGGAGTGGCGAGCCTTCCTCTTGTGTAGCAAGAGCGGTAGAAGGGGACGTTTGGGAAATAGATAAATTAGATAACATCCGTTCGCAGTCTTGTAGGGATGTGGTATAAGAAGACTCATTGATGGGAAGAGAAGTCTGGGCAGTTAACTCTTTTATGGGTAAAGGAATGATTTCGCTTTGGCTTGATGGTGGTAAAGGAGGTTCGGGCTCCTGTGTTAGTGAAGAGGCTTGATTCAAAATTTTCTCGATAGAGGCTTTTGGCTGGGTATCGAATACTGCATGGATCTCATGAACACTCTCCTCGGTTAAGATATCCTGGTTTACGTTACTGTTGGACGAGTGATTCGGGAATGGCTTGTTGAATATTTTCAAATTTCGGTTAGCAGGGGCGTTAGGATTATCGAGAGCTATATCCCTGCATCAACCATTTCTGCACTATGTTTTTCAACATCTTGCAGTTCTCATGACTGTGTCCCTTCACGCGGTGGAGTTACAAAAGTCATTTTCTTTGTACCAGAAGGTATGGCGATAGTGGAATCAAACCCGAATGAGGTTTAACAAGAGGTAAGGTAATGGCTCTGCTTTGAGCAATTTTTCCAATATCACACCATAGGTTTCTCCCAAGGAGTGTAGTTGATGGGCTCTGCTTTGTATTTATAGTGGTTTTTGGTGGAGTATTGGATGGTGGTTGGGATTTGACCATCACCGCGTGGACAGCTCCTTTTGATTTAGAAGAAGTGGACGCGTGAGGAGTGGTGGTATTTGGTTTATTGGTAGAATCGGGAGTTCGGAAAGTGGAGTTTTGTTGCTTGTGAACCGCAATTTCTCTTCCTCTAAGGCTCGAATCTCTAGTTTTCGAGCCATAGTAAAGGCTTCATCGAATGTACGGAAAGTTTGAATTTGGAGAGTAGGAGAAATGTGCTTAGCACATGCCCGCGTGAAAAGTTCGATAAGTTCAGTCTGAGGCAAGGCATATGTAAGTTGGTTGATAAGGCCGCGCCATCGTCCGACAAAATCTGCGATAGATTCGTCTTCGAATTGTCGAATGGCATAAAGGTCGGTGATGGATACTTTCTTGCAATGTTAATGGAGAAATGATCCAAGAAAGATTGGGCTAGTTGGTTAAAAGAGAAGATTGAGTCTTTGGGTTAAAGCAACGTACCACTCAAGGCGGGTCTGATAAGGACATGGGAAAGGTGCGAGTAACAGGCATCATCATGAGCAATCAAATAACAAGCATGTCTAAATGATCGCAAGTGTTGTTGAGGATCCTCTTTACTTTTTAAAACAAGTAAATTTTGGAAACTCCCATTGAGGAGGATATGAATGAAGGGGGACGGAGAGGGTGAATGGGCTCCCAAAAACTTGCTCGTATGTCAAGGCCTACGACTTCCTGAAACGAAAGCCTCCGGGTTTGCATTTTGTCCATCATTTGTTTAATTAAGTCGGTGGTTGGATGAGATGATGGTGTGGTTGTGGTGAATGGAGGCGAGATTGGACCAAGGACCACCGCTAGACACCTGGTGGGGTTAAGTGTTGATAAGGTGTGGAGGATGAATATGTTGAGGCGATCAATAGGGGTGTCCTATAGGATGTTGAGGTCACTTTGGATACGTGTATGGGAATGAAAAGGTAGGCGGAGCTTGAGAAGGAAAGCTCATGTGGATAGGTGGCAGAGAGCAAGTCATGAACGGAGCAGTCTGCAAGAGAGATGAGGTAGGGGCGGTCGGTGGTAATGATATGTGGGGTCCAAGATTAACAAAAGGAAAGCTAATCGGGGTCGTATGAACCTCTGCAGCCGTCGGATTGGGAGACGGGGCTAGAGATGCAGGAAGCAAGGCGGTATTATCAGGCGGAGTGGGAGCTAAATGAGCAGCTATACTGATAGGCATACCTACAAGGAGCTGACCATCAGGTGTACTGGTCGGGGTATGAGACAAATAGTATTGTGCAAACGCTGGAATTGCATCCGAAAACTTGGCAAAGTCCTTATCTCCCACAGGAATTTTAGGAACCTCGCTGGTATCAGTAGGATTCCCCACAGAAGGTGAAGGGGGTGATTCAGGAAAAGAAACAGAGCAAGCATGTGAAACCATGGCGGCGGCTTGCTTTCGAGTGATAACAACCATGGACAGAAGTTCACAGTAGGGTTTTAATCTGTCAGGAATAGAAACAAACTCAGACTAGTAAAATTGGTAGGTTGCTGGTTTGTCAGGAATTGGAAAAGACAGTAACCGATTTCGGTCTAGTAACCGATGTCGGTTATACTATAGCCGACGTCGGTCAGGTAACCGATGTCGGTGTAAGAAGTCTGGGCTAACAACATATAAAAAGGCTGCTAATTTGATTTTTAACAACGTTTAGTATACTTGTCCAATTATTGATCACAGAAGACAGAGTATGAGAAAGAAAACAGAACTAAAAACAAGCAAGATGCACACGCAAATCCAGAGATTAACCCTAGGGTTAATTTTAATTATCGTGGGCTTATGCCTTTAGACGTAGAAGGATGTCAGAATCCTAAACAAGAGACTTAGGGGAAATGTCAAGTTGTTTTGGCTTATAAGGTTACCTCAATCGGGCGGAGGAATACCGCATGGAAAAGGGGGGATGTTTGAGTTGTTGTGTTAATTGTGAAGTGATTCGGTATATGTTGTGCGGTGAATGTAAGATTAATTTCTTGTCAATACCGTGGATATCACCCCCACGTGTATGACCTGTTACTTAATCTATGTTCACTAGAATTGAAAAATAACAGGCAGGAATGCAATGCATGTGTTTTAAACCCAAATCGAAAGTGATATTCGATGAAGCAAAAGAGATGACTTTCACTAATGCAAGATGCAAAAACAAAGCAAGTTCTTTTACCAGAATAATAAAATACCTCGTGAATATCTTTAGAAGAAGAAAACAGCAAGTATGCTCCCTATATGAAAGCAAGCGAGAAATAAAGATAAACCCAAAAATGGGTCCCACCGGGCGTGCCAAAATGTTTCACTCGGAAATGTTTCGTTCCTTTTAGAAATAGATAAGGTTAGGGTTAGGAGGAATACCTGTAGAATGTCGAGATGGTGTGCGCGTACCGTAGAGAAAGATCAGACTGACTGCGAAGAACTCCTTTTTGTCTTGGAAGGACTACCTGCAAATAAGAACACAAGACCACAAGATTTTGATTAAACAATAAATGAGGAAACTGCCTTGGGCCCAGGAAATATAAAACTTCCTTTCGAAGGTGGTCAGTTTCCCTGCTAATATGAATTAACACAAAAGACTGTAAAATATCAATTAAGTTGTTTCGTTGAACTGGGTAGGGAAAAGGTTGTTTTTCTGGTTTTGATCAGAGGAACCGATGTCGGTTACTGATAACCGATGCCGGTTACTGATAACCGATACCGGTGGGTTATAGGATCTTCTTGGTAGCTATGGTGTTTGTAAGGCTGGTTTATGGATGATATTAGGAAATGAGATGATGAGAGGTAAAAGAATAACAGTTAGATGCAATGGCACGTTGGGTAGTGGACTCAGAAACGGATTTAGGAGGACTGAGATTCAAGAAACATAAGAAATGTTATAACAGAGGACATGCAAGATGTGACTTACTGGTTTTGACCAAGATGCAAGCTGATCTCCTTTGCTGTAAACACTTCTGGTATTTCCACTCGTCTCTGCTTGGTCAAGTGAAGGTCTGGACTCTGTTCCTCGCTCCCAATAATCTCTGTTGATCCAGAAATCCTTCGACTGATCTCCAAAATGAAATTCCGATCCGTTGTTTTGGTTTGGGGAGCCCATTTACAGGGAACCGATGGCGGTTGCGTAACCGACGGCGGTCGAGTAGGAACCGGCATCGGTAAGGAAAAAGTAGGCTATTTTTAGTAAAATAGCCCACCTTCCCTGCTTTTCTCCCGAGAGATCAGTTGCGGGCTTGGTCAAGTGACTAGAAGGTCGGTTTTGGGTGCGAGAAAGGGGTCATTAGTTATGGGTGTAGGTGTAGACCAAGTTTTAGGTTTTAATTAGGTTAGTTTAGGATTAGGGCTAGGTCATGATGAGGTGGCAAAATGAGGTGGCAGGTGAGGTGATGGGGATTTATCAATTACAAGGTAATTAATAAATAATTGTGTAAAGTTTAGGTAATGAGGTTAGGTTACGAAATGGGATGCGGGTCACAAGGGGTCGTAAGACACGAATTTGGTGTCTACACATACTTTTGTCATAACAACCATTCATAACTTGTAATATTAGTTAATATATAATACAAATAGTAAAAAAAGCTTATATAACACAACAACAAACAAAGAAAACACTGTTTTCAATTTCCCACAAGTCTTCCTAAGTTGTTTTGTTTCGTTACTCTTTTTTTTCCTTACCTTTGTCATGTACCATTCCCAATTTCTTTGCAAAGTGCAAAGCGGTCTTCTTTTCTAGTTATTTTTATCCAAATACTTCCATGGTTTTCACCTTTCAGATATATTTATCATAAATTCATGGTCAATGATTACTTAAATCATCCAAATTGTTCCTCTCTTTTCCTTTTAGGCTTGTTTTTTTGCATACTTCCAGGTGTTGGTTATCTTCCATACTAGAAAAACATTGATTTATGTCAAAACAGTCAAAGTTAATCACTAAGTCTTAAGTCTTTTAAGAACTCATTAACTCTAAATTATGTGATGAGGCTCACCAACATAAATGTCAAGATTGCATCGATAAATAAATATTGGACATTTCTTCTTCATATGCAAAGGATAAATCAGATTTCTGATTTTGTTTAAGCTAATCACTAGATACCAAGAACTCAATTATACTAGTATCAAATTAAAATAATAATAAGAAGTTATACTTAACTTACTTGATGTCAAGTTAGGAATTGTTTTTCCCTTCATCTTAGCTTATTAGTCACTACAACATTGTTCTATTGCTTGCTAGAAATCACAAGTCTTTCTTGTTGAAATCATTCTAGTAGTCTATATTTTTTGCCACATTGTTTCCACCACATTTCTTACAATTCTCGTGGGAGAAGAGCTAATGATATTTTATAATTTTTATCTTTTCAAGTCATAATTTATTATAGATTTCATTCTATCCTAATTGGCCTTTCAAATCATTGCTACTACAGCAGATAGTCCACTCCTATCTACTTCATCTCCCCTTTGCGATTTTTATATCATGTTGGATTCAAGTTCCAATATTCGTCGACATAACAGCTTCAAAAATAAAGAAACTCCCATGCTGACGGTCATCATTCAACTAAAGTTATTTTCCTTGGTTGATCATGTTCACACTTTACCAGTTGCTTCCAACATCCTTCTAGCTTAGTGTGTCATGAAGGACTATTAGAGTGTTATCTAACTTAATTAATGCGTAACATGGATCATAATTCAGGTTGATTCCTTATCCATGGTCCATCCTTCTCCTATTCTATTGGTCTTATTAGTAAAAATATGAATTTAGTAAGTGTAAGGATCCAATAAGTCCAAGAGATGCAACCTTCACTCGATACCAAAAGATAAACAACCTCTTTTTAGGACTTCAATACAAGGGGATTGTTTCAATGTTTATTCTTCATTTATTTAAATAACTATATATTTAAATCAGCATAATATTAATTTCATATCTCATGTTTCCCTATTTTAGAACCAACATCATCTTATTCAATCCATCCTTTAACAAGAAACCTTATGCAGTTGTATGAGTCAGACTAAAACCGATCCTCTCATATCCATTTCATTAAATACGTATACTAAGGATATCATATTTTCTTTTTCCTTCAAATACATTTGATTGTTATAGTATAAAGTGCCTATCTAGGCATCTGTTATGGAATACCCATCCAAAATCCTCGTAACTTTAGATCTAGGTGAAATCGATAGTGTAATCAATATCTTGTGTTACCTTGATCAAGGTTTTAAGTCATGTTTTCCATTATTAATTCCATGATGGCATAATCATCATTTGAAATTTATATTTCACCCTAACTCCTGAAAACTATTATCTAGATTAGGACTAGATCATTTAAAAGTTACGTCTACAAGGTACTGTATTTATGGAAAAGTGACATGTGAGCATGGAAATCAACAAGTACCTCTTCCTCATACCTAACCTCCCAAGGTCATGCCGAGATAGCCAGTGAATGTCATATGAATGGATACAGACAAACTAATCGGGTAATCTTATATCCTCAATACACAATAATGGAATCTATGAATCTAAGGAAAATAAGTCACTCCTAACATGAATTGGTATAATGGATCATTTGGATATAATATTTTTTTGGAGGCTCCAATCAATGTCGAGCTCTACCGAGATCCTATTTCTTGGTTGTTGGATATGTGGGAAGTGACATGTGGGAGCTTCAGATATATCTCTGCATAAGGTCATGAAAATGGTGATAGGAGGTGTAGTGAACTATGGGTGATTTTCTAGTCTAGCCTAGATAATATTAGATTGATTGGCTTCTATATTTAATATGGAGAACTCGCGTGATGATATCTCGGTGGGAATGGTGAGGATCTAAATACCAGCATTCGTGAACCAATATTAATACTTAACTGATTTGTAGGCCCATTGGGTTGTGGGACTTGGGGATCACAACCGTGAATTCATGGTTGTTGTGAACTCCGTTATGGTCATGTGAAGAATCAATCCCTTCTTCCGACTATCCAAATCATATGCTTTTTCAGCCTTTATGTTTAGAGCTAGAAGTTGTATAATTTTATTAGAATACCTTACGGTGTTCTAGCAACTTGAATGTGTAAGATAGTATCTATGTCAATGAGGATGTCTCCTGCGTCAAAGTTATGGAATTAAAGGATCACAGCCAAGTACTTGTTCTCTTTCGAATCCTTGCACAATCATTCATATATTTTATCAAGGCAATCTATAGTTAGGGTGATTTGACCAAAATGTGTATACCTTGTCGTCTTTGATATTTAACCCTCTCGCTTGTTCACTAATTTCTTGTAGGTTTTTCGTTGCTCTAAGACCTCGTATCCTAAGGTCTTGATCTATATCAGCTAATGTTGTGGGTAGATATGGTTGAGGCACTATTGGTTCAAATATATATTCTCTAGGCTCTCGAGGTCCCGTGATTGTCATACAAAGTGATTCAACTTTTTAACTAAAATTAATAAACTGATTACAAAAGATGTATTTTTACTATGCAAGCATTCTTCTATTTTTGTATTTTCAATGACATATTTCAATGAAATTAAAGAGCAGCTATTCTATTATATTTAGAAATTGAACAACTAATCTAGTAATGTAAATTTAAAACAAACAAAGTAGCTCAAGCGTGGCAATTTGTTTGTGCAGCTTGTGATTTTATCCTAAATATCTAAGCAACTAATTATTTTAAATTTAAAGACTCTCGATCCTACCTTAGAAGTGAGGAATGAATCATAGTTTCTCGAAACTATCAATCCCCACATATTCCCCAAAGGATATCGAGAGTGAACTTTTAACTAAAATAAAATAATTCAAGACTTATTTGATACAGAATTCTAGAACTTTGATAGCTCAAACCTAGCATTTATAGAACAATGGTAAATCCAAATGTGTCGTGATTTTGTCCTCTTAGTGTGATCTCCTCATTCCTTCATGTTCTCGTGAATCCAAAAAGTGTGTATATGATAGTATCAATAGAAGATGGTATTTGAATAATGGAAGCTTTGGATATAGACCGAATACAATGCGAGTAGGAGAGGGATAACACAAGTGAACAGAGCTTGACTATGTAATTCCTAGCGGGATTTATTGTGGGAATACAATGCAAATGTACCAAGAGTTTTAGAATCTATCCTTGTGACAAAACAAAACCTGCAACTTTAATGGATTCTAATCTAGAAATGAAACTATTCTATGCTAAGCTGATTGTATGGAACAACAATGGAATAAGATGAAACAAGAAGATTGAATGACTTCTAAACAACAAAGGAAAGCTAATAATTGATGCAAAACATGAAGCTAGTAGAACTCTAAGCAAGAAATTCAAAGACTGAATAATAGAATTGAGAAGGTGAGGGGCCATTTGTTTGAAAACAAGTTGGCTATTTATAGCAAATGCATTTACCAGAGGGTAACTCCCAATTGAACTCTTTTACTATAAACAAAGGGAAAACACTATTCACAGGGTGGCCAAAACATAAATGCAAAGAAAAGTAGCTAAAGAATGCGGGTAGAAATTGAAGATTTACATTTGACGTGATCGTCGGAAGAATCTGGAAAACACATACAGGACTCGCCATCCTCGTAGGGCGGTGGTTACGGGATCGCTACCCTATCCTAGGTGGCGGTCACGGGACCGCCGCCAAGCCAGGTGGCGGTCTCGTCATCAAGACAAAAATGCAAACAAAAGGGGACAGAGGGAAAAAGCAGAGCATGTGGAGGCCAAGCGAGGCATGTAGGATACAAATGTATACTTGGTGAGCTTTTCTCGATTCTGAACACCTTGTAAGGAAACTTGTATCATCATTGGGGTATGTGTAACATCGTTCGGCAAAGCAGTGTAATACCCTATAATTTTAGGTACGTACATATTACCCCCTCAAAGAAGTGTCTTAGCCATGAAGAGGTGTAAAACAGTGGATCCGAGTATAGTGGTCCCAAAATGGGGAGTTAGGAGTTATACCTGACATGCCCTTTTGTTGGAAAGTTGCCATCCAAGATCCAGTTATCTACAAAAATTAAAAAAAAGGGACTCAAGTGCAGCTAGATAAAACAATTTGAGAGATAAGAGTAAACTGATTTGAAATGAGGACTTACCATCTACGCGGGGTTTAGGACTTACCTCTGTCGACGCTCCAACCCTACGAGAGACATTCAAAATTAGTTTTAAAAGGCTATATATATAAAATGAACTCATTTCACTATTCATTTGCGTAGATTGATTTGATAGTTTTTGAGCTCTGGGACCCACGGTGATAGTTTTCGATGAGAGTATAGTCAAAACGCTCGTGGTGAGATAGCGATCATACCTCTCGAGGGCGAACATCGACCCATGAAGTCTCAGGTTAGTTCTTCTCAATTTATTGTTTTTAAACCTAAAATGTAGAAATGATGAAATCTTTGTCTTGGGGGTATTTTTGAAAATACTAGTTTTAAATGTTGTTCTAGGGGGGCGCCCATAGGGTAGGTCTTTATTTTAGCTAAAATGGTGAATTTTTCCTGTTTTTAGGGCATTCGAGCCATTTAGGGGTTCATGACAAGACCGCCACCTGCACAGGCAACGGTTATGGGACCACCGCCTTAGAAGGTGGCGGAACTCGCCACTCTACACAGGGTGGCGGTTCATGATGAAAAAGAAAAAACAATGCTTTCTTTTATTTATTTTTACACTTTTAGCATTTTTACATGTTCTTAATAGTTTTTCCAATTGGATTTTGATACTAACTCACTCCTTTTTCATGTTTTTGGTGTATGCGTAAGGAGGAGTATATTAGATGGAGCCGAGAGAGGGAGTGTGATTGGCTCCAAGAATGTTATAGGCACTCACTCGTAGAGCGAGATACTCTTCGTAGGGCTAGCATTTGGAGGATTACATAGGTCCTTCACATTTGCACCCTCTAGTCACATACTATGTGACTTATTTTCATACTCTTGGGATGCGGATCGAGAACACCTTCCAATTGCCGTGTGAGTTAGGGGTGAGTGGACCATCACCCCGGAGGATGTTTACCATTTACTAGGGGTTCTCGATCCTCGGGCGGTGGCTATCTCTTAAGACAACAAATCAAGATCTCGGTGGTTCAATGGGCCACCTATATGTGGGATGCGCTTATTTTGATGGGGTTGAAGAAGGGGTGAGGATCCACTCTATTGTTGAGTCAGACATTCCTATGCTCTCGCAAGGCCATCATGGGCATCCTTACTTTGAGATTAATTAGGGACAAGGGAGGGGACACCCTCTTATATTGTTGGGCCCCTATTATTACACAGATTGAGGGCCATGGACATGTCTACACTTAGGGAGAAGACATCCTTGGGACCACCTACCATGATTTATATAGGGTAGTCGATTACAGGGGATAGTCATTGAGCCACCCAACTCTTGTCATGAGTTGGGTGTATGAGCATATCACTTCGTATGGGAGAAGTGTAGAGGTGGAGGATCTCGGGGTCAAGTCGGGGCAGCAAGGTGGACATGAATGACTATTTTTAGAGCACCTCATCAGCTAGTGGCATCTTTGACCACTGTAGACATGGAGGCCACTCCTTATCAGGCCATGGCAGGGGTATGGGGAGAGGAGACCGTTACATTGATTTCTTGTTAGACTACCAGTCAGCTGGTAGATAGGGTGGGGAAGTTGGAGATCCACCCCTTTGATAGAGTACCACAACAATTCGGCCTCCCCTATATTGAAATGTTTCCTCCAGTGGGGCCAAGTGTATAGATCTATTCGTGAGGCTTGGGGAGGTCCTAGAGGCTAGGGTTGGACCATTGTTACCCCTAGTGTTCCTATCATGACCAGGAGGGTGGTACGTGCTCGAGGGAGAGTCGGTGCTCCTCAGGCACCTTTACTTCGGATTGCCACCGGTCCCACCCATAGCAGCGATGAGCCCATTGACATGGACTCTGAGTCTGAGGAGTTCACTAGGGGAGAGACAGAGGAGATGGAGATCAGAGGGATGGGTGGGGAGGATGACAGGTTCTCCGAGTGGCATGATACTCAAAGCAGATCTTACGGGCCGAGAGGGCAGAGCGGAGCATAGAGAGGGTGACTCTAGTTTTAGAGGAGTTGCTCTCTCAAGATTTAGGGGAGATGGTGAGTCCATTATAGGCCATCACATTGCCCTAGACATGGGAGAGGGACACCAATCATGGCGCGCGATCCTAGAGATCCTTCCTAGAGGCCTCAAGCGATCCTAGTGAGTCACTACTCTTTTCTTGACTTTGTTTTAGTTAGAATTGTCTTAGTTGTTAGTTATTTTCTTTTTGTTTATTCTTGGTTTTATTTTTGATCATTTTTTAACTTGTTTTCTCCTTTATTTGTAGTGACTGCTGATGAGTGGCGAGACTTGATTCACCGAGTATGTACGATACCTTGCTCGCTCCCCGCGTAAGACTCATGTTGAGCTTTTGTGGATGTGGGGAGCCTTCAATAGCCAAGAGGGGCATACCAATGTTTTTTCCTCTATCTAGCATGTGGCAAAGATCATGACTTATCTCCGTGCCAAGGTAGCTAGGTATAGGATGGCTGAGCGCTTTGATGAGGAGGAGTCATTCTCATAGTGAGACGATAGCTACTGGTCAGGACCATGAGCCCTTAGTGCATTTGGAGTGCCAGTGTAGCCGATTCCTACGCGTGGTCGTGCACCCTCGAGGGATCCCATAGGGATCGAGAGGCCATTTTTGTAGTGTTTTATCGTATATCTATATGAGTGTTTTTGTACTTTCTAGGCTCATTGAGTGTTTTGACCATGCCTAGTGCATGATGGCATTGTATATGAAACTTGATTTATATATATATATATATATATAGATATATATATCTATATATATATCTATATATATATATATATATATATATATATATATCTATATATATATATATATATATCTTTTTGATCTAGACTCTTGGTGCCTAGAATTTTTGACTTGTTTCCACGTGTATACTAGATGTTTTTAGAGTATTTTTTTCCTACTTTTCAAGTATGTATGCAATGGATGACAAATGATAGTAAATGAATGTTTCTCTTTTTATGCTTTTGTAATGTTGATATGAGATGATTAACAAATTGTAGTTTTGAACTTTCAACCTCTTTGGGCAATGTCTGTGATTTCTTCTTATGTTGGAAAAACGTGATGAATGTAAAGTGATAAAGAGATGAACTTGCCCCAATCCAAATTCCATGCAACTAGTAAGATGTGAGGGCTCAACACCAAGAGTTAGGAAGGGCACAAGTTGTATGAGTTTGACTGAATGGAATGATGAGAGACAGACAAACCAGTAATAGAAACCAAACTTAGACCTACACACTTAGCTTACTCAAAACTAACACCAAGCTCAACAGGTCACTTATTTTCTAGTTTATCTAAACTTAGATTCATAAATGGCAACCTGGTTGACAAAATCTAGTTTTGAGGATTTGATCTCTTGGGAATTTGGATATTTGTTTTCTCTTATCGAATATTATTTGTGCTTCTAGGATACCAAGATTTGTTAATTTATGTGAATGGACCCCCACACCCGCCTCATGCCACTAGTAAGAAGCATGGGTTTGTCACTAAAGGCAAGATATAGGCAAGTAAGGGCACTTCTTTCCTTTCCCAACCTCACACCACCAAGAAGAGATGTGGGCTTATCACCAAAGGTTGGTGGGGTAAAGAAGTGTGTAAAATAAAATATTCTATTTGCTTGGCACTTTGATTCCTTTTGATTTTGACTTTTCGACTTGTAACTTTGGGATATCCTTTTTTTCAAAGAGATTTAAGAGGGATAGATGTGACACCAAGAAGCTTCTAGAATGCACCGTAGGTAAGGATAACTTCACCTAGTAGAAAGAAAGAGGAAAAAAAGTATGCAGGCCTTGGTATGGTTTTAAATCACAATACTTGTTTGTCGAACTTGATGAGAAGATTTGAAAATAGTTGATGATGTTTGAAGAGATGTGTTTTGAATGATTTTTCCAATATTTTCATAAATTTGTAATGATTTCTTAAGAGTAAGCTCCTAGACCACAATTTTTATGAAATGAGTGGTCAAAATGAAACAATAAATGACTCATGCAATGTAGATGAATCTAATGTACAAGTGGTGATTATGATGTCTTATACGTAAAACCATTTAAGATGCAAGGAATTGACAATTTCATTGAATTCCTCACCTTCTAGTGTGCACAAAATATATGCACCATTTCCGTAGTCCTTCATGACTTGGTATGGGCCCAACCACTTGGGCTAGAACTTCCTTCCTTTGCCGGTTTTCTTATCTATATGGTTGTTTAGTCTTAGAACTAGATCTCCCTCATAGATTTCTTGCTCATAGACTTTTTGTTATACTTCCGCACATCCGGTTAACAAAGGCTCTGTGGCTATTGTTCAAAGTGTTTAGCCTGGCCTCGTCAAGGATTTCTAGTTGAGAGAGGCATGCCTCCCTATAAGCTTCTTCATCCAAAATCCCTTATAACGAGATGTGGATACTAGGTATTTCAACCTTAAGCGGGAGAACCGCTTCTACCCCAAATACCAAAGTGAGAAAGGAGTTGCTCTTGTTGGTGTTCTTATTGAGGTTCGATGGGCCCACAAGGCTGGATATAGTTTTAAATGCCAATATCACTTGTTTTCCTTGATTGTTTTGAGGAGAATAGCCTTTAATGTTTTGTTTGTCACTTCGACTTACCCATTGGCTTGAGGGTAGTAAAGAGAGGCCATGTGATGGTTTATTTTGAATTTGCTACATAACTCATGGACCTCATCATTTTTAAAGGATGTTCCATTATCGAGATAATGACTTGTGGGACACCATACCTGTAAATGATTTGGTTTAGAAATGAATTTGGCAATTAACAAACCTGCACGGTGGTGAGGGGCATGGCCTCCACCCATTTGGTAAAATATTTCATGACTATAATTATAAAATTATGGCCAATAGTTGATGAGGGAGAGAATTTTCCTATCAAGTCCAGATCCCATGTGGAGAAGGGCCATGGGGTCGCTATTGGTTGCAGTAGGATTATGTTGGCATGTGAATCTCGTGAGAGAATTCTTGAATTTGTGGCACTTACGTATAAATTCCACTACATCATGCTCGAGACCGGGCCAAAAATATCCCATCCAATGTATTTTTGAGCGGTGGCATGACCAATGAAGTGGCCTCCACATATCCCACTGTGGGATTCATGAAGAATCTTCTTGGATTATTCTATATTGACGCATCTTAAGCATGCCATCGAAGGCGTTACAATAGAGTACCTATTCTAAAACAACATATTTAGCGGTGATAATACATAACCGCCTTCTTTTTTGTGATGTGGCACCTTCTCGGGTAATTGTGGTCTATGATAAAATTGATGATATCGGTGTACACAGGGACATGTAGAGATGGGGGCCGAGGTTTCAAACGAAGTATACACACTCATCATGAAAGTCTAGATTTACCGATCACCTCCATCTAGTGGATCGACACTAACCAATCTGCAATGATTTGTCCCTTAATAGATTTTTGGTTTACGAATGTCAACTTAAATTCACCCATTAAGGTTATGAAACATCCAGCCTTTTTAGATAAAGATCCTTGCGTGAGAAACATTCGTAAATGATCTGTTTTCACAATGACCCTTGTTTCCTGGTTTAACATGTAATGTCTTAAATGTTTTGTTGAAAGACTATGACAAGGCATTTTTTCTCTACCCGTGTGTAACGTGTTTCATAATCAAGCAATGTTCGCTAATGAAGTAGACTACATGTTCCCATTTATCTTTGTCTTCTTGAGCCAAAGCATGCAGTTAGCGAGACATCGCGGCCCGTGAGTATAGGATTAAAGGGCGGTCTAGCCTAGGAGGCATTAGCGTGGGTGGATACAACAAGAATCATTTAACCGCTTTAAAGGCCTTGTTGCATTCTTCACCAATCAATGCTATAATCTTTCTTTAATAGATTGTTGATTGGATGAATGGAAAACTTAAATCTAGGATGAACCTTCGGATTGCACCGAGCTTCCCAAGAAATGACCTAATTCTAGACTCATCCGATGGCGGGATCATTTCGAGAACAGCCCGTATTTTGGCTAGATCAACATTAACCCCTCTCAAGATATAATATAGCTCAAAAGTTTACCTCCTGTCACACCAAACACACACTTCTTTGGGTTTAATGTGACGCCATATTCAATTAATCGTGAGAGGATTATACAAAGCACTTCTCGGATGATCACGGCGCTTCTTGGTCTTGGCCAAAAATCCATCCACATAGGATTCCACAATTTTATGGATAAGATCGTGGAATATGTATGTCATTAACCACCGATATGTAGAGTCGGTGTTCTTAAGACCAAATGGCATGACAATGTAGTAATAAGTTCCCAGGAGTTATGAATCTAGTTTTGGCTTGATCCTGTTCGAGATATTTTAACTGATTATACCCCGAGAACCCATCCATGAGGGACAATAGTTCAAATCCAGCTATTACATCGGTGATAGCGCCAATGGATGATAATGGTAAGTCATCCTTGGGACAAGCTTTGTTAATATCCTGAAAATCTATGCAAATGCATATCTTCCCATTCTTTTTAGGATAGGGATGATATTAGATAAACATTGCAAATAGTCAATGGGTTTAATGAATCCCACTTGGAGAAGCTTTATTACTTCTTCTTTTACCATGAGAGCCACTTTTGGCTTCACCGGTCTTGACTTCGTTTAATTGGTTTTGCATCTGGTTTAGTGATAAGGTTATGTACTACAATGTGTGGTGCAATGCCCATCATTTCTTTATAGTTAAATGTGAAGGCCTTTTGATGTTCTTTGAGGATTTGGGTGTGTATTTTTATCTTCTCTCGGAGTTATCGAGGATCCCAACTTCAAAAATTTTGGTTCTTCCTCTGTTCCAATGTTTATGTCAATGGTTTCTTCTATTAAAGAAGTGTTACCTTCTTCAAGTTCTGTGGGGCTAGAGGTAGTTCCAAGCTTTCTCCATTTTCTATCTCATAGATATCGAGATCCTTCTCGTGGAGGAGACTCTATCATGGGATTTCCAAAATAGGAAGAGGAATGTGGTATTAGGGAAAGATCCACTATGTGGTGAGCAAGGTGTAGCTCGCATAGGTGTTTAGATATTCAAGAGTGATTCTATCATCATCAAAATGATCTATGATAGCAAAATCATCCTTAGCTTCTCCATGAGTCGAGTGAGTTTGTTGGTATTTTACACACTAATGATTCAAGATGCATTTAAGTGATACTATGAAATGTGTATCTTCCAACTTGCTGTTTGGAGTGAAACGGGAAGCTAAGGTTGTTATTGAGTTTGTGAGAAGGTTTTGCTCTCGTGGTATTGCTTTAATTGATATGAACTTAAATCCCTTAGATCTAATACTATTGTTTTATAGAGTTGTAAATGATCAGCTCTAGTTTCATATACCTTAGATACTTGGTTTACAACTAGCTACGAGTCTCCTAGCACTCTAATGCTATCAATGCCCATTATTTTGGCTAGGATGAGGCCAAGGAGGAGAGCTCCATACTCAGCCCCATTATTTGTACACTCAAAGTTTAATTTAAAGGAGAAAGGTAGGATCTTTCCTCAAGTGAAGTAAAGATCACTCTTGCCCCACCTTCCAAGCGACATCTAACTCCATTGAAGTGGAGAGTCCAATAATGGCTTGGAAAAATAGATGTTGGGATATTTTTCGTACCTATTTATTTCGCTTCGGTTACTTCTACCATAAAAAATTCGTCTGATGGAAGAGAAGCAATTCCCAGGGTGCGTCCCATACCCATAGAATCAAATGGTAGGAGGATAGGTAAGTCTTTCTCTAACAACTCGACAATTTTTGTAGTAGTCCCTAGTGACACCATTTCTATAACATTGGTCTCATTTTTGAGTGTTGGAATGTCCTCGGCTAGATTTGTAATTTCCAATTCTATGGTGGGTATCAACTTCTCTTTTGGTTTTGAATTAATTGGTTTGATGAGTCTATTTTGTGGGAGTTTAAACTCGAGTGAACACCGGTCTTTTCTTCAAATCAGCTAGGTGTATATCAAAGGGTTTTGGGTCACCTTGTGCCACAAATATTTTCCCTAAGTGTAGAAATCTTATTTCTTGGAATAACGTGGAAGGGATTGCCTTTATGTGGTGTATCCATGGCTGACCAAGGATCATATTATAGTTGGTTTCTGATCTATAATATAAAACTCGGTGAGGACCGTCTTGGGTCCTAAAGTGACTGTAAAACTATGGTTCCAATTGAAGTGGCCTTGAGGCTATCATAACCTCTTAGCGTATTTCGTGTTGTGGAACAATTTTTCTCTCCATATCCTAAATTTTAAAGAAAAGTGAAGGGGACTATGTTAACTTTGCTGCCCCATTGTCAATCATTGTGCATTTAAAAAATTATTGTAAACCCATACTTGTAAATGTAAGGTTGGTCACCTATTTTTGCAATTTCAGTGTATGTTGGCTTTTTGCTTATATCAAATATAAACTTAATATCCCTATCCTGGGTGCCCGGAGGGTAGACGCCAAAGTCTACATGGTTTACTTGCATTTCTGGGAGGAGGGTGATGTTAATTAAATAACCGAGGCCTAACGCTTCTAAGGGGGCAGCCCCGTGGCGGGAGAATTTTTAACAATCGCAAAAAGGAAATGTGAGAGAAGGTTTTAGTTAAGTCGTTAATTAAATCATAGGTACTTATGGGTTTTACCAACGTTTGTTGAATGTTTTCTAGCTCTAATGGATAACTTAGAGTTGGTTGAGAAGAATAATCCTATGTTCTTGTTATGGTTTCTACGGGTAGTTCAAAGGTCTAACTCCACTAGGCCAACTATCTTAGTTTGGGGTCGAGTTCCTAGTTGGGTGCAACCGGTGAATTTAATGAAGTTGAAGCATCATGATCATTGTTTCCTATTATAACATCTTTGTTTGTTTCGTTAGGATCTAACCTATTATTATTAGAATGGTTTGCGATTGGATCATTAAAGATCTTGAGGGGTGCATTTTGAGGGGAAATTACCCTGTATAAGTGTTTCGCATAGGTATTACTAATTTTCTAAAACAAATCTATAAAGAGTTATTTTTTATCTTATGGAAAACACTACATGAATTTATTGTAGTCACGAAAAGTCCTAGTATTGTGGCCTTGAATCTTGTGGAAGCCACAAGATGTAAATTGGGATTATAATTTCGAGGTCATTGATTTAAAACCCGTTGGGCCCAAAATTCTCGATAAGATTGCTGGTTGCTAGAGTTAAAATTTTGAGGTTGTTGCCTTTGGTTTTGACTCGATATCTAGTTGGGTTTTGATTTGAACCTTTTGTTTGGATTTTTCATTATTGTTGTTGTTTTTGTGGTCACGATGGATGATTAAAATCCATTACGTTGATTCTTGGAGTAAAATTGTTATTTCATTGATTATTAGCAGTGGAAAAATGTTTACAACGCTTTCCTTTTAACTTGGTCAATTACTCCATCCGTTATCACTCGTGGTTCTTGTTAAGGATCTTAGGTCCTTGACTAGCGTTCCCGATATTAGGATAGGTCATGTGTTTTTATTGGGAGTGGTTAATTTCCCATTTGTTCCATATGTCTTATGACCACTATCTATCATTGCTTGGTCGATTCGGAGAGCACTCTCAAGTAATTCATCGTAAGTTCTTAGTGAGAAATTTTGGACTTCTTCCTTTATCTCTCTATTGATAGAATTAAGGAATAAATTACATGACTTAATTTGATCCATGTTTGGAGCACTTTTCTCGATGAGTATAGAACCGTACGCCATCTTTGGATAAAATGAGTAGCGGATTCATTATGTTCTTGTTTAATATGCAAGAACTCCTTGATTCCCATTCTTAACAATTTGTTCATATCAAAAGCTTTGATAAACTCAGACACAAGTTGTTTGAATGAGTGTATCGAGGCTTCAGGTATTCTATAATACCAATCAAGGGCAATACCTTCTAAGGTTTTAGGGAATATTTTAGCAACAACCCCGTCCCAAGGGAGTAATTCCCGTATGGTTGTGGCATAGGCCTTAATGTGTGCATTTGGATCCCCTTCCCCTTTATATTTGGGTAAATCAGGAAGAGGTCTTGGAAGCATAACACTTCATATGGTGAAGTCTAGGGTTCTTTTAAATATCCTGAGTAAGTCCCTACTGTGTACGCCTTGACCATTAATGGTGCTTGTTAAGGGGGTGGGGGTGGCAAGGGTTGTTGATATGACATAGCATATGTGTTTGTAGGGACATAAGGGAATCCCTATGGTTGAACGAACATCCCAGGAGAAGAGAACATGTCTCCTTATGGTGACTTTGAATAAATGTTTAAGTAAGGAGGAGCATTGTTCTGGTATGGGTTGTTTGGTGCCAAGCCGGGAGGTGTCATGTTTTCTACTAGAGCGGTGTTTGAAAATGCATTCCTAGTTGGCGTTTGTTGTGGGTAATTATAAGGATTTTGAGGAGGCATGCCTAACGTGCCTATTCCTGTAAGGAGGTCAACCTGACTAGGATGATGCAGAGGGTTGGGGATCCTGCTTGCCCAAAATATGAATTTTGGTTTGCTTGCGCAAGTTCCAGCCCTCTAACATTTTCAACTAAGGCTGAAATGACCTCTATTGGTGAAGACATAGTTCTTTGCCTTAATGGCGTTTTGTTGTATACCTTAAGGTTATAAAGGGGTGTGATACCCTACTATGAATTGATCACTATGTAGACACCAAATTTGTGTCTTATGACCCTTTCAGTGACCCGCATCTCATTTCGTATCCTAACCTCATCACCTAAACCTTACACAATTATTTATTAATTACCTCGTAATTGATAAATCCACATCACCTCACCTGCCACCTCATTTTGCCACCTCATCGTGACCTAGTCCTAACCCTAAACTAACCTAATTAAGACCTATAACTTGGTCTACACCTACACCCATGATTAAGGACCCCTTTCGCACCCAAAACCGACATTCTAGTCACTTGACCAAGCCTCGCAACTAATCCTCGAGAGAAAAGTAGGGAAGGTGGGCTATTTTACTAAAAATAGCCTACTTTTTCCTTACCGATGCGGTTCTACTCAACCGCCGCCGGTTACGTAACCGCCACCTCGGTTCCTCAGTAAAATGGGCTCCCCCGAACCAAAACAAGGGTCGAAGGATTTTTGAATCAACAGAGATCATCGGGAGCGATCAAGAGCATTCGGATCTTCACTTGGTCGAGCAGAGACGAGTGAAGAGACAAGGAGAGTCAGCAGAAAGGAGATCAAGCCCAAGATTGCAAACGGAATAGCCAAAAACCCGTGATACTCAAATGATCATCTGGAGGGAGATCTCTCATCTTCTCGTGTGTCAAGCCATCCTACTTGAGTTCTACCTTTGTCATCGAGTTCCCGACCTCGCATCTTCATCAATAACCAAAGAAGTTACACCTCGCATGTCCTCTTTAATAACATTTCTTAGACTTTTGAATCACAAATTCCCCATAAATCCATTCCTAGATCCACTACCCAACGTGTCATTGCATCTAACTATCATTCATTTACCTCTCACCATCTCATTACCTAATATCACTCATATACTAGCCTTACCAACAACATCATATACCCTACAACACAACCACCCCACAAAACAACCAACCTACAAATCCTAGACCATACCGATATTGGTTATCAAAGAACCCAGATTTGCTATCGGTTATTGTGACTCAAAACCGAAATCAGCCTTTCCCCTACCCGTCTCAATGAAGCAATTTAATACATATTTTACGCTCTTTTGTGTTAATTCATATTAGCAGGGAACCACCACCTTCGAAAGGAAGTTTTATATTTCCCGGCCCAAGGCAGCTTCCTCATTTATATTGTCTAATCAAAATCTTGTGGTCTTGTGTTCTTATTTCAGCAGTAGTCCTTCCAAGACAAAAAGGAGTTCTTCGCAATAACCCGATCTTTCTCTACGGTACGCGCACACCATCTCGACGTTCAAATGTATTCCTCCTAGCCCTAACCTTATCTCTGCTTTTAAAAGGAATGAAAGGATAGAAGCAACTCTATTCCCGTAAGCTTTCTAAACATTCCGAGCGAAACATTTTGGCACTTATGGGGGACCCATTTTGGGTTTCTTTCTTTCTTGCTTGCTTTCATATAGGGAGTATACTTGCTGTTTTATTCTTCTAAAGATATTCACAAGGCTTTTATTATTTTGGTAAAAGATTTTGTCTTGCTTTCCTAGTTTCGCATTAGTGAAAGTCATCTCTTTTGCTTCATCGAATATCATTTTCGATTTGGGTTTAAAACACGTGCATCAGCATTATGCTTGCTATTTTCAATTCTAGCGAACATAGATTAAGTAATGTGTCGTATTACACGTGGGGTGATATCCATGGTATTGACAAGAAATTTATCTTACTTTCACCGCACAATACATACCGAATCACTTCACAATTAACACAATAGCTCAAACATCCCCCTTTTCCGCGGTATTCTCTCCGCCCGATTGAGGTAACCTTATAAGCCAAAACAAACGTGACATTTCCCTAAGTCTTTTGTTTAGGATTCTCGACATCATTCTACGCCTAAAGGCATAAGCCCACGATAATTAAAATTAACCCTAGGGTTCGTCTCTGGATTTGCATGTGTGCATCTTGCTTTTTTAGTTCTGCTTTCTCTGCTTCTTGTGATCACCTCGAATATAGTGTATTAAACGTTGTTAAAAATCAAATTAGCAGCCTTTTATATCTTGTTGTCCTGCATTTCTTACACCGCATCGGTTAGCCGACCGACGCCGCTGTTCTCAGGACCGACATCGGTTATCGACCGACCGATATCGATATCGCTTTTTTTTCCAATTCCTCGACAAACCAAAGAACCTACCAATTTTACCACGATCCTGAGTTTGTTTCTGTTTCGACTGATTGAAACCCTACCGTGAACTCCCGTCCATGGTTGTTATCACTCAAAGCAAGCCTGCCATGGTTTCACATGCTTGCTCTATTTCTTTGCTCTCGAATCACCCTTTCACATTCTCGTGGGGAATCCTACTTGATACCAAATGAGGTTCCTAAAATTCCCGTGGAGATAAAGAATTTGCCAAGTTTCTGATGCTAATCCTAGTGCTGCACAATACTATTTGTCTCATACCCCGACCGTACGCCCGATGGTCAGCCTGTTGGTATGCCTATTAGTATAGCTGCTCATTTAGCTCCCACTCCGCCCGATAACACCGCCTTGCTTCCTGCATCTTTAGCCCCGTCTCCCAATCCGACGGCTTCGCAGGTTCATACGACTCGATTGGCTTTCCGTTGGTTAATCTTGACCCCACATATCATTACCGCTGCCGACTTCCCCTACCTCATCTCTCTTGCTGCATCGCCCGTTCATGACTTGCTCTCTCGCGCCTATCCACACTAGCTTTCCTTCTCAAGCTCCGCCTACCTTTTCATTCCCATACACATATCCAAAGTGACCTCAACATCTTATATGGGACATCCCTATTTGGTCGCCTCAACATATTCATCCTCCATACCTTATCAATACTTAACCCCACCATTGTCCAAATGGAGGCCCTTGGCCCAATTTGCCTCCGCTTTACCACAACCGCACCATCATCTCATCCAACCACGGATTTCATCAAACAAATGATGGACAAAATGCAAAATCTAGAGGCCTCTGCTTCGTGAAGTCGTAGCGCCTGACATACGAACAAGTTTGTCGGGATCCTATTCACCCTTCTCGTCCCCTTCATTCGTATCCTCCTCAATGGGAATTACCAAATTTACTCGCTTTTAATAGTAAAGAGGATCCTCAACAACACTTGCGATCATTTAGACATGCTTGTTTTTGATTTCTCATGATGATGCCTTATTACTCCGCACTTTTCCCATGTCCTTATCAGACCCGCCTTGAGTGGTACAAGAGCTGCTTTAACCCAAAGACTCAATCTTCTCTTTTAACTAACTAGCCCAATCTTTCTTGGATCATTTCTCCATTAACATTGCCAAGAAAGTATCTATCACTCGACCTTTATGCCATCCGACAATTCAAGACGAATCTATCGCAGATTTCGTTGACGATGGCGTGGCCTTATTAACCAACTTACATATGCCTTGCCTCAGCTCAACTTATCAAACTTTTTACGCGGCATGTGCTAAGCACATTTCTCCTACTCTTCAAATTCAAACTTTCCGCACATTTGACGAGGCCTTTACCATGGCTCTGGTTAGAAATTCGAGCCTTAGAAGAAGAGAAATTGTAGTCACAAGCAACAAAACCCCAATTTCCAAACTCCGACTCTACCAATAAACCAAACACCACCACTCCTCACACGTCCACTTCTTCTAAATCAAAAGGAGCTATTCACGCGGTGATGGTCAAATCTCAAGCACTATCTAATACTCCACCAAAAACCACCTATAAGTACAAAGCAGAGCCCATCAATTACACTCCCTTGGGAGAAACTTATGGTGTCATCTTGGAAAAACTACTCAAAGCCGGAGCTATCACCTTGCCTCCTGTTAAACCTCACTCCGGGTTTGACTCCACCCACACTATACCTTCCCGGTACAAAGAAAATGACTTCTGTAACTTTCACCGCGTAAAAGGACATAGTCATGAAAACTGCAAGATGTTGAAAAACATAGTGCAGGAAATGGTTGACGCAGGGGATATAACCCTCGATAATCCTAATGCCCCTGCCAACCGAAATTTGAAAATCTTCAACAAACCATTCCCAAATCACTGGCCCAACAAGAATGTAAAAGCGTGATATCTTAGCCGAGGAGAGTGTTCATGAGATCCATGCAGCTTCGACTCCCACCAAAAGCCTTTATCGAGAAAATTTTGAATCAAGCCTCTCCACTAACGCAGAGTCTCGAACCTCCTTCACCACCATCAAGCCAAAGAAAATCATTCCTTTACCCATAAAAGAGTTAACGCCTGACTTCGCTTCTCATCGATGAGTCTCGCTTACACCACATCCCTACAAGATCCGCGAACGGATGTTATCTAATTTATCTATTTCCCAAACATCCCTTCTACCACTCTTGCTGCACAAGAGGAAGGCTCGCCACTCCTTTTGACATCCTTAGACAAGAAATCTCTTGCACCAACATCACCAAATTCTTTAACGATAATGCACTTTCAAACATGCCCTCCCGCCTATTAGTCCTTCATCGCCTAAATCTTTTCAACAACCGGTCGACCTCTTAATATCTATTGATACAAGATTACCTCATCTACCCTCAGATATCACACCCATGGTGGACTGGAATCACAACCCACCTTTCTTCCGTATAAAAATTCCAATTCACACCCAAGACCTGTCATTCTCCGTAAGATAGACGAATCCTATGGGAACGCTTGAGTACCCCTATTCTACTCAAATGCAGATGACCGATCCGGACACCTCTACCATATACCCTAAGTGTTTACGAAACTCAAAATTCCTATGTCCTCATTCTCACCCCGTATCTATACCAAGTAGCCCATCCACCTCTATTAACCTAACCAAATCTTCCCTACACTTGGGACCTCACTAATGCCCAGCCTAACGCACCCGCCTAAGAGACTCGATTTATCCAAAATAAAGCCGCCCCGCCACCTAGGAGACAAACTCAATCCGTGCCTCTATCACAATCAAAACCATCATCGTCACACCTACCTTCCATATTGGGACCTCATCCTCCACCTTGCATCAATATATCATACCTCCCGCGTTTTCTTTAAAGCAACCTACGCCTTCTGCCCATACCGAAATCCAAGGGTATAAGCAACACCGTCACCCCACGTATCCTATCCACCTATCAACCCTAAACAAATTCCATCATCAAAAATTTGTTTTCGGTCACTCCTATTTCCCGTGGTTGTTTTCTCGATACCACATCATCCGTGGCCTCATCGTCCAACATAGCTTCTACGTTAAAGAAACCACGGTTAGGTAAAACCCATTATCAAAACTCCTTGGCAAAACAACCCCCTCTACAAACCAACCACACCACGTCATCACCAGAATCGACCTAGTCAATAGCCTCATTTTCCTCTGATTTTGACCCACTCAAAGGATCTTACGCCAAAATCCTTGCTATGTTGATGGAGAATGCGACCATTTCCCTACCCCCACTGCACCTTATGACCCATCTAAACCTCGGCCTATAGGTTATGATGAGTCTAAAATCTGCGCTTATCACCGCACACCCGGACATGATGTGGAGGGATGCAAAGCTTTAAAAACCATCCTTCGTCAGTCACCTCTCCCAGATAGAAAGGTTAAGAAAGACAACTTACGAAGGGAGAGACCTTTAGCTTCAATTCCCTCTACTATACCATCTGTCCCTACCTCACCAAGATCTATCATTATTACAACCCCACCTCTTGAAGACCATGATTTATCCCAACCATCTTCCTCATCTCAGGTCTACGAGATTAATATGATTAGTGTTGCTACTCGAGCGTAGAAAACAACGAGAAAGTGAAAGAAAGCACACAAGGCCCTCTCTTTCTCCATCCAAAGATCCCGATTGCACCACCACCCAAAGTGGTTATTCGTGGACCCGCTTACCCCATCTCTAATGGAGTTGCCCATCGATCCATGATCAAAAAGCTTCACCAATCGCCCGTAAAATGACACTATATGATCTCATTCGACTTCAATCTCATCGACAAGCTCTCGTTGAAATTCTTCAAGGGATCGAGGTCTTACCTAATGAAACCCCCGCCTTGCCTCCATTCTAACACCCAATCACGTTGCTTCTCTCACCAAACAACCCACCGCCCCCAACCACTTCGTCTCATGCAACAAGCAGCGGCAGCTAGTTTCTCAAGTTGAAATTGTTGACTTTGGTACAGTAAGATCCCGACCTACCCTTTTCATCTCAAACCTTACGTCCGGGACATTCGGGTACGCTGTGTTATGATTGATTGGGGCGCTAGCCTAAACATCATCTCTTCAAAAGCCTTCCAACAAATGAATATCCCTTCTAGCTACATGTGTGCTAATCCCATCATGTTGCATGTCATTCAATGACGCTATTACCTCTACCTTAGGCACCGTGATCCTCAACATTCGGGTAGGACCACGTACTTTACCCGAACTCTTCTATGTCCTTGAAGGAGAGTTCCAATACAATATGTTGTTAGGCTGCCCCTCGATCCGGCTATGGGATGCGTTCCCTCCACCTTACATAGATGCATAAAATTTGAGTACGAGGGAAGTCCTACACCGTAAAAGCTGATCCTCCCCCTTCAAGACTTGCAATATGTTGTACCGCCCTAATGATGTGCTTGTACCAATCAAGCCACCCATTCATTCAACCCAACCATCCTCTTCAAATGTACCTCAACCATCCACCTCAACCGCACCTACACCTTCAACCGATGAAACCACCGTCGCAAAACCACTTCCCTTCCCGCAACCAACATCCCAACCGTTGCACCCTTTAGTAGATGTTTTTCAATGCCTTACGCTGGGGAGTATCGCCTATATAACGTTAGTTCTTTCCATACCCCACAGAGTACGGACAAGTATATGCACATCCTACCTATGATCGTCGTGTGGGGAAGTAATCCCCTACTGGACCACCTCACCGCCGCACTAACCTAACATATGGGGGTGTCGACACATCTTCCATCGCCCCGAGCCTCCTCTTGGTGTGATTCCTTTCCAATCCGATTTTCGCACTGACAAACCGTCTGCTTCGCCCTCACCTTCTTGACTCACTGTGCTTAGAAAGGCTTTGGTTTAGGTCTTTATGAACAAGGCCGACATATGCTCATCCCCATCACTACACGCAAGCACAATGATCGTAGTGGTCTCGATTTCCGGGAACACTTACACCTAAGGAACCTCGTGTCAGTTGTCTTCTAGAAGACAACGACGTCACCCCTACCGAACCATCATCACCCATTTTTCCTTCGTCACCCAAATAATCGATGGACCCTGAATCTATCCCTCCTAACTTTTTTTTTTCATAAATGCTATCTTCATAGGTCCTCTCACTTATCAACGTGATAATGAGGACCCATCTTCTCTTCCCCTTCTATATCCAGACATGATTGAAGAGGACTCACCTTCAATTAATGTTGTTGAGTGCCAGGATGATGACTCCATCCTCACTTACCTTGGCACGGATGACTCTTATATTCAACGTGCCTTACCATCTGAAACTCAAACCATGCTGAACGAATCTACTATAGAAATCAACATCCACACGGAGGAGGATCCTCACATTGTGAAGATCGGACAATCCCTTAACGCATCAGAACAAGTCACCTTTACTACCTTTCTCCGTGCTCGCAACCAAGCCTTCACTTGGTCCTACGCTGACATGCCAGGAATTGATCCTGACATTGCTGTCCATAACATTACACTAAAACCCGATTCCAAGCCAATTAAACAGAAATTGAGAAAAATGCATCCACGCATTGCTCTCTTGGTCAAAGAGGAGATTCAACGACTCCTTTCTGCTTTCCTTCATTTTGCCTATTGACTATCCTCAATGGATTTCTAACATCGTGCACTGTCACTAAAGCGACGGGGGACTTCGGATATGCATGGATTTCTCGGGATCTTAACCTCACTTGCCCTAAGGATGACTTCCCTTACCTAGTATTGACCAACTTTTGATCTCACCGCAGGCCATGAGATGCTCTTCTCATGGATGGCTTCTCGATATAACCAAATTTTGGTTGCCCCGCCGATCAACATAAAATGCCTTCATAACTCCTTGGGAACCTTCATTACGTAATGCCATTTGGCCTTAAGAATGCTAGTGCAACCTATCGTGGCTATGACCTACATTTTTCATGACATTATGCACACTATCCTTGAAGATTACGCTCGACGATCTTCTTGGCAAATATAAACATCGTAGTGAACATCTCCATGTTTTAACCATTATCTTTGATCACCATTACAATATTCGTCCCATCTTCAACCAAAGAAATGTGTCTTTGTGTCCTTTCGGGAAAACTTCTTGGCTTTATTATCTCTTTGTGTGGCATTGAGGTTGACCCATCTAAAGTCAAACCTATTCTAGAAATGCCCCCACCTACCACTCTCAAACAATTGCGTAGTTTACAAGGTAAGCTCCAATCTATCCGACGTTTCATCTCCCAACTCTCGGATCGATGTCAACCTTTCCATCACCTTCTTAAAAGGACATTGATTTTCAATGGAGCAAAGAGTGCCACCAAGCCTTTGAAGCTCTCAAAGCTTATCTCTTGCATCCACCCGTGCTTATCCCACCTCGGGACGACCGCCCTTTCTACCTTTATCTTTCCACCACCGACCACGCCGTAGGGGCCATGCTTTGCACATCGTGACTCAGAATCGAGAACAAGCCGCTATTATATAAGTCGTACTTTGGTGGACTATGAGACTAGGTATACACATGTAGAAAAGTTATGCCTAGCCCTATCATTCGTGGCTACCAAACTCCGACACTACCTTCTGAATCACAAAACTTTCATCATCACCAACACGGACCCCATCCATTACATGTATGCCAAACCTCATCTAAACCAACGCATCGCCAGATGGCTCATGCTCCTCGCCGACCTTGACCTTGAGTTTGTCCACCAGAAATCAATCAAAGGACAAACCATCGCAGATCAACTTGCGGAAGCCCCTTTACCAGGGAACAATTTACCAATTTTACATTCCCCTGACGAACTCATCGCCACTCTTTCACTCAGGGAGGAGTCGTATCCAATGACCCTCTTCTTCGATGGATCCAAATGCCAACGCGGTGGAGGAGCCGGCGTTGTTCTCATTCCTCTCGATGCTGAGCCTATGCCTCTCTCATTCCGACTCGATTTCCCTTGCACTAATAATACAGTGGAATACGAGGCCCTTGTCTGGTCTCCAGTTGCGCATACACTTAGGTATCAAATCTATCAATATTTTTGGTGATTCTCAATCGGTAGTCAATCAAGAAGTTATGGGCATCTACCAATGCAAAATGAGGAACTTCAAAAGTACAAACACTACGTGGATTCACTTCTAGCCTTATTTACTCACTATTCTATCGAAACCATTCCCGCTCCACTAACAAATTTGCGGATACTATGGCTTGCTTAGCCTCGCAAATTCCATCTTCATCAACCGACTCGATATTTTCGTCCTGGTCCAACAACTCTTTTCCCCATCTTATTCAAATTCCGGTTGTTTGTCACGATAAATACGGTGTTCTTAACTCGCAGGATACTTGGTATCACCAATTCCACGACTACCTTACAACCTCTCGTTCTCCCATCCGACCTTACTAAAAGTACGGAAAATGCGTGTTTCTCGTTATGTTGTTATGGGGGACTCCTTTATAAATGTGGCTTTGATGGCATCCTCCTTCGATGTCTCACCGTGCGGAGGTCACCCATACCATCCAACAAGTACATGACGGTATTTGTGGCGGGCATTTTAGCGGCCTTGCCGTGGCCAAACGAATCCTTCACCTTGGTTATTATTGGCCTACTCTCAATAACGATTGCTACGAATATGTTAAGCGTTGTGTTATGTGTCAACAACATGCCAACCTTCAACATACTCCTAGCCACCCCTACAGTCACCCGAGATCTTTGGCCTTTCTCACAATGGGGTTTAGACCTTATTGGTGAGATTCACCCGTCCTCTTCGCAACGTCACCGATGGATTATCACAGCAACCGAATATTACACAAAATGGGTGGAGGCTATTCCACTCATTTCAATCAAAAAAGAAAAATTGTAGAGTTCATTAACCACCACATTATCTCGTTTTGGTGTTCCTCATCGCCCGATAACGAGATAATGGAAAATCTTTCAAAAATAAGTTATCAGTAAGACCTTTGTGACAACTTTGGTATCAAACTTAGCTTCTCATCACCCTACTATCCACAAGCAAATGGACAAGCCGAATCCTCTAATAAAACCCTAACCAAAATCCTCATGAAAGTTGTCAATGAGTCCTAGGAAGAAATTGCACGATCACATTCCCTTTGCCCTTTGGGCTTATCGTACTTAACATTCGTACTCCACTAGTGCTACACCTTTTTCTTTGGTATATGGTACCGAAGCCATCTTGCCTCTCAAAATACAAATACCTCTCCTCGGGATATCTCTTCAGGATATTCTCACCAATGATGATTTCCGCCAAGAGCGGTTAGCTAGCCCAACTGGAGCTTCTTGTGAAACATCGTCTTACGCTCTCGATCACCTTCAAATCTATCAAAAAGCGTATCAAGCGTGCTTATGATAAGCGACTTCAGAGCGTACCTTTAAGGTTGGTGATCTTGTCCTCAAAGAGAATCAACATGTAACCAAACTAGAAAAGAGCAAACGTGGAAAATTTACTCCCAATTGGATTGGGCCTTACATAATCACTCACACGTATGGATCGTGCACTTATCGCTTAGCTTCACTTAATGGTAAACTCCGAGCTCAACCCCCTTAATGCCTTGCATCTTCGACCATTCTACTATTGAATTTAGTGTTACATCACTTCCTATCTACCTACTGCTCGTCCCTTGAGCTCATTTACCGCTACATACACTTTGTTTCCTACATCTCCAAATAAAATCAAGCTCACTTCTCACCTCCCTTAACGATGCCTTCCCCTTTTAGTCTAGTCCATGACTTCAAAGTATTAAAATAACACCTTCTTATGGGATTTTCTAGAGTCAAACTTCCTACCAAACTAGATGCTTCACGCCAAAAGAACATCTAGCTATCTAAATTATATATAGACTGCTCCCTCGAAGGACAGCTATATGCCAAACTATTGCTCTTTATCATATATAGACTCCCCAGAAGGATAGCTATGCACTAAAATCACAAATTACTTATAAATAGACTACTCCCTCAAAGGATAGCTATGCATAGTCAGCCTTTTCTCGAAGCTTCTCGCATTGATCGGCTTTGTGAAGACCTCAAGAATAATACAATCAATATCCTCAGTAGACTTCCCGCATCGATCGATCTATAATTCAATAAAATAAAAGCCTCATCCAAAAGAACTTTTGAGTCATGGAATTGTCTATTTAGGGTAGGTTCTCTTTCGTCGAACACTCACTTTGTAATAAGTTCTCCATACCTCAGCTATATCATCCACCTCACCTCACCATTTGTTTCAACTCAAGGGACGTGGACGTACACCCGATATATTGTGATTATACAACTCTTTTCACCTATCAACTTCTCGTCTTTCGTGCAAGGTACCTGGGGTTCAAGCTCATTCTACGTTCTTATGTGGTTTGTTTAGTTCTTTTCACCTACGGAGCATTCTTTCCTCTTTGCCTCGCATCTAGGATTGTGTGTTGATCTTAATCTGGACATGGTTCCCTACTACTTGGGTAGGCTAACTTTCGCTTCCCTTATACCTTTACAACATCACCCATTCATTACCAACACCATCAACCTTACCTTACCAATATTAATATCAACATTTTTACCAACCAACAAATTACCTAACCATACCTAAATTCACCTCTCCTGGTCCTAAGGAGAACTACATCGATCTCGAGGCCCCTCCTTGCTTTGTGCATGGTAATGGGCTATGTAGGCGAGCACTTTGAGACATGGGGTCTCCCAAGGTTAGCTCGACCATCCCCTACCATAACCTATCATGTGTGGTAAATATAAATATTTTTGTGTATTTCTATTTAATCACATTCCTCTTTATCCTTTTTCAAAACACCAACAATCAAACGAAAACATTCTTATTATTATCATAACTCGAATCAACATACATATTCGGGTTTTATTGAGATGTTAAACAAATACATCTTCTCTCTCATCGACACGCAGTCGGCATCCTTATTTATTCTTATACCTTGCTAACATTTATTCGGACCCTCATGCCTCATCCCGCACTTTTGGTGATGACCGTGATCGTCCGACGCCTCTCACCGCCTCTCTGTCCTCAACGGTACCACAACTATTGTACCGCACACTTTGATCTGACCGAATCTCTCCTGTAACATATGAATACGCTCCCTCGCATGGAGGAATTCAGCCTCTAGTCTCTCCGCCCGTGACTCCGCAACCGCTAACAATCCTCTTGCCTCATTCACCTGCGTTTGGAGCTGCTGAACTAAACTCTGCAGACGATCTCTCTCTGCTGTAATCATAGCTATGCATGCCAGACGATCACGTACACCTCGCAGTTCTGCTGCCCACCATAATCTATAGGCCTCTGTCGTTCCTGCATCCATTACCCTGCGATCGGCTGCTACCTCTTCAGGACCTTCTGGAGGTGTTGGTCGGGAGGTGAGAATGCTGCCTCGCATCGATCCTCATATATGGTCTATAAGCCAGGGGTATATCCCTGCACAATCCAAATTGTCGCCGCACGCGATCTATAGGAATCCTCTCATACTCATCTCTCGGCACTCCGTGCCCTGCGATCCACCTCAATCGCTCTACACCCCTCAACTCCTCAGCTATATTCTCTGTTACCATATAGTTCCCGTAAGGCCTCCAACAGATATCCACAATCGTCACCCTCTCCCATACCTGCCTGTAATACTCAATGTCACCCATCACGCCACTGGGATCTTGCCTCTTGTTATCTGGACCCATTGTCCGAACCCCAACCTCGTACTCGGTCTCTCTCGACATTTGGAGGGTCGGCCTATTGGTCGCACACAAACAATGTGCTCATAGGCCCAACAAAGATGTAATAAGTATGAACAATCCAAGTGTTGTCCTGTGTGATTTTGCCTACTGAAGCCCATAAACCCCAAAGTATAGTTCCGCCAAATATGCAGGTGCCAATGCAAAAGTCACGTTCCTTTCTATCATCTCCCAAATAACACACATCAATGCCTTTGGAAATCTTCCCCATCCGCCCTCGGTAATGCATAATACCCTACCGCTATCATTAATATCACCGCTAACCTTGTCTCCTCGGGTGTGTCTTTGCATGATTATGCCATACGTAAATGTCAAACCTCGCACTGTGTCAAATCACGTGCGTATGGACCAAATATCGCATTATCATGCCCCGCCTTACGCACTAGGCATTGCACGATATCTGGTGTTCCTATAATTGGGAGTCTCAAAATCTGGAACACATCTTCCAATGTTACTTGTCATCTCCCCTATGGCGGATAGAACGTATTCTTCTCTGGATTCCATCTTTCAATCAACGCCTGAACATAGCATGGTTACGTGCGATTCGTGAATAATAAGCGGATTCCACTTAACCCCAAACAATTTATCAATGTCCATTTCACGGTGTTACATCCGCTCGGATTCGTGACAACAAGCCCGCAGACACTATCATTCATCCTCAACCCCGCCTCCGCCTCATACATCAAAACAACAAACAACCATTCAATCCATCAAATCCCTAAGGGTTTTTCTCACATTCTGGAAATTCCTCCATGGCAAGAACTTATCGATTATAAATAACCAGATTAGATTCAAGAATGGTGATACCGTTCCCTAACGGTATCGGTCACTGTCAATTACATACACCTTGCCTAAACAACCACCTACGACAATAAATTGCTCGTTTATCCCTCTCTGTATACACAGACATACCCGAAACCCTTGATTACCTACCACGTAACACTCACCTCATTTATAACCCTTGTTATCATGTTTTCTTTCTCATATCTACCCACCTACTCTCCCCATCTTATTCACAAAACATGCGCAATCAAATCACAACCAAAACGTTTACCTCTTGAGTTGCAGCAGCTGAGAGTGGCACTTGTCTTCCCTCTCGTCCCCGCTTTGCCCGGATGCTTCTCCTCATTCATGCATGATCACCACCCTTTTCAAATTCACCTTTCTCGCCTTCAATCTCGGATCACATTCACTTTCCCTCGTCTCTTTCTCCTTATCACTCAAATCTCTCATGCAATTACCCGTCTCCAGTCGTCAAGCGTCGCGTTCGCGTATTTAACTTCTTGCATGGCTATCAAAAATTAGAACTTAGTTGCCACCCTAGCTTTTCTATTTTTAGAAAAGCTCATACCTAAATAACCGGTATCGGTTACATAACCGATATTGGTCTACTAACTACCGCCATCGGTTACCTAACCGATATCGGTTACACACTTGCCTTTTTGAAACATAGTTCTTTTCTTCATTTTATACCTAATTTTTTTATCACGCCTACCTCTTTTCTGCATAACAACACCATTATCCATATTTGTCCATCCAATCCACATATCATTACAATTTCATTAACATTATCTATTTCTATTACAAAAACAAACAAGTCATCAACTACGGATTAAAAAAAAAAAAAAAAAGAAATAGCCATCGTGATACATACATTCAATTTCGATCCAACTCATCGATACATATATAATGTCACCAAAACCAGCAACAACACATGCAACATTTCATAATATAACATGACCGCATCCATTAACAACAAACATCAACATCATCAATATATCAACATGTCGATTAAACTTATCATACATCAAATATCACAACCATCGACAAAATACTTAAAAACATTTTGAACACGGCATGTGAGTCAAATCCTCATATCTATATATCACATATCTGGCGTTTCCATATCTGATATACCCTGTCGGGACCTCTGTGATCTCATAATACAACAAAGGCGGCACGCAGAGGTTGCAGTCAATGTCAATAATCTCGACTCGGCTCGCGGGCCGGTCCCTCATATCAAAAATATACTCGGCTGCAGGTAGGTCCCTCATATCAAAAATATACTCGGCTGCAGAGGCAGGTATCAACTTCTCTGACCCGTGCACTTTCGGCTCATGCAGTTTAAGTATCTGATAAATGAATGAATAAATGAATAAATGTAGGCACGCAGGCCTCTATCAACACAACCGGTGCGCGAGACCAGGTGCCCATGTCCATATCTGAAAACACTTTGCAGGGATCCCTCGGCTCTCCCCACCGCCCTTAGCACCTCTCCTGCTGGTCCTCTGTGGTGCCTCTCGTCTCTCACTGCTTACAGAGACCACGCCCGGTGTGCACTTTGCACCTCCTGCGATCTCTACCGACTATGGGAGGTCTTTGCTCTATAAGTTGCATATGGCTGATACTCGGCTCAAGTGCCATCAAGAACATCTTAATAGTCAGGGCCTCCGATCTCACCTCCATATATCTATCCCGTGCCACGCCAGTAGGTCTTTGGGCTGATCCTCGGACTCCTCTTACTAAGTGCCCCCTGTGCTACTGCGATGGTGCATTGGTGGTGCCTGTGGCCGTGGTGGTATCTGTGCACATTGTGCACAGAATTTGTGGGTGGCTGTCACAACCCATTTCTTGGTGGTGGTGCCTATGCAATACCCCGAGCACAAGCTAGTTGCCTGTAAAACACCTATACGTGCACAATGCCAATTTCCTCTGTAATAGCTGCTTTGATCCACGAGTTGATCTCACTCTGCCATCACTGCTGCCAAGTCAGGCAATGCAGTTTCATCTTCACCCTCGGCTTCTCTCGACCAGCCCACCAAACCATATATGCTCCCGTACAGCCCGCATCATCTACAGTATCATCTGCCGGCCTCTCAGCAACCCAATCTGGATCCACGGGCTGTGGTGCAGGCAGTGGGGCCTCTACATCATCCCTCCCAGTCGAGGGGAAGCGAGGGGGCTCATCTGTCGTAGCCCCATCTGCCTGCGTACCCTCTCTAGGGGTATCCTCTCGTACTCTCCTGGCCTCCGTCCTGCTATCCAGAAAGTGTACTTTGGATCAAGTGTAACTATACTCGGGCTCCTGCAATGTGGTGATGACCTCGTAAGGTCTCCATACGATGTCTACCAGTGTCAGGGCCCTCTCAATAAATGCTGTAATAGGTGACGTCCCGCCTATGGCACTTTGCTCGTGGCTGTCCCCACGACCCCCGACCACCTCGAAAGCCGTATCTATATATGACTGTGGCCCTAGCTTTCTGGGTAACCCTCTTTAGTCAGTGCATGTATGATGTGCTCATATGCCCAACAAGTGAAGTAAAAATGTCGAACAAATCCGAATCACCTCATCCGTGATAGCCCCACAAAATCTCCATGTATAATGCGCACCGAGATATCTGGTGCCCAAGCATAACAGTGTGCTCCCCACCATCTCATGAAGCACCCCCATCGATGCACGTGGAAAGCGGCCTCCTCGAGTCCGGGAGGGTGAAGCGGAGTGATCCCGATCATCATCAACACGGCAAGCCATGTCTCATGTCGGTGTGAATGGTACATATCACCATACCGATGCTTGCGTGTGATATGTCACTAAGCATTGCATCCCCAAAACCTTTGTAGGATGCTGTCCATGGTGTCTCTGCATCCACTTTTGAAAAATGGCCTCTCCATCGATAGGTAATCGAAGGATGCGATATACATCCTCGATGTGATGGTCATCTCTCCGGTTGGGAGATGAAACACATTGGTCGCGGATCCATCTCTCGATGAGGCAACCATCAAACTATGATCTCTGTCGATAGCTTTGTATCATTTGGACTCCGCCGAGTCCCACCTCACGCATGATCACCCGGTGTGCTGCGGATACGTGTGGTCACATCCGCACGATAGTGGGGGCATCTGTCCCACATTGTTAGGCTGCTGATGTGCCTCGAAAACCAACCCACAACATTAGCTCTACTCTTTACAACAACAACACCCAACCCTCTACACCCCTTTTCTTCTCCACCTAGCCACACCATGACTCTAACACACCCCTCTGCCCACCTATTCTCTCGCTATTCACCTCCCTCTTCTACCCAAAACAACCCACCCTAAAACACCCCATCCCAACCCAAACAACACCTAAATCACCACCACAAACTCAACACAACCACATAACTTAATCAAAAAAAAAAAAAAAAAAAAAACAAACAAACGAAAAACAAACCGCGGCCGATAGATGCCACGAATATTGCGTTTGTCAAACACAAAGCACCCGTCCCAAAATTTTGCGGCCGATGCTGGTGGCTAATGGCGGCGACATCGATCGTTGTAATTACCGGAGCCGAGCCCTCGCGCGGCCTCCAACATACTCTTTTACATTTTTACCCACATACCCACCCAAATACCTAAAAACCTACCCACCCTACCGCCTTGGCCTATTTAACCTATCTACCCTCTCCCTTTTTCAAATCACTTCCATTTATTAATTATTTTATCAAAAATACATTCTACCCAAAACCCCAAATTTAGCATAATGCCATAAAAGGAACCTGATATGGGGTTTCGAACCCTACTGGTACGACGACACGTCGTCGTGGTGGGATGGGTGGTGGTGGTCCAATCGGTCCAGCTCCTCCTACTCCTCTCTGGCTGTGCCATGGCTCCAAATGTCCTCTGCTGGGTCCTCTGCAATCACCTACTTTGCCTCCTCCTCACTCGGGCCCGCTAATCAACTCACTTCTCCACTCAGTAGTGCCACTTTCAATAAATACACGATGTCAATATTCCACCTCGAATGACTTAATTTGATTTCCAAATTCACAAAGTGACATAATGACCGTATTTTTTTCTTTTTATAGGTTTTTAACATTGAACCGAATCTGGTCGAAATCATGCCTAAGGCACCGAAGCGTCGGTTATCTAGCAGTGCCGGTCATGTATAACCCGATCGGTTTTGTCCTTTTTACCCAACTTTTTGCCCTTATTCACTACCTTCCCTTTCCCACCACATTTCCTCTTTACCATATCGCTTTATATGCTCCATTGCTCTTTAGCCATTTTTGACTTCACCGGCCCAGCCCAGGCGCATGACCAACCATCTGGCTGGGCCAGGCCTCGCCCCCGACCATTTGGCCCGACCGAGGCCTCGCCACCCTAACCATTTGGCCCGACCCGAGGCCTCGCCTACCCATTTGGCCCGACCGAGGCCTCGCGCCTAACCATTTGGCTTTGACCCAGGCCTGCGCCTACCCATTTGGCCCAGGCCAAGGCCTCACCCTACCCATTTGGCCCGAGCCAGGCCTCGCCCTACCCATCCAGGCCCGACCGAGGCCTCACTCTGCCCTTGAGGCTGACCAGAGGCCATGACCAACAACTTGGCCCGACCAGGCCGTACCACCGATACCTCACCCAACATCAACAACATACACTTTTGTCCACCCATCATGTAGCTTTTTGTTCCATCGAGCTCACTGTTCGTGTTTTTAGCATGATTAGGGTCCTTGACTTGATCTGTCGACCAACTTTTCTTAGACCTGAAGCGTGGCGTTTATCTCGACCAAACCCGACCATTTGTCTGCTGAACATGCCTAAACGTTCTCGTGCCTTACATTATATACCATGGAGCTACTTTCTATGCCTTGGATACCCAGGATTATATCACCCTTGTTTGGATAAACTATCGACCTTTGCATTTTTATGCATTGCTTAGGTTTGCTCGTCGAATCATGTACCCTAATCGCCTTTATTACATTTGACATCGTCTGCTTCCTTGGACCTACCCCACCATCTTACCATCCTCTCTACACCATTCACCCTTTATCGACCCTATCCACAGATTTCCCGTTCTCTCAATGCTGATAGATTTGAGGAGTTACCTATATCCTTGAGAGAAACCACTTCATATTATTATCATATGTGACTTTCTACAAACAAGCTACCACAAATAAGGGGCTAATGTAGACACAAAATTTGTGTCTTACGACCCCCTTTGTGACCGTATCTCATTTCGTATCCTAACCTCATCACCTAACCTTACACAATTATTTATTAATTACCTCGTAATTGCTAAATCCACATCACCTCACTGCCACCTCATTTTGCCACCTCATCGCGTGACCTAGTCCCTAACCTAAACTAACCTAATTAAGACCTATAACAGGTCTACACCTACACCCATGATTAAGGACCCCTTTCTACTTTCCCAAAACTGACATTCTAGTCACTTGACCAAGCCCATAACTAATCCCTCAAGAGAAAAGTAAGGAAGGTGGGCTATTTTACTAAAAATAGCCTACTTTTTCCTTCTCCGATCTTTAGTTCTACTTTCGACCATTATCGAGTTCGTAACCGCCATTGGTTCCTTGTAAAATGGGCTCCCTAACTAGAAACAAGGGTTGAAGGATTTTGAATCAACAGAGATCATTGGGAGTGATCGAAAGCATTCGGATCTTCACTTGATCGTCGAGAGGCGAGTGAAGAGACGAAGAGGATTGGGCAAAGGAGATCAAGCCCAAGATTGCAACGTGGCGAGAATCTGTGATACTCGGTTGATCATCGGGAGGGAGATCTCTCATCTTACGTGTGTCGAAGCCATCCTACTTGATTACTACCTTTGTCATCGAGTTCTGGACAGACTGCGTCTTAAGTCGATAACTAGATAAGTTACACCTTGCATGTCCTCTTTAATAATGTTTCTTAGACTTTTTGAATCAGTCCCCATAAATCCATTCCTAGATCCACTACCCAGCGTGTCATTGCATCTAACTATCATTCATTTACCTCTCACCATCTCATTACCTAATATCACTCATATCTGGCCTTACAAACAGCCCACTTTGTTGCCTCTGACAAAACCACCCCACAAAGCAGCCAACCTCACGAATCCTACAGAGCATACGGATATCGGTTATCGGCCGGTATCGGTTATTGTGACTTCAAGCCAAGAAATCAACCCTTCCCTACCAGTCTCAACGAAAACAATTTAATTGATATTTCTACAGGTCTTTTGTGTTAATTCATATTAGTAGAGATGCTGACCATATGAGAAAGGAAGTTTTATATTTCTGGGCCCAGTGAGTTCCTCATTTATTATCTAATCAAAATCTTGTAGGCCTTGTGTTCTTATTTACGGGTAGTCCTTCGAGACAAAAGAAAGGATTTCTTCGCGAGTCAACTTGATCTTTCTCTACGGTACCGCACACCATCTCGGCGTTTAACAGGTATTCCTCCACAGCCCTAACCTTATCTGTTTCTAAAAGGAATGAAAGGATAGAAACGACTCTATTCAGAAGCGAAACATTAGGCGAAACACACTTACCGCTGCCCGAGCTTCACGCAGAAGGTATTTCCAATAGGTGGAGGAATGGGGGTGTTTTCCTAGAATAGGAGTATTAAATTATATTTGTAAGCTCCTATATGGTGGATACGTGTTTTGGAAACATTTTTCACTTCTGGCATAACGTGCTTTAAGTATTCCTCATCGAAAATGGGAGTGGATCATTGTCTCTTTGCGGAGCGTAGTGCGAGGCAGAGACCCGAGGAGATGAAGTGGACTCTCTAGTAAACATCATATTGTTAGAGGCACAGATGGCTCACGGATGTTGTGTTTGTGCAAGCTAATAAAACTCCTCAATTCGAGAACAAAGAACTGAAGCCAGGTTCTATGAGGGGAGTTTGAGATGACAGTAATTACTTGAATAGTTATAAGCCCATGTAGAAAGTGAGGCTGATGGTTGTCTATTTGTTTGACTATAACTTATTTCAAGACCTGAAAGAGGTCTACCATATGCATCATAGCCCGACATATTTGGGGGTATATGAATACCCACAAATAATGGGAAAGAAGCGAAAGGGGAAGAAAGAAATGAAAAATAAAAGAGGAAGAAGCTGTTTGTTTCACATTGGGTTCACCAATTTTGTCTGATGGAAAAGTGACATGCAAAGCATGGGAATCTACAAGTACCTCTTCCTCATGCCTGACCTCTAGAGGTCATGCCAAGATGGCCGGTGAATGTTGAATATGAATGGATACAAACAAGATAATTAGGTAATCACTTATATCCTCAAATACTGCAATAACGGAATCTGCGAATCTAAAGCGAAGAAGGCCCTCTATGCACTTTGAATTGGTGTAATGGATTGTTTGGATATAATAGCTATTTGGAGGCTCAATCGATGTCGAGCTTTGTCGAGATCCTTTTCTTGGTTGTTGGATACGTGGGAAGTGACCTATGGGAGCTTAGTATATATCTCAAAGACGAGGTCATGAAAATGGTGATAGGAGGTGTAGTGGTTTGTAGTGGTATGGGTGATTTTACTGGTCTAGCCGAGAAAATATTAGATTGATTAGCTTACTATATTTAATACTGAGGAAAGTGCACAATGATATCTAGCGGGAGTTGGTGAGGATCTAAATACCAACGTTCATAAACCGGTATCCAAGATACTTAACTAATTCTGGCTTGGTTGGGTTGCGGGACTTGTGGATCACGCGGCCAGTGAATTTGTGGTTGTTGTGGACTGTTATGGTCATGTGAAGAATCGATCCCTTCTTTTGACTATCTAGTAATCACATGCCTTTTTAGCCTCTATGTTTAGAGCTAGAAGTTGTATAATTTTCTCAAATACCTTACGGGGGTTCTGCTGACTTGAATACGTAAGCTAGTATCTATGTCGGCCAGGAGGTATCTGTCGGGTTATGGAGCGAAAGGATTCTGACGGAAATACTTGTTCTCTTTCGAATCCTTATACATTCATTCAGATATTTTTATCAAAGGTAGTCTATAGTTAGGGTGATTTGACCAAAATGTGTATACCTTGTCGTCTTCGATATTTAACCCTCTCGATTGTTCGTTTAATTACTTGTAGGTTTTCATTGCTCGAAAGACACGTATCCCATACAGGTCTTGATACATATCAGCTAATGTTGTGGGTAGATTTGGTTGAGGCCTTTATTGATTGAATATATATTCTCTAGGCTCTATAGGTCCTGTGATTTTCATACAAAGTGATTCGACTTTTTAACTAAATTTAATAAGCGATTCTGAAAAGATCTATTTGTACTATGCGAGCATTCTTCTATTTTTGTATTTTCATGATGTATTTCAATTAGAAATTAAGAGCAACTATTCTAGTATATTTTAGAATTGAACAAGCTAATCTAGTAATAAATTTAAAACAAACAAAGTAACTAGTGTGAGCTTTATTCCACAACTAAGTGCGATTGTGATTTTATACTAAATATCTAAGCAACTAATTATTTTAAATTTAAAGACTCTCGATCCTACCTCAAAAAAGTGAGGAATGAATCACAATTTCTCGGAAACTATCAATCCCCACGGACTTCCACGATGATGATGCTCGAAAGGAGCGAACTTTTAAGCTTTGAAATATAATAATTCACTACTCTATTTGATACCTTTTAAGCTAGAACTTTGATAGATCAAACACTGGATTTTTTTCTGAACGGTGGTAAATCATGTTGTGTGTGATTTCATCCCCTCGGTGTGATCTCCCTCATTCCTTCAGTATGTTCTCATGAATCCGAGAAAAGCATGTATATGATAGTATGTCGTGCAAAAGATGGTAGTCGAACAATGGAAACTTTGGATATAGACCACAATCTCTGATGCGGTAGGAGAGGATAGTGTAAGTGAGCAGGAGGCTTTACTTATATAATTCCTGGTGGGATTTATTACGGGGAATAGCACTTGAATGTGTTGAGAATTTTAGAATCTATCCTTGTGATAAGAACAAAACCCTGCTGACTTTAATGGATTCTAATCTAGAAATGAAACTATTCTATGCTTAAGGTGTGCCTGTGAGACAGTAATGGAATAGAGATGAAACAAGAAGATTGAGATGACTTCCTAAGCAATGAAGAAAGGCTAATAGTTGATCTGTGCAAGCGTTAAAGCTAGTGGAACTCTAAGCAAGAAATTGAAAAGAATGAATAATAGAATTGAGAAGGTGAGGGGCCATTTGTTTGAAAACAAAGGCATTTGGCTATTTATCATGATAAATTCATTTGCTAAAGGTAACTCCCAGTTAGAAATATTTTACGCTTTAACGAAGGAAAAACACTATTCACATAGCAGCGAAACATAAATCTCAAGCAAAACTAAGTAGATGAAGAATGCTTGTAGAAAAATTAAATATTTACATTTGACATGTGATCGTCGGAAGAATCTAGAAAATGCATACAGGGACCCCATTGCATTATGCGGAGTGGTGAGTTACACGGCCACCGCCCCTGTCCACAGTGTGGCGATCGTGAAACTAGCAGCCCGGAGTAGGTCAAATCGATGAAGGCCAAAATGAAATGAAAGAAAGGGAGAGCGAGAGGGTAAACAAAAGAATCACGAGAGAAATTTAGCGTGAGAGCATATGAGGATGCAAATATATACTTGGCCAGATTTTTTTGGATTCTAAACGCTGCGGGGAGACTGTATCATCATTTGGGGTATGTGTAACATCATTCCGTGTAGTGTAGTACCCTCTGGTGCCAAGGTGTACATCTGATACCTATTTAGATTATCCTACATGAGTAAGTCCCATAATGTATTAAAACTTAGGTTGAATAAGGGAGAGTGAGGCATTTCCATGATTTGCGTCATTTCACGGGTCTCTTTCTTTTCCGTGGTCATCATAAGATGAGGTTGGGTTCTTAACCATCATGTACATCCCACACATTAAGTACTAGGGAAAATGTACTTGCATCTTAGTGCGTTACTTGACCTTCTCATTTCGAGGAGCTTGATGAGACCAATTGAGCCTAGAAATTGCCTTTTTGTAACTAAATAATGAGACTTAGATCATTAAGTAGATGCGATTTGGTATGACCATGTCGAGTAGGCTCATTTGAGTTCTCTTAAATAGGAATGTCATATCTTGTAGTTATTAAAGGTTATTCGAATAAATTCTGACCTCATCATTTTCGGAGTTTGATTGAAACTCTATACTATGGAATTCAAATCAAAAAATCTAAGAAAGGTTTCATAGCCATTCCCATGGCATGTTTAGAGACATTCACGTCACTGATCATTACTGACTTTCCAGTTCTGAATTTAATTCAGACATTAGAGCATTAAATCCCTTAACCCGTATTTTACTAATTAACACTAACAAATGCATCATGTCGAGAGTAGTACTTATATCATCGTTTATTCATTTTTTCTTAAATCAAATTAATAAGTACAATAATATACTGGCCGATATGATTAATTCCGAGCATTTGCAGCGATCCGTAATTTTATTACATACTTTATTATTTTAAAATCACATGACCATGTAATTAAGCTACTATTAATAATATTTATAATGAAGAATATGTATTCTGAAGAATAATCACTTTATTAATAATAGGAAAAATTCCTTTTTGACATTATTATACGAGAAAATTATAACATTACAATAGCAGTAAATATAATGCCCGATTAATTACATTTTCTCGAATTCAGATACAACATCATAAACAAATAATGTCAATCATGTCAAAAAGCTTGATTATCGGTATAACGTGTACATCTTGTCTAAACATCATGCCTTTTCTAAAATATAATTCTTTTTCCATCTTTTCTGCTGAGAAAAGCTTTATATACTTCCTTCGAGAATACATAGAAGTGAGAAAGGTGTATAGAATCATGTCTTTCTTTATAAGCTCTGACCTCTGATGTTAATAACTTTGCATGAAAATATTCCATTATACGTAGATGAGTTCTACCCAATGGCATAATCGGAGATCTTCCTATACCCCTAATAGTTTTATGCCAGCTTTTTATTTACATAAATAAAATGTCATTCGCCAATTCAATTCACATCAAAAAGGGCTATTAGGATCAAGGCATTTCGTAAGTTGATCCAAAAGAGCACTTTGCGTTACACTTCATGATTACTTCCGGCCAATGATTATTACTTACCCGATAGACATAATACATAATAATTTATCCATGATATTTCATTGTATGTGCATCGTTAGTAGCTATATCACTATCTGTATAACTCCACATTTCTAACTTCTCACGATCTAAGAACAATAAATGAAGTTGAGTACTTTATTTAATCCATGATATCTCTTATATCCGCATTAAGAGAATTATGTAAAGACTTTTCCGCCATATGCTTAATCCATTCGATGTGGTCTTACTTGATTAAATCGATGTGAGACATGTTGCCAGTACCTCATCTTTGTAAAGTGTCGAAGTAATAACTAAACCTCAAAAGGAGTAAGCTATAAGGTTTTATAAGGAAAGAAGTAATAATTTCAACTTATATTATCATATCTTAACTTATATCTTAAAATAGTTTACATCTTTGTATTTAGGAATAGATTAATTATACGCAATCTTGCCACTATAATTCCAGGTTCATTTCCATGTGGACTATTGAGTAGGAAAAACCATGTCCCCATGATCTATAAATTTATCATCTACATTGGCTTGAAAATATATCTGAAGTTTGAAAACCAAGGGTAAAATTTCCTTTACATTAACCTTCCTGATTGAATTGAACTTCTTGAAATTTTTAGTAAGCCCATATTATCACATCGAATATTTAGGGAGAAGAATAATATATAGAAAGAAGTCTTTTAAAGATAACCACGGAAGATTCGAGAAATCGTTCGACCAAATAGTAATACAATACCATAAAATGTATTTTCAAATGGATTCTACTGAGATCGAGTCATCAGCAATCAAGAGAACCTAAAGAATAGACCCCTTTGGATTTCACCGGATCGAGTCAAATGATTCGATAAGCTCTTATATCTGTAGATATTTCCCTTATTATACGAGTTTTACCTTAATAAAAGCAACACAAGCCTATGTATATATATATATATATATATATATATATATCAAATTAATAACTTGATCCCTTCATTTCTAAACATTACAAAGGTTTATCATACTAAAGTCTTAAACTTGAATAAACATGGTGACACCTAGAAATATGAATTTGAATAAGAAGATTCACTTTAGTACCTTCATATTTATATCAATCGATGCCGTAGGTTTGGTTATTTCCTTTATATGAAAACATGCACGAAAATATTGAATCACTCTAAGCAAACCAAAAGGCATTTTCCCATTGAAAATATCCTGCATGAAACCATAGTAAACATCAGTAAAATTTTCCATTGATTCCAAATCGCATAGAAACCAAATAAAGAAAGCGAAAATGATAATATACTGAAAATATCCATTATTTTCGAATGCTAAGGATTTGACTTCCGTATACATTGGGTATATGTTGATCTACGCGATGTCTCTGACAAAAGTTTATTTCTTTTACGAATATAATGAGGATACATCTAAAGATGCTCATAAACCAAGTATGCATTCACCCGTAGATTAATAACGAAACAAGCGATGGCTGAGAGACACAATTAACCTAAAAAAATTCATCTGACTCGGAGATTCAAAATGAATAAGCACAATAATACCCACGAAGACAACAATAACATTTTTGACCTTGAATCGAAGATATCGACGCACAAAACTACTATGGTTATTTTTTTATTCATTCGAATAATAAATGGAACAAGGTATTGGGAAAAAATGGATCATATCATATAAGGTATGATGTCTATGATTTATCTTTGAGACTTTCCCCCGATATCACTTCACACACGTTCTCGCTTCGAAAAATCCAGAAACAAAAAGACCACTTATATATCTACTTGAGCGGTACCATCCTCTTTCTTTTTATTATATTCAAAAGGAGTAGATTTTCATGCAAGTTTCATGATGGCGAACTCAATTTTATGGCTTAAAACTCACAAAGCAACTTGATCGATCCGAGGAGATCCGAAGAGATCAAAATGAAGCTTGATAGATTAAAGAAGAATGCACTATGAGCCTAACTTGGTAAGCTTCCCGAGAAAGATTCACATTTCCCGAGGATGATTACATGCATTGAATGCATGGCTATCGGCTTTTCCATGTAAATTTAGCACTTTCACGCATAGATTCTTAGAATCAAATCTGCTTATAAATGGACATTAGAGTTTTCGATCGAGGTTCCCATTTATTTTTCCATTCGTAGTGGTCGGTACATGATTGAATCAAGGGCCGGTGTAATGTGTAGGGAATCCTTATAAAATTCCCTCGAAAATTAACCAAACCATCTTATTGCCACTAAATTTATCATGCACGATCATGGAGTAAGATCCGGCTAAATTTATTTTGACCAAGCGAAATACTTGAGAAATGTCCTATCTATCTCGCACCTTAGCTTGTGGTGAAGTGAAGGGTCACAGTAAAAGTAAATCTTGTAATGTTGTAGTTAGTAAAATTACGTAGGGGTGGTGTCCCGATTATTCCCATAAATATATTTAAAAGAGACAAGCTCAATTTATTTGTGCTTAGGCTTTCTAAAGTATTTGCATCCCCTCTTATACTTTATAAACATCGATCCTATATTAAAATAACTTCGATTGAGGCTTAGACACCTCATTCACGATAATCATGGACCTGTTTCGATGTTCCCCAGAGATTACCATTTTATTCCTTAAGCATGTAATTCATTGCCCAAGTAATATTAAGTATGGACCTCATATAGAGATTGTAGGTACTTCGATTGAAGTTACCTAAAACATCAACTATAACTTGATATTATGTGGCATTTATAATGATGCGAGTTAGGAATTAATAGCATACGCTTTTGCAGGTTATTAGCATATTTGTGTCGTGCAGGACATTTGCATCTTAAATTACGATACTTGAAGAAATAAGGATCAGAATTCACCATCTATACTTATTGATATTATGTCATGATGCTCGATATAAGACCTGTCATCTAAATCTCGATAAACGTCGCAATTATAGTAAGAACTTATAATAGTTATAGATAATGTGATATAAAATACGATTATAATCATTCCAAATTGAATTTTAAATAATACCTTGATCATTAATTCCACATGTACATTAATAGAAATAAAAACACCATTTAAAAAAATTATCCTTTCGTAATATATAACTAACTTTGGGGGTGTGACACCTTAGGTGAAATGGTTGATGCCTTCACAGAGTGCCAATCACGCACTCTGTCTAATGCAGCCTTTACTGCAAAATGACCTTCCCATACGCAAGATACTTTTCTTTCATGAAGCTCCGATAAATTATTGCCCCCGATTCCGCAATTTTAACTTACATAAGTTATGGAAACCTAACTTTTACAAGCTATAAAAACCCACAGCTTATAAAATAACTCCCATTACCCTCCGCCCGGCCTCGACTTCACTCAGAAGGATATCTTTGCTTCCAGGATGCGTATTTTCATGATTTAGGTCACTTTCGATTTTCCTTGATCGCCTTTTCGATATGCTCTTGAAAATCACGAAGTTCTTCAAAGGTAAGGTTAAAAAATTACTTTACCTTAACACCCTTTATATATTTTAATTTTGACCACATTAAAAATGCTCCACCAGTAACGTCTGATAACTGCTTAAATCCACATTTTTTCTACTTTTTCACTCTTTTTAGTTGTTTTCTTAAAATACTTTGTAGTTGTAACCATAAGACACACTCACTACTTGCCCAGGCCATAAACCTCCTTGCACACACCTCCTTACGCCACCAGTTACATAAACGCTTTGAGAACATTATCTTTAGGTGAGTTCATCTATTGTTTCACCACCTCACATTACACTTTACATGATCCCTTGTTTTCATGCGTGTTATCATCATGATAACTTTTATTACTTGTCGCCTAACCTTTTCATTTATTATGACACCTTTTTCCGCTTTTACGCACCACGTGCACGTTCACTGACCCAAAACTCATCTTTCTCGTACACATGCATGTATTTAGCCATGACTTCACCTTGATGCGAGCCATAAGTATCCTTTTCCTGAGAATTTATTTTCATTCACACATACTAAAAGTAATAATGCAATAACCTAAGCATATGAAATCAACATATGGTAATCGACTTCCCGTATGAAAGACGTGCTTATTATGAGAAAACGAAGAAAGCGAATGGCAGCAATGATGAAATAAATAAAATGAAATAAAAACATGAAGATCACAGGCCTAAATCGTGAAATATTTCCTTATTACTGAACACTGAAGCTTTATTTATAGTAGGACTTCATCCTAATCCCATTTAAGTAATTGAAAAACATAGTACCATTCAAGCCCTTGTGGCCCGACATATGCAGAAGGCTCAAGTATCTTGGTTACACTTGGACAAAATTCCCGACGATGCACCTTAAGAATTCCGGGGTGGTGAGTAAAATTGGATTAAGTAGAGAAGGACCATATTTCTAACTTCAAATTCCTTTTTCTTAATGTTTTCTATCATGTACTAAGCCTTGATCTTCTTTCATTCTCACTCTTACTATCTCGAAAACTCAATTGAGGCGTTTTTCATACTACTTGCATTAGTTTTGATCAATGCATTCTTTGTGAAAGCATGTTCGCCAATCGAAGTCCATCTCTACCTTGAGTAATATGTAGGGATGGAAAAATGAATTTAACTAGTAGTATTGCCTCACATGTAAAATACCAATTGAAATGGGTGTGGCATAATTCGATCTTTTATAAGTGGAGACTTCTCAAACCAAAGTCTGGTTGACACTTTAACTCATCCGATCCTTTCTTTACGACATCAAAATCTTCCGTAAGATTAGATCCGGGAAATATTTTTGAAATCTTATGTATTAACATTGGCTTGGTGGTGAGTAAAGGAGTGGTTTTGTATGGTGTGCCACCATAAACTTGCCCAATAGAATTGTGATTGTCTCATTCAAGAAATGATTTATTCTATCGCTTGTTAAGCTTTGTATGAATGATAAATCACCCATAATTATATTTTTCCCATAGAAACCTTGATTTTTTAGCTATATTATAATCCTTTGTAGATCATAGTGTATACCCGCGCCCAGCCGAGATAATCTATGAAATTCACATAACACCGTTCCCTCTTGGTTTTTACAACGGGTGAGTGCGATAGGTATTACAAAGTACCAAGTAGCCCGCCTCTTGAAGGGTCCATTATAAACAACATAGGTCAAATTACAAGTGGCACCTCATCTCTATGTCAATCCGAGGTTTGAGGCAACGGCTGATGATCAGTCATGCTTTGACATACTCCCCTTAATGCTCGTTATCCAAATTTTTTTCCCATGAAAGGTCGACCACTTAAGGATCTTGTGTGCGGTCGCATAACCCCTTCATAATTTCCACTTACTGCTACCACCTGCGATCTTCTTCCTTAATAGATTCTCACTCCTTCATGTCAAAGTACACAAAGGAATAAGACCTCATCTCTGCCCATTTTTACTAAACTTCACGATGATATGGATAAAGGTGTCATAAGTACTATCAAGATGCTTTTTCTCTAGTGTCATCATCCTTGTGTTTCTAATCGATTACATAAAAAGACAACTATTTCTTTCGAATGTGAGGGGTGTGTGGTTGAACTAAACATTTTGGAAATTAGGCATGGTATCTTCATTACTCTTACTGCGTCCTCACGAATTTATCCATGATAGATAACTAGGTCACGAATTGCTCTTTCCTAGTTTGAAAACAATTATAAAAGTCAAACTCCTAAAAAATATTTATCACGCGAAGATGTACCTTGTAAAACTATCTTGTTGACAAATATTTCAATGCCGTATGATGTATATAAGAAGATAAATTGATTATCCAGTAATATCTAAACTTGTGAAGCGCGTATGTCTTAAACGAGGCTTCGTGCTCCGATCGTTATGTATAGTTCTATCACTCTGCAGGTGTGGTCAAATTATTGCTTTTAAAGAAAACTATAAGATGATACATAATTCCTTCCCTTGGTTGTGCGGAGACAGCACGATTTAAATGCTGATAGGCATCAGCGTGTAATACTGAAATGGTATTTTGAAGTGGAAGGGAGAGAGTCTGAGAATGTAAGTGCGGTGATAAAACGACTCATTGATGTGTAGAAATTCCTATTATGCGCATCACCCGTCCCATAAAATTTTCAACTTTTTGATTTGATAAAATCTTCTAGGGGCAGCACCAATATTGTCATATCCCTTGATAAAATTCCTTTAGTAGCCCGATTATGTCCCATGAAATCCACACGCCTCACTCTTATTGGTAGGCTCTTCCAGCCCAAAATCATAGCTATTTTGGTGGTTCTACCCGATAATCCTTATTCACAAATTATATTCCCAAGTAAAGTTTGAAAGGTGTAAGCGAGATATACTAGCCATGTTAAAGAGATAGTTAACTTCTTGTGCCTGCTTAAACATGAGTCTGAAATTATCATGATGATATTTATGACCCGTATCATATACTATCCAGTCTCGAATAAACATGCCAAGAAGACTTTGTGAATAAAATCATAGAAATGCTTGCATAATGATGAGCGGGAATCTTTACTAGCACATTTTCGATCAAGCAGCATAACTATGTATGTAACTTCACCACTTTCTGTGAGGTGAAAGTGGTATTCTCTTGATGTTGTTGTATAATACCATGCGTTGATGATAGCAGGAGAACAATCACAGCAAAATAATATATCTTGCCTTGAGCTCCTTCCCGAAAATCACCTCGCATAAAGGTGTGGGAAAGGATACCCATAACACATGACATTGACTCTCTACATATTCCACTTGGATCTTGATCCTCCCATCACTTATTGATGCTTTGATAAACAGCCAGGACTAACTTCATTGCTGAATCTTGATTGAATTAATAATTGCGAGAATTGAGCATATTCTCAATTTCTTCTTTCAGCTTTAGCACAAGTTTGGGTTCATCCTATAATGCCTCTTCCCCCAATAGGTCATGCACATTCTTCCAAACTTTATTATTTAAATACATAGAGAAGGATGCCTGACCTTGATTCGATAACCTCTTGGGAAGATACGGGGAAATTTTTGTAAAAAGCTCACTGATATTCTACGTCGCTTGTTACAGACTTGATAATCCCCCGATGATTACTTCATACGAGATCATCCTCGAGTTAAAATATTCACCTTACTTTATTTTCGAGGATAATGGTATATCATGCATTTCTCATCCTAAAATCCATGACCTCGTCTATACCACACCTATGTGTAGGCTAACATCCAGTGGTGAACTTCACTCCATCACGAATCATATACCACTAGCTTCTCTTTACGGCGTGACCCATATGTACCTCCTTCTAACTCCACCAAAGATCTGGAAGCTTGCCTTAGGATTAGAGTTCACTGAAAATAAACTGTGTATGATCTCTTTTGTCTTTGTCTTCATCCCTTAATGTAATGTCGCTTCATGATCTCTGATGCTTCATGAATTTGGAGGCTTAGTAGAAAAGTAATCAAGATTTTTAAGCCATACCCTTACCTACTTTGTTTGAAGTCTCCTTTTTAGTTCATCGTAGGCATCTGAAGCCCACGTATGCGTTCATGCATTGTGGAGTATAACCTATGTACCCATAGGGACAGTGGTAAATCCTCTGTGGATTTTCACCGCATAGTCTCTCCACAATTATGGAGCGTGTACTAAGAGTCCAAAGTGCCGCCCATGGGAATTCCACGAATGTGTGATGGGTACATTGTGTTATTATCGAAATTTTCTCACTTTTCAGGCCAAGACACAACTTACATATGTGGACATGGATCTTAGATATCTGAATACGTAATTATGTGTGTCATTTTATAGAGGTAAAAGATGAGATTTAACTAGTCGCTATCACTCACCTGAAGATTTGTGGAGATGGATAACACCCTTGAGAGTATTTGACCTACCCTCGATACTTTGGGTTGTACCTCTTTCCCGACCTGGTGAGAGGGCCCTTAGTGGCAACATTTGTTTGATGAAGGAGATGGAGAATATCCTTCTTTTGGGGAGAAAATTTTATGAAGAAAACCTTGGGAAAATATGGTAAATACTCATAATTTAACTCTTAAAGTTGTCACTTCTTATTGATGGAGATGAATTTAAGCACAAACCTAAGGTTAATAGAAGACATTAAGAAATTTTGATTGTTTAGCATATTTTAGCAAGTAGATTTTGTTCCTTTGGTGATATACTGAGGAGAAAGCTGAGGGGTAGTTTTACGGATGGATTCATGGTTCCTAAATGAATTTTATGGGAGATGAAGTAGGATAAAGTTGATTATGCCTTATATCCCAGAAACTTCATAATAATGGACAACTCCGTGATAAGCGAGCAGGTTAAGATGTTCCTTCAGCCAAAAGGTGTGTGCTTGATGGAGGCCAGAATTAAGCCACATTTTCTGCATGATTATTTCCATAATCTATACGCAGGCTCAGAGTTAGAAGACTCAATTAAACACAAAAATCTCTCAATCAAAGTCATGCACTAAGAGTACCCCTAAGACTTATATGAACAATCTTTATCAAAAAATAGTTAGGTGGAGGGTTTTTAAATTTGTTTATCTCATCATAGGATGAAGGATTTTTCTTGAGATGAAGTTGAAAATGCGCACTAAATTGTGAAAGGGATGAGATCTTATGTGATTTCAAAAATATTTCAATGTAAGATTGCAGTAGGAAATACACTATCATAATGGAGTATACCTTGATTACGAGAAATCCAATCGAGGAAATGTTTGAAATACCTTATTAACCCGAGGTAATTTAGGAAATTCCCCATCTAAAGTATTTTAGGAAGAAGGTATTTTTAACAATTCAAATGCTTCAATTAAATAAGGGCACATCAAAAGTGCATCAAATTTACCATGCTTTAGGCTTATATTGCATGCCTAACTTTATCACATAAAAGCACTGAAGATCCCGAATCTTTAAAGCTAGCAGAGTCACCTTCTTGTCCAAATAACTTCTTCAACTTTTCTTTGAACTTCACATCTGCTTCAATGGGATCACCACGCTGCTTTCTTCATCTAGAAATCGATAATCCCAGTTGGATTCAAGAATCATATGGAATAACTTCTTGATCTTGATTTGGTGAGCAAACTAAAATGAAGACAATTGAAAAATGGAAGGGGCAGGAGAAAGATTGAGTTCAAGTATACCCGAAACTCAAATGGAGCTTCTACGCGGTAGCTCTTTTTGTGCCAGGTGATTACGCCAATAGGCCCAAACCATGAACTTCGGTTGCTCACCCCACTTTTTTTAGATCCAGAGGTTCTTACTAATGATCTTGAAATAAGTTTTTATTGTTGGATTCATCTTGTCCATTTCATTAGGGATTGTAGTTAGAAGCATATGTTGATTGATTCCTAGCCTCTCTTTGCACATTGCCACCAAAGTTTAGCTCTAAAAATCATGGCATGCTCCCGGCCAACAATCTTAGCGGCACTCCAAATCTATATATGATTTGATTCAACATGAAGTCCATGATAGCCCGGTGTGTTGCCTTCTTGGTGGGGATTACTTCCGACCCCCACTTAGTGAAATAATCGGTAAATTGCGAAATCCATTAATGAACAACTGCAACTGGAAGGATCCAGAAATTTTTTCAATGAAAATCCATTCCCCATTGCTTAAATGGGTACTTCAAGTGATCCTGCAGGATCTCAAAGGAAGGGATCCTGAAGCTTCGTTTCTTCCTGAAAATCTTGTGTAACTTTTTTACATTTCCTAACGAATAGAGTTATATCCTTGAAGAAGAGGAGTTGTACCAATAACCAGCCGTACAAAGATTTTATGTAATATTTGTAACTCTTCTGTAAAATGTCCCCCAACAAAATCCTCCATCGAGATCGGCAGCCAATTACCTTTAGGGATTCAATCCTCGATTAATGCATCTTAATAGCATACCTCTTGCGGTTCTTCTAAATCTAACCTTAAAATCAGAGTAATGACATATTTTTGAGGGGATAACTTAAGAGGTGCTTTTCTGATTTGCACTCAAATGTTCGGGGAAGGCATAGAATGTTTTGAGATAAAGAATTATATCTTTATTACAATTTATAGATCTTCACAAACATTTCAAAGGACATCCACCCTTTCTTATTCTACTTCATTCACCTCAATTAGATTTGCAAGTTTCTTTCAGCCATAAGATTAGCCTAGAGCCAAAACCTCTTACAGATTTTGTGGTTTGAATATCCATATCATACTCTGCCATGACTTGTTAACCCATCTACATATTTTTCTTGAGACCACTCCATATGCGAATAAGATGTCTTTCACCATGGTGTGAGGAATGTAGCTTAACAAACTTTAGAGCTCAATATGCAAAGGTGCAAGAAACCTTGTTTCTTTCACTCTGCAAAGGAAAATGCTTAGCTTCTCCATGATGAGTGTACTTCAAATCGAGCTCCTTCCAATGCCTTTAAAAAAAGGTAATTAATTTCCTCCAGCCAACTTCATCATCCCTTCTACAATAAAACAAATGTAATTGTGTTTTCTAAAGAAAAATAAAACACTTGAAAAGGATTTTTGTAATTTAGAGCTTCTAAAAAAGGGGCATGCTTTAATGCTTCGTGCCAGTCCATTGAGAAACTTGAATAGCGAATTTTTCTTTCCATTTAATAACTTGGTCCTTTTGTAGCATCTTGCATCAATGGGGATGAGTCATTTCAATGAGAAGTTAGACAAAAATCTTACAGTAAAGTTTATTTTGCTTGAAAGAAGGTTGAAATCCCTTCTAAATTCTTGGAAATTGGAACCTTGTTAATGGCTTCCATTCTCTTAGGATCAATGCATGACCCCTTCTTTTTACTACTGATATGACCAAGCATATTGCCTTTTGCACTCGAAAATGGCACTTCTTGGGGGATTCAATGATATTATACCATTTCTCTCTACGCCTTCACAAAAATTCCTATCGAGTGTTGCTGAGTGATCATTTCTTTCTGGAAAACGCTCTGATTCATCATCAAAGTAAAGCAATAATGAAGTCAGCTGATGTAACCAACAAATTCTACCATCCATTTCTCTTTTGGAAAGTTGCTCCGAGCCCGTTCATTAAGCGAAAGGCATCTTGACATAGACATAAGATTCCCAAGGAGTAAGTAAAGGTAGTCTTTATTTCTTTCGGCTCCAATACATGACAAATTGATTATATACAGAGAAACCATCAGGAAGTGGAAAAAATTCAAAAACTACTTACCAATTATAGCATATTTTCCATGTTTGGAAGAGGGTAATTATCTTTTAATCATGATCTTATGTCAAGTTCCTAAATGTCATAGCATAAGCTTATATCACCCGTTTCTTTTTTGTGGGGAGGCTAGGTTTGCATCCCCGAAGATGAGTATCTTGTGGGATGAATGATCACTTCATCCCTCGGAATTCTTTAGTTCTTTTTGCATTTTCAAAGAAAGGAAGCGAGATTGATGGCCCTCTATTTTCCTAAAAACTTGGATTGGAATTCGAAGAATTTCATGTTAAAAAAAAATCTTCCATGTCTTCCTTTAACTCGAGTAAGACCAGACAGCTAGGAAGTCATGATATTTCTTGACAATTGAACATAGAATTTGCTTCTCTTCCTTTCTCAAATTTCTTCTAACCAGATTTTGTATGGTTTTCCTTTATACGAGGTCATGTTCTTACATCTCTTGAAAACAACATACTTCTTTTAATAATACAGCCAAAATTATCAAAGTTTTGATTCCAGTGCCACCAAACCTCTAGGAATCATGTTTGTCTTAGGTTGGATGATGTATTTGCCAAATAATGTTTCCATTTTCTTCGTGACACTGAGACCAGGTGGTTTAATCGATCTATGTTTTGGTGTCAGCAATGAGCTTGCCTAGGTTCTGCTAGAAATTGTTTCGCTTTGGCATCATCATCAAACACTTGCCAATTTTAATGTTAATAGGAATGAGAATGGCCTGTGTTTGTATTTGACTTTATCATACTCACAAAAATGGAGATATTTGTATCACGATTCCTAAATATGGATCTAACAACTCTTGCTTGTCCTACCAGACGTTATTGAAAAACTTTCTATCATGAAGCTGGTGCCATGATATTAAAAGTGAAAAACATTTCAAATCGAATCGAAGTGCATGCTTGTAATGTTTTATTCTCTTATTTTAGTAAGCATACTGATTTTCTAATTTTCTTAATGATCAATTTTAGATCCCATTTGATAATGATATACTTTACTATCATATTTCCATGCAATTCTCAAGCCTAATAACTTGATGCTTCGTATTAAGAAATGTTTTTAGTGCATTGAGAGTTAAGTTTGAAAAGAAAATACAATCTCTTCTTGGCTTGGAGAAATCAAAATACGACACCATTTCCAAAGCTTGGAACCAGCTCCATCAAATAAAAGGTCCAAGGTAAACCTGTTACATTTGTTAAAGAAATTTTACTGCTTTGATCAAACTTATGCTACTTTTCACATGTAAGCAAAGCCACTGATTTATTAACATCCTACATCAACATACAACACCTCATAAGAAGCATTATTGGGATCTTTAATGAAGGCGCAACATATTTTCTCTACATACATAACTTCTACAAGGTTGCACTTCAATTAGAATGGTGTGCAAAGACATATCCCATACGAACACTTCCTCGAGCACGTCCTTAATCACCTGTGATATGCAACATGCCCCATTTGGTAGGAAATTTAACAATAAAAAAATCAAGTTTCAAGTTCTTACCAGGATAAGCTACTGAAGTTGTACTCACCAAACCTCTTACACATCCTACGAATAGACACCTCTCTGAAATCCATTACGGTACACACTACTTTACCATAAAGCTTTTATCCACTTTAATGTTCAATTCATTCAGCGGCTTACAGAGCGCCTTACATTTCAAGCATGCTGCTAGAATCAAACATACAATTGTGCACGACAATCTATCTTCTAATAATCGATATGTTGTACAAAAATGGATCAACATTTAATTGAGAATCGGCCAAAAGATGTTCCCAAGTAAACTTCGGGGGGTTGATCTCCTCCCGATACTTTGGTGGTTTTCTAGTGTCTGCGATGGTTGGAGAAGGAGTGGATTACATTATTTATGTTTCTTTCTTGGGCATTCCTATCTTCACTCAATCCCAAATTCTCAAAGCCATTTTCTTGTGCTCCAAGAGAATCCTAAAGCGATTCAACAAATTGGGAAGGAAATATTGATCGAAACTCGAAGACTTGGGGCAATTTCACGGGGAAATGTTTTTAGAAAGCTGAGCCATGACTTGGATAAATATAAACTTGAGCTCATGCATGCCATAGCACAATATTTTTCAAATTTTCGGCATGGGTGGGAACACTAATTCTACTTGAGACAACAAGGCCTTTTCCGTATACATCTTTCTTCGAAACCTCTTTTGGGACATTGGTGAGAAGCCCAGGGTCTTTGGTTTAGCTTGAGGCCATGCATGCCTTTGACAGACTTTACTTCTTATGTTATACTCCCTTTTTCTTGAGGCAGAACAATGATTAATTAATAGTTGTCTATCCTCTTTCGATGGGATTCCTCCATCATACTTCTTAATCATTAGAGATCTTAGGTACTCAAAAAATCCCATTATTAGAAAGTTCAAATCACTTTGTACCATATACTATTTTACAAGAAAGAGCATGAGAGGGAGAAAGAAGAGACCTGCACAGTTCAATATCTGATCCTAAAGGATTGTATCATTTCTTGCACTTATTACCTTAGTTAGGGGAAGTTGCTCCTTGTTGTGAGCTTGTAAATAGAGTCCACCATGCATGCATCATCATTAGTGTTATCATCATCATCACATCTTCTTAGAAGCTTCAATCTATTTCACATGGTAGGTGGGGTAAGAAGAATTTTCATGTAATCAATCGATTTGATTTTTCTCTTCCATGAAAAAAATTTGGAATTTAAAGGATCGAGACACTACTCTATTCTCCTGACAGGTTGGGGTTGTCTGGCTGTCATGGGTCATTTACCTCTTTCATCAGATCTCACAATCATTTCTAGGATGATATGTAAATATATTTTATCCTTGTTGCACATGTGTATTGACCCTAAGAACCTTGTCTAATTCCTTCAGCAATACGTAACT